>OX352262.1:11128254-12335279 GCA_947086405.1 Esperia sulphurella | reverse complement strand
AAAAATCCACTTGGACTGGGCAGCATTTGGTACACTGCGTCAAGTCTTCACGTCGCCTATTCCACAATGTCTAAAGACAAAAGTCTTTAATCAGTGCGTCCTGTGGGCCTGATCCACAGGTTTCAAGTCGCTCAGAGAGCTATGGAGAGGGCTATGCTCGGGGTTTCTTTGAAGAATATGATTCGTAACGAGGAGATCCGACGAAGAACGAAAGTCACCGACATAGCCGAAAAGATTAGCAAGCTGAAGTGGCAGTTGGCGGGCCACATATGCCGCAGAACCGACGGCCGTTGGGGAAGACGAGTTCTGGAGTGAAGACTGCGAAACGGCACTAGCAGGTTGGGACGCCCCGCCGCCAGGTGCACCGACGACCTGAAGAAGGTGGCCGGTAGCGGCTGGATACGAAGGGTAGAGGACCGGGTGTGGTGGCGTTCATTGGGGAAGGCCTAGTCCAGCAGTGGACTTCTAGGGGCTGATATGATATGATGAATTAGTTTATTCCTAGCAATAACTAAAAATAAAAAATATATAAGTACAAGGCAATTCCTTGTATACCCAAAACCAGAAAGTAGTTTGGTCGAATCGCCAGGAGAGTCGACAGAAAAATATGGGTTATATTTTTTCCCAAATCATTAACATTTAGAAAGACATGCACCCACTGAGTGAAGCATATGAGTGAAGCTACCTACTGTGAAATCCTAGATATGTACTTTAAAACATGGCGTATTACATAGAAAAAATGAAATGCTAAATGTTGCCACTATTGTTAAAAAAAAATTATATTTCTTTGACTATAAATTGTAGAGAATATAAACTAATTGAGGTGTATCAGCCTTTTGGTATAACTTTGTATATATTCAGAGCTATATATACCATAATTAAGTCAATGTAGTTAGTGCAGTAAAACGGGTCACAATTAGGCTTAATGTCGTTGAAAAATATATCTGTCTATCTGTTTGGCTATCAAAGTCGCTAGTGTTTTCCATTCCGTCATTGGTATTAACCTCCCATTAATACATTATTAACATGAACCTTTCTTAGCGAAGTCCATGGAAAAATATACCGATACTTGCTAATAGCCAATATGCGAAGCCGAAATTGCTTTCCTAACGTTGTTTTCCGTGTAACTAATATTGGCCTAATCCCATTATCACCAACTTCTATTACACGAACATCGATACTCTTTGTTTCTTTTTACTTGCCGAGCTGTATTTTCATTACGGCTCTCATGGTTCGAGAGAAAGCTTTTATAAGGTTTAATTAAAAACATTTATGGATAGGTATTACGCTACTAACGTGGTGGTATGGTTTTAATTAAAATTTTACAATCAAATCAATAAATATCCTGATAACATTATATGAAATCAATTAATTATTACTACAATCTTTTCGTACCCTTGGTAGAAGACAGTCGTATCTTTCATACTACATAAATATATAAAAGATGCAACTGTATTCCAAGGGTACGTGTCATAAAAGTCTGGAATTTGATCCGTACTTAGTAGTCAGTTCAGAGGCGCCAGTTCGTCTCTTATATCTCTAAGTGTCTAGTATATTCTAGAAATGATTAAAAGGATGATCTTTCCCAAAGGAAAGACTTACTTCTTGCTTCACAACGAGGAATGCGGCCAGCCTCTTGAGCACGCACCCAGCGATGGAGAACGGAGGGTACAATTTTTGTGTAGCTTGCATAGCAATGTATAGATTTCAATAAGTTGCTTAGAATTAATAACTCTATTAAATAAATATGTAGTATATATTCCTCGTATATTTTTAGAACATCTCCAAAGGATCTTCCGAAAACCTTAACTTACGGAACGTCCCATCGCATGATTGTGTGTAGTTATTTTTATTTTCGGACTTTTTCCGCGACTACCGCTCTCAGACGACTCTATTCATGGGACGAGTTCTCGTTTCGCTAATGGCTCTACGACAACGTGACTTTCGATTCCACATTGCGAAGTACCTCCTCAATTCTAAGGCAAGCATTGACTTTAAGTCTTCTCTAGACTCCTTTTACTGTATGTACCTAACTATATAGGTACATTCCTGCTTTAGCAATATTAATTGAGTTTTCTTTGATAGCTCTGTAACTTTTTCCCATTAGTCGACTTTCTAGTAGGAACACGATATTTTCCGGACTAAAGAATGGCATAATAATAAGTCGATCTAGCTAGAACAATAAAAATCCGGAAGGAACCTCGAGCAAGCTCAGTTTACGCATTTATTTATTGTATTTCTGTTATTATTAAAATGTATCGTTGTGGATTATATCTTACCTATAATAATAAGTTGATGCGAAATGCTTAGTTCCATTTTTTTAAATGTGGTATGGCCAAGACACGACCAAATTTAACGTGTTTTCTTTACTATGTCTCTACTCGACTTTATTATACATTTTAATTTATTTAAATTATAAGATATATAAAACTATGAGAGCTATGCAATCGTGAATATGCTAGAGTAACACAGTTTAGGAAGTTATTCTCTGTTATAACATTCTGTCTGAATATCTCAGCTTACGGCTTCAATATTAAATTCTTGATGCAATATTTATATTTCAGTTCATTCGAGTGCTTTGCAAATAGCATTCTCGACATTTTTTGTTTCATTCTATGATTTTTAATGCCTTATCAATTTGATTTGCGTGAACAACAACTAACAGGATTATTATTTGTTTGACTTTGATAGTAATTGCAAGATTGCCTCACTCTGCACTTTAAATATAAAAATATACCTACGCCACACGGCCCCGATTGCCGAGGTTCCTAGGCGAATCGCGTACAACTGTCAATGTTGCGTAATTTAGCGAGCATAATATTGACTTTCTTCCATGAGCCTAGAATTCAATTTGGCTTGCATTGAATTTTGTTGGTCCGGTAATTGAATACGCCTTCCTAGGGACTGCGCTCTCTGTACTTGTACTATTATTCTGTGGTAATTGTAACGGAGAAATAAATAAATGTAAATTTTATATGATGGTAGAGTTTATGTACCAGAGAATAACTTATTTACTACAAGAAAGTATTGACTTAGATAATATGTATGCTGTTTTTTTAGTGATGTCGAGCAAGGAGTTTTATGTTTTATTTGAAATATTTGTTAGAAACTTCCTCTTGTTACGACTATTCTCTACAATCTCAACATATCTTAGATATGCCCTTACCTATCGGCATATGCACGAAGGGTTTACCGACCCCACACTGGTTTTATATCCGAAAACCCTCATAGTCCGAGAGGCAGCCGAAGATTAAGCTGCCTCATCGAATACTAAAGGTAATCATAATAAAGTACCTTCACCTCACATCGTTTAATTTTTTGAGATAAGTACCTACTTAAGGCTGCCGATGTTCACATACAATGAAGTATTCATTTATAAGCTTTTCTTTGTTCTGAAAAGTTAGTACTCAATGAAGTAGGTTTCCTATGCTCGCCTCCCGGAATATCAAATATATACGTAGAAGCACAACCTTTTCCCTCAACATTACTTTCCAGATGAAATGTAAATACATGCTGATATGAATATAAATGCCTTTTAAGTAGACTGCGTGGTGGGTCCACGTTGTTATAAAACGACCAACCAAGGCCTTTATGGCTACCCCTGTATATATATTAGAGGACCTTAGACTTGCTAGGAAGATACAAGGACGAAAGTTTTATTTAAAATAGACTTTAAACAGATTTCTTAGGCGAATGAATAGCACTGCGAATAACGTAAGTAAAAATAAATCGACGTAAGTAAAAGGAGGTCTTGGGTTCGATTCCCACTGGGGAAAGTCAACTTTATACAAGTTGGTCCTGGTCTGGGCGTTATATTTGCAAACTGTCATATCCTTGTTTAATTTTCATGGCACCGAAGAAAATCCCAGTTTAGGATTAGACAAGTGTGTGCACGATGGCGCGGCTGTGGCCAGGGTACACGAACGAATGCTGGATTGCGAGGTTGCGGTAAATAAAAGTCATCAGTTGAATTGAACTGTTAGACCATGAGTGCATGATCGTTTATTGTTGAACCTGTATTTATACAATTTATAGGTACTACATAAGCCAATGACATACGGAGTTATACAATTATTCAGCCAATCCTATCAAAGGAGTGTTTAAGCGAGAAGGGAGATATTGCGTGTCGTTTTACAATTCGTGCGGCCGGAGGTGTGGGAGCGAGAGGGTGGATTTTGTATAGCGGTGTCTCGTTCAAACCGCGACATAAATACTCGCGAGTCCTGGACGCTGTATTCAGTCTCGCTCGTCGGCGCCGGCGCACGCACGTATGCCTTTTAGTCCGTAAGCAAGCTACTCGTCCCGCACATTTACTCCCCCCGTGTATCACCCGCAGGGCTGTTATGCTATACTTGTGTCGGACATAGCACTAGTAGATTCTTCTCTGTTGGGTTTCTGAAAAATACACGGAGCAACACATTTCCGCGCTCTTTCTCCAAATTGGCGATGGTAGTAACAGTAGGGAGAGGGGGCTTGAGACGTTGGTTGCCAATCACGTGGTCGTGGCCATATAGTTTGGTTGTTCTGTGTGTGCATTCTATCCATAACTTGGTAACGTGGTGGTTACCATCGAGTATTGCTGGCGTTTTTTGTTCATCTGTTATATTGTGTGTAGCTCTGATACGGCTCCTAAGTCGTATCACACCATCGAACAAATTTATAGATAGTGAGCGTAGTCGACTATTACTAGATACGGCCCGGTTATTTTTTAGATCTTTTATCTCGCTCGAAAATGCATCTTCTTGACTTGTTCGTATGAGTAGTGTTTCAGCTTCCCGTAGTAAACCCGCATGTAAAGGTAAGTATTTAAACTCGTGTGTTTTTACTACCTGTGGTTTAGGTCTGAGCGTAGTTTTATTTCTATGCCGATTCCAGACCGGATCTTTGTCTTCGTTTTTCGTCGTACGTTTATAGTACGTTCTCTGTCTATCTCGCCGGTTAAGTAATCGTATAAACTGTAGTACTCTAGCCGTGGTCCGCAGTAGTTTTTCCCATTTTGAAAATCTATGGATGTCTGGGACGCTGTTTTTGAGGTTTGTGAATTCTTTCGTTTCTTCATTAATGAGAATATTAATAATACAGTTAGTTTTTTCTTCACCGGTAGGTACATTTGGCATTGGTTGCTCCGTGGGCCACGATAACGGATCCTCCTTCAAGAACTCCGGTCCGCTAAACCATCTGTGGGTTTTAGTAAAGTTGCGGGGTACGTCTCGTGTGGCGTCGTCGGCTACGTTTAACTTTGTTGGTACCCACCGCCATTCATTAACGGCGCTGTTTTCTTCTATGGCTGCGATGCGATGTGCGACAAAGGGTCGATATGATTTTGACCCAGTTTTCAGCCATGTGAGTACCGTCTTACTGTCAGTCCAGAAGGTCCTTGATTCGGGTTTAATGTGATGTTCTTCTATTACAGTAGCCGCCATGCGACTCCCCATTACAGCGGCTTGCAGCTCGAGGCGCGGTATGGAAGTAAGTTTGAGCGGGGCCACGCGTGCTTTAGCGAGTACTAATGATGTCTCGACTCGATCATTTATTACTGCGTGCCAGTACAGTGCACTTGAGTAACTGTCTTCACTTGCGTCCACAAATATGTGTAGTTGTAGTGACGTTGTGCAGCTATAAGCGGGGTAGCATCGTGGAACAGTGACGTCACGTAGATTTTTTAAGTGTACTGTCCAGTTTTGCCATTGTGTTGCGAGATCTGTGTCGAGGTGTTCATCCCAGCCGGTTCCCCTACGCCACACTTCTTGTAATATCTGTTTTGCTCGTACAGTCACTGGTGATACTATGCCCAGCGGATCGAATATAGACATTGCTATTTTTAACGCTTCTCTCTTAGTAGGTGTGGTTTTCTCTAAAGTGGTTTGTGGTACTCTTGCTAAATCAAGGTTGAAGGCAAGTTCATCTGTGTGTGGTTTCCATATAAGACCAAGGATTCGTTCTGTTTTCGTTCCATCCGTAAGTTCGATGGACGGTTTCTGTTCGGAGTTATTATCGATAGCTTTTACTACCTGTTCTGAGTTCGAAGTCCACTGTTTTAACTCAAAATGAGCGCGCTTATGTATATCGCGTACTTCTTTTGATATTTTTATCGCTTCATCTGTAGAGCGAAAACTATCTAGGTAGTCATCCACGTAGTGATTGTTTATGATGGCCGAGGCGGCTTCTGGGTAGATCGATTCGTACTTCGATGCGTTGAGGTTTTTAACGTATATGGCTGTTGCTGGAGAGCACGTGGCACCGAAGATGAGCGAGGTCATTCGGTATTCACGTGGGATTGTGTCCTCTTCACCCCCTCGCCACAAGTACCTGAGTGCGTCCCTGTCTTCCTGTCGAATCTTTACTTGCATAAACATTTCGGCTATATCTGCCGACACAGCTACAGAGTGTTGTCGAAAACGCATCAAGACCCCTGGCAGTGATTGTAGGAGGTCCGGCCCTGTGAGAAGGTGGTCGTTTAATGAGGCACCCTTTGTTTTGGCGGCTGCATCATGAACAATTCTTAATTTATCTGGCTTCATTGGATTGAGTACGGGAAAATGTGGTAAGTACCATGTCTTACGTGCTGTTTTCTCGTGCGGAGCGGGCTCGGCGTACTCCTTTTCTATAAGTTCTTCCATTTGTTTGTTATACTTTTCTTTAAGTATCGGATCCTTTTGTATCTTTTTTTCTGTATTTATTAAACGCTTTAGCGTGTTATCGTAGTTATTTGGCATATCGATGTTTTCTCGTTTCCAAAGCAGCGGTACTTGGTAACGCCCATCTTCTGTCTCTTTCACACACTCATTAAGTATGGTGAGCGCACGCTGTTCTGGGTCTGTCTGTGGTTTCTTAGGATTGATTGTGAGGGATTCGATAGCGAAATAGTGCTTCAATTGTTCGTCCATACTATCATCATCTTTATTTGTTAAATGGTGAACGAAGTTGACACGTTGCCCAAGTGATCGTGTATGTGCGCCATGAAGCACCCAGCCGAGGGGAGTGAGAGAGGCGATCGGCTGGTTCTTCTGTCCTTTTCGCACTTCATTAGCGAGCAATAAATGCCAGTTGTCCTGGCCTATGAGTATTTTAGGTTTTGCTGTGTCGTATTTGATGAGGTATTGAATATCGAATAGGTGCTCACAGTTATCTAAGTCTGTATCTGTTATAACCTGTGGCGACAGTTGTAATTTATCTATGGTGCGAGCTTGCATTTTGTATTGCTGCGTGGTACCTTGTAAGGTGAGTGTGACGCGTCGTGACGTCGAGGCTGTTACGTTAGTGTTGGCGATAGCTTCTATAAGTAGTGGATCGACTGGGCCTGTAGCGCCGACTTGATTTGCTAAGTCGGAATCCACAAGTGTTACTGTGGACCCGTCATCGAGAAGAGCGTGGGTATCAATTTCTCCTGTCGGTCCAGATACGCGTACAGGTATAATCTTTAGGTATGACTGTGTGTTCTTCTGTGTCCACGTGGAGGTTACTTTTTCTGTTGTTGTCTCTGTCTGTTTATCTTGGTGGACGAAGTGAAGTAATTCGTGATGAGTTCGATTACACCCATCTGTCTTACATGACTGTGGCTTGCATTTGTGGTTTCTGCTACGATGACGCAGACAGCGAAAACACAGGTGATGAGTTTTGGCTAAATCCCATCTAGTGTCTGTATCGGCATTTTGAAACAAGTTGCATTTTATTGTCGTATGGTTTGCGTTTTTGCATAGTAGACACATCGCGCTTTTTCTTTCTTCTATTGTAAATGTTCTCTGTTTTCTGTGTTGTGGCGAGGCTGTGTATGAACCTGATATATTCACAGTCTCTGGCTGTGCGTACGGACCGGAGAACTCAGCTTGGCGATCTAGAAATCGAGTAAGTTTGATGAGATCGGCTTCGTCTTTAGGTTGAGAGGCGGCGAATTCAAACCATAGGTATCTTAAGGATGGTGACAGTTTTTCCACTGTGAGCTTTGTGATTTCAGGGTTGTACAGGTAGTACACCTTGTCGAGGGCTCGTAGCGTAGCTACGCTGTTGGATACACGACTGGCAAATATACAAAGGTCTTTAGGTGAATCTGATGGACGTGGAAATGTTCGCAGCCGTTCTAGTTCGGCCAGTGCTATTGTGTCTGGTCGACCGAAGCGTGTTTCTAGCAGCTTCATGACGTCTCCTGGAGTTGTGCTGATAAAGAGGAGAGCCTCAACTGCTTCTCTTGCTCTTCCTTTCAGATTGCGTCGTAATCTTGCCATATTTTCGACATCTGAGTAGATGGTGGCTGTTTCATTGTATGCGGCCTTAAAAGTTAGCCATTCTTGATAGGCACCATAAAAATACGGTAAGTCGAAGTGGTTACGTGGTAGTTGTGCCTTTTGTCCTGTTTGGACGGCGAGAGTAATAGCTGAGGCTAGCTCGGATATATCTGTTCTCGGTATCTGTGGGTTGGCTGTAGTTGCTGCCGTCGGTATTAAGTGTGCCGGCGGCGCGACGGTAGCTACATGTTCTGTTAACTGTGGCTGTATGTAGTTACGCGTTTTATCGTACACTTTTGTGTGTACGTTGTTCTGTTCTATTGGAATCTGTGTAGTCGGTCTCTGTTGCGATGTGCCATCTGTTGGTGGTAACTGTTGCTGTGAATGTGCGTTTAGCATAGCTGTGACGTTCTGTGTAGCTGTAGTGATGCAAGGTGGGGTTTTATTCTCGATCTTAGTCATTGTTTGCGACGCCGTGGCGATTGCTGGAAGATATGTGTTGCTTTCGTTCAGCCACGTATCTATTCTTTGTGCTCTGTCTGTTTCTGATATCTCTGTGATATTATCTTCTTCATAGGAAGATTCAGCTTCTAACTCGTCTACACGGGTTTGAGCGAGTTTGATTTGCAAGAGCAGTAGTTCTTGTTTTGCAGAAGCGAGACGGCGCGCTTGATTTGATCTAGCTGATCTATTTGTTGAAAGTCTGTAATTGGAGGCTGCTACCTCATTGTTGCAAGCTTTGTTAATTTCAGACGTCGCTATGGGTGCTGGTAATTCATCGGTAGGCACTAATGGTAAGTCTAGTGCAATTTGTTCGATTGGCAAATCGATTTCGAAGGGGTTGACTGTTCTGTTTAGGGTATTGCTATCTATTTCTGAAGTGACTGTTTCTATATGGTTGTCCACTATGGGAGCATTACTATCTGTTTGCTGTAAGGATATATTTTCTACGGCGACTGTTCTTGATCCTGAAGCGATAGGATTGTAAACATCTGATGAAACTACGTCGTCCAAGCCGATTTCTATACTGTCTGCTCTATTTTCGGAGTTGGACGAAGGTGCTATCTGTTGTAGGTTCATAGGCGAATTCCTTGCTGTTCTTCCGCTCATAGATCTTGTGATGACCATGGTTGCTGTGCTGATGAAGACCCCGTAAATCCGGCTCGAAGGACCAAAATGTGCACGATGGCGCGGCTGTGGCCAGGGTACACGAACGAATGCTGGATTGCGAGGTTGCGGTAAATAAAAGTCATCAGTTGAGTTGAACTGTTAGACCATGAGTGCATGATCGTTTATTGTTGAACCTGTATTTATACAATTTATAGGTACTACATAAGCCAATGACATACGGAGTTATACAATTATTCAGCCAATCCTATCAAAGGAGTGTTTAAGCGAGAAGGGAGATATTGCGTGTCGTTTTACAATTCGTGCGGCCGGAGGTGTGGGAGCGAGAGGGTGGATTTTGTATAGCGGTGTCTCGTTCAAACCGCGACATAAATACTCGCGAGTCCTGGACGCTGTATTCAGTCTCGCTCGTCGGCGCCGGCGCACGCACGTATGCCTTTTAGTCCGTAAGCAAGCTACTCGTCCCGCACAAGTGTATGTTTATGCAATACCATACTATTGTAAAACCGTTATTGGTATAGTAAGAATTATAAATCAGAATAATACTGTTGCTGTAGCTGTGGATTTTATGAAAATAAATAAAATCAAAATAATTAATTTGCAATGTAAAAAGCTTACCTATTTTTTTTATATTTTCTGGGTAATCCATTTAAAATTATTTAAATATTATTTTCAGTAATTTTCGCTATACCAATTTTCACTCCAAATCCGAACTTTTTTTATTTCCATCAGTTTCAAATAGATCATTGAAAATTTACAATATTTTTGTGTAGGAGCTTTTATATTTATAGTATCATTAATTAATATGGAATTTTTAGGAACATGATTATTATAATACATCTACTTAACATAGAGGTACTATATATCAACAGCTGGCATAGCCCAGTCTTCCTACATTGACATAAAGCCACGCACTCACGTACGAGGGGATAGGAGTACGGTGTGCGGTGAATATGCATATTGTCTGCAAGGAGTGTGGAGTGCCCTCCAGTCTCGGGGACGGTAACAATAGGCCAAGTGTAATTTCAAGTTTTTATAGCGTTATTACTGTACCATACTAGCATAATGGCTTTGCATAGCTGTAGCAAAACTATAGCTTATGAATTGGTTTTATCCAACGAATAAAATATATGTTTTCCTGATTAGCTAACCTCAGTGTAAGAAAATTACAATATCTTTTGAAGTTAATTTTATCGAGCAAGGTACTGAGCAAAATAAAGGAAATGGTAACGTGTAAGGGGGCACAAAAACTTCAAATGCTTACTGTAACTGAAGGCGGTGCGTGCCTTCTATCCAAAAGAACTAGGTGATAGCAACACGCCTGCACAGCGTGGCCAATATAAGCATCTCCAGCTAATTATATCCAGCAAAGGACGTTAACATGCTAATGATTCTAGTTTCAATGTGAGCAGAGGCCTACCTTTTCAATGAGTCGGGCCATGCTCATTTGATTACGCTGGACATGGGACTAGTGGGACGGACAGCGGTTGGTGGACTTACATATACCATTATCGGCAGACATATATGGTCTGATAAGTATTTATTATTTCATATTTAATTATATTTCTTACTTCACCCGCTAGGTTCGCGGTCCTACATCTCACACAGTATGTTCGAAGTCTTAGAAACGTTGCTGAAAATACGAGAGCGTGCGCGGCGCGATATCCAACGAACATTGTTAATACCAACGTGCAACGAATTTAATTACCCCGCATTAAAGTAATCGCTGTACTAGACTTGACTTGCACTGATTTATGAGCGTTAGTTAACCGTATAAAAATACAAGCTTGTTAATATGGTGTACGTTAACGCTTAACTAATCTATTGCCTTGCGGTACTACCCGAGCGGTTCAAAAGATTAGTTATTACGTGTAGTTTATAGAAAACATGCAGTCTGTTAAGTTTTTGGCCAATAAGATACGTTGACGACACTTGACGAAACAAAGACATGACGAAAAAGGAATTATTGATGAAGGTCGTTTTAATCGACAATAAACATCTTCGATCTCTTCGATAAGTACATAAGTACTTTGGAAGTAAATATACAACCTACTTAAAGATGGTTGGTTTAACAACAGTAAGTTACACTGAAGCTTTCCTCCTCTATCTTGGGTATTCCTGACGCTTAAAAATGAGAATTAAGGGGAAAGGATAAGAGACTGCTATACCCAAATGTTTTTGAACTGGTCTAAGCTCGCTCATAATTCTTTCACACTATTGATTAAAAAAAACTAGAAATGTGCTATTATTCTAAATCTAGTACATTTGACAGCTTTTGTTCACAATTTTTATCAGATTTTGTTTTTCAACGAAACTTAACAGATTTTAATAGCCCAGAGCATAATCTACTGAATTTGAGAATTTCAATTGATAATATTAAATACTTAATACCAAATAATCTAGATTTAGTTACTGTTATATTTTAAAGATCATTCATTAAACAACAGATATTGTTAAAGGAAGGGTTGTTAAAATCCGTTAAGTTGCATTGAACAAGTTTATCCGTAGATTTCTTTACCATTTATTTATTTATGTCGTAAATATTCTCGGTTCTTCTCTCATCCAGTCACTGCCAGCCGCCGATCGCCGCTCCATCTAGCCAGTGGGCGTTCCATACACCTACGCCTGCCAGTTGCAGTCTCCACTCAAGAAGTCGTTTACCCCAATAATCAAAACCAAAATTATTACAATGAAACTATCATATTTAATAGATTACGGTTCAAGGTATATCTAGTAATGCTTTGAGTCAAAAGTATGAAGGAATTTTAAGAACATCACGATGACTCAGACGTCAGTTGAAGAAAACTTATTCCTCAAAAGCTTTCTTTAAAAAGGTTCCAGTTTCATGTGCCTGAAAACACATAAGATGACAAGAAATCTTTTCCTTAACAATTAACATAAATGATGAAGCAAAACACTTCGTGAGAAAGAATACTGCATAAGAATGCAAGCCCGCGCTCAAATCTGAAACATTAGCATAACCGTCTCATACTTCACTCTTTAACATCGTTCGTCAACTTACTAATGAAATAAACTTTCAGGTGGAGCGGAGAAGGCAAGGTGGAAGTATTAATATTCATGCGGCGCACTGTCCCGGCCCTTGTAAATGTTTTATTCGTTAACGACTCCTCAGGATTAGGGTAATCAAGTCACGTCGTATGTTACGGAGGCTTCGCAATTAATCCTCTCGGTAATCAATTTCAGTTTCGTGATAGGATCATGCTCGGGTTTTTCATCAGAAATCTTTGTAGCTTGAATAATCTAGTACTTACATCACGTCATTATCATTACTTGTCGGACATAGGTAATTATGCCCTCCCCAATGCCCGGAATACTAGACCTGAAATGTATGGCCCAAGCGCAGTGTAACTGCCTACACCTTTTTTTGTATGCAAACAAACCGTCGCTTATATGTAAGTCAATACACACTAGGGAGGCCTTGGTTTTTTTCATTGGCGCAAAGAAAGACTATCCAATATCTATACCATTTACTCACAGGCGTCATTCATGCGTGTTGACATTTACCTTCTCTTCCTCTCATTGAATGTTTACATTATAATTGAAGATTAATATTTAATTTTATGAAATAAAAACGTACAATAATTGCATTGCAAATGAAGAACGGAGCTCACTAACACCTACTCACCAAAGCCTTTTAAACTCATAACGCGCGCCTTTTATCGCCGGTGACCAATCGGTAACTGAGGTATAGAGGAAGCCGAAACGGTCAGAGGCAGGAAGTAGTGATACTGTACGCAGCTTCACTACTATTATAATATGCCAATGCATGCGATAATCCTTCCTTCCTCTATACTTCATTCGGCCGCTTTCAGCTACTTATCTTAGGGCCTATTCCGCCTCCTAGGCGGGCTGAACTGTGGTAAGCGATCCCAATAGATCGGTCTGCCCCAGAGGCCATAATAATTGTCACTCTCAAGTTAGTAACTGTTATGCAACGGATAATGAAAAATATTCAGTGTATCACTATTAGTGTATACTTTAACAATCTTCACAAATTATAGTACTTACTTACCCAACTCAAAGACAGTCATGTAAATACATAAATATATTAATCAATACATAAATGAGTTTCATTTGCTCCAATTCGCTTATAATACTGTCTCAGAGTTAACGGGCACCCGGATTATCTGCAACAGACGTCTCGCTGTTATCGTCAGCGTCTGTAGGCTTAAATTTTCATTATGTTTATTGGATAATTCCATCCGGCAGCGTGAGGCTCAAAGATAGAGGGGATTGTCAATGCAACACTGAGCAATTCCATTTACTTACTCATTATCTCTACCTTTTTGTCTGCTCTAGCCACAGATAAAAAAAATTCGTACAAAGTCATGTTAAAAGAAGTAGTCTCTAATTTTAAACGTAGGGAATTCAAAGGTGATATGGACGGTATTCATATTGAGATAGACAATACTGTCCGAGCATTTTTGTAGGAACAAAAGCGAAATAAGTCCAGACGGGATATACAATTACGCTGACAGCTTTTCGTAGGAGCATTTTAATAAGGGACAGTTTTACACTTGACTGTTTTCGAAAGGAGGAAATTATGAGCTTTTGCTGGGTATGAAACAGCTCTTATTGAATTAACTATTGATGTTTTGTTAAGTACATTTTTATTTCACATTGTTTAAAGACATTTATGAACATTTCAAGGATTTTTCATGTTTTCCACAATTATTTGCCCCTAAACTTTGTAACAAACACTATATAAATACATCCCAGTGTTAGGCAGAGGCCTTTCCTCTCACTCAATGGGGACAGATCATAGTCCACCATGCTGGCCCAGTGCGGGTTGGAGATATTTACCCCGACCCGAGGTTATAACCCCTTTTTCATCCTATATGTTTCATAGCAGCATCGTCTACACCTTCAAACTTTCAAATATGTGTCTTAAGAGCTTTATCCCAAATGATAAATTTCCTTAAACAGTTGTGAGGTCGCAGATGGTTCGGATATTTTAGTAAATGAGGCCTACATTTAGATTTCCGGAGTTGTGAAATTCCTTTTAGATGTTTCAGAATTCGGAGAAGGTAAAGGTTTGTGAAATTATTCTCTGCATCTTCTTGATGTGAACGTTATCACAGGAAAATGGAAATTCATTAAGAAAAACCTGAAATACTGCTGTTACCTTAACAACTATATATTAACACGTTGCAGGACAGTCCACTCGGGTCCATACAATTGGCCATTGTTACAGGACGCCGTACGACGTCACTGTCCAATAACGTGCTAATTCAATCAAAGGATCAAAGGTGTATTATATAAGTATGCTAAACAACAGAGTTATAGCAAAGATAATGTAGGTTATAGTAATTACTTATCTCGCAGTAATAGGTCCGTCTTTAGAACATAACAGTTCCCTTAATTCTGAGGGTAACGTTCAAGTCGTGCTAACTGAAACCTTTTCTTTCTCTTTTCTTTTTCTAAGAACAATTTATCATAGGATGCACATAGTTATTTATTCTCTACTCTACTTAATTTACCGTATCCAAAAGAATCTAGTTCCTCTTCTACCATTCTCGGCCGCCCGCATGCGAGAAGACTGCCCATCTGTCACAGTGAAACGGGGACAGTAAATTACGTGCCTTCATCATCCCGCGCGAAACTGACCTGGAGCCTGCCTGACTCGAGTTATGCCGAGGATTCCGGAGGCTTTTATTTAACATGAGCAATGAGCGGACGGGTGACGAATCGACTGACATTTACGGGCGAGTTAAATCTAGGAATGTAGGTACGCTTCATGAAATCGCTTTTAGTGATAAGACCGCCTAGATGTACGTATGTACTTTATGATTGTATCTTTTTTTTATTTTTTTACGTGCAATAAAGAGTAATTGAATTGAAGTGAAATCCTTTAGAAAGATACTAGGTCATTCCCGCAATTTGACCCACATGAGCAAACTATGCACTATTAATAGTGTATACTATCTAAAGGGCTTTATGAAGTTTGTCTACATTAAACGATTTAATTGCCCGCTTAAATGAAAAATATATGTAATATTATTTATATACAATATCACAACGGAAGAGATAATAAAATCATTCCATGAACAAATTTAGTAATCTTCAGTTCACGAAATCAAGTTCAGTTATTTATCAATTCAGTTAACAGTTCCTAAGGTACATATTCATATTCTCGTTGTATACTTACAAGTGAGATTTCCTAATATGAACTAATTGGCACTCATAGCATCAACTCGACGAAATCCTGTTTGCGTACAGCGTCTCAGGTGTAATCTTGTAGTACGCGAAGTTTTCTGTTTATTTTCTCTTCCAATTTTGTCGGAGTGCCTGCTAAGGTGTCTGATGCTGGCTTACAATTTTCCTGAAACACGGGGTCAGCTTGCACAGAGCATAAGTAGTCCGAGTATTTACATGTCATTAACATCTTTGCTATACAACGTGTTACAAAATACCCCGTAAAAATATAATTAATTATCAAAGCCAAAAATTTTGTCAACCCTAGTAAGCTGTCATGTCAGGGAACCAAATTATTTAACAGAAAGGCCTACGTACATATTTTACCTAGTAATTGTCTTTGTATACAACAATCGAAACAGCTTGACTTATTTTACGGTATCCCATACTGATATAATATTTTCGCAGTAGGTAAGATTAGAATCTAAACTAGGCTGTTTCTAAAGGAAAATTTTGTTCAATCTTTCAAAATAGGTCATGAGCCCAAGATTGGGATGATCAAGTACAAAATGAAAAGCTATAAACAGATGGCGCTGTGATCGTTTGCGTGAAATCATAGTAAATCAAATTTAATTCTATTCACATTAATTCAAGTCGACTTTTTGTTTTTAGTTTATCTGGAAAGTTCCATTAAAGCTACTGGCAATCATATCAGCCATTAGACATCAACTGCTGGACCTATAGTCCTTCCCTAATGAGCGCCACTACATCCGGTTCTTCGCGCTCTGCATCCAGCCGCTTCCTGCGACCTTCTTCTGATCCACCTGGCAGCGGGGGTCCTACCCTGCGCGTGCCGATCCGCGGTCTCCACTCCAGAGCTCATTGTGATAATATGAATTTAGTATATCTAATACTTGTGATACTTTCAGCGTCGTCATTTTAGCGATAGTTGATTACTGTCGGGGGACAGAAATAAAATAACATGCGGAACGCACTTCCAGCTTTTGATTTGTTGCACAAAACATTCCATATGTTAAATTGTGATCATGAGTTAGTCTGTCAGCCATTTTGTCACTTGAGACGGTAAAACATGCCTTGTCGGTTTGAAACCCCGTATGTACCCAAGTTTAAACCAGCTTTTAAGTTTTATAGCAGTTTCACACTAGTGTTAAGAACTTTGTTTTTAAAATTTTCAAAGTTTACCTCGGCTGAAGGTTTATTTTTGTTTTCCTTTATTGCTGTTGTTTTTAAGATAAACATTGAATTTGGTGAGATAGGTTCCTTGGATTGTATCCAGAATACAGGTTCCAAAGAAGGGAAATAAACTTCAAGTTTCAAGTTTTTACCTTCAAAGGTAGAAATTAAATGATATTTTTTTAAACTGATTTATTATGATTTATCTTCACTTTTATCCATAGTAAACGTTACAGACATTTGCAGTCATGTTTTCAAGCTACTTCTTATATTTTTTGACGGTTATTTTAGGAATAGTGAGGAAAAATAACAACTGCGTTACTTACTTAAAAAATTAAGTTTTATTGTAAGGATCATTTATTTCAGTTCGAAAACTTATCACAAAAAAACTTACGATAGTATAGAATAATCTTATAATGTTAAATCACGAATAGTTTCAGCCTAATGATTTCTTTTAGAATTACGTTTACAACTGTGTTACTAAACTTTATAAAAAAATGTATTACTTTTCAAAAATAGGACTAACTAATAATAATGTATGCTCAACTTTACAGAAACAGCTTCAAATATGGAAAATATAGGATAAGATTGCTAATTTAAGGTTTTTTCTTAATTTAAATTAACTATATGGCTCTAAATGTTATCAGGAAAATAGGGACAAAAGTAACGCAGTGTTAGAAGAAGTAACATAGTGGTATTTTAATCACAACATTTTGTACTTTCTTTAAGTTAAGCTAGTAAAAAATATAACAAAACAATCAAAAAGTGTTAATTTTTTTATGTCGAATTGCTCTCCTGTCTTTAACACTTTTTATCCTGGAGTATCGCTCTTTGATGGCACTAGATTGCTTGCATTTTATCTTTGATGTCTTTTTTTGTACTGATTACTCATCTTACTTGTCTTCTTCCCATAGACTTTGGTGAAATGGAAGTTCCGAAACCTGGTGTGGAAACTAAGGGTTTCAACCAAAACAGTTTGTGCTGCTTTTTGGCGCTCTCGACATTTTTTGTTTGCATGTTCCATTTGGATTTACCAGATCTATGTTCCCTATCTGTCATGTCTTTCATAATTTATGTTTATAGCTTCGGTGTTCTTTACTTGATCCTGTTTCGTTGGATAGATCAATTTTTGCTTATACCGCCGATGTTTTTCAGTCGGTGTTAAAGTAATTGTGCTCGAAGTATTATGTTATAACAAAATAATACTTAAATATATTATTTTTATAATAAAATGTGTGATAAAGGTTTGAAAAGTATAAGGAAAACCACTGCGTTACTACTGGTAGTAGCGCAATATAGTCGTAACGCAGTTGTAAAAATGAAACGTTTTTGAACTTAGTAATTATATTAACATACAACCTAAACAAATTATGATGTCATCAATGTATTTACTAATGATGAGACATTAGCATTAAATAAAATGATCAAATATGTAGAAAACTCACCGTTCGTCACCGGTAACTTAGAGGTATTACAATAAACACACGATGCTCTCCCAGCGCCTTTTGCTCGACTGACTCGGTCAGTTTGTCCGCCACACACACCCTACCGTACCCCAATATTAATACATAACAGATCAACCGAACTTAGAAGTAAAGATGTGTTAAAATCTTAATTTAAAGTTCACTTTCCTATAGTAACACAGGGCATGTATAATTTTGTAGAAAAATCATACTTATTGGCGTTCAAATATAGTTCAAGCAATGACGTATGTCTTAAAATATTCCAAAATATTATTGTCGTGAAATATTTTAAAGCAATCTTACTCGTAGTTTATATCTAGTGATTCAAACAGAAGGACAGCCAATTTTTATAGGAAAAACAACTGCGTTGCTTAGAAAAGCAACTGAGTTACCGTAATTTTCAAATAAATACAGTATTTTACTAAAATTCACATGTTTTTCTGGGACAGGTTTCTCATTCAGTAGCTACCGATACCTTTTTTTTTATGAATTTAACTATTTTACGAACAAAATCGCCTTTGTTCAAAAAGAAACCGATTATGGGACCCTAAATAATGGTCCATGTATTATTATATAGATTTATGCCAATAGATATGCCGATATATACCTATGCTTACGATGTTTTCTGTCATTATTTGAAAGAGGTTAGTAAATGTACATTAGTTTCGGAAACACCATTGATATGACTGGTATTTTGGTCTATCAAATTAGTTACGCTTCTGAAGGACAGTCGATTCCTACTTTTAATACCTTTTTTATGTGGAGACATCGCACACCCAGCCATCTGATCTTGAACTAGGCAGAGTCTGTACTATGACTTAACTCGTACACAACTGATTTAACTCGTACACATAATACCTAGTTAAAATTACATCTAGACACAAGGCTAACACCAAATTTAATGCCCATCACACAAATGTTTGCCCTGGGCGGGATTCAAACCTGCAACCCTGAGCTTTACTTCACTACCGACTATTCTGCGGGGCTGTCGTTAGGTTTATTTATTTAAGGTTATGTTTAACTAAAGATCATTTTATCTGTTAATTCGAACATTAACAACTTCATAATGGACAAAGAAAACAACGCTCAATCTTTCATAATCTAGCGGAGAGAAGGATCTTTATAGGTAGGTAGGAACCGTGCAGTGAATAATTCTCAAACTATAATGTGCGGGGAAGGGTCAGAAAGCCGATTACCCGATTACAGGTCGCCTTAGGAACGGGAAAAGCTTTCACTTGTAATCCACTAGTGAGGCCGGCTTATGCAGGATACCAACTTATGATAATGCGATATCGAGTGAGTTTAGAATAGTTCCGAATTAACTATACTGGGCTCTAACTACGATAGTATTTTAAACTATATAAGTTCTTGTGACTAATATAAATATAAACTGCATACCTAGTCAATATTCATACATAATGTTGTCTAGCCCCATACTAGGATTTTCTCCTACACTATGGGAGTTAAACAGGTACCTATATGACAATTTTCAAATCCAGACCTCAGTGGGAATATAACCCACGATCTCTGGCATTCAAGTCCAATGACCAAGCCACTAAGCAAACTATGTGATCGAATTTTTTTACGTTTATTTATGTACACAATTATACATTAAATAGGTACACAACTACGAGTACTTTTAATACGGTGTCCAATAATAATATAACAAACAAAATATTAGATTGGGCTTTATTTAAACTTTAAAGTTACGAACAACTCTACTAATCCCTTGGTTTATGAAACTTGCTCGGTAATATAATGTGCTCTACCTAAATTGCTGACTACCCTCACAAATATGTTTTTGTTCTCACCCCTATGGAAAGAGACAATTATAGTAATATAAGACAGTTAAACACGTTGTAAAATCATTATTTATCATTTGAATGAGAGAACCTACATCGGGAATGCAATTTAAGGTCTAATTGGAAAGTATGTATATAATACAAAAATTTGGTCATATTTATCCTTATGTTATTGGTAAGTCGATATTCCAAATTGATATTAATAGTAATTGATTTCATGTGGAAGGTGATCGGAAGCGGCTTGATGCGGAGGGCGGAGGGCGGATAGTGGGGAAGGCCTATGTCCAGCAGTGGACGTCTAAGGGCTGATATGAACGATGATAAATTAGATGTATGATTTCATTTAATTTTAATTTGTATACCGGTTTTTAATCAATATGATTCTCTAAACAGAATTTTCTGATTAGCCAAATGATCAAACTTTAAATTATCATGATGTGAATATCTAACTCAGGTTTATTTTGTAGCCCAAATCTACCTCTGACGTCAGTGTCGCAAAGCTAGACGTCATCATCCCGTCCCATAAGCGCCGTAACCCGCACTCCTCCGGCCGTATCTCGGAAACTTTACGAATGGGCAATTGTATCCCAGTTCATTGCACCCGGGGGTCCACTGCTATGTCCTATCTGGACAGTACTAAGCACGTTTAAGAAGAGTTTGTTTCCTTAATTCTCTGACATTCTTTTGTTTATTTTTTGAAAGTTAATTGTTTTACAACTATCCTGAGTCTAATTTTGAATGCACGCATTTAAGATTTGACAGATAAGGAAATTCAACCCAAGATTCTTCTCTTCTTCGTAATTTCAAAATATGTGTTATTATAAAGTTATAACATAACTTATAAGTATGTAGTCAAGTACTGCCACCACAGAAATCCTACTAAGATAGAATGGTGAAGTATGCTCGATATGCATGCCAGCCATATGCACTATATTGCATAAACTATCAAACACTTACTCGTTTCGCGCCGAGTCAGTCGGGTAAACATCGACAAATAAATCTTCAAAAATGCCATATTGCAGGGTTTCTAACTGTATAACTGTATCTGCTCACTAGAAACGTGACCGTGAGGCATAAAGGGTGAGCGGGAGGGGCGCGCTGTGTTCGAAAATCGGCACGCGCTAGACTGAAGTAAACAAATGGCTATAACCATTCTATCTTGATAGGATTTCTGTGACTGCCACCATAGAATATAGATACATTTGCTTAAACTCTGTTAGTGTTCAGTTAATCCCTGCAAAACATAATTTACTTAACATTCCCGAACGGTCCCGCAGAATAGTCGGAAGTGCATGCTTGCGATGCTCGGGGTCGCGGGTCCAAGTCCCGCCTAGGACAGACATTTGTATGATGAGTAGGTATGTGTGTTTGCCTTGTGTCTGGTTGTAAATTTTCTATGTAACTATGTATGTACTAACATACCAGCTGTCCGTTAACCATAGTACAGGCTATGCCTAGTTTGGGATCAGAAGACCGTGTGTGATATGTCCCCACATATTATTATTATTAATTTATTTCAGACTCATGTCCATATAATTGTTAGTAACATAAAAACCTTAAAAACTAATACTAAAGCTACGTTAGTGAAACATACAATAAAGGTAACATATTTAAAAAAGGTATATACAAGTTTTTATTTTTTTTATTTGACAATTGATTTGGCACTGGAAAGGTAAAGCCTCACCCAGTGCCTCAGCATAGGACTGTCGTACCTATCGGCCAGGGTGCTCAGGATGCTGTTGGTGTTGTCTCGCACGCGACGCATCAGGGACGCGACTCGTTTGCGCATTATGGTGTCATATACATACACTTGTCTAATCCCAAACTAGGAGTTTCTCCTGTGCTTTGGAAATTAAACAAGGACCATGACAAATCACAAATATAACATCCAGACCGGAACCAACTTACACAAAGTTGTCTGGCCCCAGTGAGAATGGAATCCACGACCACGAAATTACCAGTAATGTAACTTGGTTATGTTCGAGGAACAAGCGGAAATTTTACAGTATAAATGTAAAATATAACAAATATCGATGAATACCTTCTAGACGCACAGGATAAATTCTGTAGCGAACGGTCATATCCAAGACCGCCAAAACCTTGGTAACAGACAATAAATATTCACCATGTTGCCCGTATCGTGTGTGGATGTAAATTCGACGCTGAAACATTTAGACCACGTAACCACCCTCGGCCTCGGGCAGGGATAGTGTCGGATTCAGATCCCCCTTTTGGATGCGTTCGGAATTTGTTAATACACGTGTATATAAGCAGGCCCTGTTTTTGGAAATGATCACGCGTTTGCTTTGAAACGGATACCGTGAATTTGAAATATGATAAGTTTTGCATTATGTGAAGTTTCCACGAGTAATTCGCTTGTTTAAGTTAATGCAATTGCCGATTACCAATAATAAATGTCTATGTCTATTAAGGGTATTGTGAATTTAGAACGTCATGTTTGAAACTTTCGTGCAATACCTACCTACTACATCTGTGGTAAAATAAAAACAGAAACTAAGAACATCTAGTCATGCGCAGTATCGATGTGCACGAGTGGATGAATGTGTTGTTCGATTTGTTTTGTTGTGTTCCGTGGCGACAGCGTACAAGAATGCATGCGAAAAATGCCTTGATTGTTTTGCATCGAAAGAAAATGCGTATCCAGGTCGAGTCGCTGCCGTGTTGCTGTTAAACCAGAAAATACAAAATATTACTACGTAAAGAAGCGGCACTCATCTGGCAGTACGCACTACTGGGCTGCCGCCTCGCCTTCGGCTCGCGCTACGCCGCCGCCGGTACAATGTTAATACGCCAGCGTTCTATCGACCGGGCGACACCGAGATATCGACACTATTAGAAAAAGAACTAGTTATGTTGTACGCTTTCGTAGAGTCATCGTACGCTTTCGTAGCGTTTGCAGTCGAGACTCTAGGCCCTTGGAGTAAAGAAGCGCGCGATCTAGTGCACCTATTAGGTTTAAAATTAATAGATATTTCTGGGGAGAAAAATAGCGGGAGGTATCTTCAACAGCGCGTAGCCCTAGCCGTCCAGCGGGGAAACGTAGCGAGTGTCCTAGGCACGTTGCAGCACCATTCGCTGGACAAATTAGGCGAAATTTTTTATTTAAATTAGATGTGTTTCATATTTGTTAATTTTCCGCTTGTATTTTATACTCATATTCAATAAATAACTAATTCCTAAAAAAAAAAGTTATGTTGTTGATGTATACCGTTGTCTCTCTCTCAATCGACTATTTTCCCGCGCTGGATACGTAGTCCTACTGTAATATAATATGTAATATGCACACACAGAAACGTGTACGGAAAGGCTGGTGCTCCTGTAGTAGTAGGTAGATATCAGTTAAAGCGGTTTGCTTGTATGGGGTGCCGGAGATGTGGTTGAAGTAGGATACTTTAATATTTTGTCCATCACAGATTATTTGGAAAAGTTATATTTACTTTGTGTGAGAAAGCGTATCTACTGATATCATCATTATCAGTAAAAAGAAAACATAAATAAATATATACTTTTCGTCTACCTTACTTTTTCCTAACATTATTTTTGTATTCTCGTGTGTTTATACAAGAACAACCTATACCCACCTAATGGTTCGAATGTCGTATCAAAGGCCAATGTTTGTCATGAAAACACAAAATGTAGATACATTGTTTTGTGGCTTGTTTTATCATAGATCCTTTTGCGCATTAGGAGTTATCTTATCTTCTTAGGGGGCCAGGAAGACCTGGCGACACTTCGACCCTTTAGGATCTTTTGTGCCACACCCCTGACCACCAACGGTGCCCCAAGCCGATTTGGTGGACTTCACATACGCCTCAGAATTTCTTCTTCGGCATATGCAGGTTTCCTTACGATGTTTTCCTTCACCGAAAAGCCTGTGGTATTATAAATAAATCGTACTTAAGTTTCGTAAAACTCATTGGTACGGGCGGGGTTTGAACCCACGACCTCATGAATGTGAGGCGAGTGCACAACCAACCGGCTACCACGGCTCTTTAGGAGTTAAATTGTGGTGTATTTTAAACGAAGAAACATTTTTCGTGAAACAAATGTAAGCACATTTAAACCGAGCTCAATTTATTTGGACGACAGTCTCGTAATCGCAATGATGTTGACAAATATACTAGCCAGTTCGACCCGCCTCTTCGGTGTTCGATCTTTTAGCTTTGTATATCGGGCGATACAATAACTCATTCGTTAAAACAGTAACATGCCAGCAATAAATTCACGAGTGGTTTGTAAATCGAAATAAATGGTATCGAAACAGCGCCTGTGGAAAATTAGTATTCATTTACGAGTTTCTTAGTCTGTATATTTCGGGAATTGAATCACAATAGATAAAACAGCGTTTCTTTTTTTATTTGTTCTTAAAGTTAAAATTGAATAAGAGAGATAATGCTAGGCTAATATGAAAAAATCCGACCATATAAGAATATACCATCAGCCGAAATACGTCCACTGCGGATTGTTGATCGCAGTAATGATCTTAATATACTCGTACACAGGAGAATGCTGTTGCCTGTCCCTGGTGCAATCACTTAGTCGCCTTGATGATATCCACGGGTAGATCGGGGGTGGCCCTATTCTATCATCATCAGGTTATTTTTGTCTCCACTACAGGAGCACAACCCTCTCTCATCTGCCGGAGATAGACGGAGGATTTACACTCCCCGCGCTGGCCAGACAGGTTGGGGAGGCCTGATTGATATTTTATAATGTATTCGCTTTGTACGACATCCACGGGAAGAGTCGGAGTGGTCCTATTCTACTCTACCAGAAACCACACGGCAGTGTATTCTAGAAAAATATATAATATTCAGCAATTTCAATAAATGTATTGAAGAATATATGAACAATATCAAATAAATACATTTTAAGCAACCACTATAAATCTTCTACACACTCAGGTGTGTATAAAGGTATTTAATTTTGAGTCAGGTACTCCGTTTAATTCCGTCTTCTGAATGGTGAAGTAGAAAAAATACAATAAATAAGATTGTATATATTTGGAACACAAGTTTATTCCTCACACGACACCTACACGGCATTTCCATTACACCTCCCGACACGGACGTAAGTTTTTCACAACCTATTCTGATTTCCAACAATCTCATCAAATCACGCCTGCGAAAGGCACCAAGGGAACTGATTGAATTGAATCCGCTCTACCTGCCGCCATATTTTTCTGCCGGTTTCCCCAAATTGAACTTTTACCGACAGTTAAATGTACTTTAATCTGATTGAACTTACGACTGAGATAAATCGCTTGGCGACATTTGAATTTTTAGCTAAAAGAGGAAAACCCTTCAGGTTTTTGTCAGGTGATTAATAGCAAGCAGAATGTACTTTTTATACCTATATTGAAAAACATCATTACGTTTCCTTTCCAAATAAAATTTAATTTAATGATATTTCGCTTGACATAACAGCACACGTGATAAAGCAGCGTCATTGAAATTAAATAATGAATAACATAAAATGACTTAAAAGATTAATTTAAACTCATGTATTTTGTGAATGACAAACAATTTGCGTCCAAGATTCGTGTATTTAAATTTTAGCCCAACATCAACCAGATTCCCAAAAAGTTGGCCGGTGTCAATCACATCACATACATAACGTTTCATTGTGAAATCAATAGTTTTTGTAACCCGCTCGCACCGCCATTGGCTTCTCATAAGAAATGCATGCTCTTCCACTTTATTTATTTACATGGGCCCAGTCCGATAAATCCGGGACTTCCTATCGCATGGGGGACTTTTATTGAACTTTATATTTAGTACACACCCCGTGGATCAATAAAGATGGACGTAAACTTTTGTTGCAATGTCTATTGTTGTGATTGTTCCCTCATTTGTTCCAGACTTTTATCGTTTACGTTGACTTTTATTATTTGAGATGTAACTAAAGGCTTTCCACGTAAACAGTGGTATGTTCTATACATTAGTGCTTCATCTATTTATCTATTTGTATAAAAATAAACCGCTTCTTAAACCCCTGGGTTTAGGATAGCAGGTTTAACTGACACGTATTGTTTCTATCGTTACTTCTATAGATATTGTGACTAATTTACAAGTTTGCCTATCGACATATCCGCAGTTAAAATATATACACTTGAAATTTTGCATAGAACTTCCTCAAATAACGTAGGCAACCACTAACTAGGATTTTTGAAATTCCACACAAAATAACGGTGCAGAAACGTGGACACTGACGGTGGGCCTAATCCACAGGTTCCAAGTCGCTCAGCGAGCTATGGAGAGGGCTATGCTCGGGGTTTCTTTGAAGGATATGATTCGTAACGAGGAAATCCAACGAAGAACAAAAGTCACCGACATAGCCGAAAGGATTAGCAAGCTGAAGTGGCAGTGGGCGGGCCACATATGCCGCAGAACCGACAGCCATTGGGGCAGACGAGTTCTGGAGTGGAGACCGCGGATCGGGGCTGACATGATGACAAAAAATAAGGAGTTCAAATTCCACACGGAAGATATCGCCGACAACAGCTAGTTATTCCTTAAATTAAACAAATACCTACATTTAATTTATTAGTTTGATTACTACCTAATTTAATTATCACTTAACCACGTACAAACCGCCTAAATGCACAAACTGTTAAAAGCAATTTCAGTAATTGTGTTATTTAGGATTTCTAATTAACGAGGCCGGATGCAGGCAATTTGTCATAGTGGTTACGCATCAGAGCGTATTGCGTAGCTGGCTGAGCCGTAGCTGTGCTACGACGGCTACGCGGCTATAACGTGGGAAACTGCTACCACAATTTTTTTTTAAGTCAGTACATATTTAACATATATTAGTATTATATTAACTAGCTTCAGCCTGCGGCTTTGTCTGCATATACGTGATATAGATCAAGTTATGTCTCAGCCTCTACTAAACTAATTTTGATGAAACAAAGCGCAAATATCATCCCAAAATCCCTATTTTATGTTTAGTAACGTTATAAATCTGAAATTACACTAACCGTTTTCATTCCAAATTTCCCTAAGCATCCGAAAGACATACTAGTACAGATAGAAAAAACGTGCAAAAAATATGGATTCCATCTCAGATTTGTTATATCCACCGAATGAGTATCAAGTCATAACAACTATTGTACAGACACCATGATTTAATATTATTAGTTACTACGGAAACATAACGGGGTGTCTTAGTATACCGTGGTGTTCATTTATTGGTTGAACATGTAATCTCCGACAGGGAAAGGCCAATGTCCAGAAATTAACTGTATGCTAAAAAAACGGACCTTAATGATTAATTTTAAGGTATAGTAAGTACATGATTAATTTGCATGCACGCCGGAAATACCAGCAATTAGTCGTGGGTAGCCGCAGCGTAGCAGGACCGTAGCACAGAGTAACAATTACTACGTAGCACCACTGACAATAAGATCAACGATTTACCTACTTTACCGAAAAGTCGACCAAAAATATATAACATACACTTTGACTATATAATTCACTTAAATCAGTAGTGGGATGAAATATTTTTTCCTCTTTAAGATATCTTACGATTACGTATCATGAAACTGGCCTAGAGTCTAATTGTGTAGCATAACGAGAATAACACTTTTTACAATAGTAATTAAGGATGTACTATAATTTTTTTAGCATATACTTAGTATATTTATCCACAATAAATGTAATTGGTATGTACCAGACCGCAGTCGCATAGTCCAGAGCCTGCATTACACCGGAAATACTGTCCGATTGTTGCGGTCGGGCCGTAATGGGCTTAATTCTGATGT
This sequence comes from Esperia sulphurella, assembly GCA_947086405.1. Taxonomy (NCBI): domain Eukaryota; kingdom Metazoa; phylum Arthropoda; class Insecta; order Lepidoptera; family Oecophoridae; genus Esperia; species Esperia sulphurella. The sequence continues at coordinate 12,307,528 of OX352262.1, read as the reverse complement.
GGCTCCCGGCTTTTAGCCATTGTTTACCTGCATGTACTCGCATGCCATAAATCTGCCTGCACTTATACTATGTTACATGCACTTTTTGAGGTAAGATAGGTCGATAATTTCAATAGTACTCTTTTCATGACCATTTTTGGGTTGCGTACCAAAATGGTGAATACGGAACCCCTATGGTTTATGGATGGCGTACGTAAAGTCCAATGCAGACTCATTGTAACCCTAAAGTCAATCAACGCTGGGTGTGGTGGACTATAGCCCGCATGGATTATGGACTTCCTTAAGTGAGTGTAGAGCTGTATCCAACAGTGGAACGTAGGTATATAAAGTGTTGATTCAATTCGACCAACAGTACCAGATAATAGTAAATATCACTACGTAAAAAAATCGAGCTCGCAAAAATAAGAGCACGGCTGGCAGTACCACTACTAGGGTGCCAGCACGCTAGCGACCGGACGCCGAGAGAACGACACTATAAGTTAGAAAGAGATGAACTTTTGTTGTTGACATATAACGGTGTCACTATCTCGATCGACTATGTTCGCTCGCTAGTAGCAGTAGCCTTACAACAATTTTCACACACACACACACAAATGTGTACGGACAGGCTGGTGCTCCTGTAGTATTAGTATCGAGTTCCGCGTGGAGTGCCAGGGCTGTGCCAGTACTATAATATTTGTGACTTGTTGTTGTCTCTTGTTATAAAACACAGACAAAAATGTTAACAGATTAACTCCTCTCGCGTAGAAGTTTTAATGCTAAGCCACACCATATCAGACAACGGTTTTTAGTACAGTTCTAACAAATTTTATGACGTCACATGGGGTGCCTCCTAACTGGTCCAAAGTTAAATTGAAACTGGTTGGAAAACCGCACTGGCATGATTTACGACTCGCCTGTGAATACGTAGCTCGGTTGAACCAGTGTTTTATGTCTGCATGTAATTGAGACCGTGTTGCTAGGAGTATGTTACATTTTGGGTACAGTGATGTGATGGAAACGGAACTTTACTGCCTAAATTTAAAGTTAGTGAATATTTGAAGTTTTGTTACTAAACCATGCCGAATAAAAATACAAGATAGTAACTCAAAAGTTTAGTCTCACTTTACTTAGGGAAACTAGATACATACTTTATTTTATTTTCATTTATCCAAAATGATTGAATTCATAGTGAATTATCCATTAAATGCTGTTGAATATCACAAAATGTAAGTGAAATATAAATTAAGCAAAGATTACAATAGGCTTTTATTTAAATCATAACATTGCATAGCGATCATACTTATTTTTATAGACTATAGAATTGAAAACAACGACTGTCTAAAGAACAGTTCGTCCTTATTTTACTCTATTAGCATTTGTTCAACGAAATTCAGGAAGAATCACAATCTGTAGAGTAAGGTAAGTTCTGAAGGAACATTGAAAATTAACTCAAAGTTTAGTTAGTGACTAGCTCGGTCAAAGGTGCAGCAGATAAGTTCTGCTGAAGATAAGGAGCGGTTAATCCGCAAGAACAAAGGCAAGTCCGTGTCTCGGGGCACAGTCATGATCCGAGCCCTTTGGGACTATTATGGAAATCGTTCGACAATGATTTCATTAAAAATTTAGAATTTACTGTAGTATTTAGAAATTTCAGCTAACATTTAGGAAAATGTAAATGTTATTATAAATTATGAAGAACGAAGGTAACCGACATAGCCAATGAGCAGGTTACATCTGTCGCAGAACCGACGGCCGTTGTAGCAGACGAGTCCGCTGAAGATGAAGGTGGCTGGAAGCGGCTGGATGCAGAGGGCGTAGGACCGGGTGTTGTGGCGTTCATTGGAGAAGGCCTAATGTCTAGCAGCACTAAGAACTGATATCTTGATGAAGAAATGTCATTAATATTCCCTATGTTCTGTTATTATTGAATAATCAAATCTATCTCTGACGCAATCGACGGTCTATTTCTGCAATCGACTCACCCAGTCAAGTTCATCATCAGGTTATTTTTGTCTCCACTACAGGAGCACAACCCTCTCTCATCTGCCGGAGACAGACGGAGGATTTGGCCTACACTTCCCGCGCTGGCCAGACGAGTTGGGGAGGCCTGATTGATGTTTTATAATGTATTCCCTTAGTCGCCTTGTACGACATCCACGGGAAGATTTGGAGTGGTCCTATTCTACTCTACCGGAAACCACACGGCAAACCCAGTCAACTTACCTTCTACTTTTTACTCAGAACTATATCGTATGATTTCTTAATACAACCCCCCAGCCAAATCCTGTCCAGAGTCCCGTCGGCGACGTCTGCGTCTGAAACGTTATTATCTCTCAAAGGGCCTCGCTTCCGGTCCGGTAATCTTGGCAAGTGTTTCTTTTATTCCTTTACGCCTTCACGGTCACAGTTTCTGTACCATTGTTTTTTATGAAACATTATCTTAAATCAACTCAGTTTTGGAGAAAAAAGAAGTAAAATTGTTGGCTAACGCAAATTGGAACTAATTGAAAGTTTTGTTTTAATAAAGTTAATCTGGAACCAATAGAGACAAATTTAACTGAGGGACTCTTACTTATTATGAGATCGAAAAGAGAAGTCTCATAATAATTATGGTCTTCAGTAAAGAATAATGGAATATAAGAATAGTAGCACTATTCTTGAAAAAGGAGTAATTACATTACTAAGAAGCAGGTCCTGGAGTGGGTTTTTACGCGCCAGGTCCATATAACATTCTCCTACAAATGTTGTGATTGTTACAAGATTCCTGCAGCGTTAGAATGAGAAATTACTTTGGAAAAAGTTTAATATGACTGGAATACGAAACGACATTGTTAATACATTTATATGTAAGTACAACTCAGAGAAAGACGATATCTAATTGAATCCTTTAAGATTCCCAGATAACACATCAATAAACATATTCAAGAACAGACTAAAACAATTTTTAAAAGAATATAAGCAAGTCGATTGCAGTCTTTCCATTAAATACTTTCCAAAAAATACATACCTATTTATCACATAAGAAAAGACAAAACTGTTACTAGTGATTTATCTATATATATTGACTTTGTGTACTTTGTGGCTGCACTTTAGTGTTCGGTAGAGACTTACTGAACTCTTGGAGGCTTTGTCTCGAGCTGGTGAGGAGGAATCTTACCACGTCGTCGTCGGAAACTTTCTGAAAGTAAAGCCCGGATGCGTCGGTGCTCCCAGACTATTAGCTTGTTAATATTTTAATAGAGTTTCTCCTTGCATTCTGGAAAGGTAGATAATTAGGATCCATTAAGAAGTCTTTTTAAATACAATGTAAGTTTCGATACTTTCTTAATAGGGATGTGCGAGCAACTTGTGCTTTTAAGACATTCTAGAAATACCTATTCCGAAATTAATTGTTCTTTCATGTTTATATTATATTCATAATTATTATGCCCCTACTTTTTCGCTAAGGCTGGGAGACTGTATAGGAATACAGTTAACGGTTAAGGTTAAACCTTATTATAGCTCGCCATTTCGCACTTTGCTTATACAAGTTTATACGTTTTTTGAGTCGGATTAGTACCCGTATCGAGCATCACTGGCGCGGTGGGCTATCGCATCGATCTTTGATATCGGTTTGTTCATAGCGTGGATAGAGGCGCTGTTGTGCCTGTCAATCTGTCGCTTTAATAACGCAAAATGCACGCGTCTGAATGTAGCTCAACCCTTATTTGAAGTATATATATGTGTATTTCTTCAATATATTTATCTTCAATCTTAACTTGATTAAAATCTTCTAATTTACAGTGAAAATGGGCCCGATTCTGAAGGCACACATTTAAAATTTGACAGCACTAAAATAAGTTTCGTCTTTAACTTCATAATACTTTGTGACAAGGATAGCAACTGTTTTAATGCTGTCAAATTTTAACCTTGTGACTTCAGAATCGGGCCCAATATCAACATAACCCCAGTTTAGTAGTTATTGTGTTACTTCTAAGCAAACATACACTTATGATAATTGTTACCATCGCCATTATAATAAATACACCCGCACACACAGAGCACCATTCACTTTCAAAAATAACGCTTTTATGCATTGGAAGAAATGCAATCCATTAGCTTATTACTTTCCCGATTGACAAGTCTGAAAATGGCGTTCGGCGAAACGTCGTTGCATTGTCCGATGACAGATCAAGAATGAAACTCTCCCCAGTCTCTCTAAACCGAAATGGAACAATTAAGGAGGTGCTATTTACAATAGAGGTAGAGTCATGGAAAATTGTGTTTAGTTACTTTGAGCCATTGTGCAAGTTGCTGATCTAAAAGCATCTTCCCTTTTGTTAATCAAAAATGATGTTTGTACATTTTGGTAGAGTGATGTTTTCATTTATTTCTCCCTAAAAGGAAAACGAATTACTCCTGACTAGAAGTTTATATAATATACTGATATATAAATACTTGGAAGGGTTTCAGAAAGAGTCAGCAAAGTGTACATTGGGTACCTTGCTTCGAAACGGGAAATTGCAGTTACAATAAAAGGTTAATTTTCACTTTAAGTGCTCTAAATCGGTGCTAAGTGGACCGATAATATGACAAAGGTGGTATATGTGGTGTGTGGTACGCATTGGGTAAAACCTATGTCCAGTAGTTGGATTCAACAGGTTGCTTATCAGAGTCTCAAATTACTTAACTTTGCGATTACCCTTTTATCAACATCGTCACTCCCCTGGCAGTCCGACACTCCATACAAGCAAACATATTCGTTACCTACTACTACTACAGGTACACCAGCCTGTATGTACACGTTTGTGTATGTGCGTAAATTATTGGAGGGCTGCTGCTCCTAGCGCGCAATCTAGAGAGGGAAAACGTGAAACGGCAACTTCAAGCGTCGATCTCTCGACTCCAGTCGATATCGAGCTAGCGTAGTAACTTTGTGCCGGCGGGTGGAGGCGCAAAGCGGCGCGAGACGAACGGCAGCAGCCCAGAAGTACGTACTGCCAGTAATGCTCTATTTTGCGGGCGACGTTCAATAAGACTAGCGGGGGAAGTAAGTGTCGCTTCTTTACGTACCTATTACGTACCTAGTTCATATTTAGTATTCACTGACGTCGTGGTCGCCATTTACTTTGCTGTATTCGTTGTCCGATATTGACTTATCCGTAAAAAATACTAAAGTCTACCCACAACATCAAAGGTATAGGAACTTGTCCAAAGTTTTTTCTCTTGGGAGCAGCACAAATTACATCCTACGATGTCTAAACAGGATTAAGCTTAATTAATCTGAAAAATCTACTTTATTTTTTCCACACGTTCGTGCTCGAGGCTACTTCGTGAAGGTGGATGTTTATTTCCTTTATACTTACTTCCACTTCTGAAGCTTAACCATTCTCTTTTGTTCGTAATTTATGTAGAAATTAACTTGTAATTTATGTAACGTTTTTGGAGATAATTGATTCTGCTAAGGACGTATAAGTCTACATATTTATAATATTGTAAATGTAGTTTGAACACTTATTTGTGTCTACTAGGTATGTAACAAGTTCTCCGGAATAATTTTCTATAAAATGTAAAATAAAATGTACAAAATAGACAACATATAACAACAACAAAAACAAGGTAGCCTATAACCCAGCCATGACCAATAATAATTTGAAATGATGTATGATACTCTGTCAGACACAATCCAATAAAATGATAACACCCCCAGGTATCAAATAAACAACTTAGATTAACAATAATTAGCATAAATGTATGCCACTGAATTTAATTTAATGTAAATAAAATTTTCAGTTTATAATATGTTCAGCTTATAATGATTTGCAAGTAAAATTTTGCTCTAAAAACGCTGGGCGAAGGACCAGGTGTGATAGCGTTCATTGGAAAAGAAATAGTCCAGCTGTAGACTTCAACAGACTACAGGGATTCCAGCACTATGTAGAGTCTGAGGCAGTGTTTTCTTCCGCAGCAGTCATCGTTTTAATATTTTCGCGTAGAAACGAAATTACCATTTAGGTTCAGCCAAGGGCAAATACATACATACATACATAGGTTTACCTTTCGTCAACTTTCATAATCTTACGTCAATGTAACAAGGTACATAAATATATAAAATGCTCACGCCCAGAGGGTAAAGCAGAGACGATGCATCGCCACTTTGAGCGGTCCAACGACGCAAAGAAGTATACATATTTTTGTTAAACTATGTGTAGACAAGTTTATGCCCTTTAAATATACTAATCTTATCTTAATTTCTAACAGTATGCTGCAATTACCAATGGTTAATTTGAATCGTCACATTTAATTATACAATGGGTCTGATTCTAGAGGTACACACTTAAATTTAAAATGCATTAAAATGAGTTAATTTTAGTTTAACGTGACTTGGCATTCTCAAGGCGCCAATTTTAACTTGACGTTTTTAAATTTAGGCGGTTTTTTTTTAAATATTATTTTAGATACAACTTTTGTTAATCTGCATTCTGGAGTCACCAAAACCTATGTAAATTTATAAACGTCAAACTAAAATAACTTAAATTTAACCGTCACCTAAAGAGGTCACACTTAACCTCAAAACTACAGGGATATTTCGACTTTTTACTCTAAATATCGCAGATTTTTTTTTTGGTTCAAGAAGGACTCGAACTTTTCATGTAGAAAATTGTGGGAATCTAAAGCTAGGTAGTTAAATCTAGCACTTTCAATGAAACCAGTGTCACCGAAGAAATTTGTTGGAGTACCATGATATAAATTCCTAAAAAACTGTCAATTGATTAGCACTACGTGCAAATAAAACGTCACGGGAGAGACAAAACTCGGTGAAAAGGGTAAACGTCATCGCTAACGTGAACTGGCTAAAAGTTTGAGTTCAACATAGATGTGAAATTAATTGTGTGTGCACCGTATCATTTACGGCCCCTGGCTGAGAGATTTATCTTTAATATTCCGAACCTTAGACGGAAATTTTAACAAACGTGTTGTCAGGTACTCAACCCGGGAATTAGTCTGCTACGCACGGCCAAGACCTGAAGACTAGTTAAATGCATAGAAATCACAACCTACCTGTGTACCGTTTGTATATGTAGGTACATGCATTTCATTCATAACAAGGTTTTTGCAAGTGAGTTTCTTCATTAAAAAAAAAACAATAACAACAGCAACCTATAATAGTATGCATAAATAATGACTGCAAAATATGGTATGGGCACTCACTAAAATGCACAGAATCAAACTCGAGTCCTGCCGCAGGACCATGGATAGAAGCATGATGGCAAGAAACTTAAGATTGTATAAAAGCTTCCGAAATTCGACAAACACTAAAATCATGGACACAAAAGAACTAATCAACAGTCATGGCGTTGGACAGGACATATGCTCACTAAGAACCAAAATCACGCAAGTCAATCTAAGGAGCAGTAGCACGCCATGCAGGATATGGCAGAATGAATTCAGTGATACAGCAGAAGGAGGCAGCCTGGAATAGACTGAAATCAAAGGGGTTAGATAGATACCTCCTTTGCGAAGAGGTACACTGAAATCGAAGAATGACTGAGTTATAAATGAATACCATTTTTAAAACAATTATTAATTTTATTATAAACATGCACTCAGAAATTAATATTTTATTTATTTTGTATGTTTTTATTTTCCACTGCTGGAGAAGCCTCTCCCAAAGTAATGGCAGGCAATGCCCTAATTTAATATGTTGGGTATGAGGCTGGTTAGTGATCAGATCACATTACCTACCTATGTAGAAGTTTATAGAGCAATATGGTGTAGCTGAGGTATGCAGGCTTGGCATTCTAAGAATCTAGTTTTTCCACAATACTTTATCCGGTAGTAGCTTTGTTCAACATCCACAGGAAGGCAGCTCTTCTATCCCTACTTTATCCGGATATGAAACGCAACGACTCTCTGTTTGTCTGTTTCTAACTCGAGAAAGCTGTTCAATTTATGTGATATATTTTTAAAATTCATAGACATTTCTCTGGACTGGTTTTAATTGGTAGGTACATATTTTGTTACATTAGGTAAGATCAAAGATAAGATAATAAGAAAGGTATAAAAAATAATCCTGTAGTCCACGCGAGCAGTGACATCTAGTATGTATGGAAATGCTTTTTGGTACTAAAATTACTAGTTACTTTTTCCACCAGACTTTTATACAGGCACATGGCCTCATAATTCAGTGATCATATAGTGTGCGATCAATATATGATCAAAATAAAACAAATCAAGCACTAAGGTTTACTTTATTTAGAAATAGAAACGCTTTATTTTTCATGAACCTGAAGGCACAAAATGATATATTGTCTTTAAAAAAGCAAGATTATGTCCCAGGTACTTAGTCCATCATATAGTCATCAATCATCATTCTCTCTGGATTGTTTTCTCTAACAAGAAAAGATATGACCTGAAAGTGCACAACTAATTAGTTACAATTAATGTCTACTAATTTAATTAGTATAAGTTATGATTTTGATTATAAGAAGTTATCGAAATGCCATTACAACTGAATAACACATAAAATGTGGTACCCTTATACATGTGTCTAATCCCCAACTAGGAATTTCTTGTCTATAGGAATTAGACAAGGATTAGACAATTCACAAATATAACACCAGGACCAACTTGTACATTTTATTTGTCCCTAGTGGGAATGGAATCCACAATCTCTGGCATTTGATTCTATCGACAAAGCCTCTAGACAAACAGTACAGGCTACATTGTAAAACATCAATCAAGCCTCCCCTACCCGTCTGGCCAGCGCGGGGAGTGTAGGCCAAATCCTCAGTCTCCGGCAGATGAGAGAGGGTTGTGCTCCTGCAGTGGAGACAAAAGTAACCTGATGATGATGATACTAATTATTTTAGGGATAGTAATCAAAATATGAAATTAACCACTAACATTTTATTTATTTTGAAATAGACAAATCAGTTTTTCTTGTAGTTGATGGCAGTACATTCATTTAAACTTCAAATTCTGAGTCTTGTTATCCTCTACTTTGAGTTATGTAGTTCTAGGTTATCATGCTCTCAGGAAACTATCCCAATAAAGAAAATGTCATAAATATCTGAAAGTAAACAAAGTAAAATGTATTATTCTTGCTATGGATGAACAAATTTCTTAATATGAAAAGGTTATTTGCAACTGAATAACATATTATGTGTAACTTATGTATAAATCTAATCTGTGTGCCTGCCTGCCTTATTTCAAGTGTACCTACCCATGTAACAACCTCAAATTAAAGTAATAAGACATGAATAGCTTTCTACAGTTTCCTAAATACGGCTCAACTGACATTGGTTGGAATGCTCACCTCTTGATGCGTTTTGGAGTGGTAGAACGTATATTTATTGGTCAAAATGTACAAATGTCTCTCTTATCGATGATTGTAATACAGAAATCCGGCGATATAGTTTCACTTTGTCAAGTACCGCAGATACATTATTTCTCCAGTTAAGCACTATTGAGGTGACGAGCTGCGAAAGTATTATAAAATTGATAAAAACCACAAATAACAACAAACTTTATGCTTTGATACGTAGTTTCGATATGTCAATCAGTTAACGAACAGTAATGGCGGGCCGGCCGGACATTTCCACAGCTAGTGTTGCCACGAGAGAAAAGTGTCATGTCTGAATTTATAAAATTAATCCAAAATATTTAACTAGTATTACGCAAATATCTTTTAAAATAATATTAATGATGTCTTGAATGTAATTCAATAAAAACAGCATAAGAATCGTTGACAAATTAAGCATAGGACTCGAAATGTTCTATGTAATCATTCATTTCGTTCGTTCCATCGTTCATTCCTTTTTTATAATATTGCAACAACTTTTTTAGCGCCAAGTTAAATTTAAATAGGTTTTAAACTTAGTTAAGTGCGCCCTTCAGAATGCCAAAATTTTTAACAGCCACTTAAAATTAGACAATTTTAAATTTAGAAAAATTAAATGTGTGCCCTTCAGAATCGAGCCCAATATCCACATCTACATAATATATAACAGAATGACAAAGTCACCTTTCTTTTGAAAATACACTATATTTCCTTTTACTAGCCAAAGTCATTCCTAAAGGCTAACTGGCGTGTAGTTACAGTGGAAACATCTCATTACCAGGCGTTTCGTTCCCGGGGCAAATGGGGGTTAATTTCATTAGAGCGGGCCCAACGAATCGTGTGATAACTTTACTGATGTTATATGCGGAAGGGTACCCGAGGGATCAAACCGTATGTTTGTACATACAGAGTACAGTGTTGGTATGTTTAGTTGTTGTAACATATATAATGGGTCTGATTCTAGAGGTACACACTTAAATTTAAAATGCATTAAAATGAGTTAATTTTAGTTTAACGTGACTTGGCATTCTCAAGGCGCCAATTTTAACTTGACGTTTTTAAATTTAGGCGTTTTTTTTTTTTAATATTATTTTAGATACAACTTTTGTTAATCTGCATTCTGGAGTCACCAAAACCTATGTAAATTTATAAACGTCAAACTAAAATAACTTAAATTTAACCGTCACCTAAAGAGGTCACACTTAACCTCAAAACTACAGGGATATTTCGACTTTTTACTCTAAATATCGCAGATTTTTTTTTCGGTTCGAGAAGGACTCGAACTTTTCATGTAGAAAATTGTGGGAATCTAAAGCTAGGTAGTTAAATCTAGCACTTTTCAATGAAACCAGTGTCACCGAAGAAATTTGTTGGAGTACCATGATATAAATTCCTAAAAAACTCAATTGATTAGCACTACGTGCAAATAAAACGTCACGGGAGAGACGAAATTCGGCGAAAAGGGTAAACGTCATCGCTAACGTGAACTGGCTAAAAGTATATACCTATTGAGTTCAACATAGATGTGAAATTAATTGTGTGTGCACCGTATCATTTACGGCCCCTATCTGAGAGATTTATCTTTAATATTCCAAACCTTAGACGGAAATTTTAACAAACGTGTTGTCAGGTACTCAACCTGGGAATTAGTCTGCTACGCACGGCCAAGACCTGAAGGCCAGTTAAATGCATAGAAATCACAACCTACCTGTGTACCGTTTGTATAAGTAGGTACATGCATTTCATTCCTAACAAGGTTTTTGCAAGTGAGTTTCTTCATTAAAAAAAACAATAACAACAGCAACCTATAATAGTATGCATAACTAATGACTGCAAAACATGGTATGGGCACTCACAATCAAACTCGAGTCCTGCCGCAGGACCATGGATAGAAGCATGATGGCAAGAAACTTAGATTGTATAAAAGCTTTCGAAATTCGACAAACACTAAAATCATGGACACAAAAGAACTAATCAACAGTCATGGCGTTGGACAGGACATATGCTCACTAAGAACCAAAATCACGCAAGTCAATCTAAGGAGCAGTAGCACGCCATGCAGGATATGGCAGAATGAATTCAGTGATACAGCAGAAGGCAGCGGCCTGGAATAGGCTGAAATCAATGAGGTTAGATAGATACTTCCTTTGCGAAGAGGTACACTGAAATCGAAGAATGACTGAGTTATAAATGAATACCATTTTTAAAACAATTATTAATTTTATTATAAACATGCACTCAGAAATTAATATTTTATTTATTTTGTGTTTTTATTTTCCACTGCTGGAGAAGCCTCTCCCAAAGTAATTGCAGGTTAATGCCCTAATTAATATGTTGGGTAGAAGGTTGGTTAGTGATCAGTTCACATTAGGTACCTACCTATGTAGAAGTTTATAGAGCAAAAATAGAGGATCACATGGTGTCGCTGAGCTATGAAGGTTAAACTGCTTGGCATTCTAAGAATCTAGTTTTTCCACAATACTTTATCCGGTAGTAGCTTTGTTCAACATCCACAGGAAGGCAGCCTTTCTATCCCTACATATTATGAAACGCAACGACTCTCTGTTTGTCTGCTTCTAACTCTAGAAAGCTGTTCAATTTATGTGATATTTTTAAAATTCATAGACATTTTCTCTGGACTGGTTTTAATTGGTAGGTACATATTTTGTTACATTAGGTAAGATCAAAGATGAAGCATTTTAATGCTTCATCTTTGGGTAAGATAATAAGAAATAAGGTGTAAAATAATCCTGTAGTCCACGCGAGCAGTGACATCTAGTATGTATGGAAATTCTTTTTGGTACTAAAATTAACAACAACACCATAATATACAGCAGACTTTACATACTTACCATTCAACTCTAAACACTAAAGAAACCTTTTTTTAAGTTCATACCAAGCTTCAACAAAATCAGTTTAGAAGTTATGATTAGCAACAAACATCCAGTCCTCACAAAAATTAAATCATCAGCCTATCAACCACTGCTGGACATAGGTCTTATTCTTACATGGTCTGTGCACCTACTGGACACAGATCTGTGACTGATAAATAGTTATCAATAACAGGCGCTGTAGCTCGTCATCGGTCAGCAGCATCTAGTTCGAATGATTCAAGGAAGTAAAACTTTCTATTCAATATTATGTAATGGAAGCTTGCTACGAATTGTCATGAACACAGATCTTGAATACATTTTGTCTGAACCACTGGCTGAGAGTTCAATCGAGACCTGGATTATATGGTTAGATAAGTGGATTTTTAGTTACTTTTTCCACCAGACTTTTACACAGGCACATGGCCTCATAATTCCGTTATCATAAAGTGTATGATCAAAATAATTAAAACAAATCAAGCACTAAGGTTTACTTTATTTAGAAATAGAAACGCTTTATTTTTCATGAACCTGAAGGCACAAAATGATATATTGTCTTTAAAAAAGCAAGATTTATGTCCCAGGAGTTTAGTCCATCACATATAGTCATCAATCATCAGTCCCAGGAGTAGTCCATCACATATAGTCATCAATCATCATTCTCTCTGGATTGTTTTCTCTAACAAGAAAAGATATGACCTGAAAATGCACAAATTCAATGAATTCTAATTAGTTATAATTAATGTCTACTAATTTAATTAGTATAAGTTATGATTTTGATTATAAGAAGTTATCGAAATGCCTTTACACATAAAATGTGGTACCCTTATACATGTGTCTAATACATTATAAAACATCAATCAGGCCTCCCCAACCCGTCTGGCCAGCGCGGGGAGTGTAGGCCAAATCCTCCGTCTGTCTCCGGCAGATGAGAGAGGGTTGTGCTCCTGCAGTGGAGACAAAAGTAACCTGATGATGATGATACTAATTATTTTAGGGATAGTAATCAAAATATGAAATTAACCACTAGCATTTTATTTATTTTGAAATAGACAAGTCAGTTTTTCTTGTAGTTGATGGCAGTACATTCACACTATAAATTCTGAGTCTTGTTATCCTCTACTTTCAGTTATGTATTATGTACTACTTATACTTATAGTTATCATGCTCTCAGGAAACTATCCCAATAAAGAAAATTTGATAATTATCTGAAAGTAAACAAAGTAAAATGTATTATTCTTGCTATGGATGAACAAATTTCATAATACGAAAAGGTTATTTGCAACTGAATAACATATTTATGTGTGTATAAATCTAATCTGTGTGCCTGCCTGCCTTATTTCAAGTGTACCTACCCATGTAACAACCTCAGATTAAAGTAACAAGACATGAATAGCTTTCTACAAAGTTTCCTAAATACGGCTCAACTGACATTGGTTGAATGCTCACCTCATGTTTCATTGTGCGCCTTTTTTGTGGTTTTGGAGTGGTAGAACGTATATTTAATGGTCAAAATGTACAAATGTCTCTCATATCGATGATTGTAATACAGAAAGCCGGCGATATAGTTTCACTTCTTATTTCTCCAGACCTTATTATTTCTCCAGTTAAGCACTATTGAGGTGACGTGCTGCGAAAGTATTATAAAATTGATAAAAACCACAATTAACAACAAACTTTATGTTTTGATAGGTACGTAGGTAGGTCGATATGTCAATCACAACATACAATAATGGCGCGCCGGTCGGGCAACTATGCGCATGCGTTAGCTAGTGTTGCCACGAGAGAAAAGTGTCATGTTTGAATTTATAAAATTAATCCAAAATATTTTACTAGTATTACGCAAATATCTTTTAAAATAATATTGATGATGTCTTGAATGTAATTCAATCAAAACAGCATAAGAATCGTTGACAAATTAAGCATAGGACTCGAAATGTTCTATAAAATCATTCATTTCGTTCGTTCCATTGTTCATTCCTTTTTTATAATATAGCAACAACTTTTTTAGCGACAAGTTAAATTTAAATAGGTTTTAAACTTAGTTAAGTGCGCCCTTCAGAATGCCAAATTTTTTAACAGCCACTTAAAATTAGACAATTTTAATTTTAGAAAAATTAAATGTGTGCCCTTCAGAATCGCGCCCAATATGGTACTTTTTGACCGTTAGTTTGGTGACTCGAATGTAGAGAGACTTATGGAAATATAGGTGTCTCAGTCTCACATGCTCTTACCTCAACAATGTACAAAGATACGAGTGAGAGAGCTGGTGTATTAACCAGGGATAGGAATTAGGTAGTATCAGGTATGTACTTGCGATGAAAATATGACACAGAAGAGTAATACCAGTGCCGCATGCGCCCGGTGCGAGCTTCTGTAACTGCGCCCTTGAAAATGCTCCCCCCCCCCCCTCCCTCCTCCGTTCCCCGAAATTTGTTTTTCTCTCCTCCAAGGTCTGCGCCCTGTGCCTGGGCACCACTGGCACCGCCCTATTTATGGCACTGATTAATATATTTATCCTTCTTACTATATATCTTTCCTACTTATATAATATAAATGTGAAAGTTTGGATATTTGGATGTTTGTTACTCAATCACGCTTCAACCACTGGACGGATCGTGATAAAACTTAGCACACATATAGGATAGGTCCTGGAAAAGCACAAAGGATAGTTTTATCCCGAAAAACATCCCATTCCTACAGCAAAAACATAATAATTTGCGATGTTAAGTTGTCCACGCGAACGAAGTCGCGGACGATAGTTAGTTGTATATATTTCTTTATACGGGCTTCCTTTAACTGTTTTCAATTTAAGTTATGATGCAATGGGACGTGGGACATGGGTAACGCCTCCACTAAACATCAGGTGTTTTTTATACGGTTAGTATGGTTGACAACCTCGTTGGCTTAGTAGCTCAGGCGTTAAGATTCTAGTATCAGAAGTCGTAGATTTGAAATCCACTAGAGGACAGATAACTTTGTCAAAGTTATTCCTGATACTGCCTAAAGCAACGAAGAGAATCCTATTTTAGGATTAAACAATTGTATGTATATAACATCGACAGGGACACATCACACTACATTATGATACCTATAAAGCTGCGTGAGGCAAATAAAGCACCAATAAATCCCGTAGCGATAATTCTCGACCAAGTTTGCTCTGAAAACCAGAACTTCGATTGATACACTCACATCATTACCATAACTGATTGGACACGGGTATTGTCCCGAAAATTCACGTGGCAATTACGGGACACGTCGGCTCGACGCAAAGCCTCCTGCACCGTGTAATTATTGCACCGGGACCAAAAGTTGCTATAAAACACTAAAAGCCCTACGGACTGCACAAATTGAAATACTCTGTGAAACTGTGACAGATTTCGACACACCCCACTAATTGGCTCAATCAACCGTTTGTGAACATTTAATTGGCAATTCAAAAGGTGTTATTTTCAAGCAGATTTTGTCAAAATTAGTTATTTTAACTATTTATTTTCAAGCAACTAGGCCCATTGAAAACCTTAACATAGAACTGTTCATATATTTCATTATTACTACTACTTTACTAGTTAGATTTTTTTTTCTTGCGACCTCAGTCAAATAGTTAAGTGGCGCACGACTCAAGGATACATTTATCTCTTATCATAATCATATTAGCCTTGCGACGTCCACTGCTGGACTTATGTAGGCCTTCCTCAATAAACACCACCACACCCTGTCCTCTTTCCTCCTCTTTCCCGAATCCGGCTACTTTCTACCACCTTCTTTATTAGGTCGTAGATCTATCTAGAGGCGGGGCGTCCTACTTCGCATACCTGTGAAAGGCTTCAGATCTGCGACAGATTTGTCTTTATTTTCCCAATAAAATTAGCATTCTGCCTAGTCCCTATAGAATTTTGCGGTAATAATCCGCCATTTTGCAGGTTTAAAAATTAGCGATCAGATCACGCGCTCGGTCCTTAATTAAGAAATTAATGAGATCTCGTCTGACCTCGTTTTGTAATGATCGATACCGGTCACTTAATTACAATGCAAAATACCTTCTTAACTTCAGATAAGTGAGGTTACCTCGTTAGCGAAAATTCAATTAGTTTTATCGAATACTTTCAAGCGACAGCTTGAGGGTTGGATATTGAATTTGATTTTATTAAGGATCTATTGATGGATAATTCCAGCTCATGTTTCGAATAAACACTTATTCAATTATTTCAGGTGATTAATCATATTGGAGTAATTTAGTTTATTAAATTCCATATACCTACATTTCTAAAGTGAGTATTACTAACTTAAAGCAACACGAAGGGGAGTCGCCATAATCCGGCGTCCCCTTCTGCGAAAGGTAAAAGACCATTTGGTCATGCACTGTTTCGATAGGTTTTTGATGCGTTGTTCGATTTGTTACGTGTGTGTTTCGTCACGACAGCGTACGAGTGTAAATATTTAAATATCTTCACGAGAAATGACAATGTTTTGTATCAAAAGAAAAGCTATGGCGTCTCCCTTCCGGGTCCAGCCGGCGGCCGTGTTGCTTTACAAATTATTACAAAGCTTTATAAAATGGCATAATCGAATTCATTTCAGTCTTTCAACCTTCTAAATGGAGTCTACACTCAACATCGACTTTTTATTCTTTAGGTATTTAGCTTAAAGTAAATCTGACTTACAATACATGACTTACAATACAACAATCATGCTTCAGTATGATATATTGTATTTACCTATACCTACTATTGTGTTGTTATTTAAATAACTAGTAAACGTTGTAGTTCGCATTTTATGTGTGGTTCCCGGCTTAGAATAGATCCACCCGCAATATTCCCGTGGGAGTCGTCGAGGCGACTAAGGTTAGCAGCGTCCGTCTGTGTAAATTAAGATCATTACTGCCATCACAAATCCGTCTGCCAAGCGTGGTGATTATTAAGCGTGGTATCAAGCAAATCTCCCAATGGACAGTCCACCAAAAATGAATTCTATTATGGAGGCTTATGTTCAGCAGTGATGTATTTCATGATACACATACCTTCAATGTACTTATTATGCTAGGTACTAGGAAGTTGTAGAAAGCTTAATTAAGTGCTGTCAAATTTTAAACGTGTTCCATCAGAATAGCGCTCCTCATGTAACCAAATTCCACGAAATTCGATTGAACTAAACCCCAAATATGTTTAAGTTGAGGTCGTTATACGTGAATATCGAGCGACATTACCGCGTAAGCTAATAGCCAATATCGCCAACCGAAATTGCTTTCCTAACAATATTTCTGTAGCAAGTAATAAAACCCATAATCTTATTACTGACTGAAATCGTTTTTGGACACGTGGATGTATGACCGCTTGACCCTCCTGTGTGGCAGAGGAAAATCTGTAAATATAAAATATATATTAATATGAAGATATAACAAATCACACAGGAGCAAATGCTCATCAATATACGTCGATCACTAGCCTGGCTCTCAATGTCCATCGCTGGACGAAGCCCTCTCTTAGTCCAACGCTGAGCAGATTTGTTTGGAATTTAATTTAAGAGATCAAATCAGGTCACTATTTTATCTCAAATCTACGCGTGAAAGATCCAAAATTAAAATGTAACTTCAGAATTAAATGTGCTATAGATAAGACCAAAATAGTAATAAAATTAATAAATCTTGCAAAAAAGAATCATCTACAATTAGGTTACCAATAAAATAATTTCAGTAATTCCGCAGCATAATTTCAAAAATCTAAATTTCTAAAGACAATAAATCGAAAATCTATATAGTTCTAATGTACGAAATTCCTAATATTTTAGTCGAATTATTGGTATTTCGAATATTACAATAGTTACGTACAAACGTAGTTTCTGCTAATGTAGGTATTATATACTAAAAGACAAAAGTATTTAATAATTTAGATATTTTTTCTCGTTAAATGTAACCGAAGTTTTGTCTATAAGTTACCTACATAAAAAGGAGACTACTGAACAATGTGTTACATATACGTAAAAATAAGTAAACAAAAGTTTTCTTGTCACATTCCTGCAAAAAACAAGTCAGTGTATAAACCATTAGCAGTTTTGACATTAGATATTGTTAACTTAAACCAATTGAACGTAGGACAAACGTCTTTAGGAATTTCATACATTAGAAATATAGATAATCGTTAGAAACTTCGCAAGTATGCATTTTGATTTTCCAAATTATGCTACGAACTAAAAAATTCACTTCTCTCAAAGTCACTGTTTTAAACTTGTTGTGAGATTAGCTTATTTACAAACTTTAAGCTTATAAGCCTTTGAAAAATAACATTTAATTAGCTTTTTAAATTGGAGTCACTAAAGGCGTGGACATCCAATATCCTTTAACGATGTTATCATTGCAAACAAAGCCTTAATTTTATTAACAGCGACCCGCATTGCCTTCGGTGTTAGCTTTACCTACTTGGGATTGCCAACATGAACACTGTACGTCCTGCATCAAACTAACGAAAAGTTTCTACCTCTCACTTATTAAAGTCTAATTACATCCCAATGAGTTGGTAATGGTCATACCTAATTTTTCTACACGGACAAGTAATATCCAACTACTACATAATAATAATCATCATCATTTTATCCACTCACCCCGATGGTTTAACGGTGCCCGCAAAAAAGAGCACGGCTGACAGTACGCACTACTTGACTGCCGCCCCGGCGGGGCCGAGAGATCGACGCTATAACTTATTGTTCTTGACTTATAACGTTGTCTCTCTCTCGTTTGACTATACTCGCGCACTCCACCGTACAATAATTTCCGCTCACACATAAATGTGTACGGATAGGCTGGTGCTCCTGTGTAGTAGTAGTAGTAGTATGTCATTAGACCTATATGGAGTGCCGGGGTGTGATTTTAGATTCTACCTAGTGCCCCCTTCTTGTCTATAACCTTATGTAAGCTTTCGCATTCATTGTACAGCGCTAACACCTAGGAAGCGGTAGTCGATAAAAAAATGACGTGTATAAATGTACCAAGTGTACTCATATGCAATAAATGATTTTGACTTTGACTTTGATTGCACTAAAGATTCTTGAACTAAAGCCACTTGCTCTTACCCAAAGACAAAAAATCAATGTTCAGGTGGAAAATTGGCTGTCAAGAAAAATGATGTATGAACCTTAGCAAAATTCTTATTCAATGCTGACCCGATTTAGGAAGAGTATCTTGATAGATGCTTATTGTTTCTTTTCAATAAAGACAACATGCACGTTTGGATATAAAAGGAATTAACTGGAAGTTAATGAATATAGTAGGACATTAGAAAACTGAATTTTCTTTTATTTACTTTGAGGAAGACTTACAGGGAAGTATTTAAATATAACAAATATCACTATAAATTTGCTGATTACTAGTCCCCATATATTTATAATTAAATAAAGCAAAAGAAATTGAATTGAAGGTAAAATGTCTGCGGTAGTTCTTCAAGGCTGAGAGTTATTTTTCAAAATATTTTTGTATTGCTTTATAATACCGTTAAAAAAACTTGTCCACGATTTTTCAATTCCTTATATAGAAATCTTAGTAAACTGAAGATTTTATAGGAACTAAGAGAAATGCTGTCCTCACATGTCTGAGACTGATTGGAGACTCAAATAAATTCCCCGGTACGTCTCTGCAGAGTCAACGTTTGTGCACACACGACGTGATCGGAATCCACGGTTAAACGATAAAGTTTCGCCGAAAACACTCGGTTATAGGAAATTCAGCTCTGAATTGCGATAATTTAATGTCAAAACAATAGAAGTACTTGAAATTTAGAATGAAAATACAGCTTTCAGGGACTGGCGATGTCTCATAGCTGTTATTTTCTAGTGTCTGACTTGTTTGTCTACCTAATGGTTCAGGAGTTCAGACTCTAGAGGTCGTGGATTTATTTCAGGGTACATGATTATTATACAGTCTGTACAAGTTTCTCTTAGTTTTGTAACTAGTACAAATTTTGATAGAAGTATGTAACAAAATGTATGAAAATCACAGTTCTGAAAAGTACAATATGCACAAGTAGCAGGTTGCCAACGATATTCTATGTGTATAAGCATTGTACCTATTTAAACTTGAGATCAATGTTTTCTATTGGAAATGCCTTGATTAAATAATTCTCTTACTAATTCATTCATATTTAAGTTTACCTTAGATGTTTGATATTACAAAACCATTTCCACTTGTTTGATTTATATTTGCGCTTGGTAAGGTGCGTTTAAAGCAAGGTTCGTACCAAAACATGATTATGTGATTAAATATTGTATAGTAGATTTAGTGAGAAACATTTCTCATATCAATGTTGTCAAGAATTTTATGTTTTGATGTAAAGGCATCATGAGAAAATCTGAATGAGCAACAAACACTTTTCATGTAGATAACAAAATTGAATTATGGCCCGTAAATCTCCGCAATGTTGTCGTGTTAATAATTTTAAAGTTCCTTGTGGATTTGAGCAACCCTAAACTTTCTCAATTTATATTCATATTTTAAACCTGACCGCTGAAACTCCGCAACCCATGTTTGCATCAAACTAAAACTTTCGAGCAAATTTCTGATACACATAAAATTTAAATGGCCTCAAGTAACCTGAGAGTGTTTGTTAATGAGAACAGTTTTATTTAATTAGAAATGTAAACATAGTGTAATACCAATGTAATACTTTAAGGTGTTCGCTGACGGGTTGAGTGACACTAGATGGCGAATGAATTTATTATCATCATCATCAGCTTTGCGATACGTGCACATAAATTTATTAACGAAACGATAATCTTACCACACTTGGGTCTTTTTAAAGGAAGAGTTTGTAGGCATCTTCTAGGTAAGCACGCTCTACCTTAGGCCTTACGTGACTTATCATCAGGTGAGATTGCGGTCAACCGTAAACCCATCAGGAATTAAAAATAAATAAAAAAAGGTTGGATAACTTGAGTGGTAGTCTAGAGTAATTTGGTTATTGAGACTGAGTTCAAGAGATGTCGAAGAGGAAAATACACTCTTTTAATATAAGTTAAGACTTACTTTCAACAACTAGGTAAGAGATTTTCTGGGCTACCCAGTTATAAATCTTAAATGATTTTGTCATAATTAAACTTAAGGAAATATTTTAACATCAGTAAAGTTTTTCCTAATGCTTTAAAGGAAGAATAAAAATGTGAATTATTCAAAAACGCGATTACCTACTTAAATCAACAAAACTCAATTCAAACTTCACTTCCAATTTAAATGAAAATACTTTTCTTTTTCGTTTCTTAAATTCTTTCCGCTCCTCATATTTATGAAAGAGATTAAGCATTCTTCAAGTGGGATGGGTGAAGCTTGGTTCAAACGTTTACCTTTAAAACCATTTGTTTTCTAACTCCAAAGACATCGTGACAATACATTATAAATGAATTTTGACAACAAACTCAAAAAGGAAAGTTTGATGGAGTTTACGGGAAATTCTTGGTAAAAATATTAAATGAATGTATTTACCTGTAGGTTCATTATTTATCAATATACCACATGAATATTAACCCGCGAACCCAACCAGGATCTAGTTCTAATTGCTGCTTGCTGATATGTATGATCAACTATGTACAATGCCAGTAAAAAATCACATTGATAAAAAAATCACATTGATAAAAAAATCACATAAAGTGCAGTTTTTACACTTTGTGATGATTACATTATAAAACATCAGTCAGGCCTCCCCAACCCGTCTGGCCAGCGCGGGGAGTGTAGGCCAAATAGTCAGTTTGTCTCCGGCAGATGAGAGAGGGTTGTGCTCCTGCAGTGGAGACAAAAATAACCTGATGATGATGTGGAAGAGTACTAACGACACAGTTCATAAGCACAGCATGTTGAAATGAGTTCGTTTTCCGCTTTCACGACTCGAAATCGACCTTCAAGATATTTTGTCAATGTGCCGTTGGTATGGATTCAAACATAGGCGTAAGTTTTATAGTGGAAAATTAAAACTTGTTGAATCATGCCGCCGGTATCACCGTATATATATGACCGTCATGATTACAGAAACTTATGAAACTTTTTCACTTTCACATTGAAAATTCTCCACAGAAGTCTGGAAAATAAATAGTCCACTTTCCGATAGAAGTGATTCAATTTATCTTTGAAATTATCCCATCGAGCACGATGACAATCCAATAAGAAGGCCGTAATAAAAAAATTCTCATTCCGCCGAGACCCTAAAGCCAATCAAATATTATCGTATCGTAACGCAGTCGAGATGTTATCGTTTAATATTAGACGATTGCCGATATTTCTCTTTGGCAGACGGCATTTCTCTTTCTTCTTTCTTTTATTCTAGTTGAGGAGAATTACTATAGGCAGTCATTTGAAAACTAAACTATATATGCTTAACTTATGTTAAAATATCTAGTTAGACCCTGAGCGCTACATCAATTTTTTTTTTTTGACAATTCTCATTATTTTTATATGACATGTTTATCGGTGAAGGAAAATATACATAGTCTCAAATTATTAGTTTAAGACTAAACCCGTTTCCATAATCTTAATTTCAAATAGGTAATCTCATTATCTGTCCGTGTCCGCTTAAATAATAATAACTAAAGAAATAAAGAATTAATTTATTATTGATTATAATAATACCTACTATGCACTTTAAATATATCTGACTAATCTAATGGAATTGTAATATTTGTTACGTATACCTACATTTAAGTCTCGTTGTAGTGTATCTTGTATTTTATGTTGACTTGTAAATATGTTTTACTAATAAATGATTGATAGATTGATTGTCACAAACTCTCATTCCTCCATCTATTTCATGTATAGGTGCCAAATATTTCTAACTACACCTACCATTTAAAACTTTTTTCACACTGAGCAACTCTCGTGGGTTTTTCTTTCATTTTCCGCGGGCCCGTGACGGATGCCTGTGGCAATTAGTGTCCGTAAATTACACAAGAAAACAGCGAGCAATCCATCACCTGCCCCAGAAAAAATAAAGCTCAGAAATCTGCGTCGGCCGCACCGCACGCACCGTGCGAACCTCACACAAAACGTCATTCACGGTTAGGGAGCGTGACGTAGCCGAATTTTTCGCTTATATTTTAACTTTTTCTAAGGTACTTTATTGTCTGTAACGTGAGCGAGGAAAATTGTTTTTTCTTCTTCATAATTGCTTTTACGTAGTTCTTGTTTGCTACTATTATTTAATTTTGCCAAGAGATGGCAGTACGTAAGATTTTAAAGCCGTTCAAGGCAGACACTAGCGACACACTTAATTGCCTCTATACATGCTCTGTACAATGTACATAGCTATACTATACAGAACATTTTTACTTGGTCTCATGATCCTAAATATATACCTACCTATACACATATACTTTGTAACGACATTAACATTAACCCACAATTTTCTCTATACCACCAAAATATACCTACATAATCGCTAATCCTCGTAAAATCCACCGAATTTTATCCCGTTAATGGCGTCCGTAAACTGGTAAGGCTGAAACGTCGACGGGTCCCGGAAATCACGTGTAAAATCTCCATTAAAGACACCTCCGCTGCCGATTGATCCGGGATGAGCAGCCATCTATTGGACATGGCCCATAGCCGGAACTCGTGACCCGAATTCGAACAACCCGGATCAATCGGTACGATCCAAGGTACAGGCGCTAGAAACATCGATAATTTCTTTTTACTATAATGGGTTTATCAATTTCATCTGATTTTAGTGACGATGAGGTTGATAACAGATAAAGTTAAATTTTTGAAAAAGAAAACAAAAATCGACTGCAAAAATATTTTAATTACTTTAAAGCAAAGAGCATTAAAGGACAATAAACGAATTTATTGATACTTATATACCTATTTACTATTAATCACTTATTTATGGAGTCGGTCCCAATGTATTCTCGTATTCCATCCTAATTTTGCAAGTTGTACTCCTGCACAACTTGCAAAATCATTTCTTAGACGTCCACTGTTGGACTAAGGCCTCCTGCCCTCCGTATACAGCCGTAAAATATTGTATAAAATACTGGTAACATCAATTTAAGTTACTTAGCCGGAGATATCATAATTTTTTAAATATTTTTATCAGTCATCATCATCTTGGTATAGTTATTATCATTCTGTTTCATTGCGATAAAATCGCTGATACCATTATAGTTAGACCATTCAACCCCATCATTTTGGTACGCTCCTTGGCAAGGTTGACTGACGGGAGGTGATCTTTTCCAGTTGTAGGTATACAAATAATGTAAGCTGTTTATTTACGCCCACTTAGATACTATCTAGGTATTAGGTATTAAATCTATTAATGCACTAATAGGTAGCTACATACATTTGAAGAAAATCTATACAGTTTTTTTTTTAATATATGTAGATACTTATTAGTGATTAATAGATTAACACGTACGTAGTGTGCTATCAGCCATTAACTTTAGATATTTCTGATAGTGAGACTAAAATACTTAACCAAAGTCATACATTTCTATCGCAAAGATACCAAATTAAATATCAGAGTAATTTATTTTCATTTCAGCTAAGTGGATATACTTATATATTTTGCCATTCCGCGGTTAGCAATATATCTAAAAGGAAACTACTGATCTGCTATATGGAGCGTGAACTATGATCCCCTTCAGACACCGCTTCACTCGAATGGAAGATACGATAGTATACCAGTAATCCACAAAACATATTGTTTCCCGATCAGCTTTTTTTCCTTTTTCTTTTAATAGGGGAATACTTCTCTACGGTAGTCAAGTTATATTTGAACCTAAGGTACAAGTACCTAAGAAATTTACTACATATAAAAGACATTTATTATCATAACGGGAACACTTAACTCTATATAACAAATACTCGTTTATATTGTCCGCCCAAAGTCGAAGGCAGGTATGGAGGCATAGTCAAACAACCAATGGACTTGACAGTGTAGGTATAACTCTAGAAAATACTGAGGCTGAAGAATGAATAAGTAATATATATCAGACATTTCCAACTTTACGGGCTAAGCTCCGGTAATTTTAATGATTAATATTGTACAGCGACAAAGCGGGTCCTCTGGTTTATCTAACCCGGACAAAGAAAGGGCACTTCTATTCATATATCACATGCAGACTTGACCCTTCCTTCACCACAAAGCACTGAATTAGCTTTTCTGAAAGTGATAAAGCGACTGCTGTCCAGGGAATAAAATAATTTAAGACTCAAATAACGGATCTCATAACTAGTTACTGGCACTTTTATGATGGAAAACACAGTGGCATCCAATGGTAATGAAAATATTCGTAATGGTTATAGTAATTCGTAACCAACACCCCGTAGATTGGTCTAAATACAGGATACAAATAAAACAAATATCGTCGCTGTTTAGGAAAAGTTGCTGAAGCGCCAAAGTAGGATTATACGGAAGAGAATTTAAAACATATATTTTTATCTAAAACAAATTGTATATTTTGATAAAACAATTTGTTTTTTTTACGATATATGAGTATTTATATATATTTTTATATATACATAATGCTCACGCCCCGGTCCAAGAGGAGTAGGCAGAGACGATGCATGATATTTTCATAATAAAGCAAATTATTGCTTCTGACAATGTGGTCTCAATAAAGTTAAAATTATATATTGATCGAAATGTATGTCTACCCGAATACTGAAAGCGTACCTATTCTGATTTACCTGTTCCAGTTTCGATTCTATTTCTGCAAAAGACCTTTCTTGTCTTCCAAAACTGGTGGATATTTGTATTGAAATGTCTAAAACATCCGTTCAACATAGACTGTGGTTCAGTTAGATCTCATTATTTATTCACTACTACCTCTTTATTTCCGTGACGGGTCACTGGGTTTGCTGCCTTATATAAATAGAATATGTTTTAATACTTACCTCAGCTTTAGATTTCAGTTTTAGTTTTAGTTCTACTTGTCATAACAAAAACGTTTTTAACAGTACAAGCCCGAAACACACAGAAAGCGACTGCGTGGCGGAGGGGTGCTCTGGTTTTTTGTGCCCACGGGAAATGGGATTTTGTATGAAGTGTACCGATACCGCCACGCCTTCGCCACGCATTCGCCTTCAGTGTGTTTTGGGCATTCATCATCATCAGGTTTTTTTTTGTCTCCACTGCAGGAGCACAGGCCTCTCTCATCTGCCGGAGACAGATGGAGGATTTGGCCTATACTCCCCGCGCTGGCCTGGCCTGGGTTGGGGAGGCTGAGAATAAGTCTCATGGGCATTATCCAAATAATAATCTGATCGCTAATGAAGAACTAAAAAATATGTTTTCAACTTAAATATTATTCTAAAGGTGGAATTTTTTTTGAAATATCACATAAAATAAAGCCTTTGCATATTTAGACATCCTACAATATTGTAGTGGAATTTTCAACTATTTAATAGTGTTTACTCTGCAGTTCGCTTAATTTTCTTTCTTACTTCGCTCCGTGTTCTAATTCTCTTGAAAGAAGGTTCCCTAAGAAAGTAGTTTAATAAACTTGCAAGGAACAAAGGCAAGAGTTCAGTGCCTCAAGACATGGAATAAACAGGTAGAACTAAATACACAAAGTTTGCAGGAAAACGTGCGGTCTATTGTCGGAGAAAATAAATAATTTAGGGTAAAGGCTCTTTTAGATGAATTAAGCTCTATAACAGACGTTTTGATTTTTAAAATAGTGGACTTATATCATGGTTTTAAGTCTCAGTCTGCTTTTGTGCAACCTATAGTTTCTTCCTAAAATCTTTATAATTTGTTCAGAGTATGTATCAGGTCTATGTATTTATATAACTTTTCTTCATGACATGTCATGACATGACATCTGATGTCATAGTGCGAAAAATTGTTTTCCTTCATGGTATGACCTGTATATACCAAGAAAAGTTATATAAATACATAGATCTGATACATACTCTGAACAAATTATAACTGTTATCTAATTTAATAACTAATTCGTGTCCATCATATAGAGGTGACTTATGAGGTGCGAAAATTTATTTTCCTTCATGGTATGACCTGTAGTTAAAATGACTGCTCTAACATTTTGGTTCTACATAGTTTCAGTAGGAACGAAAACGCAAATCTGAGAACAGATGATTCTACTCACACAAATTAGACAAAAAACAGATTAATGCTTAACTTTACCTATCTATGTCTATACCTTTGCACTTATATTAGGTTCATAATTCTTGGGTACTTTTTTATGTTAAATCTAGTGTATTACAAAATATTGAAATATTTATAAAGGCATTTAGTCTGTAAAAAAGTTCAAACATATCATAATGTTATTTAGTTGTAAATGACATGTATGATATTTATTATTTAAATAAAGCACTTAAAAAAATCTAATCATCTGTTTAAGTATGTCGAAGATATTAATCCCGTATATTTTTAATAAGATCACAACATGGTCTTATTGGCCAAGTTTCCATATAAAATGCTCAATTACTAACATTGTAATTAAACAATGTATCCCTCAGGGTATTCCTACTAAATGCATTTGTTTCGCGGCAGAATATCCAATTGTAGTTAGTCTAAACAAGCCAGCGCTGTTGTGGTTTTCGGTCGGTCGGTCCATTTGGTCTCGGTATGTACCGCCCGCGGTCATTTCAGCTAAATGCACTCTAATGCGTAATGTGCAGCTTTGTGAAATGTACGGAATACTAGAAATGTTTATTACGGATGAATGCTCTGAGGTTATCGGTTTTGATTTCACGTAAGGTTCGTTGAAATGTATGCGAAATTAAAGCGTTGAATTTTGTAAATAATCATTGTTTTTCTTTTTTAATCTCAGTTCAATCAATAGATCATGGCAATTGACAAACCTGCGACGTCCATAACATGGTCAAAAACATATTCTTGAGGACATGAAACAAGTCTCCTCAATGAACGTTTTCAAAACAACTAGGCAAATAAAAAAAAAAAACAGTGTTATATAAGACAAGTAAGAAATGACTACTTATAGACTAAAAATACACCAGCTCAGATCATACAGACAAATTCCTGCTATTATCCCAATCTTGTTATTTACCCTTTTTAATAACATTGTGATGAAAATGCCCCAATCAAATTAAAATAGAAAATAGTGTGTCAATATACGAGCGGTTATAGGGTGCAGACATGAAAGGTTTAAAGGTTTATTTTACAGTGGCTTGTTTTTTGTTCAGCCAGTAATTGAATTGGCAAGTTTACGAGGGAAAAAAATGTTTGTTGCGGGAGGCAAAATAAATAGTGACTGGGTCGGCTTCTCTTTAAAATATTATATTATAGTGAGATAACATTGACAATACTTGAGCATCGGCAGGGGTTTTTGGACAAAAAGTCCAGAAATCCCCTTAAGGCAATTTTTTGCAGGGGATTATTGGAATAAGCCAGATAGTCAACCTAAAACAACAAAATAAATATAAGTCTTGCTTAACACAAATAGGTTCTGGATTAGATTCTATCTAATTCTGTATGGCTGCAGAATGGAAAACTCAAGCAAAAGCGAATAAAAATAATGAGAGAACTGAGAAGCACAATAAGAAATTTGTTGCTCAGAAATATTCGCCAATGTATAGGAATAACCATCGCGTTGCTATTTCGCTTGTCTAGGGACCAGGCAAAGAATTCTGATCTGGCAGTCCTTCAGACAAAGAACAGACGCTAAGAGCTAACACTACTAGGAGAAATTTAAAATATACACAGAGTCGGAGATAGTTAGAGAAACATTAATTACATAGGTACACATTCATCCGGGAACTGAAATCCACGAAGGATACTAAAGATACATCCGGAAACAGGTAGGGAGCTTGTTTCAAACAAAGTATCTCTACTCGAATCCTATCCAAGCATAAACTCGATCCGAAACTTCAATTTAAGAGACAAAATCTCATTACATTTCGGGGAATTTGCGGAGAAACTTGGTAATCTGTTGGTAATTCTTAGTTTTCTCATAAACGTGGGAAACAACATATGGTTCTCGTGAACAATACGTAAACATTTGGAGGCTTGCGTAATGGTTGCTGAGGAAGTGTTTAAAGAAACATTAGGGTAACGGATAAGTTTGGTCATTAGGACAGTCTCCCACCTCTCGGAGGCTGAGAGCATGAAAAACGGCCGACGGACGAACGAACGTCGTAAAACATTTCTCGTCTTTATTTCACGTCCAAATAAAAATGAAATGATGCTTTAACGTCTAAGTTGGACTTGTTTATGTAATGGACTGTTATAAAACGTCAGCGAATATAAGAATAACTTAAAGATTAACATATAGAAAATGGGCCATTTTATATACTAGCTTATGCCCTTTGCTACTTACGCCGCCATGTGAATGATCTTTCTGACAACTTGTTTAACCAAAACCGTTAATGTACTTTTGTCTTAAATACAATTTATTAATTTTACTGATATTATGCACAAATCACGATATTACCTGTGGCGTCAGGTATTAAACCAACAAATACAATATTGAAGTTATTAAGCCTTAAACTAAATCTAAATGCTAACATTTAATGCCACTGTCCGCACGTAAAGTACACAATTTTGCAATACGCTAAGTTTACCTAAAGTTCAATTAGAAATTTTACCGAAAATTTCGGCCAGTGCAGCGCTGACTGGCCTAAGACACTCCAGCAAGATCAGCTACCTACTTATACTCATATAATACTTATATTCATTATACTTTTTCTACATAGAGATACCCTATCATATTAAGTAGCCATCTCACAAGATCTAGACTCTATTCCTCATAAATATAGGAATGATTTTTTTTAAGACAACATGGCGGAATACTATTAAAACAAAATGTGTTTGTAGAACGGTGTCACTCAGTAAACTGCCGTTTCTCGAGAACATTAAGAAGTTCTGAACATTGTTTCACTCATCTGTTTAATGTTTTAAGTTTCGTACTTTTAAATCTCTTGAGAACAATTTAGACTTCTCTGGTGGTTGTTTGAAGTAAAAAAAATACTTTGTGTCAAATTATGTGGCCTTGGTTTTTTATACAACGAAGTCGGAATGTTGGGTTTCTTTTTGACTCAAAAATTAACTCCGAAACTTTGAAATAAGGTTCTTGATTCGATGCATGCATGTACTTAGGTTTGTCTGTAGATACCTAAGTCTAAAATTCTTTACCGAAAACTTCTGCATTTCACTTAGCTTTCTTCATAGAAATGTCTTCTATTAATTTTAATTTATAATAAAACTTTAAATTATTCCTAACCTTTTTAAAAATCGGTACTATTTAGTTCACAAGGACCTAATTATTTCGTTGGATATTCCATAAAGAAAAAAAACACAAAACGTTCCAACGGAGAAGAAATGCCGTAACCTCGAAATTATTACGGTTCTTCCAATGAGAGGCCGTCACGTGATCCCATGGGATTTTCCTTTTTTCAGCAAAAGCGATACATCAATCTGGTAGACAGCTAATTTTAGCAAACAATAACTTTTCGCACCTTTCTCCTTTTCAGCTGCTCCGTCTCTTTGTTCGGTCAATAAAGGGAAAATGGTGTGTAATACGTACGTTATTGTTATAATCAAAGGTTCTATTTTCGGCTATGTGAGAGATGATAGCAATGAACGAGATGTTAGAACATTGCTCTACTTTATTTGCTCCGCACTGAGGTCTCTGAGATTTGGTCATAATACAGTTGTTGCTAGAAGGTTCAATTTTCATATATTTGAGAGATTGTAGCAATGAATTTAATGCAAGGTGAACTGAAATAACTGGAACAGACTCTTATATACTTTTTTAAATTATAGTACTTATAATGTGAATAAATTTTATCCGAGTTTAGAATAGGGCCGCCTACAAACTTCCAGTGGCTATCGTCAAGCGACTAAGGGATTGCATCAGGGAGGGGCCGCAGCGTTCTCCTGTGTATATTAAGATCATTACCAATCCGCCTGCCAAACGTGGTGTTTATCAAGTTCTTGGCTAATGACAGTTAAAAAAAGATTGAAATTCCTTATCACAACTTTTGCTGAAGGGAACCTCAAACTAGTATGTCGTCTATGTAGATATATACTAAACCTATTTTTGTGTCTTTGTTGATTTTTCAAAAAGCGCTAAATGAATTTCGATAAAATTTACATGGGACCACCTATGAAATATGACATACCACACAAAAAACTAACGATCAAAATCCATTCAGAATTTGCAAAGTAATCGCGTAACTAACATATAAAAAAACATACCGTCGAATTGAGAACCTCCTCCTTTTTTGAAGTCGGTTGAAAATAGACCATGTTAAATTAACAAACTAAAGCAACGGCAGTAAGAAGATAAAGAATAATGTATTTCATTTAACCCATTATTGCATTTCCTAAAAAAATAGTAACAGAAAACAGAGCGAGAGAATGGAACAACACAAACGAAATAACATTAAATCTCAATGGATCCTCGCTGTTTGCAAGCAAAGAAAAAAATCACAAAGAAAAGAATTCAATTAAACAAATTGATAGATCGGTGAAAGAGAAAGAGATGAAAGATCGTTCCCATTCTTGGGGCCGCTTTGTAATCGCCACATCTTAGGGTATTTGATATCGTTCAATTGTACAATACAAACGATTACTTTAATCTAGTAATATTTCTTATATCTCGCGAAATATAAGAAATATTACTTTAAAATCGACATTTTAATTTCCAACTATGTATCTAAATATGTCTACATTTTTGTTGCATATTTTGAAGATTATGTACGTCTAGGGACTGACATGATTGATGATTGAATGATTTTCAAGATGCACTACCATGGCGGCCCTCCATTTAATACGAAAGAAGTACTTATTTATTTTATGTCTCCTCGTAATTGCCTTCTTCCAATAATAAAAGACTAGCCGAAAAATCTAAACGTAATTGTATAATATTTATCATGTCTCAGGTGCATAATTGACGACCTCCGGCGGAACGGGATAGCTCTCGGACTGCCACGCCGGAGGTTGCGGGTTCGAATCCCGCTAGGGGCAAATTTTCGTATGATGAATATGAATGTTTATTTATTTATTTAAGTATGTCTATCTAGTAACCATACCACAGGCTCTGCCTAGTTTGGGACTGGATAATTGGTGTGAATATCTGACTTTTTTTATACCAACAAGCAATTTTTGATGAACGCACCTGGAGTTTTTCCATACTAAACCTTTTCTGTTTAAACTTACATTTACTAGGACTTTTTATCGCTTAGTTACACTATCATTTATACAGTATTATGATCGCAAACTGTTCCTAGGGCTGTGTGAGATTGAAAAATACACAGTGTACCATGTGTCGCGCGTAATATCATCAAATTACCTCCTCCGTGCGCTGACGCCGCACTACGTGATCTTAGCGAGATGAAAGGAGATGTGAAAACGGTTTTATCTTTTCAGCTGTGTATAGAATCGTGAGAGTTGTTGGTGGAATTATGTATTATTTGTTTCTTGGTGATTCAGTATTCGTAAGATTATTTTAGAGAAATAAATTGACTATTTAAATACTAATAAACATATTTTCTTATTGCGATTTTACTGATAATATATATATATTTTGTGTAATAAAAATATATAATTAATGTTTAAGCGTTTTCAACATAGCAATTGTTAGCATTTATAATTTTTGTTAATAAGAAAATTACTTGAAGTGTCTTTTAAAATTTTACCGAGACATCGTGTTTTTATTTTTGACAAACTGCACGAAATTCGCTCCCTCAGGTAGGTGGTTAAACTATAGGAAATCTGAACTTTTAATAAGGAATTATTGGAAGCAGATCAAGTCAGTTATGAAACCTTGAACGAAAGACCACCTAACTAATCAGTGTTCGCCCAACTGTAAAACATTATTAAATCCAAAAAGTTATTTTTTTAAACATCAATCTTCCTCAAAGGAAAAACTTTTTGAAATGAGGTCAAACGGTTTTCCGAGAAATACTTTTGCCGGCATTTTAAAGATTCTTTCCGGAAAATCGTGAGGAATGTTACGAAAGTTTCGGAAGTTGGTACTTTTTACCATTTGGTGGCCAAATGGCGTCACGACTTCCGACGTTCTCGGCTTCGTTGCTTTGGCTTCAGACTTCGGGTTAACAAATGCTTAATTATTTTTTCTTTTGCTCATTTAACCTTTAGTTGCCATTTTGAGGATACATTTTAAGCGAGCAAAAATCAAGTACGATTGGTGAATTTCATGTTATGTAGGCATTTAAATAAAAATGTGCCAATTCAGCGATGTAAAGTACACATTCCATTACTAAAGTTCCAATTCATTCATTCATTTTGGATCCGTATACTCTTTACAACACCAGATGTGATAAAATTGGAAACTCTGAAAAGAAATGGGAGACATTTTCCTTTAACAACCTTACAAAAGATAATAAACATACCTTTTCTGTCACATCAGTGAATTGTCTGTTCTCCCATTCGTTCTAAAATAAACCACCCGCGTGCAAAAAATATTACAGTCATATATCGCAAAAAATGCTCGCGGATAGAAACCGACTGAACTCAGGCGTAGCTGAAAAATGGGCAACACCTTGCACTGTTTCCGAACTGGTTATATTTGGAATTGTGTCATTTTAGGCCATCCCTAGTGAAAAATAGGGGAGAGTTTTCCATGTCGGCTGGCTATTGTCTTAAACTAAATTATTGATTGTCATTTTCAATTATTTTAAAATTTTAAAGGTTTTATGTTTACTTAAAGCCTTCTCTAGAATCCGACGTCCTAGATTTTTTTACGATTTAACTAATGAATAGACTAATACTAGTCGCCCATATCACTTCCAATCATTGCATCAGTGCAAAGTTTACAAGACCAAGAACTGTAATACCATCTTGAGATCTCGAATTTATTGTAGCCGCAATTAGCTCTTTGTTGACAGAAATACGTGTGGTATATCTGCCTAGCCGAACCCTGCAACTCAATTCCCACCGTCATCGTCTGTTAGTAGTTATTTTCTAAAACAGCTAGAAAATGTATGAATAAATATGCTATTTATTATTTTTACGTGCAAAATACCTCCGAAGCATACTACAATCTCTCTTGAATTTACATTAAAAGGTATTTCCTTGCTTCATTCACCGTCGCGTCGTAAGTAAGTACCTATCTTTAGTATTTTCCTGATATTGCAACTAAAACTCCACAAGTAAGATGAAGAACTAAGGAAATCCAATTTATTTCTCTCTACAAATGCAAGTTGAGAAACGAGTATGGTCCAAATTAAGTTTCACACAGCTGAACTCTAGACGAACGTTTGCTGGATCAACCAACGGAGTAAACAGGATGAAAGTATATTAGGAAATAAATGGAGTCTGTGCCAGCTGATGACATTTTCAGAGGCGGAAAAAGTTTAAATAAATATTTGACGCTTTGGCGATAAATGTTTTTTTTTTCTTCTAACTATTCCCATATTTAAGACTCCCTATACTTTTGGTCTTAGGCAAGAGCTCTAAATCGAAATTGGTCTAGATGCTAAATTGATCAGTCTTTTTCTGATTTCCATTACCATGTACCTACAGTTATTTATTATTAGTTTTTTTCTAAGCTACAGAAAATGTTAGTTCAAGATCAGTAGTGTGTAGGTACCAATAGAATTATGCATCTCTGTATGCATATTGCGTTTAACCACACTGATAAAAATGTGTTCAACTAAGTGCCATTTGCTATACTTATTTTAGCTACTTAAGGTACAAGTTGAGTTAGTTCAAGGAAACAAGATCTTAGTACACTCGTATGGAGTTAAGTTGTTCAAATCAACAATTGCTTCTTTTTTTTAGTGCACCGGTAGGAGGGTCCTAGTGTAGATCATCTGTATAGTCACCACCTCCTTAAATATGTTTACCACCAAACAGCAATGCTAGTATTGTTGTGTTCCTGTTTGAAGGTGGCGAGACAACACTGTCAACTACAACTTAATTAACTTAACTGTTACACAACTTCAAGCACACTAGGCTCCTAACAAAGGTATCTGGGTGGCGACGAAATTGTAGCCTTTGTGCTTCAGAACTTATGGACGACAGTGACCGCTTACCATCAGGCGGGCTGTCTATCCGTTTACACTCCAGACTTATCTAGTAGAAGTTATTGATGACATTTACTACTGTCAATATACAATTGAAGTGATACCTACCACAGACATCCTATTAAGACAGAACGGCTATAGCCATTTGTTTACTTCAGTCTTGCGCGTGCCGATTTTCGGACACAGCGCGCCCCTTTACTCGGCGCGAAACGACTAAGCGTTTGATAGTTTCTGCAATATATTGCAGACCGTTGGCATGCATGACGCACTTCGCCATTCTATCTTGATAGGATTTCTATAATACCTAAACTGTATTGCCTATCGTTTACTAGAAATAGCCCTGATTTGTTAGTTCTTTCGAAGACAGTCGATATAAATGTTATTTACCTATGTTGTTTTTGTAAACATTCCTTCATTTAAATATTACCTACATACCTTAACATAGGTATATGCGTTATCTTAAATAAAAAATCTATTTATAACATTGAATTAGTTTTCAAACAAACATGTCCTAATTTTTGCTCTTTCAAAAAGTAAATGACAAAACCTGCCCGAAGCATGACACTACAGTCTTTTTGCAGGAAAATCCAATAACACGGTGTAACAAGTTCCTAGCCCGCGGCGTAACGTGCCGGGAAACTTGAAGGCTTTTCGGGTTAATTAACCATACAACTTTGTGTGGCAGCGAGATAAAACCTCGAGATGCCTAGCAACTCGGCAGCAAACGCAAACAACGTGCTTGAACTCCAAAATAAAGCACCAGTTGGAACAGGAACAGCAGAAACCACTTCCGAAATAGAAACACATACCCAGCCTAACATATCTATATTTCATTCCAGATTAATAGTCCTATGAAAACAAACGCATTTGCGTCTCGAAAACAAAATACACAATAGATGGTGTTCCTAAGTGGACTGCAAAGTTTACATGGTAATACAAACCTGTTTTTGCTGCTGGTGACCCTTTCATGTATATGTTACCGAGACGTAAATAGCGTTGGTTTTCATAGGACTATGAATCTGGAATGAAATATACATATACACTTGAGTTTTGAGTATGTATTGATTAAATAATGAGTATTAATTTTAACACAATGTCATGTTCTTTCCCCATATTGCACTACGACGTACGACTCGAAACGTAAGTGCTCACATAGTTTTAAAGTCCATTACTTAGCAATACCTACATTAAATTAATAATAATCAGAGTTGATTCTTACAACTTATAATTATCAATCATTTATAATAATACTAATAATAAAAGAACCAAATAAAAACAGGAATTTACAAATAAAAAATTCCGTCGAGGTGGTCACACTCGCGACGGGAGTTGATTTAAATTAGATTTTTTCTTTGTGCCTATTTAATTAATCAATATCATCAATATACAAAGTAGGTGTACAACAAATTTGGCGATTTGTCTGTGTGTTCGGGCTAATGTCGCTAACTGCTGAACGGAGTTCATTTAGATTTTTATTATTTAGACCGTTTCTCGAGGAAAATATTAGTATACGATAAATACTAGTTCACGTGCGAATTCAGAACGGACAGCTAGATTGGCAAGATACTCGTAGAACACAATTGAAGACTACATCCAGTTTAACGCCAAAATTACTCTCTAAGATTTCTGTTGTTTGCAGACAATGTCTCTGTTATACATTATAAATTATATTAATTAAATTAAATAAATTATAACATGTGTACCAATAGAAATAATAATACTAATTTATATACCTAAGCACTATCATTAATAACACACTAACAAAATTATGGATTAACTACAGTCTGAAATAAAGTTTTATTTAATTTAATTTAATATACCTCTTGTTGCATGTACAATTTGTAGAGATAATTTGTCTATTTCTAATATTTCTGTAAAATATATTACGTATTGTCGTCGACTGTCGAAGCTCGCGTTATATTATTTTCATAAAAACCTACTCATTAATTTGATAGGCCTAATATTCTTATATATTCTCATACAAAATACTAGAAAAATATAATTTAAGCATTGATTATGTAACCCTCACTATGAGCGTTTGAAAATTTTGTAGGACTATAAATACTAACCGAAAATACCTAATAATGGAAAATTTAATGAAATTGAGCATTTTCAATGCCTATAAACTACAAGTGATATTTTAACAGCTCTTTCAGTAAAATATGGGCAAGTATTTTATTTATATAAAAACTATGCGTGGGCAATCGTTTTTGTTCTAAAATAATAATTAGTCTTGACAAAAAGTAAATATCATCATCAGCACTGAAAATTATCCGTGCGCGGGCGTATAGCGCTGACATTCGAAGGAGATGGATGATCGCTGGGCGACCGCTGGCCGCCTGATCACGTGAAAATACCTAGACCTTGTTGCTAAGGTACAAGGCACACTTTGGTAACATTTTTGACACTCCTGGATGCCCAAAGACGTTGGCGACTACACATGCTTAACTGCAGGGGTATATCACTTTAAAACACGTTTACCATGCTTTGTAGATAGGTATCTTAAATGCGTATTATTCACGTTAAATACAATATTTACAGTAGTTATACAGATACAGTACCTACAATTATTATCAGAATTACAATCGGCAATCTTCTACCGAAAATTTGCTCGCTTAATTGCGTCGAACAATTTATTGCATAGTTGAGCCTAGCCACCATTTTGTAATTACGCATCAGTACCTAGCTGTATGACTGATGATGCAATTAATCGTAAACTCAAAATGAGTGCATTAAAATGTATGAGCTCATAATATGAGATTGAAGCCAGCCATCATATATATACATTTGAGTACCTACGAATTTTCTTAGATATCTTTTGAGATTCCATGTTTACCATTAAAACTACTAATGAAGCATTGCATTATATTCTGTCGATTCTTATTGGGGTGTAATCTGTAATGTCTTCAGACATCAGCTTCTGTAAGTATAACTTTAATTGTTAATAGACCAAACCAGTATCATTACATAGCTCAGGTAAAAAATCTATTAATAACCGTTGGTTTGCGCATCCTGAATAGAGATTAGCTCTGATAAGATTTAATGATAATCTCTGCGCTGTGTTAGACTTAATATATTAAGATATTAGGGTAATTATAGGAGCTGATATATGTACTGAACAGGAATAATACTGGTGTAAGTGTTTGTAACAACAATGTGACGCAGAATGGCTGCAACTTGACAATCACATGGTCCGTTGATCCGTGCAATTAAATCTAGTACGCAGTTGAACGCAAAACTCGGCTTCCATGCTTAGTTTGTAATGCTAGGAAATTTAAACAGGGCTTCCAGTAGCATTTGATGTAATGAAGTCAATTGATTCAAAGCTTGATATTTATAGATTGGGCACAAGTACTTGATTGAAGTGCAATGCCTTACCCGTCACCATCAGCACCAGCCTGGAAGAGTACCAAGGTGCGCCCAACTGAACCCAACAACACCACATCGCAGCAAAAGTATTAGTCGGTCTCCTATCGTTTATAAGGAAGATAAGACCCCCTACTTCTAAGAAGAGAGGTACCTACTTCTCGGTACTTAACGTTTATTAGCGAATTTTATTTTCTGTTTCAAAAAAATCTTATTTAATAATATGTGTTTTTTTAGATTTATTCAATGTTCATAGCAATTAACAAAAAAGTTTGCTTTAGTCAAAATCAAACCCTATTTAATCGGATATATTTCGCTGCACCGACAACCATAAGTAAATAGGCATATTTTGGGTAAGCGCGCTCCACCTTAGGCCTCATCGTCACTAACAATCAGATGAGATTGAAGCAAGCATGAACCCATTAGGAATAAAGAAAACCAACAACAACCTAGTTCAAAATGCAAATAAGATCTAACCCAAACTTGCATAAGATGGGTCCACTTTACTCCAGCCATCAAACTCCACGACCTAGTTCAGTTATTTAACAAAAAAAAAAAAATTTCGATACCCACCTCACATCAATAAAACGATTAAAATATTTTATTACTGCTATATAAAATCCGTTGTAAGCCCCTTTAATCTGGTAATAAAATAAATTGTTCCCGCGTTGGCGTCCGGCGGAACAAGCGCGCAACAAAATGTCAATTTTAATTTCGTAGTATCGAAATACAGTACACATTTTGGGGAAAAAGCTTTAGTAACTGATAATTGACATATTACAAAATTTAAACAGAGTTCCAGCAGGGATGCTGGTGTTGTTCACAAACAATACATACTGATTAACTGAATTAATTCTGAAAATAATTTCAACATATTTTTGTGAGGTACTATCCTACTTTATTTTTCTCTACATTTTCATCTACTGTCGAGTCTAATGGAAGTGATATAGGTAAATTGTAAATCACGTATATATATATATTTATCCTCTCATTTATAATTTCAATTGCAGTAAATCCAAAAGCAATTTCCATAAAAGTCTTCTTCCCGCAGATCTTAAATATGTTGACTAGGTTGGTTTGATTAGTGTTGAAAATAAAGAAATTGCAACACCAAACTCGATGCCAATTTCTCAAACGCATCACTTTCCATACTGGCTAATTAATACCTACCCATAGCATTCAGGTTAAAACTCGGCAAATAAAATAACCCACAGCCCTTGAAATATCTTTGTAAGAAAACGTTATTACAGGTTCAGAATTACTCCCTCAGAACTAAGACATATTAAATTTTCGCCTTTATTGAAGGTAGAAAATATTAATTATTCATAATAAGCTCATGCATTCCTCAATGAGGTGGTTCTGGAACTTTTAATCTGGCTTAAGAGAGGTCCCCTCGAATTAATCAAGGAGCGGGGCGGGGCGCAGACGGCCTTTGAAGGATCTCGTCACTTCCCTACAATCTGTCTCGATATCTATTTTGGAAACAAGCGAGAAATTGTCGCATGCGATACTATTCCTACAGTTTCTTTCTCGCCTTGGTAACAAGCCTATGTCCAGCAGTGGACTCTTGCGGGCTGATGACGATACTATTCCTTGAGACATTAACATACCTATTTTAGACTAGATTGTTACTATGGTGAACAATATGTTAGACAGTTTTATAAATTCATTAAATCATCGATTTATGGGTACCGGCTATCATCGGAGCGTGAACCAGAAATAGTAAGATATAAATTGATCTACTGACTACCTACCCCTTTTTGGTAGGCATTTAAGTTTTAGTTAATATTTTATTTTAGGCCTAATTGTTCTATTTTTGTTTTGTATTGTCTATTCTATTGGTTTTTTATGCCTTTGATAAAAACATAAGGTATTTGTGAATTTACTTTTTGATAATACTAATATCTTTGTTTTATAAACTCTCTTCACTCTCTTAGTTAAGGTAGGCGTCTATCAAAAGTGTGATTAAATAATAATAATAATAATATTGTTTTATTGCCGGCATTAAAAGCCCATACATTGAACAAATACAATAGAAATAAACTTTTGAATTTCTTGTTTTATACAAACTATCTTATTTTTGAACAAGTTTTTTTTGTTATGAAATCAAGAATTGATTCCAGAATATTCTCCCCTGGTTAGTACAAACAGGAATTCCCTCATAGTTCATTAATCAGTGCTTTTTGCAAAGGAAGGTGTTTTGTCTTTGATTTCATTAATGATATTACTTAAGTCCCCCTTTTTTAGTCGAGGCAATTTATTAAGAACTGCTTCATTAATAACAAATTACTTAAAAGTAAGCATTTATCGTATCACTATAGCTTGCTTTTCCTGTGTGTCTGGCCTCGTTGACTTACTTTTATTACCTAAAAATTTCTATTATCGTAGATTGGAAATTCATACCTACACAGAAACTTTCTGAAAAGATCTCATAAAAATAAAAGCGCATAAGACAGATGTGGCCTATCCACTATCACTTTATACTACCTAATTCTATAGTCTATATAGACTTCGTCGAATCTTCTCATTGCGGATCCCCCAATATTAGCCACTCCTATCTGTCCTACATGGAGATCAGGCCTACTATATAAAACTAAATAGATACTTAACACAACTACGAATAAACATCGAGTAAAGTAGGTTGGTTTGCCACTATATTCTATTTTACTGTGTAGTAAATTATGCTTGACTAATTGCGAGTGAATGCAAAAATGGCGCAAAGGATGCAATTAAAATGAAATATGCAAGTACGAGTATAAACTGCTTAATAATAGTTCACGTTAATCCATTTTTAAAACTTTTTATGAACATTTTAGGTAGTAAGGCTGTATATTAAAACTAAAAGCAGCGGCTTTTTTACTCTTAGTAATTCATAGTGGTTCGTATGGATCAACGACAAGCAGTGACATGGTAATTATGTATCTTTTGTTTGCAAATAGGTCTGACTTGTCAGTCATACAGCTTTTTATAGAAGAAATAATAAAGTATAAAGTTTTTTATGGAAAGATTAACCTAACCAATTGATCATACTTCGCAGGCGGCATACAGTTGTAAAGTTGAGATGAAGTGAAAAATATTGTACCTATTACATTGTATTACTTAGCTTACAATGGACAAAAGTTATAAACATAGGTAAGTTTTCTATTAGTGAGAGCATCATTTTGTCCTTAAGCAGGTAAATGGTGTAATGTAATAACTTGTTTCTTAATACTTAGCCATACTTGTGGATCGTTATATTTGGATTAAGTTAATCTAATTAGTTACAAATGTAAACAGTGATCACTCTGATCACACAAAAGTCTGCGAAATGTTAATATTACAGACTTCTATGACGGGCAATAATTCGAAATAGATGAGAGTTTACTGGATCTTTCGATTTAGCATTTTTCCTTATGTTTTTCGTCTTCCCGCAACTTTTAACTACTAGACCAATTGAGCAGCGAAAATATGATCGACTAAAAACGTTTGTCAGCGCCCTGGAAATACAATCGACGACCTACCTATCTTAAAAAAAACCCAAACCAAAAGCAAACGTAACGGAAACCATGCAGTCTACTCAACTTTTCCATATTGAAGTTTCTGCAAAGCGCCTCTTCTCTGCAAAACACCCTGCCTCATCTTTCTAAGCAGTACCTACTTATATGTAAAATTTACCGCCAATGGGAAAGTTATGGAAATTTCAAAAATAATGATATTTTCCAAGAAATTAAAATTATTGACAGAACCTGCACATAAAGTACGACTTACGTACTTATCTACACTGACTTCCTTAGTTTAATTGAATACGAGCTTAACGGATAGTAAACTATGTAACTTCTGAAAAACCCGTTTGTTATTTACAACATGTCGTCACATATGTTTCAGCGACGTTTCGGATGATGTCGCACGGTGATAGCGCTGCGTTATTGCCGGGGGACGGCGGTTAACGACGGAGGAAACTCATTAAATACCCGTGAATTTATGGCCCTAAGGGGTCTGATGCTCTTATGTAGGTATCTACGCATGTCGAGTACTTTCACTTGCAAATTATCGGAAATAAAGTGAAAAGTATAAAAAAAAATAGCAAAAGCTGTCTTGTAATTATTCACCGTAACTTTATGTAAGTATAGAGTAAGGGAGCAATTTCTACCAACAATCTATCTCATACAGTTTGGCGGAATTAGTGTATGTTATTTTTGGTGAGATGAATAAATGTTTTTTTATTTTATTTATTATATTTATGCGTAAACGGACAGAAAAATTCCAAAATGTTGATTCACATAGGTACAGACCAAAACTCATCTTTGGTTTTTATGTCTGGTAAAAATGGTTAAAACGTCTGTACTACAATAGATAGAGTCGCAAATTAAATTTAATATGCCAAAAAATTTCCTTTTTTATTATTTTATTTTATTTATTTATAACACCATCCCAGTACCATTACAGGCAACCTAATTTGGCACTGCAAGCAACAACTCTTAAACAATTTAGTTTTATATATAAGTAGGTTTTATATACTCTTAGCGCTTTTGACTCGAAGTGAGGCTCTATAAATAAGGCTCTCATAAATTAAGTTACGTAGGGCTAAAAACATAATTTTCAATTTATGTTTTGATACATAACAT
The DNA here is from genome assembly GCA_947086405.1 of Esperia sulphurella. NCBI lineage: Eukaryota > Metazoa > Arthropoda > Insecta > Lepidoptera > Oecophoridae > Esperia > Esperia sulphurella. Next base: position 12,264,442 of record OX352262.1, on the reverse strand, counting down.
AACTAATAAAAAAAACACATTTAAAAATAATTGCAACAATAACAACAACTAACGACTTAAACTAAATGTAATATTTAAATTAAACTAAAACTAGAATACTAGTCATAAAAAAGAGTAAAGGTACATAATTTTTAGTAACTTTGCGTTCGTTTTTTAACAGAAAAACCATAATCAATAGCCTAAATTGAACCTGAACGGTACCAATTGTAATAAGAATAAGCATCCAAATGTAACGACTCTCTCAATTAGATTAACGGATTAATTAATAGAAACTTTCAATGAAGATAAAGGATCCAACAGGCGGAGTTAAAACGTTAAATCTGAAAAACTCGAGCCGTCTGTGAAGTTCAACAAAAATCGAATTAATTCCGAAATCCACTTTGAATCTGAATTGCGTAACAGGGAACTTTAAAATTGCCATTGTGTACCCAAATTAAACTTCCTTCCTCGCCTCTAGCTCAAGTTTTCAATGACAACATTCATGTCTGAACTGAACTCTTTCCTTGGATCTTGGAGTGTAAAGTTAGCCATTTAAATTCCACAAGAATATCTTATTTGTTGCCTAATTGCTCTAACTTGGACTATAACGTCTGAAATTATTACAACTGCTCTTGCACAGTACTTTTCAGTACTTTTACACGTGTCACTGTTATCGATGACTAGGTACTTAAATATCTTTAAACTGTTGCCTGCTATCCATTGCTGAGTCTGCCACTCTCAAATGGCAGTACAAAATGTTTTTTTTAGTTCTACGTACATTAACCGAAATACTTACGGATTAGTTCCTCTAGTGTCGAATCTGTAATTTTTTTGTGCCTACTTACTGTGTTGTTATCACTAGCATTTGCTCTCAAGTTTCTTCTTAGCTTACTCAATCTCTGTCCATTAGCTTGATTTTCCTTTATATTTGATTTAAAGCCATAATCATAGCCATAATAATATTCTGTCGATGTCCCACTTCCGGGCGTAGGGATTTCCCTAAAGCACACACAATTACTTCAAGAGTTTATATAAGATAAGATAAGCCATTATTTCCCAATTTGCATGCATACATTGAAAATACACTCTAATAATAATTTGATTTTACACAACAATAATATCATTCAACGTAAAGAAAATTAAAATTCAACATAAAATATTAATTAAGTAATGATGCAATTCATAATAATGTAAAATTAAAACTAAGTACATTCCTATTTATTCATATTATTAATTATTCATTCGGGAAACCCAATGTTGGGCATAGGCATAGAGTTTATATATCTCGATAAAATATCTAAGACTTCGATCACTGAAGTAGACTAGATCCTAGGTCAAAATTCCAAAAATTAGGTACTCAGATTTAAGTAAGTACCTACATATGCTACATGATAGCAAAGACCCTATAAATATTGATTACGTATTTTCTTTCGCTGTTTACCAACTTGTTATAAAATCATTTTCCCATGTTTCTTTTATAAGAACTGAAATAAATGAGTTCCTTATTTACATCAACGATCGGCGGGCCCGAGATAAAAATCTTTTATCTGCCCCTGAATGGGATGTTTGTAGCGATTTCAAAGAAAAATTTCACCTAATTACTGAGACGCATCCCTTGGGCGGAGAGTCTAACCCCTTTAAAAGGAAATGAGCCAAACATTTCTTCGCTTAAGAAGAAATGCATTGATTTTTATAATCCTGTTTCAGAAATCTATTTTAGCAGCTTAATGAGAGAAGTTATTTGTTAAAAGCTTATTTAAACAAGCTTACTTGTCTTGCTTAGCTGTTAATGTGTCTCTTGTAACTTTAAGTGATTTTGTTGTTGAGTATAACCTACAAGCAAATATAATTAATCATCATCAGGTTATTTTTGTCTCCACTGCAGGAGCACAACCCTCTCTCGTCTGCCGGAGACAAACGGAGGATTTGGCCTACACTCCCCGCGCTGGCCAGACGAGTTGGGGAGGCCTTATTGATGTTTTATAATGTATTCCCTCAGTCGCCTTGTACGACATCCACGGGAAGAGTGATATAATTAATATACTTTCCTAATTATTCTTATATATTAATGAAGTTATACGGATCGTTAACTTACTAATAACTAAATGTAACGGCCTCAACAGTCTTCCACAGGATCTCTGACTTAATATTCAGTACCTCCAAGTTCATGGTGGCTTAAAGGCTTACAGGTCAGAACGCCTGAATGGTCTCTAATGGGAAGCTGTCAAAGACATTTCGACTTAATATAATAGCAGGGATCGGCCAAAATACGTCCTATTCACGTGAAATGGTTCATATTGAATGGTAATCAGCATCAATGTATATATCGCTTGGGTTAATCTACTAGGCAAATGATTAGACCGCAAAACAGCTGCTTATTCCTTTTCTAAATGTTCTAAGAATGATTTCAAGTAAATATTAATAGTACCTTTTAAAAGAAATATTTTTGCTGATTTTTATTTTACCTTTGTTGCTCATGGTACTTACTACCAATACTACTAAATACCAATAATAATTGTTGTTGTGGTACGAAATGTTCATTGTTTTCTCACTTCCCGAGCATTTGTCTGGCTTTAAGTTAAGATCCACGTGGGACTGTGATAGTTTTCACTAAAACTAATAAAAAAAACCTTAGATTTAAATGATTAGACTTTTAAAGTTATTACACACCTCTACCTAAAAAATTCTTTCAGCAATTTCCCAATGAATTTCATTAATTTCATCACATGAATTTACCGTTCCATTCAATTCCTTGAGGATTTGCAGCATCAAACCTCATTACCTCACATTATATTAAAGTTATTCAAAAAGCCCTTTCATTTTCTCCCTAACTGTTGCTTATGTGTCTTCAATTCAGTGCGTCCGTCGGCCGAGACACGTTCAAAAGTTAAATTGCACTAATTTGTGCACCTCATCTAGCCCCCTATCGTTTGAAAGCCTCTGCACAGCGATTTTGTATAGTGGTGGAAAATAAGTATGTCGATAATATAAACATTTTCCTTTTGGTAAGTTACAGGAATACGACTAATCATCGTAATCTCATTGCTTACTATAATAAGGTAATTATACTACACAATGGGACTGTAGTTTGTCCTCTTCCTCATTTTATACCACTACCAGCTACATTTTCAAGTCATGAGTCCACTTGGTGCTGCAAATAACCCCAAGTGGAGACTCCATGTTCTCCAAGAAAAATGTCCCCTCCTGGATAGCTACAAAACTATTACATGCTTTTAAAAGATTGGAATACGAAACTATTCTCTGGAATATTGTCCTTAACCTTCCTACTCCTAAAGAACGCAGAAAAAGAGATCTAATTGTGACCTTCAACATTTTAAACAATTACTACAACTTATCCAATTTAAATAAAATTTTCAACTCAAACCAGACTCATATGACAAAATATGAGATTACTTGTTCACCTGAACCCTCAATTTTTTTTAAAGTAACAGGGTTATAAGTATACAGAAGGGTTCTGCGACAAATGTGACTTGACTATTCAGCTACTTACTTGAGCTTTACCTTACCCATATTCACGCAAATAACTAAAGTGTTGTTTATATTTATCTAGCAAACCCATTAACAATACTCAAATAAATCTAATAATGTAAACTAAAATATTTTTTAAGATTATCGATAAAAAAAAAGCTTCTCTTGCCTCAACCGCATCTAAGCGAATACGTCTGCATTTTTTCTCCCTCGTTTCTATTTACGAAGTTATTCACTTCGTTTTGCTTGTGAAAGCGCATCTCCTTTGAACTTTCCTGAATTATTTAATCATTTAATAGAATTACGGTGCTTCGAACACAGCCCCTATCAGTTGCGCAGTTAGCCCACTCCCCCTAATTGGTTCGCTATCAAAATATTTATCATTGACTCGCTTTGATAGCAATGCACCTCATCGTGGAATGTTACAAGTTATTTCTCACTTGAATGTCGTTATTTTTAACTTACATACAAATTAAAGTCTTCTCTGTCGCTAGTAGGCTATAAGCTTCACCACTTGTACATGTCATATTTTTCCCTTTCTTATTGTTTGTCTTATGTTTGTTGTGATATTTTGTGTTTGCGCAATAAAGAGTTTTAAATACATAACTAAAAACTACATACCGTCTGTATGTGTAAAAGTATCTTCTAACTAAATCACAGGCGCCCGCCGCCCACTCAAGCGAATAAAACTTATGGACGGCTAGTTTTTCTGTTACTAAAATCATTACAGATCCACTCCGGTTTGTTGTAGCTAAGTTTTTAGTTGTTTATTTGTTAGTTGTTTGTTGTATTCTAAGCCAGGAGCCACACGGCTAGGTATCATTTTGATTTTTCATCCTCAAAGATAATTAAGTCAGTCGGTCTGATAGTTCGTCTGTTTGTTCAAGATCAAGTTCAAGAATGATTTATACCTACATTTTAATCTTCAATAGATCATTTAAGTAACGGTGAAATCTTTATCTATGTTTGTGCAGTGAATCTTGAACAAACAGACGAACTATCAGACCGACTGACTTAATTATCTTTAAGGATGAAAAATCAAAATGATACCTAGCCGTGTGGCTCCTGGCTTAGAATAGGGCCACCCCCAATCGACCCGTGAGTGTCGTCAAGGCGACTAAGGGATTGCACCAGGGACGGGCAGCAGCGTTCTCCTATGTATATTAAGATAATTACTGCTATCTTCAATCCGCCTGCAAAGCCTGGTGATTATGGCAAATTCCCCAATGAACAGCAGTCCAAAAGTGGCATTCTATTGGGAAGGCTTATGTTCAGCTGTGGACGCATTTCGGCTGATGATGGTGCCTAGAACATAACATTTAAATAATTATCAAGTATGTAGAAATTAATGATACTAATCCCTTAGATCTCACATCAATAGTTGATAACATCAATACACTTAATATATCAAATGAAATAAGTAATTCAAATGGTTTCAATGTAAAGGCAAGCATTGAGACATTAAAACACATTGACGAGGCCGCTAATTGGGACGACGAGCGGAGGTGTGAGGGACAAATTGGCTGTTTTAGGGTGACAATAAATTGATATGGGCCGAGGAAAATTACCATACAGCCCGGAACGTATTTCACAATTGCTTTAATTACCGATGCCCCTTGGTGGCAAGTGACAGTAATGGGGACGCACACCCTACTTTCAAGGAGGCCTGTTAAGGCACCGGTGTTTTTGTTATAATTGATATTACTAGGTCTATGTTTTAGGTTTTCTTCAATAGTTAATTCGTACTGTGATATAATAATACATCACTACGTATATTTTGTTTAGTAATAATATTAATTTTGCTATTAAGGCATTTGTAATATTAGTTATTTCGATTAAAATATTTTTTATAAGGCCCTGAACCGCTAACATTCATGCGTGAATGTTAGCGTTACAAATAATAACAACACTAAAATATTTAAGCTATCTCTAACTACAAGTATTATCTAGGAATACACAATTTACTTACTTACACTCATTTTTTTCTCGCAGTATAGATTTTTTATTAAATCAATACCTCCAAGGTACACTACGTCTATTAAAATTTTGGTTAATTTTTTTTAATCATATTCGAGTCATCAAAACTCAAAACTCTAAAAAAATCATAACTTTTTTTCTTACAATTCAGGGAGCGTAATATGTACTCGATACATCGTACCTTGGAGGTATCGAAATATTACTACTAGAAATACAAGTTTACATACTAATTATTCAAATAAAAATCTTACTTACGTGCTAAGATAAAGCCTACTACGAACTATAAAAGCAGGAAAACCTAAACACGCCCATTACAACAAAGGGTGGAACGGAACGCGCTAGAGAAAATTGGGGGTTATTTTGCCGTGACTATAAATTAATTTTGGTGCAGGGCATGCAGTTAAGCCTCCATACATTTTAATTGCCTCCATTATAGGCTATTCTGCAAATGGCGACCGATGACAATGGCCCCCTCCCGACACCCTAATATTTCGACAGGACATAAGACTCCTCATTCTATTAGGATTAATTGCTTTTAAGTATAATAAAAATTGCAGCATAATGTACAGAATAATGTTGTTATAAAGAAGTTGTGACAATGTGGCCTAATAAATATAAAATGATTAAGCAACTTATTGTTGATCCAACTATAATAAACCAAGAAATTGCAAAAGTTTGTTTTCTACGACCTACTTTACAGGTTGTTACGTTCGTTGTATTTGGTAAGGTTGTCTGGAAGAAATCGCTTAAAGCTATAAGACCGCCTAAATTGTAATATTATTAAATTTTAAAACTTGTAACTATATTTGTTTGTGCAATAAAGTGTATTTAATGTATTGTATCCTTTTTTTCAATAGTTTGTTGGTTTTTATACATTAGATATCTATGCTCTTAGTAAAAGAGAAAACTTTTTTATACAATCTTGGAATTTTCTTTTTATATATATTTCAGGATATCATGTATAAAACCCTGAAATGCAACAACTTAGGTACTTATTACTTTATGTTTATTATGTAGGTATTGATGCAAAATGGGGTGTAATTATGGAAGCAAAGCTGAAATTTGTTAGTTGAATAAATAATTTTGTTTATTCACGTTTCCCTTCACAAGAACACTAATTATTCGATATGATAATTGGAGTTGGTTTTGTTTAGGCTAAAAGTATAAAATGTTTAGTTAAACTATAATAACTTTGAACTTTCATTCTACAGAATATAGTCCTTTATAAAATAAGTACTAGGTATTTCTAGAATGAACAGATCATTCAGAATGTGGTATTGTTCCACTCGGGGTGATCATCAATTAGTTACCCTGATACTCTCACTCATATTTAGCTCCAAGATTCAGCGTCTAATGACATATCATATCAGCCCTTAGACGTCTACTGCTGGACATAAGCCATCCCCAATGAAAACCCGGTTCTCCGCCCTCCTCAACCACCTGCTTCCGGCCACCTTCGTCAGATTTTCTCCAGGATCCAAGTTTATGATCATGTAACAGGCGAGTAACATGAACGGTATAACACATCTACAGCCCGGTTAACTACATATAACTACCCAAAAGTAAAAAAAGGAAAACGTTTTTTAAACTTTTTCATTTTAAAACTAGATGTCAAAGCTTAAAATCGAGCTGGCTAAGCCGTTGAATCAACATATTCAGTCTTTTTTTTTTTCAAATTATATTTTGAAGTAAAAATATTTTTAATACTTGCGATTTTACTCATTAAAAAATCATTATAATTCAGATTCTAAAGTGGGATAGTTCAATATGTAAATGCAATATCTGAACAAATAAATTGCGCCCAAAATATTATAGGCTATTGATAACATGGACAAAAATCGCATAAAAACAATAACACAGCAGCACGTATTCCGTTATAAATTTACATGAATAACGAACGCTTCAGCGTAATCGAGATTTGATTTCCAATAAAAGAGATTTGCTTTATTTTTTTTGTATGTAAAGTAACGTATAATTTTAATTATTCGTTGGTTGGTAATAATAACACAATTACAATGTTATAATAACATTTTTGACATCTTTATATTAAATTACTTATAGCATGTGTACCTATACCACCAAAAGTATAAATGCAATGTAAGATAAAACTATCAAAAATCATATACATAATATTGTAACTATTACTGCTTCTTTCACATGGCACAAAAATAAATGACCATAATACATGAATCTGTATCATTTTTTAAAATTATTTATTACTAGCTGTGCCCGCGGCTCCGCTCGCGTGGACTACAGAATGATATAAATTTGAAAATTAATGTTAATTCTCTTTCCTCTCCCGACAGACAGACAGATAAACAGACAAAAATTCCAAAAATGATCTAAATGTGTTCTGTTACTAAACCTTAGACCCCCAAATTTTTTTTAAGTCTTCATCCGTTTTCGTAATTACGTTTTTACTAATTAGAATATTACATAGTAAGGTTTTGAGTCAGTGTCTTTTCGACCAGTTTTTTTTATGTTGACTGATGAATAACTATTACGTTTTTAAACTAAGAAATCCGCTGCGAGAGGTTGTTTTTTTATTTGTGGTACACATTATCCAGCCTGAGGCTGACAAAGCAAAAATTCAATCCTCATTTTCTCATTACGTTTCCCCTTTGCTGTCTGTTCGCCATTGTTTTCTGCAAAAAATACATTAGCAAGAAGCAAAAAATATAATCTCAGGCGAGATACAATTCTAAACGGACACTTTTATGGAAGTTCAGTACATTTTTCAATTAGATAATTCTAATACTTACTCGTGACGTAATTTTTTTTAAATGGACGACCAATGGTTTTACATATATTTTAATATGCTATAATTTTTAAATATAATTCCTCGTTCCCAATGGAATGTGTATGAAACGAAAGTTCTTATAAATAATATTGTGACCAATACGTGATATGATTCGTAATGAAGAGATCCGACGAAGAACGAAGGTGACCGACATAACCGAAAGGATTAGCAAGCTGAAGTGGCAGTGGGCGGGCCACATCTGTCGCAGAACCGACGGCCGTTGGGGCAGACGAGTTCTGGATTGGAGACCACGGATTTGCACGCGCAGGATGGGACGCTTCGCCGCCAGATGGACCGACGACCTAAAGAAGGTGGCCGGGGCGGAGGACCGGGTGTGGTGGCGTTCATTGGGGAAGGCATATATCCAGCAGTGGACGTCTAAAGGCTGAAATGAAGATGATGATATTACATTATGGCAGCAAACAACATTTGCAGGAAGTGCCAATAAACAAGTTTTTACCTTCTTGATGTAATACCAGTTTAACAGTGACAGCTATAATAAGATCTTACTCATATTTGAATCCTATCTGAAATGAGCTCTAGGCAGTCATTTCAAGGTATTTAATTAAGGTCAATATTAATAATAATATGAACCTACATAAAAGATTGTAAAATGACACCAGCAACCTGCGTAAACAACTGCGTAGGTTCAAATGCTTCCTAACAAACATATTATATTTAACGACTTCTTATTGTATGTAGTAAGGAAAATGGATTGAGTCGGAATCTCAAGATCGAATTAAGGCAATCTTTGTCCCAGCATGAGACCATTATATCTGATTTATGTAATAAAATATAATAATATTGCTCTATATATTCCAGTGATGGTATCAATCTAAACAGCATGAAACGTCTTCCTGGCGCCATCACCCCACTAATTTCAGTTGACCATCCCTATTCCAATAAAATACTGAGAATCTCCCCTCCCCACTTATATTACATTTTTATTATTATTTTCTCTGTAAATGTCACATTCATCGCTGTATCGGTACTTATATGCTCAAATGTCTGCTTAATCCGGTTTAGTGGAAAAAACTTGATAAAACCGGTTTACGGTTTATCTTTTTCCGCTATCCGAAAATGTCACGGAGTAAATGAACCCTTTCCTTTATAGAAAGACAAACTAAGAAAGATAAAAATGTTCTTTAACGGACATTAAAGCGATGTTGGCTTGAAAGAAAGCCATAAAAAGGCGGAGTCCCAGAGGTCCTCTGGGACCTCTGGTCGCCGCTATGCCCGCTTCGAGCCAAATTAAAGAGTAGACTTTAGAATTCGATTACAGGTGCACTTTTGATTAAATAGTTTCCATGTCAGCGATCAGATACTGTTAATACAATTTTTATTTCATTACAGGTTTTATGGCAATGCAGCTGGATTGCTTACATTTATACTAGTAGGCACCTAGAATTGCATTGCAATCTCATAACAATTACATTGCATAAGCTGGGTGGCTTTGTATTCTATGTATGTATATTCTTGGTAGATAATAGAGCGCCAAGTATCATAATTCATGTCACGACACACCTGTTTTGTTCCTTTAATCTCATTCGAATGACAAAGATGCCTGGTACTAATGTTAATCCAGCTTCGCAAAATCTTTATTAATTGTATGCATACTTGATATTTAAAAGATGTGTTGCGTGAAGTTTGTTGCGCCGTTTCTTCTTCACAGCGCTAACACCTAGGAAGCGGTAGTCGATAAAAAAAAATGACGTGTATAAATGTACCAAGTGTACTCATATGCAATAAATGATTTTGACTTTTGACTTTTGTCAGATATTTGTCTTTCAGATCTTTATTGTGATTCAATCATTATCCATAATAATTATTAATTAAACTTGTAGGTATACACAAATAATTGCTTACAATACATTTCAAATTGTAGCACCCTCTACCTAATAAATAACAAGTCCAACTCTAGTGATTCTATACTCTATGAATCCTTACAGATATCAGCTCAAACCGGGCCCTCCTCAGAAGGTAGTTACACCATTTCAAGCGTGAAATTTTATCTAGGGAATTAATCTTTAAAAGTTTCCTGCCATGCCCTTTTGTTTATTTAGACTGTCCACAATAAAATTTATTTCCCTAATCGGAAACAGATAAGTCGTTGAGACGAGAAACATTAAAAAGGTAAGTAAATTTACGTCCAATTCTATCTCGAAAGAGAAATGAAAATAACAAGGTATAATTAGGACAAATAATGTTTAATCTGTAACATTAAAGAAAACAAATCCGGCATCGTTTTGTATTCCGGTATTGATAATGTTTGAGATTTTTTAACAAAGGCTTGCCGCCTACCTGTTGAGTAGAAAAATACCAAATAAACGTCCATATTTTCTTGTGACGATTTAGATATATTGTTCTTCTGACCTTTAAAGCATTTGCTTTTACTATTTTTAGCGTGTGATATTAGACCAGAGTGTTATTAACACCCACGTCAAAAATAATATTATAACGTTACGACAACACCTACGCTAGTATATTCCCAGACCAGATTTTCCTACACTATATGTTATATTTTATTTATTTAACCATTTACATTACACATACAAAATAAAAACATACAAAACAATAAAAGTAAGGAGAAAAAAAATATTTTTAATATTTATATGAATTTAAAAAAACAGTAGAAATACATAAACTTCTACACCGTTTTGTCTTTGGAGAGTGAATAGACCACATATAGGGCAAGGAAGTTCGACATACTTTTTAATGTAACCTTTAGCTTATTTTTATTTTATGAAAAAAAGGGAACTTGAACAACCGCTTGATTCTTACAAGACTCAACCCTATGCTGCCGTACAAATTATACACACAGTAAGTCCAACCGTCCATGCAGTGAACGCATTTTGTTTTGTCATTTTTGGCTAGAACGGTTTGATTTGATGTTTTTATGGTTTGGTCGGCAGTATAGTACAGGTTCGCCTAGCATAATGTTCGGTAGTCTACGTTACAATTACGCCCAGCTTAACCAACGCACATCAAAGGCTCTTACTGCCTTGTCTCACACCCTGCAGGGTTGGCTGGAAGAGATCTCTTTTAGAGATAAGCTCACCTTTGTACACACCATTTATTACTGTATTAAGTTTTAAGTTGTGCAATAAAGAGTATACAAATCAAATATTTCAGAAAATAAAACTTAAGTTTGTTGAAAGTGAAAACACGCCTATAGAGCAAAGATGTTTACAATACTGAAACACCAGCCTTATAATGAGACATTATTTACAAAGGCACCCAACGTATTACAAAACACATCGAATATTTCAGAAATAATAATTGCTGAGTTTAATTGTGAATAACGGCTAAGCGTTTTCGAAAATTAAACTCATTAATGTGAGCGACAGCGCCGCAACAGCCTCGTTGCGCCAACCGCAAGCTTTTTGTAATTTCAGTGACAAATGAACAGCGCGGACTGAGAGCGGCGGCGGCGTGTCCGGATTGGAGAGAGTTGATTTTCAAACGTAGAACATACATATGCAGAAAGGCTAATTGGTATATGATGCCGATATTAATATCAATGATGACTGAGGATATGCAGACCTTCTGGTAAACATCTTATTTAACACGGACGCATGAAGCGGTGTGGAATCGGTAATGGACATGTACAGGACACATAGCAACTACTACTGCAAATATACGCATAAATATAATTCATGTATCAATACGTAGCGACACGAGACCCCTCTACCTATCTCTACTCGTACCTATTATGTATGTAACAACAGCAAGTTTGACTAAGTTTACAAAGGGCAAGTTGACGTTGTGCGGATTTCAGCCATTATTATTTTTTAGTTTTCCTGAAATATCTTGAACAATAAAACAGAAATTTCCATAATTTGCCAACACTGCATGACAACTATACATGTATGTTTCAATTATCAGCTCAATCGGTCCCGTAGTATTCGAGTTTTCATACTAATAGAGAAGATCGCGTAGCGAATAGTTTTTTTTTTCTTGGATTTAATTTTAGGTGGTTTTCAATTCTATTTACTTTTTTCTTGACAGGTAATTTAAAGTATGATTAAATAACGAGAAGGTATGAAAAGTATGATATATTTGAATGTCTTCGACTTTTAAGTTGCTTATCTAAAGCAAAAAAAATAATTAAATCTATATTTATCATACACATTGAAATGATTTCAATAACTAAAATTTATTGAAAAGTATGTAAATAAATAAAATTAGTGATAATACCAACTTTCAAATCGTGACGATTACTCTTTGACAACAACTGCGGCGCGTCGGGGCGCGTTTTCCGTACTTTACGCGAAGTTGAGTTAATACTCTCTTACGGGGGGCTATTCATTTGGAATTTAACATCGTGTTTCGACGCCAAGTTATAACTCGCTCACGTAATAAATAACGGCATGATTTTGCTCGCACCCGCTAATTCGACTTAATTCGCTAAATATGTTCAGTGAATTTATGAGTCCGATTGTGCAGAATTGCATTGAATGGTTTAACAGTTTTAGATTTATTGGGTAGTGTCAGGCTTCATTCGTTACTACCTACCAATATATCTATTATGCCATTTCAAACAATATTAATAAAAATGTATTGACTATAAAAAAATTACTTTACAATTAATAACTAAACACCTTAAAGCGAAACCAACACAAACAATATGTAAAACCATATATATATATATATGATAACGTGTGTTTATATAATGTTGGTTATCTTCCAAAATATTCATTATACATATTTACTGACATAAATTAAGTTACATGTTGATTCACGTAAATTTATTTTCTAATGCATCTACAACCCTGTTTTTTAACAACACAAGAAAAAATTAACTTTGATGTAATTATAAACATTCAATTCATTCATATCTAGCGCTCGGAAAGCAAAAAAGCAAGTAGGTATTAGATCAGCCAACCTAGTAGATTTAAAGTTAAATAAAAGCCTGTGCGCCCTAGCACTGACAAGAAGATAAGTTTTCAAAAGCAATACCACCAGCGTTAAATAGAATGCACAAAGCCTTCCGTAAGTAGCAAGCCGCACTATACACCCCACTAACACAACGCAAGCACTTACCATAAAAACCTACTACCAACCAACCACATCCCTCAAGTGACTACGTATTCAGATCACATTTTAACATCTCGCCACTTTTCCGAAATCAAAGTAAAGCTCAGAGCAAACACTCGTTGAAAATGCGATGTAAATAATAAAACGCTACCGGTATAGTACCTGGGAGGTTTCTCGGCCGAGGCTGTCATTTTTACCATTGTAGCCACCCATTTTCCCCTCCGCGGAGGTTTATTTCAGATTCAATATGCACTAGACGAACGGAGGGAAGCCGTGAAATATTGGAAAGAATTGACATTCAAAGCCTATTTTTGAAATGGGTTTGAAGAGAGTTTATTGTTTTGAGTTGATTAAAGTGCATTACGGGTTAAATTTTGGGGTGTTTTGTTTATAGCATTAATTGAAGTTTGCAGGGTGTATGAGTTTGAAGTAATCTTTGTAACTACCGATTTCAAAAATAATTTTGCTGTTGGATAGGGATATTTCTTATGGATTTTTTAAAAAATGGTTTAAGAATCCAATGGATGTCATTTATAAAGAAATAGAAAATATAGATGGAACAGAGCCAGGGTCTCGCCTCTCTCTCTGAAGGATGGAGGGAGAGAAAAGGTAGGAATACTTAGTAAGGTAAGGAAGGAGGGAGGTAGAGTGAAAGAGAAACAGGGATTTAGAGTAGGATGGAAAGAGGCAGGGAGGGAAAACGTTAGGCCAAAATTAAGGAAGAGAGGGAGGTATGGTATGACAGAACGTAAGCAATAGCGTAGGTGGGTAGGCAGGAAGATATGAAGAGAGAGAGGGCGAATTACATGCTAAGTCGCGGGCGGTTGCAAGTGTATTAAAAGGCAAAAAAATTTTTTTTATTAAAAAAAAGATTCCACATTTTTGTATAGGTAAGGTTCTATTACTAGTGAGTTCCAGATAAATTGTAATAAAAGATATTATTTCTATAAGTAACAAAACAATTTATGATAGACTAGAAAGCAATATCAAAAATCTGTTGTTATTATGAGAAGCAGGAAGCGAATCGATGGATTGTAATCGGCTTTTCTATTCCATTTGTACCTCCCGGAGCACCATCTAATTGAAGCTTGTCCCACGGGGAACTAACATGTGAAAAGAAAAGAAAAGGAGAAAAGCTTATGAATTATATTTTGTACTTTCTTACCAGATAAACAATAAAAAATTAATCATCATAATACCCTGTAATAAGTCCTCTATTTTAGATCAGTATGCCTCTCCAAAACGAATCGGAGATTTATGTCATAATCACCATGCTGAGCGGGATTAGTGTTCGTAGTACCTATAAGTTTTATGCACGCGCATAGACGATGCGGCTGTCTATCATCTCAATTTATCATTTAGTCACTTCCTACATTTACATGAAGACTGAGTGTGATAACTGATAACATTCTATAAAAATAAAATTGATTAAGTAAGACGTCAATACTACAAAACATATTTCAACGGTCCTGTATTTTTCCATATCTTTAAATACACGTACCTTACCTACCTATCCAGTTTATACCAATGGATAAGACATTCCGTTTATATATTGTCATCTGTACCTACGAAGTACTGAGATCAACGCACAGGTACCTATTGTCTGTGCTCTTAGGCTCTGCGCATATCCAGCGGACGGTCTGCGCGCTAGCGGTAAAATCGCTCTCCGCAGCACACTAACAACAATAGCTTACCATTGCGGACGATTCGCTGCTACGGGCGGATTCGTCCGCTGTCTGCCGCGATCTTTCGTTACGGCGAACCGCCCTCTGTTGCATGTACGTCGATACATACAAATCTATAATATTTGAAACAGAACAGACCATCCACTACAGATCGGCCGCTGGATGTGGCATGAACAAGCTTATAAGGCCTAAGTATATAGCTGGTTCATATAACTCGGTTTTACCTTCTTCTACTGCCTGTTGCCACGTAAAATCTGTTTTTCATGTAAAGGTTTACGGGACCTTGCTAAGAACGATAAAAGTATGATCACGAAAAAATAAGTTATTCATTTAGCTTAAAAATTCCAAATGAAATATAAATTTCCAACCTCCCAAGCTCGGAAATTGAAAGCAAACATTATTAACTGGGTACTCTTACGGTGAAAGTATTATACACATTATTATGTGAACTAAGTACCTACTACATAAATAGAGCGACGCCGGGTAATAATGGGTAATAGAAGAGGACTGCGACTTCTATATTACATAAATACAAGGGCGAGCACACCTCACACCTTCGATTTGCAGACGACATCGTTATGATGGCAGAATCGCTGCAGGATCTCAAGTACATGATAAGCAACCTCAACTCATTCATCCAGACGTGTAGTTCTTTACTGCACATTTTAAAACTAAATACCGTTACAAATCTTCCCGTCAGAAGCATTTCGGCGTAAGTCCTATTTAGCTAAACTGGACTTACGCCCAAATGCTTCTGACGGGAAGAAATTTTTGTACAAAGACAAGCTTATCACTAAAAACGATATCACAACCTTAAAGGATGTGAGTCAAGGCAGTAAGAAGATTAACTCATAATGATTGTATGTCGATATAAATGCAATTACATATTTTCTTTATTAAATAAAATACTTATCTACCCGTACATATTTATAATGTTCTCAAAATGTTGGAACGTGTTCTATTTTCTTATGATTTTCTAGAATCCTAGTATTACGGCATAAAATGTCGTCTTATTTTTAGATTTGTGAAGTTTTCAGACAAAGTGCCGCTACTCTCTCGTCTTGCTAGGCGGAAGTCGGCGCCGCAAACGCTGTAATGGCGAAGTTGCTACACTTTACTTGATAAATTCATGACGTAGCATTGTTTTAAATTTTAAATTCTATTTAAAGTTTTTTTAAGACATGAAGAATTAAATACATAATCTAATAAGTATTCTACTTTTAGGTGTTTGAAATTATTTTGTTTTGATATTGAGTAGTAAAAATAAACTAAAGGATCTAATAAGTAAATATTTAATTTAAAGTTATTTCTGTTTATAACATTAAATTTCATTTTAAATTATTTATCATTAAAAAAGAGAAGTATAGAGTCTTTATTTTTCTCTGCATTGTATTTTTTTATATGGCGTTTTGAGATTACGATCTCACGATACATAAACCTCTCAGCGTTTGCTACTGTACATAAGCCTTCCCCTCTGCGGTGGTTATACAGCATGTATTACAATCTAGCGAGTATTTCATGATATTACGCTATTACGCCAGTCTTTATATTAATAGGCAGCTTATATGAGTCAATCGGGGCTCAGAACAATCTGCATACGTGCACGATTATCGCCCCCACTACTGTAATCTAACAAAGCCTGGATATTCATCTCGAGGGAAGTATTCCACTCTGCTCCCAGTTGCTTTTTGTGTTTAAAAATTGAAAATGATAAATTGTGGAGCACAACAACATCGAGCTGTTGAAATTACTAAAATTGCCCTTGTTTCTGCCTGTAGGTGCTACTTTTTTTATTATCTGAAGTGAAAAACGGGCATCAAACTAAACACTACAATTTTTAACCTACCATTGTGTTGCCATCCATACCACCTCGTTGACCTAGTGGTTGGTTATTGGACGCGAACGCCTGAAGTTGTGGGTTCAGTTCTCACTGGGAACAGACAGTTTTGTACAAGTTGATCCCGATCTGGATGTAATATGTGAATTGTTCAATCCCATAGCATAGGAGAAAATAGAAGATTGCGATTACTTGGACAATTATATGTAATAAAAAATTCCGTCTTCATAACCAGGTATTTTAACAGGAATTATTTTTCTTAGTACATTACTAGTAATGTAACTTGGTTATGTATGAGGAACAAGCTGAATTATATTTTATTTAATTTTCATTATTTTTATTTATTTATTATTATCCTCAGTATATTTATTCATACCTATACATATACTTCAGCATATAGTTCGATAATTAAAATAGAAAATAATATTATAAAATATTTTGAGGAAGTCTCACAATAGAACAAACCTCCGAAGTGATGACGGTAATGGGCGCGATGATGAGTTCAATAACGGTTACGAGTTCCAAAGTGTTACGGCAGAACACATCTGCGCCCTGCGCCCTGTTTTGCGCCCCTCTGTTTATATACGGATGTTATACTATGTGATAATGATTACCTTTTACGTTAACATACTCGTAGCTTACATTTTTCGTTATTTAGTGGTGCTTAAAATAAACAAATTATAGTAATTTAATATCAAATGTGTTTTAATAAAACTTTGTAAATTAATGATTTTTAGCATGGTTACACTACACTACTAATATATTCGGCAATAAAGAAGAAATTAAAACAACGGAACCGAAAACGTAGGCATAATGTGAGTTCCATGTTCTATGGGCAAAAAACATAATGATTAAAATCTTCAACACTTATTTCTACGCATTATTATTACGCATTATACCAGTCCTTCAGTTACTCTAAGGTTAACTGGAAGATATCCCTAAATGGGATAAGTCCGCCTTCGTACACAACTTTATTCTTTTGTTTCTTTTTGTTCTTGATCTTAAGTATATTTGAAGTATATTTTATATCGAGGATATTTTCTGGTTTTCTCAGGGATGTATTTATTGATTGACGAATGAGCTACCGTAAACTTAAGATTTATTCCAAGACATACCGAGAATTTTGTAGCGAAGCGAAAATACTTTGGCAATAAATTCATTCACTCTGACGAAGACGAACTTTGTAAGAGTGTGCAAAACAGATCAAACTAAACGTTAGAAGATTTAAAACATCAATGTTTTATATAATAGTTTTTACATATATCTGCTGATGATAACCACACTATCATCAGCAGTATTTTAACTGTTGCTGGCCTAACTTTACCTGTTGTTGTGGTTTTATCAATAATTACAGCTCGGATTGTTGAAAAATAATTAGGCTACATATCCAAAAAATAGTTAACCGAACCAGGTGTGTAAGATATTGGATGTTGAAGAAAATGTTTAAATCGGCCATAAGGTAATTATTAAAGTTTTAGTAAAAATCACAATTTGCAAGTTAATTCCGTCAAGTAACAAAGTTTCTCAATATTTAACAAGAGCGAGAAAAACCGTTCTGAAACAAATGCGTCTTCTTTTAAACTTTACTCAAAGCGGCTTATTCTGGTAGCTAACGAATAGGTGCTCTTAGGTGCACGTGCCTTGCAACACGTTCATCCCCCGGATCACGCATGGAGCGCTCGCCATCGCGCATATGTTCAAAATTTTGTACCCATAGGTTGTACAAAAACTCTGTTATAAGCAAGCGTGACTGGCCGCACGATTGCATTGATGTCGGGACCGACTGTGTAACTGCGCGCGCTATGCAATGAATGATACAATTTTTTCTTTGAGGCGCAATCACTCTTGCAGCCGTGGCACAGCTTGTGTGGCATGCCGCCACACTATTCACGTATCGTCTCGTCATTATATGTTCGTCTAATTATATTGATATACTAAAGCTAAGCTAACCTGAAATGACCTATTCTTTTGTTTTGTAACTTTTATTCATGCTGAAGCAAATCTACCTATCACAATAAGTTGTATGTATTTATATATGTATTTATTGTATTAGTATTGTAGAAGTATAATGTATGTGTTTGTATGTATATGTAGTGTATGTGTAGAACTACTTTTTTTTTTTCATTTATTTATTTATTAAAGTCATATACATACCTATTTATCATTTAAATTTTCTAATCAGCGCAACTTACCTTGTACTTTGGCATAATATTTCTACCCAAAGGTTGTCTGGAAGAAATCGCTTAAAGCGATGAGATCGCCTAAATTGTAATATTTGTAACTTTTATAACCTGTAACTGTATTTAATTGTGCAATAAAGTGTATTGTATTGTAAGTTCGTACCAATTGATTCTGTCCCACGCATTTATATGACACTTATGCAGAACAAGTGTTAGTTCTTCAACTATTATAATAACTTTTCCGTTGAATAGATTTGAAAACAAATAATCTACTCTAATAATGGTGCCTTATCGTGAAGTCGACCAGAATAAGGCGGTGCCTCGTTCCGTTATTCCAACCTTTTTCACAAACGCACAATACACCGTGAGCACCTCAGCGGTTATTACCTCCACGGCAAGGAAAACCTTTGTTAGCGCGGGCTCGTCGCACCCTCCTGAATTTAAATGGAGAATTATTTTCAAGTATTTTTCGGAAGAGAAGTTTTATTGTATTGTTTGATTGCGTGTCACTCTGATAGATGAAGGAATGGCTTTCAAATGGCACCTTCTTTGTCGCTCGAAGCCTGTACGTAATGTTTTTGGGTTCGGATGGATGAATTTATTAAAAACTTTACCTAGAGAACACTCTCGGGAAGTTTAATAGTCGCTGTAAAATTTTTGAATAAGTGTTTAAGTTAGACAACAGACTGGGGGTAATGCGTATCATCATCATCAGCATGTACGAGCTCACTGCTGGACATAGGCCTCTACCAAGGCGCGCCACTGAACCCGATCTTCGGTTCAGTGTCTGCCAGCCGCCTTACGCAGATCGTCGCTCCATCTAGCCAGGGTCCTACGTGTAAACTGAAACATTTCGAAATAAGAAAATTAATTCATATCATATCAGCAGTCGAATTTAATTAAAAGCAACCAAATGAAACTAAGCAAATAATCATAGAAACACAAAGGCACTTCCATGAACTTTCAGCCAAATATGGGGCCTAAAAATACAAAAGGTGTTCTCCAATGAAATTTTTTGCGAAATTGGGTGCAAAGGAACCTTGTAGAAGTCGACGGCGGTCGGAGGAGGGAGGAAAACAGAATAAGACAAACACAATTTAAGGTAACGAGTGTTTACCAACTGTGGTCGGATATAAAAATTAAAATTTGCCCCGTAACCGAGTTTGTTTTAACCTTTTAAGGAAAATCTAATGTTGTGTTTTTAATGTTGAATTTTTTTTCTGTAGTGAATTATAAAGTGGAACTTCTTAAGTAAACTATACGTTACTCTTTACTTTGACAATATAAACGTTACCGCAGGTAAATTGTATTTGGTCATAGTAAAGAGTAGGTATGTGTTAATCGATAAAATAAGTTATCAATGTACCAAAATAGTACCATCAAAGTCTATTATGCTGTTATATCAGTACCACCGATTTTATTTAAAAACTAGCTGTGCCCGCGGTTCCGCTCGCGTGGACTACAGAATCCGCTCCAATTCCCACTTCCGCTCCCGTTCATTTTCTTACTTCCACTCCAACTCACACTCAGATTCTCGCACTCGCACCAGGTCCAGCTCCAGATCCAGCTATAAATCCAGCTCCCGCTTCAGGTCCCGCTCCCACTCCCGCATCTACCTCTTTTAACCCTGCCCTCAACTCTACTCTCAACCCTCTCCTCAAACCTCTTTCTCTCTTACACTCGTCGCTCCAAATGTAGTCCTCCCAACTAATTCATCGCAATCGCAAATTCCTACCAGCATTACTTTGTTGCATAGATACGTTTCAACAATTCATCGTAATCGGCTAACTCAAACAAAAATTAATTTATAGTTTTCAAAAACTCACATTACATTGGTACCATACCCGCTCCTGCTACCGCTCACGAATTTCAGTCGACCATTTACAGCCTACACTCCTCGCAGTATATGCGAGTTTTCGGAAACTATAAATTCGCATAACTTTTGATGGACTGCACCGATTGCAATGAAATAAAGCGTGTATGTTACACCGAATTAAGCACTATGTTTCTGTGTAAAGTCCATGAAGATCGGTTCAGTAGTTTTTAAGTGATGCACGCACAAACAAACAGACAAACAGATAAAAATCCAAAAGTGATTGAAATGTGTTGTATTACTTATCCTTAGACCCCCTAATTTTTTTTTGCAAATATCTTCAATGTACAGACACGCGAAGTTTACGATTTTATTTATTAGATAAAACGGTTTTCCATTTAGGAACACTTACCTAAAATATTCATACGATATTCTGAAACTGAGTTCATAAAAATTATCATAAAATGTACAACCATTATTAAATTCCAGGAAGTTTAAGCGGGAAACTATAAAAGTATAGAAACCAGCAAAGTCTGGGGAATCTCAAATGAGACCTGTACGAGTATAAAGTTATAAAACCATTCTTACGTTACATAATGGTTTTTATTACAAATTGAGATAAAGTAACTACGAGTACTTTACGAGCTTTTATTTAATAATACACTTGATACCTGTGTACGCTGTTTTATTTTATTATTTAGCGCTTCTGTAGTTCTAAATTATCATTCTTAGAATTTGTTACTTCACTGATGTTAGTCTGCAGTAATTAATGTAGTTCATTCCATCACTATTTAATAAATGCGATAATGATTTTATTTTCAGTTAATTACTTCGTCGCTACAGATGATCCCATTTTTAGGCAAAGCCGTCCCCCAGCCTCCTCCTGGTAAGTTTTTCAGCGGTTGTCCGTGCCCAGAGTGCTCAGACGCCGGTGAAGACTTCAAGCTCGTGCTTAGTAGGTAGGTATAGTATAGAATAATTTCATCATAGAGTGTAACTTTACCAGAAAATTTTATATTCTAGTATTGCAATTAGCTATTACCAGAACTACATAAAAATATTAATTACCGATGTGATTTTCCTATACATTAGTAGTAAGTAATAGGTATCCATTTCTTAAGTACAACCAGACCAACAACTAGTTTGATTATTTTATTAACAGTCGTGTCCATGAAACAAAACCTTTAGCAAATCTATAATGAAACTAAAGTTCACGCAGATAATTTCAAATTCATTAGAACTTCATTGCCTATATCTGCCTATCCGTTTTTCGTGTGTTACGAAAATCACGATATTATACGATCCACTTGGCCTAATTCCACTGGCAATTGTACAACCGTACCCAGTTAACCTGAACAGGTCGTCGTGGGAGCAATTGTAACGTTCGTTACCCCACCCCGGGCCCATGAGTGGGGACGAATAAACGAATTTAAGCCAACAATTTTAACCCGCGCTTAACTTTCACGGGTGGTGGTCCAATGGGCCCCTGTAGGGAAGGAGTTTTTGCGTGCTAACTACAAGGTGGTTTTAATGAAATAAGTTGTTTTAGTGGTTCCTCTCTGGAGTTGTTACTCATTAGTAGTTAACCTTTACCAAATGTATATCTCATAGATAAGTCACTAAAATGAGTAGGTTTTTTTTTCTTTTTCTTTAAATGTGTCTGTTTTTTACAGTGCTAGAACGGCCGCGCAAAACGTTTAGTATCAGTACACCAGTATACTCGTACCTAGTATTTATTAGTTGCAATAAACTTGGGCCTCTAACGTCCAGCGCGACTGTAAACAACAACTTTACCTAACTGATAAACTAAAACAATTCTGTAATTTTTTTATAAGTATACAATGGGCCAGATTCTGAAGTACAAAGTTAAAATTTAATAGCATTAAAATTGTTGCTGTCCCTGTCAAACAGTATTGTGAAGATAGAGATGAAACTAATTTTAGTGCTGTCAGATTTTAACTTTGTACTTCAGAATCGGGCCTAATATGCACAACAACGATTAGAGAAATCTTATGACAACAATATCTTCTTAGGTATTATTAATATGGAAACTGTGTATAAAACAAATAGCGCTTGCATAGCTTAACAGAAACATCGAATAGCTTAATATAAAAGCCTGCTAGCATCCAATATGTGCGGAAGCTGCATAATCTAAAACCTTTATCTAATTTACACGTTCAAATTGAAGTTTATGCCTGGCGCGGGTATCAGGTGCGTTAAAGGAAGTTTTCAATCAAATCAGCGGCGCAAGGAGGAAAGCGGAAGAGGAAACGCGTGGACGGGCGGTGACTGATTGACAACATTGTACCAGAAAAATGTGCCCACATTTACGTTTAAGCGAAAACTTGCGAAATTGGTTCATTTATTACGATATTTCGGAAACATATTTCAAGTTTGCTCATCTTGTTACAAAAAAGAATTTTGAAGATTTTTTTAGGTCATGTGATATATTCTGATAAGCTTTGGGCATCTAACTATCCTAGTTACACCCCAAATGCTTACCCATAATGTCAAACACTCGTTAGAGACAGCAAAATGGCAATTTAGTTCCAAATATTATCCGAAATAGGCCAATACCAAGTTTCGTATAGGTGGTAATTGGTATGCAACATCGTGATACTGAATTAAAAACTAAATAATACTCTAAGAACCTTAAATTTTCAATCGATTTTTATTCCTGATGGGTTTATGCTTGACCTTAATTTCACCCGATGGTAAGTGATGATGCGGCCTAGGGTGGAGCGCGCTTAACCAGAAGATGCCTATTCACTATAGTTTAACATATAGTTCTTATTTTTATTTGACTTAACTCGTTGCCGCCGAAATAAAAAAAGTTAGTAAAATAAAATTGAAAATCAGTTTCATGCTAAGAGCGGTACGCCGTTGCACTTTCGACAATTAAATTGCGCTATATGCCATACCATAAATTTTTCATTTAATTACTATCTTACTTAAATTAACTAGGTATACATTTCCAACAATACCCGATCAAATAAGTACAACAGCATGCTGGTATCACAAACTCTCCAGGCACCACTTGGTCGAAGTTGAAACTTGCTGAGTTTAGACGTGGTCGACACCACCAGTTAGCGACAAACTTTAGCCTAACTTCTGTCCTACGCAAGTTGCAACGTACGGTTATTAGAAAAACTTTGAATTTATTGAAGGAATTATCCAACGAATTACCTATATTTATTAGGTATACCTTTCTACGGTGGACTACATCTTCACTTGCGCGTGAATTTTGAAAATGATTATCATATTTTTTTCTCTTTAACCTGGAGCTTCCAGAAGAATAATCTCTGGACATACACATAAAACCTTATCTATACTAGAATAAGAAGTGTTCTCTTTTTTAATTTGTAAATCAGTAAAAAAATAATTTACGTTCTATATTATTTCCTTATCTAAATCTTTAAATATTTTAATATAGTCACTAATTGAAACTCCCATTAAACCAGTTCAGTAGGTACTTCATTATAATTCAGCCAACAGACAGATAACTTTTGGAAATTCTGCAACACCATAATCTGTCTGTCTCTATATGTATTATCGAGCCCGTGTGGTACTTCATGTTTCATTTTTATAAATAGGTAGTTTAGTAAAGATTGCTGGATTTTGATTATTCTAGATACCTAGCAGTAATATAAACAGAAGTGATAGAAAAAATATACAATTTGACATATACTAATACTAAAGAAAATGGCCGCTCTACAGAGAATATATCTTCTCCAACTCTGCAGAGTTTTGAAGAAAGCCGAGGATGCTTACTGCGTTTCCCCTTCAAATAAGCGGGCTGATGCGTCTGATAATAAAGAGTAATTGATGTATAAATTACTAACTGTTGCCGCGACTTCGTCCGCGTGGACAACTTCACATCACAAATTATTATGTATTTCCCGTAGGAATGGGATGTTTTTCGGGATAAAAACTATCCTACATCAAATTCTAGGACCTAACCTACATGTGTGCCATGTTTCATCACGATCCGCCCAGTGGTTGAAGCGTGATTGAGTAACATCCAAATATCCAAACTTTCGCATTTAAAATATTAGTAGGAAGTAGGATAATATTAGTAGAATAGGATAGTGTTATTCATCATCAGCCTAAATACGTTCACTGCTGGACATAAGCTCCCCAATATAGTGTAACATTGGGTGGGCCGCCCAGTGGGGTATTTGCCATAATTACCACGCTTGGCAGGCGGATTGGTGATCGCAGTAATGGTTTTAATATACACAAGAGAACGCTGCTACCCGTCCCTGGCGCAATCCCATAGTCGCCCACGGGGAGACAGTATTATTATTAAAACTTAAACGTGAGGTTTTGAAATTGGGCACTATTAGCCTTACCGAGTCATGCGGGGCTCTGACGAGGCGGACAAGTGTTTCCCTAGCTAACCCTAGTACCACAATGTGTCTCAACACGGAGGCGGCGATGTTGTTCGCCACACATCACGCCAAGCGGTATCACGGAGCGAAAAGTGGACGAAGGAAAGTCGCTTTGCGACGTTGGATCGCGCAAAGTGGCGATGCATCGTCACTGCCCCTGTATGTATGTATGTATGTATGTATGTATGTATGTATGTATGTATGTATGTATGTATGTATGTATGTATGTATGTATGTATGTATGTATGTATGTATGTATGTATGTATGTATGTATGTATGTATGTATGTATGTATGTATGTATGTATGTATGTATGTATGTATGTATGTATGTATGTATGTATGAATGTATATATTTTGACATTCCAAAATTACGCGTAATTTCAAACAATTTCAGTAATTAAAAATTTTATTCCAAAAAATCGTCTTCAACGAGGCGTAAGCTTCATCATATCTGTAATACTCACGTAGTACTTATCAACCATTCGCTTCGAAGTTCATAATTAAAATTTCAGCTCAAAACCGAGTCCCGAAGCCTCACACACTCGACTCTACGTGCCTACGAATAATTTAGTTATGGGGATTCCCCTACCTGTCAACGCTTTGACTGCATGATTATGGTGGACTTGGGGGCCTCAGACGGCACGTGGAGCGTTCCAATAACGAGGAAAATGCAAATCTGTTGCGTTAACATTGCGTCAAATGGGTTGTTGAGTTAAAACGTGCATTAATTGTATTTTTATTTGGTTTATTTTTAATATGTGGATGTACCTTTAAGTATGTGTATTATATATACTTACTTAAATATGTATTATATATATTGTAGTATATATTTAAAATTTACATAAAAATCTGCCTTATCTGTATTTATATTAACCTAAAAAGTCAATTTACTATATCGGATTTGAATAGTGTGCAGTCAGACTAACTCTATTATGTAGACTATACAAATAATTGCACCAACATATACAGTTAAATTGTTAAGTTAAAATAGTACAATTTAGGCGGTCTAATCGCTTTAAGTGATTCTACCTTATTTCTTATATTAGCATAAAGTATTGAGTTTTCTTTACATATAATGTTGCAAATGGACCGACAGCCGGATGGTAAACGGGTACCGTCGCCCAAAGGACACAAGGCTGGTCAATCCTAAAAAAAAACAACTTGGGTAGGTAGGTTCCTATTTATATTTTATTTTTGCTAGGATTCGCCATTGAACCTTTTCAGCGAATTGCTTTACTAAATGCTAATCGACTCAGTTTTATTGTCGGCTGATAATTATACGAAAACCTTCCTAAGAGACATATTGTAGACAGCCAAGCAACAAGCACTCAGTTACCTAGATAGATCATAAAAAACATACCTAAGCTTAACAAAATATTTGACTAGGAAATAGCGTATACATCAGTTTTTTGACTGAGTCTTTTAATTCCCAGACTTATTAATAGCTGTATAACAGCCGTATAATTTGTTGTTACGCCTAATTAGGGAGAAACAATGGTTTTAATAAAACCACGGAATGATGGAGTATTTATATAATAAACAGCTACAGAGGATCGCTGAAAGATACGCCCTGTCAGAAGTCTTTGTGTGAACACAATGAATAGCTACTTACCTTCTCTGTGAGAGATTTGAGGCTATTAAGGATACTGGTAATGTTCTTGTGTAAGAAAAACTGTGTCTCCTAATACATTTAGTGAAAGATGTTTATCTCAAAATGTTGAGTGGAAAAAATATATGTTGGTAGTAAGCTCGCCTCACGTTCCTGAGGTCGAGGGTTCAAATCAGGGCTCGTACTAAAAAGTTTTTCTGAACTTACATTTATTATCATTGACACAGACTTTTTAATAAAAACATCGTGAGCAAACCTGCATATGGCAAAGAAGGATCTGCATATGAACTCCACCAACCCGCACAGGGACAGGCGTGGTAATAAGTCCTCGTTGAAAGGGTAGGCTTGTACCCAACAGTTGGAAACATATTAATGGGATGTTGATTTTTGATTTGATTGTTTATGTATGTCCTATATTTTATGTATCATATACTTAACATTGATCTCTGGTGTGAACCCGGAAGCAGCTGGTGTGGTTGCACACATTGAGCTTATATCCAGTAGAGGATATAAATAGGCTGATGATGATGATACAGTACAGATGTACAGCTTATATTTGTACATCTAGGCGATTTTATCGTTAAAAGAGATTTCTTCCAGTCAAACTCTGGGACTACATTCTTACTGAGGGCCAATTTTGAGCCCGGCTAACATTGAACTGGATGAAATTAAACTGATGAATTGAATTGATGATAATTGAACTGTAATATCTAGAAGGATGTGGCTACCTTTGTTACATTTTAACACCCCGTATCTACCGATTATACGATGTTGCCTCTACTGGGATTTGAACCACTATCGGATGTGCAAGTTAGTGTATAACGTATATTGTATATAATGTACGAATGGTAAGCCATTCGACCACAGACTCCCAATCCCAAGACAGCCAAGTCTAGGGTACCCGTGCACTGAGAAAAATGGCATTTTGGAGTAATGCAAATTTATCGCTAAGTTGCTATTTATTATCGGTATCTTAATAAATTATAAGTTCTACGGAGGAACTTTCAGTATTACTGACAGTTTATCAGAACGCTGAGCCTGTCTCTAAATTATAACAGTGTCATAAAAACATATAGTGCTAGGGGGTTTAAATTATAATGCCTCGTCATGATAAATGACAGGTAAATTCCTGACCAGTATTATATCGTGACGATTTGATAATCTAATATTTCATACTGATGAATTAATACCACTATCCCGGATAAATACTCATGAAGACAGTGACCGATAAAGAATTCGTCTTGTACTGATGAAATTACGTGACGAACGCATCACAAAACATTATCTATCATGTTATTTTATGAAGAAAATATTCCAAATAAACCGATTATTAATCAGTATGTTCTTGTTACATTAATAGAAAAATTGTGATATAATATGGTGCCGGACGGTAAACATTCGCGTAATTCCCTATGATACCACGGCAGCTAACCTATAATTTAATAAGTATGTCACTGAGAATTATCAGGAAATTCAGGACGAATCCATCCCCGTACTCATGAACTTTAATGTCAAATATTGTTTGAACAGTGTTGCCAAACTGAGAATTTTACCCCTAAATTTAGGGAGAATCTCTTCGACGTATGTACTCGTATACATGCCCTTATATAGAACACGCTGTATGTTAGGTTGTTTTTTTGCGTTGTTTCTCTAAAACTACTGACTGGATTCGAATGAGGTTTAGGGATTTTCGATAAAGCTCTAAGATTTCAATACCTTTGTCAGCCCAATACTTAAATATCCAATGAAAACTTGGCCTATTTTCTACAGTGATGGTGTGGTGGGATTTAAATTTTTTTTGTTAAAGTATTTTTTACTCAAGGTACATGCATTGTACATATTTCGTACATTATGTACCAACTACTGCCGCGAGACGCTAAATTTTGTTGATATTGGTTTTTATTTGCGGCTGAAATCCTGCTGAATAGAAAAATTCCCATAACCCTTTTAATACCTATGTCCTTACACAAAGGGTAACAAAATCCTCTTTCACCAACTTGCTCGGTAATCTCGTCATTAGTAACTAACGTAACAAATACGACAATTAGCTTTTTCCCATACGCAACGAATAACGATAGTAATTCATCAATATCATCATCATATCAGCCGAAAGACGCCGCGTCTTCTGGTGCACTGGCTGGTGGAGGGTGGGGTGGCGTTCACTGGGGAATGCCCTATGTCTAGCAGTGGACGTTGGAGGGCTGACATGATTACGATGATGAAGATAAGGACCAAGTTCTCATTGCATAATTGATGGGCTGACAAAAGTATTTAAATCTCATAACTCTATGCCAAGCACAAAGATTTTTTCCATTATATTTTCAACTATAGTTTTGCCTCAATATACATTGAAAGTGCCAAAAACGTGCCACACGCACTAGAGTAGCACTTCAAAGTAATTAATATTAATTTTTAGGTTTTCATAATGATAATCTGTATTTGTGTGTTTTGTGATTGATTTGATTAATGTTACGTCACATAGCACAAAAACTTGCCAACTTCATTCGGTTCGGTACATATATTGATAATATTGTTTTGCCTTAAGAATCAAAAAATCTATTATGGTAGTAAATGGTATGGTGGTTTTGACACCGTAATATACGGGAAAAAAAACGAATCTGGCAACATCGAGCGAATTCTACCGGCCCGGCGCGCGCGCGCGCACCGTTGCCGCCATATCTTCTGCACCGTGAACTGGACATACTCTGAATAATTTGTACATTATATTCTCTTTGATTTGTGCCGTGAACTACTGCGACGGATACTGATGTGATACACTGAGCATAAATAACACCTACGGATGTGATACCTACTTCTGAAAATGGACTAATATACAAGTGACTTACTTACAAAATGGGGCAAGGAGGCACCAAGGTGCAGTACGTTGATATTTTCGATGGTAAGTTCTACCAACTACCTACATAACTTTTGTGTGAATGCTTGTAACGAGGCGCTATTGCGACTCTATTTTATTTGATCTCTTTAGTTAGTGTATTTCAAAACACTGATATTTATGTTTGAATTCGTATAGTATTTTAACAGATTAAAAGGCACCAGGAGGACCCACCAACGTGATAGGTTCCTTACGGAGGTGAAAAGCCATACTTAACCTAATAACTAAATTAACACGATAATTTTGTCCTATACAGGTGGAAGCAAAGTGTAACTTCGTAACTACACTTACGAGCAAAGCAATCTACCCAGTGGCCTTTTTTCATACAATCGAGGTCCATTTGAGCCCTTGGATCTCCGCCGGTGATAGATTTGGGTGAGATCTGCTGGTGGCTGTCCGGAGTACTTATGGAGAATATCCAGAATGCCAAACTCATCTCTATGTTCGGGCAAGCTGTTCACACCAGAGATTGTTTAGAATCCTGGATGTTTTGATTTCCATACATAAATCTTGTGTTTATTTGATTCAATTCTTTAATAAAGCTGTCCATTTATATTTCTACATAGTCTCTAATAAAGATTCTACTAATACGGGTAACACACTTCTAAGAACACGTTTCCTCAAATGATTGCTGTCTCAAATGTTTGCTAGCTCGAAGGAAGCTGATAATGATTATACTTAATGCTAAATAAGTTTCAATTAAGATAGCTTCTTCGTATGTTTAAACATTACAGAAATGAAAATGTTGTGTGATTGATTGTATTATGTGACAATAATTAGTGTATTGTAACTATGTGGCATTGTAATTGCTTTGATTACATTTTGACTTGTGAACCCTTTTTTATTTCACCACCTATCTAAGGGTGGAATTCTAGAACGAAAGGCCTACGTCTATGTCTCATTCATAGTGATGTTTGATATTTTATTTATAAAAGGGATGTAAAAAGTCTCGTCATGAAAAGGAACGTTCAAGAATTCCGCAATTAGAATAACATCTTGTTGTTTTTATATAGGTATTATACACATATATAATTATACACAATGTAATTAACTTGTAAAATGTTTATTAATATATACAGGTTAAATGTAATACAGGGGAGTTTAGTCACACAGTACAGCGCAGACCTGTAGGGCTGACGAGCCCCGGATTGTATGCTGGTATCATAAAAGTCAACTTTATCGGCGGTTGCACACAGCTCCAAGTCGCATGGCGCACTTTATTCGCATGAGATTTTCAACTGTGTGCAAGAGTTGATAAAGTTGACTTTATTAAAAGTCAACTTTATCAACTCTTGCACAGTTCACTCTTGCAAAGTTGGTATTAACCAACATAAAATCCGGCGCTCGTCAGCCCTACAGGTCCGCGCTGTGCTGTGTGACTAAACTCCCCTGTATTACATTTAACCTGTATATATTAATAAACATTTTACAAGTTAATTATATATGTGTATAATACCTATATAAAGTATCACACATACCCTAAATAATATAGGTAATATACGTAAATACATCGGGAAAGAATAATAACATAACAAAACTACCTTAAATATATCAGGACAGTTTTGATCAATTTATCAGGATTTCCTGATAATATATTGGTACATACTATCACTACACCGATATCGTAAAGGGAGAAATAACATGACTGTTTATAAGTAACATTAGTCCAATGCTGATGCATTTACAGGGATTTCCTGTTAATATTACAGTACATATTTTCATTACACCGGATATCATAACAGTAAGAGGAACATGACTACCTTTTAATTTATCAATCCGCCATATTATTATAAAACTATTTCCTGATAATTCTTTAGTTCATACATGACAACTTGCAATGCTGGTCCATTGCCGGAATCGGTACAGTCCCATTAATACATCATCCAAGAGCCTTCGGTTCGTACTTGACTTTATATCAGGTTCCTGATAAAACGTACGTTTGGACGCTGAGTCGTTATTTATGAGGTATTACTGTTACATTGTCTAGAATTCCTATTAAAACGAGGGGTACATTTTTCTCAGTGTGGTAACTCTCCATCAGCCCTCTCTCTTCGATTTCTTGTGCGTTAGTCTAATAATCCTCTAAAATTATAGTAATCCTTACTTATATTAATATTCAACGACAATAGTATAAAGTGGTTTAGTAAACATTTTCCCATTGTTCACATTACGCTTCTGTCAAGAATAGGCTTTCGCGCAATAAACACGACTTCCCTCTCAACAGAAGCGGCGACAGAACGGGTCCATAAACCGTGTCGACTATGTTATACACATTCGTACAACCCGTACGCTTATAATGTTTTTTTAAAAACTTAGGACCAAAACAAATCAACGACTTACATATTTTCAACGATTTTTGCTGCCTCCAGTGAAAAGGGATCTTACTCAGAAAATGCAACTTTTCAGGGAACAAAATAATTTCTTTTAATAATGTTCTGCTTTTCTTTAATGTTTTTATATTCATGTCAAATTCCATAATAAACCAAACCACTCACTGTAGGCACAGAATTACACAGGACCATTTATATACAACTGCACAATGGTAAGAACTATACAATTGTAAAATTGTGGTACTATAGGTACAATTGTAAAACTGGTAGGAATAATCGAACACACGACTTCTGGCATTTGAGGCATACATGAAACATTGGGTCGATAAGCAGGTCGTAACTACAGCTGAGAATTGTAATCTTACTACTAATAATAAATAAATATTATTAACGTCACAACAAAGAAATGCGATCCGTATACTTATTAGGTAGGAGCTGGTAATAAATTTGGAAGGCTTGTTTTATAGACAGATCAAATTACCTACTGCTGTGTTAGTGTACCCTCATAAACGTCAAACGTGGCCCTGGACATGGGTTCGCATCGGGTTTCGCACTACGTCGTTTTATATTAGAACTACTTAACTAAATGTGGGAGGAGTGAGCCACTGAACAAAGTAGTTTAAATAGTTATACCTGAAAATCATTAATATGAATACGCTATCTAATGAAAAAGAAAATTTAATGTTGTCGGTAGGTATATGAATATCCAATGCGTAGTGACTGAACGTAGGCAGAAAGCTTTATTATGGCACTTAATTATTATATTGATTTGATTCCTTGGAATCACTACTTTAAGAAATGATAAGTCAGTCAATACGAGTAGCTTGAAATATCGAGACCTAGGTTTCTTCTATTAAAAATCATAATGTTTAAAGAAACAGTTTAATCAAAGAGATAGGTAGGTACTGGTATTTACGTTAAATTTGTAATAAACATTTGAACGAAATGAAAATTATAAAAAGACGGTAATATCTCGAAAACATGACAACAGGTTCACTTAACATATTCTGATAAGGCATCTACCCCCAGTTTCAGTGTAGACGTTTATCTACTGGACATCTGTATATTCTTTTGAGGTACCTATTGACTAATTAACATGAATCATTTCGTAACTCAAGTCCACAAATATTCATAGTGCATTTTCTTTTTACGACCTACTTTTTATGCAAACAGACGTGACCACTAGGGTGACGTAAATCAATAAAAATTTATGTAGGTAGCTCTAGAAATCAAACGTGTATAACATAAATATGCGTTTTCCAATGCAGAACGTGTCGTAGGCACAGATGGTCATAGGAAACCGACATATGAAATTCCAAGTGGAAAATAGTCACATCCAGTCCCGCTTCGTTCAATCCGATCGGAGTCGCGATGCTTCATATGTAGCGAGTTGGGGTACTATTATGTACTCTGTTCACTATTTTAACATATCAATCTAAATTTTCACATTACATTTTGAGTGCAACGAACATTTTCTGCTTCGTCTTATAAAGAACTTTCCTCCATCGTGCGATAGTAGAAAAATAGTTTTAATCCTCATTTCGCTACTCTTTTCTCTCTAGTGGTGTGTGTGTTTCTAATATGCACGTGAAAAATGTGGAATGATGTTTACCCTGAAAGGTTATGAAATTAGAATAAAATTCCTCAAGAGGAGCATAGGAAAGTTCTTCAAGATATGCATTAACTGTTCCTCTGGTGGTGCAAATGCTTTTAGGCGCTAGTAATCACTTATCATCATTGCCGGTCTAGTTAAAAAAAATTAGATTTTTGTAATTTGAATCTACATAATTACAGAAGGATTAGCTGACAGCTCAAACCGCTGGGCCATGGAACATGCAAAGTTTCTCAAAAAAAAAAGAAATTCCACGCGTACAAAGTCGCAGGCAACAGCGATCTAGTATAAAATAGGAGCCCATAGTACGCCACCCACACGACTCAATTTGCCAGTAAGGCGTGCGAGGCGTGACGCGCACAACATTTAGGTATACTTGCACGTAACGTAAGCGAAAAATGTCATACCCACGTTACACGGGAATCAAGTCGAGTGACAATGTTTACTTGAAAATGTTGGCTTAGCAGGTACGATGTAAAGTAACGAGAAATGTTTTGAGTCATGCGCGAAATTTCTAGCAGCAATTTTTCTAACTTGGTAAAAGAAAAGAAACTTCTTGTATTTACGGAGATCTCGGTAGTGTATACTGCATTTATCATGAAATAAACTATAAGGTTGATGTCTTACAATAATTACAATTTGTCCATATCCAAATTTATTCGCACAGCTCTGAAGTTCCGTCAGAACTTTATAGTTTGTATGTCCGGCGGATAATCTACTAGTGGACCGATTAAGCTAAATTTTGGAATATATATTATAATACAATAATGGGTAAGTAAGGTAAGTAAGTAGAGATGTTTTAGGGAAACTAAGAAAATACGTAACCCGCACAATGTGTACGTATACTTTTTTAGTTATGAAAATAAGCAATGGAAAATTTATATATATTTTTGTACTGAAAGTTTGAAACTGTATAGCTTGTATTTATACGTATATGTTGCAGAATATTGATTTACATTTAGGTAAAATCCGTTTAAATTGTCAAATGCGATTCGGGTCTAGAAAATTCGATTTCAGTTGAAGTGAATCGATTTCAGTTGAAGTGAATCACTTCATGGGTACTTTCGCTATGCAAATCCAGATATGCTATTTCGTAAACAAAAATAGGTGTCTCATATTTTCAATGCTCTCCAGCATATCTTCAATGAATCATATCCGAGTTGAACCCCTGGGGACCTTTCCTTTTTAGGTATTTATATGCAAACAGTGGTTAACTGATTTCTTGTAGGCTAATGACGATGATGAAATGCCAACAATGAACAGCGATAGAACGAGCCAACGCGTGATGGGCTGAAATATTACACAGAAGATTGCTCCATATTTCGCCAGATAATGTTCGTTCTGCGCAGCGTTTCGAAAAATGAAAAGTTTAATTTTTACTTCACTAAAATCTAGGACAGCAATTTCCTGAAACAATATTGTATGCTCGCTCACGGATGGTAAAATTATGGATGTGATATTATTACTATGCTATGTGATTTATTACATAAATGTCATGTAATTTTTCAACGAACTTAATTTGGTAAGTTATGTGGTAAGTTTTTATCTGATACTAGCTGTTGCCCGCGACTTCGTCCGCGTGGACAACTTAACATTACACATTCGTATTACGTGTATTACTAAATCCTCAAAGAAATCTATTAATCTGGTTATGCATTAAAAATATTAATATACTTACATAAAAAAACATACTATCCAATTGAGAACCTCCTTTTTTGAAGTCGGGTAAAAATTAGCGTTCCGGCGGCGGTTTCGCCCGTTGGACCACAGTTTTTTAGGTTTCTGTAGCTAAATGGCAAAAAACGGAACCCTTATGGATTCGTCATGTCTGTCTGTCCGTCCGTATGTCACAGCCACTTTATTCCGAAACTATAAGAACTTACTATTGAAACTTGGTAAGTGGATGTATTCTGTGAACCGCATTAAGATTTTCACACAAAAATAGAAAAAAAAAACATTAAATTTTGGGGGTTCCCCATACTTAGCACTGAAACTCAAATTTTTTTTTTCATCAAACCCATACGTGTGGATTGATCTTAAAAAATGATATTGAATAGTTTGCGAGAGAGACACTTCCAAAGTGGTAAAATGTGTCCCCCCCCCCCCCCCCTGTAACTTCTAAAATAAGAGAATGATAAAACTAAAAAATATATATGATGTACATTGCCATGCAAACTTCCACCGAAAATTGGTTTGAAAGAGATTATTAAAGTAGTTTTTTTTTATAAGTCATAAATCGTAAACCACAATACTATTATTAAAACATCGATCAAAGTTACAACGAACTACAATAACTTTTATATTATGTTACTTGCTGCTACGGAACCCTTCATGGGCGAGTCCGACTCGCACTTGGCCGCTTTTTTTTTTAAATAAAGTTGACATTTACATTTATCATGAATTAAAAGATTATCATATAATCAATAAAAAAAAATATATTTTAATATTGTGCAAATTAGGTGATATTTCCTTCCCCACCCCCCCCCCTCCAATTTGTCCTTTCCATACCCTTTCTTTCTTTCCTTCTTCATCCCCTTCCCACAACGTTGAAAACCCTTTCCCCCACCCCTTCCCTCTCCCTACTCCTACCTCTCCACCTTCCCTTAACCCACCCCTTCCTGCGCCCTTTATTTACCACTGCCCCCTCATCTTTCCTCTCCTATCCTAATCCCTCTCTTCTTTCCCATCCGACTTCCTTCCCCTCCTATTCCCTTCCTATTTTGCAGTCAAACTGCTGGACATAGGCCTTCCCCAATGAATGCCACAACGCTCTACAGATCCAGACGCTTCCGGCCACCATCTTCAGGTCGTCCATCCACCTGGCGGCAGGGCGTCCCATCCTGCGCGTGGTGGATGGTGCGTGCGACGTCTCGCGTCCCACTCTAGAACCCGTCTGCCCCAACGTCCGTTCGGTACTACGATAGATGTGACCTGCCATTTCAGCTTACTAATTCTTTCGGCTATGTCGGTCACCTTCGTTATTCATAGGATCTCCTCATTACGAATCATATCCCTCATAGAGACCCCGAGCATTGCCCTCTCTATAGCTTGCAGAGCCACTTGAATCTTGTGGATCAGGCCCACCATCAGTGTCCACGTCTCCTGTAATCATGACAGGCAGGACGCACTGATTAAAGATAGCAGCAGATTGCCCACCCTAACTGGATTCTTCTGTCAGCTTTTGAAATTGATCCTACCCAACTATATTGTCTGTCCTAGGCAGACGTACTCCTGAACAGCTTCGATATTGACATTGTCGACGATCACCGGTCTAATACAGGGCCACTAATTATCGAATAGCGAACTTTTTGTATCGAGACTTGTGGAAATACATCAGCTAAAATAAATCTATAAATGAGCTTTAAAACATCTCTGTCACTTTCTGTTAAGTTCTTGCATCGACCAGTAATGTTGAACTACACTTTCATACAAATGATATGAAATGAGAGGTCAACTTGTATATCATCATCCTGACATTTTATTGAGATATGATTTATACCAGTATGAGGCCCGAACTCAAAGCTATTAAACAGTGAAAATGCCGTCAAATTCTGTTCAGCAGTTTCCAAGATTAGCCCGTACATACATACATACATACAGACAGATAAGAATTTTTTTAATTATATTTTTGGACTCTACTGGTCTTCAGTAATGTCCGGGCAGTGAATTTTTTTTTTTTAACTTCAATGTACAGATTCGCTTTTCTTTTGTTTTTTCTACTCTTTTATTATATGTATAGATAAGATGTTATTCCGGGATTATACACTATCACTGTAGTAACAATCTAATAAATAAAATCGTAAACATCGCATGTCTGTACATTGAAGATATTTGCAAAAAAAAAATTGAGGGGTCTAAGGATAAGTAATAGAACACATTTCAATCATTTTTGAAATTTTTGTTTGTTTATCTGTTTGTCTGCGAGTCTGTGCACGCATCACATAAAAACTACTGAACAGATTTTGATGGACTTTTCACAAAAACATGGGGCTTAACTCAACATTTAGTCTTTATTTCATCGCAATTGGCTAACTCAATCAAAAGTTATAGACATTTTTAGTTTTCAAATACATTAGTAGGTAAGGTTAGTATGCAATATATTGCTCATAATAGTATTTCCGTACTATTCAGATTGCGATGAGTGGATTACATTTGGAGCTGCGAGTAGGAGTTGGAATGGGAGTGGGCGTGGGCGTGGGAAAAGGGGAGTGGGTGTGGGAGTAGAAGCGGGAGCGGGAGCAGGAGCAGGAGGGGAGGGGGAGCGAGAGAGGGAGCGGAAGCGGGAGCGAGAGCGGGAGCGGAAGCGGGAGCGAGAGCGGGAGCGGAAGCGGGAGCGAGAGCGGGAGCGGAAGTGGGAGCGGGAGTGGGAATAGGAGTGGGAGTGGGCGTGGGCGTAGGAAAAGGGGAGTGGATGTGGGAGAGGAAGAGGGAGCGGAAGCGAGAGCGGAAGCGGGAGAGGCTCGGGAGCGGGAGCGGAAGCGGAAGCGCCAGCGGAAGCGAGAGCGGGAGTGGGAATGGGAGCGGATTATCTGTAGTTCACGCGAGCGGAGCCGCGGGCACAGCTATTCGTTAATAAATACCATTCACTGTTACTGTGATGAACAGTGTACACCCTGCCTAAAGTCGCCCGTCGACGTCGATTAAATAAACCTGATAGTTGTATAAGTAGCGCGGCAACTCGTCATACGACTTCTGAAGAACGCTAGAAGTGTGGTCTGCATAGAGTTTTCTACATGTTCCCTGAATAAATACTTTTCCTCGGAATAATCTCTTTTCAGATTTCTCAATTATTATTTTCTTTTTATATCAGTTTTGAAAATCAAAGATCAGTTTAGCTGGTTTTAGTAGACCTCTGAAATTTATTATCTTTGTACTGCACTAAAGTTTTAGTTGCTGGTTATCTATTTCTTGGATAATTATGGAGATTTTTTTTATATATTATGTTATTCCGGGATATACACTGTCACTTTGCAAAGTTTCGTCAAAATCCGTTCGGCAGTTTATGCGTGATGCCCTAACAAACATACAAACAAACAAACAAACAAAAAAATTTTAAACTGTTTTAACATGTTCAGTTACTCATTTTAAGTCGCCCTGGTTGGTTTTTTTCCGAATATATTCAATGTACAGACTTTTTTGCATTTACGATTTTATTATATGTATAGATTGATAAGTTTTGATTTGTCAGGAAAATCAAATCCAAAGCCTTTGAATATTTCCCTATTATTACCTACACAGGTCTACCTCTCAACAAGAGCGTACGGGCCATAGTCTACAATTTATCGTCCCCGATTTTAACCCTAGACCTTAAATGTGAGGCGAGGGTAATACAAACTAGGCTACCAAGGTACTTAAATTCATATAAGACATCAATATTACAAAAAGTGGGCATTAATATAATTATTCTATTACCTGCTCTACCGTATTACCAAACGTCATAAAATAATTGTTGAACAGTGATTCATATTTCTGAATATTTCTGACATTATTTATTTATCATAGTTAATGTTGTTAAAACAATTTAAAATAAAATCAATCGTCGAACATCGTACAAATTTCATTTCATTTATTTATTAATAAGCTGGTTACGCACATTTTATTATAGTTTTACTGGAATACTCGAAATAGAATAATTTTCTCAGCATTACCAGCTAGTTTTACGAGTATGTTGTTACATCGAGTATGTTTAATCTACAAGTATGTTACAAATTTCTGCAAGATCGATCCACTAATTTTCGAGTTATCCGCCGAACAGACAGACAGACAAAAAGCTTCGCTATAAACCCTTTAAGGGGTCCCTAAAAAGGGACGATCCGATCAGTTCTATTGAATACGAGAGGTTAAATTCGCCCGCATAATTCGGTTCCGCTATTTAAAAACCTGAACAACCAATCATACAACTAAATCATAAAAAATACATTGAGCGCCTTGCCATATCTATTTCACTGTACTTTCAACGCTCCCAGCACCACGTTCCGCGTATTTCCATGCATATTCTCGCAAATGAAATGTAAATAAGTATGTAGGACGATACCATTTGCAGGCAGAATGAGCGGGGCACCTCGCGCTCTGTTTATACTAACCGAGTTATACCCGAGGAACCGTCTCTTCTCAAGTTTCCGTATAATCAAATCTAAATTAATTGTGGCCCTGTGCAACTTATATTTTGGGAGACCTTGGTCGGAATACTGGAACGCTTATTGAAGTCTCTATGTTCACTATGTCGATGTTGTTATCGCGAAAGAAGATGAATGGTTGTATGAGGATGTAGGAGTTAGGGAACGTACCCATACTACGAGGAGGAGGGGGGAGGGGGTTAGGTAGGTCTTTATTACGAGTTTTCACGGAGGCCGTAATTTTTTATAAAAATAAGGACGCATCGCTCAAATCATTTATTATAATAATCCTTTTTGTTCAATAAAAATTGTTTAAAATCATTGGAATATCATATACCTACGCAAATAATGCAAATATACAGAACGTGAAATACTACGTGAGGAATTGTAGTAGGTGGAGGGCGGAGGTCAAATGTTGCCAAAAATGGGTGACGTGGTAGGGTATGTTTCCTTATGGATCATTAGCCTCTTAGCGTCTCTACTGATGAACTAATAAGAATGATGTCCCGTAATGTGAAGGGCTACACTGCTGATGGGCAGACGTGTTGGTCATCGGGGTACTATGTTTTTTTTATCTGCGTGTAGGAGGGGAAT
This sequence comes from Esperia sulphurella, assembly GCA_947086405.1. Taxonomy (NCBI): domain Eukaryota; kingdom Metazoa; phylum Arthropoda; class Insecta; order Lepidoptera; family Oecophoridae; genus Esperia; species Esperia sulphurella. The sequence goes on along the minus strand of OX352262.1, from coordinate 12,224,098 downwards.
ATCATTTAGATGACAACATCTTAATGAACACCGACCTCTCGACTCAACTTAGTTAGCATCGTATTAAAATGAACTTTAAAACGATCGCAAAGTACGAAACAAAAGCCGTTTAAATAACGAAACACTAACGAGTTCCTTGCGATTACGAACAACACGGAGGCTTTAGGGGATAATATTAAAATTCCGTTTGTTTGTAGCAAACGCCGGAAACGGAAGGGCTTCTCTAATGAGATAATAACATTTCCCGAGCAGGTGGTCCGGGCTACGCGAATATTCATTTGACTCTACCTGAGACCATCTCGGTGAATGTAGATGGGTTGTAGAGGTACATATAATACGTACTTCTGACAGTTCTTCATAATGGAATTCGGTTTCTTCGCTTAGTATATACATTTCATAATTGTTTCTTGATTAAAATGTTACCATTTTTAACGTTTTGACCGTGGCGGTCATCATTTATACATGGCCAACATTCAAATCGAAATAAATCTTTCTGCGATGGTATTACCGTCTACTACACTGTTTGTTCCTTGGCATACAAAGCATAGTCACTTTATTCGTAGTGTGGCGGTCAAAAGGTTAAATACATCGACGCAAAAAGCGGAAACGCCGTAAAAAAAGCGCTGTTATCCACGCCGATATATATTTTTTTGTTAATTCGGAATCAAAAAAAATCTACGTCGAATAGTCGGGGACCCGTGTCTCTACAGGTATAAGCACGAGACCCAGACCATTCGAAGTAGATTTATTATGATTCCGAATTTGCAATTACCAATTTTTTACATGCGGATACGTCACAGGTTTCTGCTTTTTGTATCGATATTTAGGAAAAAATGTAAAAAGAAACCTCAATTACCTAATAACAGTTTCATTCCTTACCTAAATCTTACCAGCAAACGATAAAATAAATGAGAGCAAGACACAGAAATGCAATAAATTGAACACAGGAAATCTTTTAGTTGACATTTTTATTTGTTCTTGATGGGTTTACGTTTGACCTCAATCTCACCTGATGATAAGTGACGATGAAGCCTAATGTAAAGGTATTAAGATCATACGCCTATAAATTGGTCGACAGCGACCGCTCATAACGAGAGAGTATGACACCACCACGCTGGCCCAGTGCGGGTGGCATCGACCTCATAAACTCAAGGCGAGCGCACTATATATTATATAGATCGTACAGTTCACAACGGCACACTCCACTCCTTCTCTAAATCGCTTAGCCTTCGCTTTTAATTGAATTAAATCAACTTTTTGTACTTTTCTGCTTTTGAGATTGCTAATGCTCTAAATTCGTTTGTCTCTGAAACCATATCAATGACCAATACTGCAACTGACAAAATGGGCTCGATTCTGAAGGCACAATGTTAAAATTTGACAGCACTAAAACTGTTGCTATCCTTGTCACACAATATTATGAAGATAAAGACGAAACTAATTTTAGCGCTGTCAAATTTTAAATGTGTTACTTCAGAATCGGGCCCATTATCTCTTTAATTTATCTTAATACAGATTAACATTACAAATTATCAAATTAAAATACTGAATTCTATTAATAAAAGGATTAATAATATACTTAAATATCTACCAAATTATTATATTTTATGGCTTTTTGTATCGTGTTTAGGGCACAATAACAATTGCATAGGTAATGAAATTACGTCTGATGACGTCTGACAATACAACTTAATTTTCTATATTTAAAAAAACAAGGAATATTTTTGAAGAAGCTACCTACTTACCATAAATATAGAAATACAACTACTTACTAAGTAATGATAATAAATCAAACTTACTAAGTACCTTACTTACTAAAATACTTATGGAGAAAACATACTTTTAAAAAAAAAATCCCGTGAGCCTTTTTCAATCGCTTATAATACGGAAATTTTAAACTTAAATATTTCGACAAAAAGTGTTTCTGTGTTGGCCTTTTGACAACAGAAGACAAAGAAAAGTTAACTTACTCATATTATGAGTTTACTCACTCTTCGCACCTGTTAGCTCAACAGGAACGAAGTACGTACGTTCGTCTCCAACAGCGGGCCGCGGTAATGTTACCCATGTAATCTGTCGGAGACCCAAAGCACATTTGCTTCAAGAAACGTCACCTCACTCGCCAGATTTAACGGCAGTGCCGAGTGCTGAGTGCCGGGCAGGCGGGCACGTATATAAACCGTAATTCAGTCCGCAGGTGCGCCAACAATCCGAAGACACGGCTACACGCTGGAATTTAATAAATTTAATTTAATAAAACTCCCGTAGGTTTACTACGATCTGCTCTAGAAATCGGTCGTGTAAAATAATGGTATATAGGTAGAAAGGAAGAGAGAGAGAGAGAGAGAGAGTACAAGTTGTATTTGTCGGATTGTCTATATCTATGAGAAAAGTTCTTTTATTATTCTTAACCAGCTGTTGCCCGCGACTTCGTCCACATGGATCACTTCACTTCATCACAAATTATTATGTATTTACCGTAGGAATGGGATGTTTTTCGGGATAAAACCATCCTATATCCTATTTCAGGACCTAACCTTTGTGTGTTCGAAGTTTCATCCCGATCCGTACAGTGGTTGAAGCGTGATTGAGTAACAAACATCCAAACTTTCGCATCTAATAAATAAAAACGTAAACTTCGCGTGTCTGTACATTGAAGATATTTGCAAAAAAAAAAATTGTGGGGTCTAAGGATAAGCAACAGAACACATTTCGATCATTTTTGAAATTTTTGTCTGTTTGTCTGTTTATCTGTTTGTCTGTTTGTCTGTGAGTTTGTGCACGCATCACTTTAAAACTACTGAACGGATTTTGATGGACCTTTCACAAAAACATGGTGCTTAACTTAACTTAACATTTAGTCTTTATTTTATCGCAATCGGCTGTCTCAATCAAAAGTTATAGACATTTTTAGTTTTCAAATACATTAGTAGGTAAGGTTATTATGCAATATATTGCATATAGTAGTATTGCCGTACTATTCAGATTGCGATGAGTTTGGATTACATTTGGAGCTGCGAGTGGGAATTGGAGTGGGCGTAGGCGTGGGCGAGGGCGTGGGCTTGGGCGTGGGCGGGTGGGATTGAGAGCGGGATTGGAAGCGGAAGCGGTAGCGGTAGCGGAAGGGGAGCGGGAGCGGAACCGGAGCTGGACCGGAGCGGGAGCGGGAGCGGGTATGGTACCAGTGTAATTTAAGTGTTTGAAAATTCGCATAAATTATGACTGAGTTACCCGATTACGATGAATTTGTGGTATAGGTATGCAACAAAGTAATGTTGGTCGGAATTTGGACTGCGATGGATTAGTTACGAGGACTACATTTGGAGAGATGAGGGAAAGAGGTTTGAGGGGAGTGTTGACCTCGACCTCGACCTCCAGCTGAGGGGAGGGTTGAGAGCAGGGTTGAGGGGAGTGTTGAGGGAAGGGTTTAGAGGAGTGTTGAGAGGAGTGTTGAGAGGAGGGTTGAGGGGAGGGTTGAGGGGAGGGTTGAGGGGAGAGTTGAGAATCCGGATCTGGACCTGGAACTGGAACTAGGCCTGGGCCTGGACCTGGACCTGGACCTGGACCGCGATTTGGACCTGGACCTGGATTTGAAGTCTGAGTGGAAGTGGGATAGGGAGTGGAAGTGGGAATGGGAGCGGATCCTGTAGTCCACGCGAGCGAAGCCGCGGGCACAGCTAGTTTATAATATTAATGGGATAAAGAACGGGAATATATTAATCTGAAATTTGGAACATTTTTATGTGTGAAATTTCCCGTCAGTAAGGGGAAGTCATCTAAATAAAACAGAACATAGGTACCAATTCTGTTTTTGCTGCACCGGGAATATTTTTTGTGAAATATTGTTCTTTATTATTATGTTAGTTATTTAATTCTAGTAAATAAAATCGTAAACTTCGCGTGTCTGTACATTTATAATATTTGCAACAAAAAAAAATGGGGCTTCTAAGGATAAGCAACAGAACACATTTTGATCATTTTTGAAATTTTTTTATGTTTGTCTGTTTATCTGTTTGTCTGTGAGTCTGTACACGCATCACTTAAAAACTACTGAACGGATTTTTATGAACTTTTCACAGAAACTTAACTTAATATTTAGTCTTTATTTCATCGCAATCGGTCATGTCATCGCAAAAAAACCCAATCAAAAGTTATTATTGGGCGTGGGCGTGGGCGTGGGCGTGGGCGTGGGCGTGGGCGTGGGAAAAGGGGAGTGGATGTGGTTATGGGAGCGGAAGTGGGAGCGGGATATTGAGAGTCTGAGTGGGAGTGGAAGTGGGAGCGGAAACGGAAGCGGAAGCGGAAGCGGGAGGGGAATGGGAGAGGATTCTGTAGTTCACGCGAGCGGAGCTGCGGGCACAGCTAGTTACAAATAAAAATCAAAAATGCACAGGTATATCAGGATCCGTATAGGGACTCGCCGACTCCACGACGCCTGGCTACCTGACTACGTGCAGGCGTATCCAGTGCCGCAGTATCGGAGAATCCCACCTATCTGCTATTGTGTTCAGGATGCTGTTGGGACTGGTAGCACCTGGCCCAGTAGTGAGGCGCATCGGCTCAACAGCATCCTGAACGCATTGTTATATTGCACGCGCAGGGCATTGTATACCTTCTTCGTATAGTTGGTCCACAGGCTGCACGTGTAGAAGGACTGGCAGTATGCTTTGAAAAGAGTCACCTTAACCTGTTTAGTACGTCGTGCAAATCTGCGGACCAACATATTGCATCGGACAGCCAACGCCATGCGCTCCCTCTCTATATATAATGTGTCGTATATCGCCGTTGAAAAACTAACCAAACCTAGATTTTAAAACAGTGTTTCTAGTGCAATTTGCTTTTACCAATCTATTTTATTACTTACCTTTAAACCTGCAGTTGCTGTTATTTGCCGTACCTACTTTGGACTTTGTATCCAACACCGAACCTATTTATCACAATACATAAATCGAAATCGAGACCCGGAATCCATTACGCACCAACACTCCGGTTCACAATTTCTTTTTTGTATGAAAAGCCTTCGAAGGGCCTGTAATGGAGAAAGTTTTTCCTTGCCGTAATTGTGAGGGCCGATGTGAGGCCATAAATAACCTCAGCCTGTGGCTCTGGCCCTCTGATTGAACTTGCTAATGAATGAAGGACAAGAAATTCGGAAATCGAAACATTACGGAAGATTTCCTTTGAAAAGGGGGAAGGTTGAAAAATGCATCAAGTTTTTTACGACTACAAGCAATCTTTCAATCAAAATCGCTTCATATTGGATATTGGAAAATTTTATTTGAAAAATTTGGTTACATAAATATTCTTTTTAGTACAGTTTATCAAAGTTATAGCTCTGCCTAAAATTTAGATTCATTTTATAAGACGAAGTAAAGTAGATAAACATTATTAGGTCGAACCTGCCAAAATTTGAAAATTAATGTTAAATAATTAAACATAATTCTCAATTTTCCTATTATAGAGAAATACCCGATGATATTGATATTCATAATTTGATAAAATCGAAATATTTTCTTCAATCATACTTGTATTTTCTTTCACAAATACACGAGTAAGTTTCGATGTTCTAGAATTCCAACTCCATATATTCCTTAAGGAGGAAAAGTAGCAAAAGAAAATAATCAAAAACAATATTTACGAGGCAAGAAGTCAAAGGGAAAATCAGTTACCCGGGCTCCAATGTAGTTATCAATAATTCTGTTCGAGATATGCATTAAAAAATCGCTCGTCCCTGTATCAAAGGGCGGGCGATGTTTTCCTAACAAAGTGAGTGCGTGATCTGGGATCCAATGAGCCGATCTGGAGGCAACCCTTGTTTTTCTTAGCAACAACTCACTCAGATACTGACCGGGAGGACTGATACGTCAGGGAATCCCGGCTCTTTGACTCACGATGTAGATTTTGTAACGAAATACGAGACTACATTTAAATAAATTTCAAAGTAAAAACAATTATTAATAAATGTTTACAACTTTTACCCACCTATATGTTAATCGGCTTGGTTGGTTATATGATGGACCATTTTTGCACAATGTATTCAGATTTTAACGAAGAACTTATAGGTAATCATCAAATAAACAACGAGACAATATTTTTGTATCTAAGTAATTTACTTATCGACTTTATTATACCAATGCGCATATTTTAAATTTTAATCTTAATGTACTACAACAACACTGCAGTGTCGTTAATTTACCAGTTAAAAAATAATAATTAAAAAGAAAATAGAACAAGTAAGAGGAAGTAATCCCAGCAAAGAATAAACACACCTTAATTAATTTTAAGTAGGTATGTGTCTAGTCCCAAATATGCAGGCACACACTTAAAACATAACAACAGATTAATTCTATCCTTCTCAAACAATATAAAACGATAAATATGAAAGTAATTTTAGTGCTGTTAAAATGTGACTTTAGAATCATCATCATCAGGTTTGCAGGAGCACAACCCTCTCTTAGCTGCCGGAGACAGACGGAGGTTTTGGACTACACTCCCTGCGCTGGTCAGACGGGTTGGGGAGGCTGTTTTATAATGTATTCCCTTAGTCACCTTGTACGACATCCACGGGAAGAGTTGGAGTGGTTCTATTCTACTCTACCGGAAATCACACGGCATAGAATAATGGTCCGAATAATATCAACTTTATATACAACTATAGATAATAATATGTGTAAAACATTACAAAACATTACACCTACACACAAAAGTCAATAACGCCTGTATCCTAAAGACAACCGCATTCCAAATTCCAAACACTTAGCTTTAACCAAAGGTTCCTTTAGCCCATCAACTGAGAAGGTAAACCTCACACCTGTGCGATCGCATCAAATGGAGCATAAAATATTTTGAATTTCAATTAGGTTGGGATATACCCCTTCACGGGGTCACATGATATTACAAAAGGACAACCGGGAATACCGTGTATTCCATGCCCGGCCAATTAAATATACGTAGGTACTGAGTGCTTCTACAATGGTCGCTAACTGATCTAAGTTCTTGTAAAAACGAGTATACTAAGAACCACTGTTTCAATTTAGAAATTTGTATACCTATTAGTATTTTTTTATAGTTAAAGAAGAGATTTTTTATGTGTTATTTCACTATAGGCCACAGTAATGCTTTACAGTGAAATAATAAACTCTTGAGGGAAATTATGCAGTGAAACGCTGGCTATTTTGTAGCAATCTTACTCAGCAGCCATAGTGAGTAACAAAGTTACTATTTTGAGGTTAGGTAAAGAAAAAATTACACGTTGTCACAGCTCCTGCACTAAGTTACTTAGTTTCAGTCTTTTGATACATATGTATTTATTACATTACTACTCTTATGTAAATAGTATTAAAAAACGTATCACAAGTCCCAGCAACAGTATTAACTAAAATTCAAACCTAAGTCACAATTATAGCTAACACCAGTCGCCACAGTAGTCAACTTTACAGTGAAATAATAGTAACTGACTACAGTCCGTTATAACTTTATAGAAACTGAAAAGACAGGAATTTTGAGATCGCAAGAACTACCCATACATACTCTAATCCACACTTCGGGATTTTACTTCAGTACCTACTGGGCTATTGGTTACCAAAAATGGTCAAAGTAATTTTTGTTAATGAAACCTAAAATCTGTCATTGTCTGTTTTGTGACCACCGTAGCACAGCCGTTCAGTGACTAGATAAAATTGCATTGGATTAATTTACCTGTTCGAACGATCCGATCCCCTGTCCCTGACAGCCTTTGTGCTCCCCAGATATGCCTGGACTTCATTACTAAGCCATACCTACTATTTGAGAATGTACAGAGCGAGAAATTAATCCCGCAGTCAACTGGGGACAGCCTTTATTTTCTTTTTATTGTGGACTAGCTGATGCCCGTGACTTCGTCCGCGTGGACAACTTAACATAACACATTATTATGTATTACCTAAATCATTAAAGAAATCTATTAATCTGTAAATATTCATATACATAAAATTAGCCTGCGGTTGTTCCGCCCGTTGGACTACAGAATTAATGGATTTTTTTTAATAAAGTTGAAATATACTTCATGTTTATCATGAAATAAAAGATTATCATTAAATTATTTATATTTTTTATGTCTTAATTTTGTGTTGGTGTTTTTATTTTATTAAAAAATAATAATTTTGCAAGTGATATTCCCTTTCCCCTCCCCCATTTTTTTTCCTTCCTCATGCCCTTCCCACCACCAAAACAAACAAAACAGCATATTCACTGCCAAATTCACGAACATTCATAGCGCGGTTTTAGTGTGGAAATTGCTGAAAGATAATCGTCCTTTTAATGACACACACTAAAAATGACAAAAATCACCATAGCAACAATCTATGAAATTCCATCCGGCCATCACTTCAATAGAGATTCAATATTTTAACGACATTTATTCTTAAACCGGACAATTCATCTAACACATTGTTAGTGCTAATTATGCCGCAGATACCTAAGTCGCTTTCTCCATAAAGCTTAACTCTTTTTAAGATCTTCTAGTATGTATATGGTCCTTCACTTTATCACATGAAACATAAATTATGATTCCGATTATATTGGTCAACAATTGCCTTCTTACAACAACGAATCAGTGGACAATAGCACAACAGTTTGCCTTAACAAGATCGTCTCTTCTTGGCCCATAACAAAAATATTGCCCAACTAAGGCAATAACGAGGGCCGTTAGTTGCCAACTTCACCAACTTTGGCGACGTTCGCCAACTATTTTTGTCCATCATAATAGCCCAAAGTTCGAAGCGACACCACGAGGCGGCCGGACAATCTGCGCTCTATTTTCTGCGGTGACTCCTTTATGCTGCTCGTTTATCGCAGATAAAAACTTTTTGTTATATAATAAATGTTGTATTTTATTGTTTGTTAATATCTGTTTGTTTATAGTGTCAATGATAAATTAAATAAGTAGATATATAATTATTCCATCAAAACAACACACAATTATAATTTTTTTTTATTGAAAAATATGCAAAGATCTGGTTTTATGTGAAGGGGTTAAAATGGAGAAAGTCAGTTTTTTTCCGATACTAATTAATATTATAAATAATACGTAAATAAAATTATAGCGATCCTGTGTTTGGACTTGATTTTTGTTTTGTTTGGAAATGGAAAGTATTCGCCGTGTAACGTATGGAGAATACAAATGTAATTATTAAAATAGTTGTGTGTCTGTTTTTGTTATACATCTTAATGATGCTGCATCACGCAAAAGCTTATAAAAGACTTTAATGGAGTCCAAGTAACATACACTTTCAAAGCACGGCCAAGCTGTATGTAGGTACTTACCTGCCATACCAAATTATTGATAATATAGAAAAATCTATCGCAACAAAATTACCTTAAATACTTATCGCCTTCGGAATTATCCTTTATATCAAAATCGAATAATACATATAATACATCTACTAACTTGTATACATATATTCGGTAAGCCCTGGAAGGTTCCAATAAGATCGCTGTCCACTTACTTCCATACAATTGAACTGCTAACTTATCGGTCTGCCGTGAAACTACACATTGCAGACATTGTTGTCCTCATAAAGCGGGCAGTCATTGAAATTGATCGCTGTAAGCTTTCGGATTTTTATGGAATTGCAGTATAGCGTTCCGTATTATTGAAGTGAAAGTCCGGTTCACGACATATTTTCGAAGATCTTTTTCTAACGATAAAACTCTAAAATAGTAGGATAGAGTTAAAATAAAAGCACTGCTAGAAAAGATACTTGGAAATTCATCGTTTAATATAAAATTTCATAGATTGTATGGAATGAAAAAAACATGATGAAAATATTTATAATGCGGTTTGGGAAAATCGATAAATTTCTGAAAACATTTTATAGCTCTGATTTAAACTCTTGACTTCACTATTGTACGCACCCAAACTATTATAGGTTACAACTTCAACTCTAATTTTAATATGGAAATTGGCGTCACAATTAGTTGGCGGCGATCCTTCTAGAGTCAAGGTAAAAAAACATCGTTGAGTTACCAAAGCATTGTTTATCCAAAGCGGAATTACCTAAGCAGATATATTTGCACAAACTGAAAATAAGAGAGAGCGAGAGACTAAGGAAAGATAAAGTAAAGACTCAAGTTGAACAGGTTTAATAAACAAAAAGGCTATCCTTCAAAATTACTATTCTATTTATCTCTATATATTCGGAGCACAATTACAATCGTCTGGCGTGCTATCCCACTAGGCCATTTATATATTTACTGTATGAATTGAGTGACCTTCCCAGGTAAAAGGGCAAAGGATGTTTAGACCTTAAAGAAATCGTCTGTATTTCAGTCTGCCTGTCGGTTTCCACGAACACGTAAAAACAGACCGACAGATTTTGATAATGTTCTTACTGTTGTACCTATAAACTGAGTATTTTAGAAAGAATCTAAGCCCATATAAGATGTATGAGACCTGCGTAGTCCACTCGAACGTATCTAGTGAACGTAAATCAGTAACAGTTATTAATAACTATAGCTGCGTTTGTTCGTCGTTAAATGAAAGAAATATCGAAAAATTATTAGGAAAAATAACGAGCATCCACGCTAAAATAGCTACTTACCAAAACAAAGGAAGAAAACATAAGAAAATCTCTTTCACATTATTCTCCCGTAGTCCTAGCTGCGAGTGAGTAATTATTTCCACATTACCTCGGTAAAATGGAGAACCATGATGTAAGAAAATCAGCACGAACACTCATTATATCTCGTGCTACACGTTCCGTCGAGATTAATATCTGCTTATTCTTCTAAGAAGTTGTTAGTGCCTGAAATACAACAGGTGTTAATAACGAAGTAACATGTGGTGCTCATAGCAATGCAACGTTCGCGTTTTTAGTATAGAAAATTTTACAAATGATGACACATCCATTCTGCCTTGCTAGCTAAGAAGACCGTAAAGTGTTAAAAAGGGATCATCCTGGTTTTCTAGAATTCGATGATTGATGACTTCAATGGGCAAAGAAACTCTAGTAAATATATGAAGGAAACGACTGTCTTCTACCAAGAGTATGCATTGAAGAACGCCTATGTCCAACAGTGGACACAGAACAGTTGCGTGCCTATAAGTATAACGAGTCTTACTTTTCTTCGACTGTAAATGTAAGATACGACTGTCTTCTACTAAATTAAAAACGTTATATTTAGTGTAAGTTCCAATCTAGCAATGTGAAATAGAAATCCTAACACATTGTTCCCTATTTAATTAACTTGATCCTTACGCGTTTGAAAAGCTATTAATATTCAAACTATACGAGTCAACGTTAAAATCCAGGGATGCATTCATGACGTAAGAGGTTTAAGAGGTCAGCAGAATGGAAAAGTTAATTTTAATGCGCCGCTCGGGGCCGCTAGCTCGTTATCCCTCCCTGGGCCGGGACTTACGTTTCTAAAGAGATTGCCTAGTCTTCCCATGAACAGTTTCAGTTGTATGGAGGAAACTTTATAAGAGTTTTAAATTAGCTCTCATTGAAAGTGGACTAAAGTTGATGATTTGATAAAAAAGAAAGCACCAAACAATACTTTGGGAACTTTACAGATATAAATAATATTTATTTTCAGCTGGCTTCTCTGGACGCGGCTGAGCGTTGTGCCTGTACATAACTCGCGCTTTCGTACTAAGCGTTTTGCTTCTTCTTACATAATGCGAATTGTTAAGGAATGAAACTCTCTGCCAGCTTCGGTATTTCCGGACAAATACAATTTGGATCTTCTTAAAAGAAGAGTAAATAGGCATCTTCTATGAAAGCGCGCTCCACCCTTAGTCACTTACCATCAGGTGAGATTGAGGTCAAGCGTAAACCCACCAGGAATAAAAAAATGTATTTGGAGTATTTTCAAGAAACTCGAAGAAAAACGTCTATTACTCATAAAACAAAATTCACCCATAGAGTTTTACGAGAAGGTGTCGATTTTCGACCAAGCAGCGATTTTGAATTTTACCTTTCCACATCGATATACTACCTGCCATTATATTGACTGCATATTTCTAAATAAAACACCCTCTCCATACTTTTTTCTGAGACTGAAGAACCCAATGCTAATCTCCCTTGTGATATTATTTTCTCATTGTGATTCGTTCTTGCTTCGCCTCTCGTATATCGCCAAATAATTAAAATCCTTGCAGACAGACGGACCGACTGACGGCACGGAACTATTATTTACTGTATTAAGGTTTCTGTTGAAAGCAATCTCTTTTAAATTATTTGAATTACTGGCAACACAGTTGACTAACGACTACTTTATTGACTACTGAATATTATAAAAGCGAAAGTTTGGATGTTTGTTATTCAATCACGCTTCAACCACTGGACGGATCGGGATGAAACTTGGCACACATATAAGTTAGGTCCTGGGATAGGATATAGGATAGTTTTTATCCAGAAGAAACGTCTCATTCCTACGGGAAATACATAATAATTTGTGATGTTAAGTAGTCCACGCGGACGAAGTCGCGAGCAACAGCTAGTAAATACTATTTAAGTAATCTGTGTAACTATGTCGTAATCTGCTTTACTATGTAAACAGAGAAATATAAACATTACAGCCCGGTTTGAAAATTTAACCGTTTTAGGAGCCCTGAACCAAATATCGCTTACGAGTCTACGAATAGCAAATATTCGTACTTATTTGATTATTGATTCTTATAAGCCACAACATTAATGAAGTTAAACGTCTGTCTGATTGTCTGCTTACCTCTTAGTTTTCACTTCGTTCAGGAAGCGATGTAATGATTTTATTTAAACTACTACTAAAGATACAAAGATACAACATTACGATCTCCATAAAGCAGACGAAGCAGGGCGGGAGGCGGAGATAATTTTAATTAAACAAATATGACAAAAAAGACATGATAACACTAACAGGTAAGATACCAGATAACAGGTAACTTGAATAAAGCGTACTGAATAATATACAAGTTAATAAATAAGATATAAGTTTTAAAAAAGTAGAAGAAAAGGAATTACGCAACTTTTCCCAATTTGCCAGAATAAAGAGAATTTCAATCAAAGTTACTAGAAACACAAACTGAAAGAGTTGCGAGATCAGCCGCAGAACACCTTTGTTCAGCAAACTCCGCCATTTATCCAATTTCAAAAGGTTACAGACCAATGTATGTCTAGCTATACCTACTTATTAGTTAGGTTATTACATGTATGGTTATTTTTCTTTCAGATGTAATATATATTTTGTAATAATGTCTCTTTTAGGCACTGAACGTACAATACTATGTCTACTAGCTTGGTACTTTAGCCAACTAGTGTGAAAATATATATGGAACCAAAGAGAATTTACTAAGTATGAAACTGACATACTTTTTTAGGTTTTAAGTCAAATGGCTTTTATCTTAGATTATTAACTACGCTTTTATGGTTTCATTGACGTAATCCAGTTACATAGAAAATAAATTTCAATCATCATTGCCTTCCCAGAGAGTATGTATTTAATACGTTCATGGTAGGTATACATGCATAATAGACGGTAAAGAGATCAATCAGAACTTCCACATTGTTTATGGACAAACTTGCTATAGGTACATTAAACGGGTATGTACTACCTCATTCCCCTGTCCTGTTACATTAATTAGGACATTTACTACACGAAACTACGAAAAACTACACAAAATCTGATGTTACCTATATATTTTAAATGACATTTTTATAATTTCATTTGATTAACGTTACTATAAAATAATATTTGATATACTAACCGCAAAACTTTAAAAGTAGGTATTAGGCCTCCGTCTTTATAAACTAAAATAGCTGTGCCGGCGGCTCGGCTCGCGTGGACTACAGAATCCGCTCCCGTTCCCACTTCCACTGCCGTTTCCATTTCCGCTTCCGTTCCCACTTCCGCTTCCGTTCCCATTTCCATTCCCACTCAGACTCCCAATCCGAATCCAAATCCAGACCCGAATTTGAATCTGAACCCAAAACCCAATCCCAATCCAAATCCGACTCCGGACCCCAACCCCAACCCCAACCCCAACCTCAACCCCAACCCCAACCCCAACCCCAACCCCAACCCCAACCCCAACCCCAACCCCAACCCCAACCCCAAGCCCAATCCCAAGCCCACGCCCACGCACGCCCACTACAGCTCCAAATGTAGTCCTAACTGCATACCTACTAATATACTTGCATGTCCGCTCGCGTGGACTACTCACTCTCGGTCCGACGTTGACTAGTACGACTCAACACCCGACCGCGACCCCGAGACCCACGCCCACGCCCAGGCCCACACCAACGCCCACGCCCATTCCCACTCCCACTCCAGCTCCGTCTGGAGTGGGAGTGGGAATGGAAATGTAGTCCAAACCAATCGTAATCTGAATTATACAGAACATAATCATTTTACTTCTTTGTTACATTGCATATACTCATAACTACTAAGTAATGTATTAGAAAACTAAAAATTCCCATAACTTTTGATGGAGTAAGCCGATTGCGATGAAATGAAGACTAAATGTTAAGCTAAGTTAAGCTCAGTAGTTTTTAAGTGATGCGTGCACTAACTCACAGACAAACAGACATAAATTCCAAAAATGATTGAAATGTGTTCTATTACTTATCCTTAGACCCCCAATTTTTTTTTTCAAATATCTTCAATGTACAGACACGCGAAATTTACGATTTAAATTTTTTTATTAGATATAAGACCGCTCACCTGAAGTAAAGAATTCTCGTTAAATATATTCGCTTTTCAGTAGTTTTCTAGCACTACGCACCCCCAAGGTACACCATACTCCATACAAACGAACAGATTTAATCACCTATTACTGTTACAAATGCGCGTAAACTATCGAGAGCGGGACAACATTATACGTCAACACATAAGTGCTTCTATTTCGTACTAGGCATTGGCTTTGGCGGGCGACGTTAATCTGGCGGGGAGGTGAGTATCGCTTCTTTACGTAGTAATATTTAGTATCTCTGACCAAGGCATGCCAAATTCAAAACTCGTCTGCCAACGGCCGTTGGTTCTGCGACAGACGAAATACAATAGTTTTGCAAAATACCTAATTAATACCTCGCTGGTCGCACTCTACACCCATTCGTAGCTCGCCGGACCGGGCTAGTCGCGCAGGCCCTTCATTTTCCGCGGCCGGCGCCGTGCGACGTCCGGACGTGTTTATTTTTCATTTCCGGACGGACCGGCCAAACCCTCCGCTCACGGGCCCGTCCGTCAGTCCCACGGGCAAATGGCGCAAGGTGCGAGCTATCACCGGACTTTAAAATACGACATATCCATGATTTACATTGGCTGTAGTTTAGTACAATAGGTTACTTCTTGTGTCTCGGACTAATTTTTACACTTTCCCATCAAGTCTGATTATTACTTAAAAATATTTATTTACACATAGGTAATTTTTACATAACTCATTGACATAATTCAATTATATTGCGCATTTCTATTCTAATTAATTTTGTTTTCATTTAATTTCACTATTATTATTTTTAAATTAATTTGATTTGTTTGAGGCAGTAGTGGCGTTAGTTGGGGCGACCGCCCAAGGCGCCAAATATGCACAGGCGCCTTTTACCTTTTTCTTCTTGGGTTTCAATAGAAGATAGAGGGCGCCGTTGAAATCTCGCCCAGGGCGCTGGTAGTGCTGAAACCGGAACTGGACATAAACCTCTCAAAAAGTTGCGCCACTGAACCCGATCCTCGGTTCTTCTCATCCAGTCACTACCAGCTGCCTTACGCAGATCGTCGCTCCATCTAGTCAGGGGCGTCCCACACTACGCTTGCCTAGTCGCGGTCTCCACTCGAGAACTCATTTACCCTTTTAGGTTAAAAATGTATATAAAGTTAATTTATACAATTTATTATTATCTATCTAACTAACCTTTCTATTCTACGTCTATGTAGGATAAATTCCATTCTTTCTGAAAAGAATACAAACGAAACAAATGGTGCTTATCTCAGTATCTTAATACTCTATTGTACCTAATTTATTTACAGAATAAATTATAAAAACATGCAACAGGAACTCTTTGTTTGTTTATTATTAAACATAAAATATTGCTAAGCGAGCTACGTTACGTGTAGTGAGTAATACGCTTCATTCAGTGATTTACACCAAACTCCATCAACATTGCAATGAGGATGGCAGTAGGTAGGGCTATGTAGGAATGGACTGAAATAATATTTTAGTAACAATATTTCATTAAATTCCGTGTCTTACTTAAGGGTTACCTAAGTTACCAGCCTCGTGTAATAATACCAATTAGGAACTGAAAAGGCAAATGGTAAGTAAGGACCTACATAGGATGCTATTAAATGTTTCTCTAACGAATACTTATAATATACAAGCTGTTGTTTTAAACAGTGGTCATATTGTACAAAACTGTAGAGCAGATAATTTTAATTTGTATAATAATAATTGAAAAACAATGAACAAAGCGATCAGAGCCTTCCGTAACGTCTTACGCATCTTCCAAAAATGATTGAAATGTGTTTTATTACTTATCCTTAGACCCCTAAATATATTTTTTGCAAATATCTTCAATGTATACAGACACGCGACTTTTAAGATTTTATTTATTAGATTTGATTTTATTGACCTTTGTCACTTTGTCAAATAATTTCAGTTTTACTTGATTATTAATAAAAAAAAAAAGGAATTCTTAAAGAAAATTAGACGAAATTAGAAAAAAAAGATTAAAAAAACTTAGCACGAAATACTTTGTTTAGATTGTTAATGTACGAGTTGCACGCAAATTTGCCTTATACAAGATGTACCATAAAATAGATTACTATTTCAGATTTAAATAGCTAAGATTTATTCATGCTCAATATTCACCCCCTAAATATAAATATTAATTTTGTATTCTTAAACAAAATACTTAAACAAAACCAAAGTATTTCAAAGATGAAATTCGCCCCTCATTATAAAACAAATTATCTATTTATTATATATACATAATTATAAACTAATTATGAATTATGAGGAAGGGAAGGAGCACCGCTGCATACGGCTGCACATCGCTGCGTACAGCTGCGCACGAATGCTTATACAGAGGTGCGCAGCCGTGCATAGCCGTACAAAGCCATGCGCAGTCGTGCGCAGGTCGTGCTCAGGTTGTGCGCAGCTGTGCGCGGGTCGTGCGCAGGTTGTGCGCTGCCGTGAGCAGGGCCGTGCGCAGGTCGTGCGCGAGTTGTGCTCAGCTGTACGCAGCCGTACACAGCGGAGCGCAGTCGTGCGCAGGTTGTGCGCAGCATTACGCAGCCATGCGAATTCGTACGCAGCGGTGCGCAGCCGTGCGCAGTCGTACGCAGCCGTGCGCACCGGTGCCCAGCCATGCACAGGTCGTGCGCAGGTTGTGCGCAGCCGTCCACAGCAGTGCGCAGGTCGTGCGCAAGTCGTGCGCAGGTTATGCGCAGTTGTACGCAGCCATGCGCAGTCGTACATAGCCGTGCGCAGTCGTGCACTGTCGTGCGCAGGTTGTGCGCAACCGGATACGGTAGCGTTTGTCTTGTTTTTACTTTTTAGCCTTTCGTTGGTCGCGCTATGAGGGATTCCTCGCCAAACACTACTCAACCTATAGAGGGTTACTGCAGTGCAAGTGAGATACTCAAAAAGATGCGAACGGAACAAACGATTTTAAATAGTTTAGTTGGGGCCCTAATTTATTTTTTGCCCCAGGGCCTTTGGTTACCTAGCTACGCCACTGACTCCACCCTATACTTGCTTGATTTTATAGTTTTATGTCGTTAGCCCAGTTGACGAAGTACTCACCTTACTTTAAACAAACTTAGGTACCTACATACAATCCGAGCCCGTATCTATCAAAAAGTTGTGGTCTATGTTGGGAGTGGGCGGGTAAATAAATATTCGAGCGTTTCAATGGCCCGCCGTCATTCCCGTCACCTTTAAAAGTTGAAGACACATTACCCAGTTCATCATTTTTTATTACACGATAAGTTTCTGATCCAAGGACAGATTATGTAGTGGTGAAATATTTGTTTAAATATAAGTATTCCTTTTCTATAAATTTTGGGGGTACGGTAGGTAATAATAGCGGTTATAACGACCGAATATTTACCAAAGTTGTCACCAAAAGTGTGATGTAGGCTTTATATTGATATTGTTATAATCATAATTTCTATTATCATAATAATAGCCCAACCTACACGATGGACGGTTTTGTTCTATCTTACAATGTAGGTACCTACTCGTACCTATGACTTCATTACTCCCCTGGCGCTTGGCATCTGTGAAGTCGCTCATAAAAAGGATGACTTCACCACATTCACATGGCATTGACTACATACTTGTACGTAAATTCGTATTAAAAGAGCTGGGTCATCGAAACGACTTGGTTGTAAAAGTATGTTCAAAGTGTGTTTTTGCAGGTAGGTAGATATGTAAACATGTCTTGTAGTTTTTAAAATACTTACTTTTTTTTAAATAAATGACCTCTCATTCGCAGCAAACACTGATTTTCCCCAATTGTACCTTTCGTGTACTTCCGCCGCTATTCCCTATTGTATAAATAGATAGGAAATAGGAAGTCTGTCTCGTTGTGAAGCAATGTGCCGCTTCGTTTATCTCAATATCGCAGGCAGACAGCCCACACGTGCTGAACCGATGTACGAGACTGAAATAAAATGTAAGACAACACTAGACCGTTTTGTTCAGTTCACGTAGGTAGGAAGCGTTTTCAGTTCTTTCTCGATTTGGAGTATTACTTTAAAACGGTTCCTTGTTGTGCTCCTTGAAGCGGTATTTTGCTATCGTTGCTTATTTCCACCTTGCTTGTTATTAAAATACTATTGAAGGTTTGTTTCTCTACACATGCCTACATAGAGTATCAGTTATAAGAATAGCTTAGTGAAAAACTCGAATAGACTTCCGAAAAGACACAACCGTTCTAGGCCAGAATAAAAAACATTAAGTGGTACAACAAAGTTACTTTACACATGAAACCAGCTGTCTGTTCGTATGAGAAAGCAAATGCGGTTTACTAAACAATTCGTTTAAACTCACGGTTCGTGAAACAAGAGTTGTCATTTTATGTAAGGCTTTATTGTACCAAAATTAACAACTATAACCAATACAAAAAAGTTTGGTACAAAGGATCTCCTTATTTATTCAGTTTAATTTAAAAAAACATAACTGCCGGTCACCAATGCTTCCAAAACAATGATAAATTAGATTAAGTGCTGTAAACAAGGTCACATGGTTTCTTTTGATAAATAGGTAATTATAATGTGCTCAAAATCATAGACTTTAATATTTTTTAAAAGATTTTATTAAATTAGAAACAACCTCACTTAACAATGATATCTATCTATAAGTAACATATTATTAAGTAGTAGAGACAGAGAGCGAATACCTCATACAATCACAATTCGCAAACAATAAAATGGAATTTCAAAAAATATTTTTATACAATACTTTTAATTACTCTCTCGCCTATTATCACAGTCGAAAGCTATAAAATGTGAAAAACAAAATATTGTATCACATACTATACATATTAAAAACAACGAGCTAATCAGGTCGGGCTTGAAATCATTTTGAGCACTTGAATTTTCGCCAGTGGATGATTTAGGTATGGTGACTCTCCTGCATATGGCTCGAGTATGATTCAACAGCGCCAACATACCTTTTTAATTATATTAACAGTTAACACCAACATCAAAATACGTAAAGGCATGAAAATATATAATTTAGTCTCTGGTGTAAATAGCTTGCCGGGTCAGAAGGGTATATCTGGAACAATGTACCTCCACCATCCATAATCCACTAACCACCAGCAGATTTTATACAAACATTCTCTGGTGGAGATTAAATGACTCAAAATAATTTCAAATATGAAAAAATACGCCCAACCATTTTGAGTGCTTATATTTTGCTATGGAGACTAGCTCAGATGTACTCTTGCTAAATAATCGAGGTTTAACATGCTACCTTTTTTTTTACGCGTGCGATTTAGCAAGTTACTTTTAAATACAATGTTGGTAACACCATATAAAAACTACTTTATATGGTAAGGTATATCGCTATTATTAGGCGAAATTGAAGCGTTAAATATTTAGTATCCCATGCTATGAACCCATTCGGGTAATCATATCAAAGTAATCAATCATAGACAAGTTCTAATTAAAATACGCATTTTATTCCGCGTAAAATATTTTTAACTAAAATATATAAACTAAAGTAGTTAAATAATTTTAATATTCTATACGACTTTGTTAATGTTGTGCACATTCATTTTAATTTTTTTAAATTAATTACTAATAGTAATGGTGCAAGTCATATCTACAATAATGTAAACAACTGAGACATATTCCTAAACTATTATTTAGTACAATAAGATAATTACAATTAGATCAATCAGTTCCAGGTTTTCAAGTGAAATTAATCTGAATTAGGCAAAATACATAGTAAGGACTATTTCATAGGTACCAGATCTAATGGAAGTACTAACTTCAGCATAAGAAAGTAATAAATCTAGAAGTACCTACTACTTTACTGCATATTTCCAGTATTCTTTAAATTGCATTCACACTTCCAAACCCTAGAACTGACATAGGGAAAGTCACAGTAAACTTATAAAATAGTATCAATAAGAGCACATAGACAACACAAAAGAAATAATAATTCAGTTAAAATATTTGCCGCGTGATTTCCGTACAATAGGACCACTCCAACTCTTCCCGTGGATGTCGTACAAGGCGACTAAGGGAATACATTATAAAACATCAATCAGGCCTCCCCAACCCGTCTGGCTAGCGCGGGGAGTATAGGCCAAATCCTCTGTCTCCGGCAGATGAGTGAGGATTGTGCTCCTGCAGCGGAGACAAAAATAACCTGCTGATGATGATGATTTGTAATGGAATAGTTATTGAGGGACAATTAGTCGAAAAATGGCACTTTTTGATTCAATATTTGGTATAAACTGTTCAAATCTTAGCATCCCTAAGACGACAATGTGCCGCTGATAAATTGCACCATCTCCATGTCGCAGCCTAGTCTCAAATTAGGCATATAATTAGGGTCCGAGGCACTTCGTACAAGTGAAGTCTAACAACGCATTTAAGGTCGTGCTGTGACGTCAACTTTGAATATCACATTTCATTTTCATTACACTGACAAGCATTTTGCATATTGTTTATATTATTGCATAGTCGGAATATAATCATATTATACACATATAAAAGCAATATTAAATACATTTACTTCATCAAGTGTCTAAATTTCAGTAATTATTATAGCAGTATTGAGTAACAATAATAGTGTCGGGGCCGAAAAATGTTAATACTCAAAGCTGGGCTAAAAAATAGAAGTACATAAAGGCACAAAAATATATCAAATCTATATCAGTATACAGACAACAGTTACAAGATCATTATAGTGTACATACAAAATATAGCATGATGCTGAGTCCAGACTGAATCAGGGTTGACCACATAGTAACTATTAAGTATCCTATGATTGAGCTCCATACACAAATTCACATTATACGGTTGACTAACAGGCGCAGCACGAAGCCTGGAAGCCTTCACACCCCACGAACTAACAGGAACGAAGGGTCGCGGACGCCTGCGAATGCGCATCGACAAAGAGCGACGTGGCGCGCGTTAGTGTGTCAAGTCTCTATGAGAATGATTTTTACTCGACATGAAACTACAAAGAAACAACCAGTCCACCTGAAAGTGGGTGGCCACGGTCGCTACAGACACTTGCAAGCTTTGTACCATTGCGTGTAGAAATCTAATAGCTAAAGCTAAAAATATACAAACTATTGAGACTAAAAAGGTCTCAGTAGTTCGGTACCGGACAAAACAACCGAACTACTGAGACTAGAGGGGCTATAAGTGCCTTGCCACTCTGAGCCCTGGAATGAAAGATGCCTAGTGTTCCTATAACTACACTGACTTTCTACTCTTCAAACCAAAACTGAGTAATTTATCTGGCGGCAGAAATTGAAAATGTATCATAAAAGTGTAGACAATGAGTACTAAATGATCAGATAACATACTTTCTTCCATTTGCGAGCCGAATCCATAGTTTATTAATTCTGGAATCAGTTTAGTATACAAGACTTTAGTTATCTATAACCTCTACAAGTTACGATTCGAACATAATTCCAAAGGTTGTCTGGATGAGATCGCCCAGTCCAAGATACAGTGAGGTAATAGATGGCTAACGAACACCCTCCAAATATGATCAATTCACTATAGATAGTTTAAATCAAGTGTATCCATGAAAACATCTTAATTTACTTCTCGTAAACAAAATAAACAGTAAATGGTACTGTAACCGTGTAATTAATTTTCTGATAAATATTTTGTTTTATACACTTTAATTTTGTGGTTTTTCACTAGTATGAACTGTACAGAGTGTAATAAAATACTTATAGTGATCGGTTACGAATACTGTTATCAGTTCTGAATACTGAACGTGTACAAGTTTAGTAGACAACTTTTGTATATTATAAAAAAAACGATGTGCCAAGATGTGCGAATTGTTTGAATAGTCAAAAAATACTTTTACCAATATCTTATAATATTAAATATAATTAATTTAATTTTTTTTAAGTTGTTGAGTAGTCAATGCTAATTAATCCTGTAACAGTCACTACAGGTATTTCTTCCACCCTGTATGTTATATTGTAAAAATATACAAAAATATTGTACATAAAGTACTCTAGTAAATGCTAGAAATAAGTCGCATTCGTTGGTAATATACCTAATTAAGTATCAAGTAACAAGCATGGCCCAATTTTTAAACCAACTTTAAAAGTAACTATGTTCTTAACTACATATTTTTTTATACAGAGAACAATATAAGAGTGGTTTAACTTTCAAACACAATTTAAGTAATAAAAGGAAGGACTATCAGATTTCAATGCAGTGGTCAAAATATACGACATTCAAAATTTACAGTATTTGATTATGGAGTAAAAGTTCTTTAAATAGGTAAAAACAAACAATTTTGTGACTTCGGAAGTCCACATATTGAAATACTAAGTATACTCTGTACATGGTCTATTTAAAAAATATATACGACTATAATATAACTTCCAGAAGAGTTATTGACAAACTTCGCAAATTTGAGAAAACTAATGTCCACCAGACAGTGGGGATCACCAAATCTCAGTGCGACAATTTATGTATGATTAACTAAAACTAAACTTAACAATATTTAATTTAAATGTTAAATTCGAAAATACAAAACCGAATGTAATAAATGCGTGTTCTGTAATTTTCCAGTAAAATACATCTGAAATGACGTGGACTCGAGATCATTATTCATTGTTTAAAATCAAACACACGATAACACTGTACAAACGCGTAAAGGCCATTCAGTTTGCATGTAGCATCATGTAAATATATAAAACGCAATGGGCTATTTTGTAAACAATCTAGTTACTTTTGTGGTAACAACAGAGCAATGCATGACCAATTCTAACGTTTTAGTAAAAATTACATCACACATTGCAAATTATACGCTAATTTCTTTGTAACGAGTGTAAACTGAATTGCTATTATAGTTAATAGATTTGCTGTACAGTTGACCACATGTCCAGTTATACTAACATCCTATAGCTGCGGTGATAGTAGCTATATTACAATTGTTTTATATAACTTACTCTGTGGTTAACCTTTTACTGAAAACCAGGGTTGAGCAAAATGCAATCAAGATTACTTTCTCAATTATCCATGTCATGTATGCAAATAGGTAAAAATAAGAAAGTAATTGGGGAAGTAATCAGTTCTAACGATTGCATTTTGCCCAACTCTAGTCACACCAGACAATTAATCTTATCACCTGGACTTAATGAATAGTTACAAACAAAAAAAAAATACCATATGCGACACAATATTAATAAGTTTTCTATCTTCATATATGTTAATGATAAGAAAACAAATTGAAGATTGGGAAACCACATACACTATAAAAAATACAAAAAAAATGTTATATTGTATCGCGTAAAAAGATTTATGTAGTAACAATATACCTATTTTTACCTCATTCTATGGTCTCACAAAAAAAGAATTGACTTTAAATTAAGTTTTCTTTTAGAAATCTAAAAGAAAACTTAATTTAAAGTCAATTCTTTTTTCTCAAATAGAATAATACTAAGCAGAACAATTGGTTAGCACTGGGAGCATTCGTTTGCGAGCATCGAGCATTCAGGCATGGTGGACATTGAGCTAAGCATATTGTCAGACACTGTCGTATTGGTAACATCACTTCGAATGGTCAATGAATGCTCTGTGAGTTGATTTATAAAGAAATAATTAAAAACATAGTATAAGCTTGAAAATTAGTACATTCAATAATTTATCAAAGTAAAGGTTCTATGCAAAGGAGTGTATTATGCATTTCATAAGATACACTAATATACTCATGTAAATCAATGACAGTATCAATATTCCAAAAGTGATATAGTCAAAAAAGTGTCTAATCAAATAAAAGGTTTTGCATCCAATGTAATATAACAATAACAAGAGGTACTTATGCTGTCAGCAGTTTGATGTGTCGAATTTGAGAGCACATTCACCCTCGAACCCACTAGGTTTCTTACTTAAAAAAAACATGATAAGATGAACTGGCCAGAGATGTGGTCTTTGCAAAGTCTCCACCTGACACATTTTTGTTGATGGTTTTGATTAAATTTTCTAAACTATTAAATATCTAATACAAACCAATACATAAAAACTTTGGACAACAACCCTAATTATGTAAGCTCAATGCATCATGATGGAAACAAAATTACAATATTGTATCATGTATTTTGTACGCAACATACTATAGGTAGTTTCACAAGATCTGGCAGGAATAGAATTGACGAAATTAATGTCCCCTATTATTATGTGAGTGATGACCTTAGGGGGACAGGGGTCCTTATATTTTGTAAACAATTGTACTTTTTAGTCCTTGAAAATAAAATTCGTGAACCGAGTGTTCTCTTTTGTAAACTACATATTATTGTGATGACACATTTATTATGACA
Source organism: Esperia sulphurella (assembly GCA_947086405.1). NCBI lineage: Eukaryota > Metazoa > Arthropoda > Insecta > Lepidoptera > Oecophoridae > Esperia > Esperia sulphurella. The sequence goes on along the minus strand of OX352262.1, from coordinate 12,199,106 downwards.
GTGGTCAATCTAACGACTGAATAGTCTTTGTATCAATCTGCATTTAACCATTATCATTAATTTATACACAAATACTTTCATCCACTCATTCAATCCATTCGTGCCAAGCCTTGTGCAAACTGCCTATACCTATCCTAATTACAATTATAATATTGATTTATTACCATTATTACTCCAGTTCATCAATGTATCTGAAGATGCATCTTCAATGTCTAACAACAAGTTATCCTTATCATTCGTTCCACTATTTTCTGAAGAATTATTGAAGACAATTTCTTCATCATTTGTTTGGAGATTCACATAGGACAATGATTTTCTTTTCTGCTCCAAATCAAATATTTCTAGATCTTCATCATCATCATCATCTGATTCCATGGTGAGAGGTATTCGGGATAGCTCCAGGTTGTCTCTTCTGTCTTCTGACTGGAGGACACCATAACGGAATTGATTGCCATCATTAATGTTGTGAATGTTGCTGGCATCACTTTTGTTCATTTTGCCCCTAAAAATTAAATTAGATACGATAAGCACAACTTAATTATGACTAATAAATAAGTAAAAAACCTAAATTCAAATTATTTGGTATTAATAAAAACTATATTTTTCCTTAACTTCATTGTAAACACATAGAAGAGATAAGTAAACAGTATGCTTGTTTTTTTTTATGAAATAGCACATTAGTAGTAGGCAAATGAATCTCAATGTTTTATTTCAGTTAAGCAGTTGTTAGTTATGTATGACTTAAGATTACAGTATTTAATAGAAGAATTATACTTATAAATATTATGTTAAAGATTTTAACATAATATTTATTTATTTTGAGGATAGAAACAACATGGCTACGAGTATTACGATACCAAAATGAATGACAAATGCATAGTAATAAATACGAATGCATTACGATTCTATCTTACATTCGAACACCTGTGGCTTTATTGGATTTTATACATAGCATATATTACTCCTGAAACTTATGAAAATATGCTGTCTTAATTTTGTATTTTATCATATGATTATTATATATATCAAGCTAAAAATAATCCAGGCCCTGTTCAGGCTAACTTGATGATTACAAATTATTTATTTGAAAGAAAAGAAGAAAGAATGTACATACAAAATGTACATTCTTTACAACAACAAAAAATAAGGAAAACAAATATGTAAGAAAAAGTTATTCTAATTATTTTTTAGTCTTGTCTTAAAACTTAATTATTTAGTATGAAAAGATTTGCCTTCTAAAATATGTTTTTTTTAAATACCTTACCTGTAAAATATGAAGTATGCAACACCTAATAGAAGAAATCCACCAAAGACTATGACACCCCTCATCAAAACTCCGGGTTTGGCGATGTCCAGCTGAGCAGAGTCTTTAGTGGTTACATTGACATTGGAATTTTTTTTATCTGGTATAGCAGTGGTGGTCACATTTGTAGTCTCTGGTGCTGCAATAAAAAAACCTTGCTATAGTCCAGTCTTGAGTATAATATTTGTATCTATTTGATTGTCTGAACATCTTTCAATCATTTCCATACTGAGAAATTTCAATACACTTACACACTTGAAATTAGTCAATAAATTTAATTTAACAGCCTTTAAAGTGGACATAAATTTAATTTGTCCCTCCCTGATGGTGATTATTAAGTAGAACAGTAACAGTAACAAAATATTTTAGTTTCAGATATTTTCTTTAGAGCCCATTGCTGCTCCGATAAAAGGTCACTGAGATTCTTGCAAAAAGATTCGATGAATTCTAATTCTACTGATGAAGAACTATGCTAATTTTCATAGGATTCTAGAAAACCAGTATAGCACCATTTTATCAAAATTATCTTATTACACTAAGCAGCTTTTATATCAGGCCAGAGTGTATACTATAATCTTTAATATAATATATAATGTATATATACTCTCTGGCCCAACTGCACCTTCCAGGTGCAGCACTTCGCTGAGTTGGGACCTCTCACTTGCACAGCATTGCCCACCCCTTAATTTTAAGATGATGTAATGGTTATATGTAATTTAATTAATAACATGTATAATAATGATGACTTGTACGGAGAACACATAATGAGGAAGGCTTTGGAAGGCTGGAATGGCGGCGTTGCGGTGGGAGGTCGGAAAATTACAAATCTGAGATATGCAGACGACACAACCATAGTTGCTTCTAGTGAGGAAGAGTTAGCGATACTACTAAAGAAAATCGAAGTAGAAAGTGCTAAACTTGGTCTAAAGATCAACCATTCAAAAACCAAGGTAATGGTGTTAGTCCGCGGGCAGCTGCTTTCACCTACTAATGCACTACAGGGATACGAAAGGGTTAGTCAGTTTGTGTATCTTGGGTCACTCCTAACAAATGAAGGCAGTTGTACCGAGGAAATTAACCGCAGAGCCGGAATGGCTAAAAGCGCTATGACCAACCTCAAGAAAGTATGGAAAAACAGAAGCATCCGCCGCAAAACCAAGATGAGATAGGTACGGGCCCTCGTCTTTTCAATACTTTTGTATGGCTCTGAAACCTGGTGCGTTAAAAGTCGAGATCTTTCCAAAATTGATGCTTTTGAGATGTGGTGTTGGAGAAAACTACTTGGTATACCATGGACAGCCATGAGAACAAATGACTCCATTCTTATAGAGCTCAACATAACAAAACGGCTCTCCACTATCTACAATGAAAGGACTCTAGGCTTCTTCGGTCACATTGTGCGATCTCCCAAGCACGACCTGGAGAGGCTCATCATCCTGGGACAAGTGGAGGGCAGACGTGCCAGAGGACGAGCTCCGACGAGGTGGTCAGACCAGGTGAGGAGGGTGGCTGGCGGATCCTTATATGAAGCAGTGCGGCTGGCCAATGACCGCTATGCGTGGAGGCGCATTTTATACGGTCGCGATCCTCAGCAGTGAGGGAACGACAGAGAAGAAGAGAAGATAATAATGATGATGAATGTAATGTATAATAATATGATGTTAGTTAATAATTTTTCTTTCTTTCAACTGTGGCATGCTACTTCAATGTATTACATCACTTTGTAATTTAAATTTAGTATAATAACAATGTATTATAAGTACCCTTTGTGGTATCTTGATTCTCAGTCTCGTCCTGTTTATTCTTGTTTTTAGCGTCAGTTGGCACCGGTGTGGGCTTGGGCGGCGGTGCGGATGCCGCCGCGACCACCGGCAGCTCTTTAATGGCATCTGCATCGTCACCACCCTCGCTGTGGCGGACTGGCGTCTGCTCCGGAGCCTCCCGTTTTCGCAGACGCATCATTTGCATCGCGTTGTGCGTCGACGGCCAGTACGAAAATTGGTCGTACTTGGTAGCACTGTTCTCCAATGCATAGTCATACACATACTCGGTACTTTTCACGCAGTTCAAGAATAATAACAGCAAACCGCAATGCAATAACATATCGAATGACGTATACCGTACCTGACGAAACTTTAAGATTGGTAGACTTAAGATATTGCGATCAACAATTCCCTAATTACAAGTCTCTATCATCTTACTGTACCTAGGAATGGGCTGAATGACTCACTTGTGCAACTATACTTGTAATTATCAAGTTATATTTCCCTATAAAAAAACTATGAGGAAAACTCTTCGAACGAAAGAAAATTATTTTGATTGACAATTGACTCAATAGTGTTGAGTGACAGCTTCTTTTGACAGCGTGCACTGGCAGAGAGCATGTTTTTGTGTAAAGCAAAAGCATCTAGAACTATAACGTATAATTTATGGTTATACGAACTTGTAATTTACACAACAATAAAGAATATATAAGAGACCATAAATAATAGAAATATGTAGAGTGTGTAAGTATAAATTGGTATATTTCTGTGTGGTCATGTATTATTGTCTTATTTTATTAGCATGTGATTTTGCCTTTATTTATGTAGCGTTCCAAAACCTATAAAATTCGCTCGATAGAATGTGAAATTCACTTGATAGATGGCGAATTTCGCTCGATCCCGGTTCAAAACCAACGTGGAAATTCCACCTGAGGTTTTGGAACCGGGATCTAGCGAAATTCGCCTTCTGTCAAGTGAATTTCACATTTCATCGAGCGAATTTTATAGGTTTTGGAACGCTACATTAAAAAAATATTTTAAACAGTATTGCCCTTAGAACTTAGATTATTAGAATAATGTGGTTATATTCGTTTTTCTCAGGTATTGCCAGTGAAGTGACTGACAGTGACACATATCCTCTTTGAGTGACACTAACTGTGACATTTTGATTATTTGACGACATCGCGGGAAATTGGAATAGAGAGAAGAAATTATGTAGGTAGGTACCTTATTTGTTACTGTGTATTTTATTCGTTGGTAGCCCGTAGTATACAGAAATTGGCAAGGAAAGGAATAAGGTAAGAGAAAACTGTCTCGTTTATTAACCCATTGTTAATTGGAATGAACCGCGTTGAAAAGGGCACCGTGAAAAACTACTATAAAAACGTTTCACCAATATTAAGAGGTTGCAAGGAGCAAAGGATCGAGCTTGTTGGGATCTAAAGGAGGCACGAGTCGGTCGAGTGAAGGGAGTGTGGAAGCGACCGTGCTGCGACAGCGACCAGCGAGTGCCAGGGCCAAATGCACTAATTTTTATGTCATCACCATCATCATCAGGTTATTTTTGTCTCCACTGCAGGAGCACAACCCTCTCTCATCTGCCGGAGACAGACGGAGGATTTGGCATACATTCTCCGCGCTGGCCAGATGAGTTGGGGAGGCCTGATTGATGTTTTATAATGTATAAAGTTAGTCCCTTAGTCGCCTTGTACGACATCCACGGGAAGAGTGGAGTGGTCCTATTCTACTCTACCGGAAATCACACAACAAATTTTTTATGTATTTTTTATAATTGCCCTGCTGGCAACCTATACGCCCCGGAAAATTCTTCACGCCAATCAGACTTTTTTTTCATAGTGCCCCCTTTTGTACACTCTGATCAAAAACTATGTTACCTAACACAACCCTTAGAAGTTAACGGTGACATTGTTCTAATTTTAAAACCGATACGCACATAAACAGATTTAAGTACAAAATTGCATTCAGCGATTTGGATGCACACCTATCCTTTGTGTACGGAAAAGGAGAATGAATTCTATGTCAACTCCACATGCTAATATTACAAGCAAGGATAGAACTTGTTGGGACAGATGCTAGTATTTCATGGGTAGCTAAATCGTTATCAGCCTGAAAGAGTCCACCACATAGGCCTCTCCCAAGGTGCGCCACTGAACCCGATCCTCGGTTTTTCTCATCCAGTAACTGCCAGCCACCTTACGCAGATCATCGCTCCATTTAGCCAGAGAGCATCCTAACTACGCTTGCCTAGTTGCAGTTTTCACTCAAGAACCCGTTTACCCCAGCGGTAATCGGTTCTCCGACAGATGCGACTAGCCCACTGCCACTTCAACGTGCTAACTTTTTGAGTGATGTCAAAGGCTTTAATTCTCTGATGGATCACCACATTTCAGATCCTGTCCCTAAGATAAACTCCGAGCATAGCTCTTTCCATAGCCTGTTGAGTGACCTTGAGCTACATACAGTTCAGTAACAAGGACAGTGCCCAGGCACAGGGCGCAGACCTTGGAGGGGCCTAAAATTATCTGGGTGGGTGTTTTTAAGGGCGCAGTTGTAGAAGCTCGCACCAGGCCTTAAAAGGCTAGTTACGGCACTGACTAAATATCCTTATATTTTATAACTATTTATGTAAAAAGAATATAACCCTTTAGGAACCACGCAATTTTGGTTCCATCCACATAATAAGGCATCAAAATGACATGAATAGATGCCTGGGTTATGTTAAAAACTCATTTTATCACCAAAGGAAATATTGTTCAGAATGAAACAAACAATTACATATATTATGTATTATTTGATTTATTCAAATAGACATTTATATTAATATACTTTAAAGTAGAATTTCCAAATTTTAATTTTTGGTATCTATTTAACGCTGATTGAGTATCCACATAGGTAGGTATGATTAATGTTAAACCTAAAGATACAAATATCGGTACATTTGTTCCAAACATTTAGGTACACAGTAAATATCACCTACAAAATTGAACAAGTTAGAAATAGTATAGGTTTTATCAAAGGACTTAATTCTATATTACTGTTGTTAAAATATCGGCAGTGATAAAACAAGCCAAACACGCAGTTGTTCCTCTACTTACAAGAATCTTTTTGTCTTAGCTGTTAGAATAGACTTTCAGAAATCAATACAGTTGGAATCCCGTGGGTTATAAAATCTTACTTTCTCAATATTTTTAATTTTATAATAAATTACGAAATTTATTTTAACATTTAAATATATTAAATCATTCAAAACCTTACTACATTCACTCAAAATCTCACGAGGTAAGCACGCATTCATTAGCTACTCTGATTGCAGAGCAAAATTAAATTACAAATTTATCTTAGAGTTAATTTACAAAATTAATAAATATATTATAAATAATAGAATATGAGCTATTTTTATACAAAATCTATAACATCAAAATGATATCACGTATCGATGACACGTATATAAACACCTCCGTCCATACAAATAGGTCTGTAAAGTTATTCAGCCTATAAAAATAGATTGCACGTAAAATTCAATAAGAAAATATTTGCAGTGAAAATTTTAATACGAAGAAAAATCATAAATACAGATAAAAAAGTTTTATAGGAGAAGATGAAATTTGAAACTTTGATTTCACAACAATCTTATGTTATCCAGATACAGATTCTGTATTTAGCGCCATTTTTGTGAATGCTAATACGCAATGAACACTATTCAAAACTGCAATGGTAGTGGCGTGATTTGATTAATATGGCCCCCTTACAATAAAATGTTATTGAAATGAAAAAAATTAAATACCCAAAAAGATCCAAATGAAGCAGTTGACCGCAGCTCAAACAGCACATTCTCTACTTTCTCTAAAGTTAAGTACATTTTAGGTGTAATTTTTTTTTCGACATGTTAACTACTCTTTTATCACTAAATTTATTCGTAAGTTAATATTATACTTCCAATATAATTCTACTTGCTTACTTCAAATATTATGTTGGCTAATAAATCTTCTGAAACTTTAATATAGCAATTAATTTAATGTTCAATAATTCTAAAATATATTCAAACATGCAAAACGCTTGTTAGATATATTTGCCTCTTAAAGATGGTAGTTAATATAAACAGATAATATTCTCAACAAATTCTATTGAAGATCGCTAATTATGGCGAGACTATTACAGATTCAATTATTTCAAGTAATACAGAGACAGTCAAAATATTGTCGAATTTTAATTAAGCCTTAATCCTAAAACCATGGCACACAAATTATTTCTAACAAAGGAGGGAACTCTTCACAACTGGGGATTACTTCTATTATCTTGTTTGGTTCAAATTACTTTTTAATAAATTCTCTCTTCCAAGTCTTGAACAAATCTTTAAACATAGAAATCCAAATACTGAGCAAATTGGGTTTACGTATTTTAAAAAAAATGAGCTGAAAATATGTGTTTTTGGTCACGTTAGTCTCCACAGTCAGTCTTCCAAGAAACCTAATTTAAGTTTAAATAAATCTGTAAAACTGCATGGAATGTGAAAGAAAAGTAAGTATAGATATGTAATGTAATGCAGAAAATCATAACCAACATAATTATGCAATAATGTGCAAGATACATTCAGGGTGATTTATAATTTACTTTAGATCAGGGAGACAATATCAACTACGATTCCGGGAGAGCAATTAAGTCTCTAACAGTACCTTATTAAATCAGAATTGTCACCTTAACTTCGGCACACAATCCTATTCTAGAATAAGTTATAATTAAGATTTAGTGAGATGATTTCGACACTAGCAAACAATTTATTCGTACTAACTACGAAATTGCTGTCCCGGACAAGGACGAAATCAGCAGCATTTTCCCAGTTTGATCTAGGAGTTTGATAATGTCAATGATTGGATAAAATATTTCCAATATTCCCTGTTAACCCGACGACGCTCACTCCAAGCGTGCTTTATAGCTGGTCTTCCAAATCTCAGCGAGAGTTACAGCCGAGTGGAAGCGATGGAAAATGCAAAGTGGTAGAGTGAAGCGCTGGACGAGTGACCAAGCGACGAATCCGTAGAAGTCCAATTGTACCTGAAACCGAAAATATAAAATAAGTCGTAACACATTATAGTTTTGACATAACAAGATGAAGATTATGGAAGTTGGATGTGATATTGATAGTTACCGGGTTAGCAAGAACTTTCTGTGCTTCAAAAGTGTAGATGAGCCACATAGTGACGTTGCAAATGAGCAAGAACGTGACAGCTTGACGTGCAGGTTTGCTGCGCTCCTGTTCAGGTAAGTGGACCCGACGGCGAGATACGTCAGCGATGAACAACAGTTGAAGAACCACCTGGAATAATTACAAAATAAGTTTTATTTAAAATGTCTGGGGACTGGTATAAAGTTGTCTTAACAATGTCAACCCCGTAGCCTAGTTGGTAGTACACCTGCCTGCGAAGCACGGGGTCGCGGGTTCGAATCCCGGCTATGTCAAACATTCGTGTGATAAGCACTTGTGTTTGCCTTGTGACTGGATGTTATTTATATATTGTATTATGTATGTATATCAGCTGTCTGATACCCATATTACAGGCTCTGCCTAGTTTGGGATCAGGTGGCCGTGTGTGAAATGTCCCCACATATTTATTTATTTATACTTGATATTATTTTTTCAAAGTTACCTGAAGTACGCTCAAGCATCCGGTGATCATGACAAGCAAGTTCGGTTCGTGAGTGAAGGCGCCCATTCCTCCAGCGATCACGCTGAACACGGCATAGATGAATAGTCCAAACGCAGATACACGGAGCAAGATGTCGTTTAAGTCAGACTGTTCTTCGGACCGGAATTTCAGTGATTGCACCCTGCGAATAGGCTCGGTACAGGAGGGAGGGTCAGAGCTCCATCTCATTTTTCGACCACTGGTCGATTTTAGTATTAAAGGAAACCAAATGTGGTGAAACAAAGTGGGAAAAACAAAGTTTATAAGGAAACACAAAATGTGACGAAAAATAATTTACAAAGGGGTCAACAGTGCGATACAGTTAATATTAAAATAATAATGCATGGAATGGTAATTTTGGAAATCACAAAGATTTTATGTTTATGTACAGGAAAATAAGGAGAGAAATTGGATAAAGGATTAGGAGAAAAAAAATAACTGGTTAAAAAACTTAAAATGTAAAATAATTTAAATAAAAGTACTACTAAATAAAGGTATTAAAAGTACTACTAAGTAATTATCCTACAATTTAATAACTCTTTTTACACTTAATATACTATGAGCGTCAGTTTTTTATTTTTAAAATTGGTCTGATAAGAAACTTACCGTATAAATCCAATCAAAATCGCCAATATAGACAAGACCATGAGAGCACAGTGGGATACATCGGCCAAATAAATCGATACGCGCTTCAGCTCGTGGTGTCTTATTAGGACGAAGAAGAGAATCAAGCAGATCAGTGAGGCGACGAGCAATAGTAGTCCACAGAATAGTCCCTTGGAAGCGCCCGCGCAGTCGACGCGATTACCACGCTGTGCCGCCGCTAGCGCTGCCGCCCTGCGGGAGAGAACAGCTTCCAGACGTCTTTCCAGATCCTCGTCGTTGGCCACGCTGCAACCAAACGTGGCACAAATCAATTGCGTATACGACGCCATTCTAACTTTTTATAATAATTTCTACCCTTATTACGGGAAGAAGACATTAAACTTCGAAATAACCACCCCACCCCCCCTTGCTCCGCCCCACGCCCCCCAAATAATAGCTTTAATAGTTTTTGTGGTAATACCATGCACAGTGCAATAATAGTCAAAAACCTTATTTTCGTTAAGGATTAAGTTAATTGGAGATTGTATACTTCTATTAAAGTTAGTGGGTAATTGGTTGCATATGTATACAAGATAAAACCAGAATTAAATTAACAAACTTTTACCTGGGATAGCGGCCGATATGTTTCCACATGACGTAAATCACAGCGGCACCGATGAGTGAATACTCGATGATGAACGGATAAAGGTAAGGGGCAGCGTCAGCTACGATAGTCCCCATAATTGGGTTTCTTCCACACACTGTTGTATTATCGATATTAGCGATCAGGGCAGCGGGGTTTAGGTTGTCAAATGATTCGAAGACTTCTGTCGAGTTGTTAGCTGTAAATAGAAGGCAGAATCGTTAATATAGTGAATAAATTCAAAACTAATGATTCAAATAGATATCTTAAATACAAACAAATTTACAATAAATCTAAGATAAATAAAATCATGCTATAAATATGTGCAATGATTAAAATATGAACATAAAGGAAGATAAATATGTGCAGCTAAACTGACAGTACGATATCCAACTAGTGATCGAAAACATAATAAAAGACAAAACTTGGACTCCAGACCCGCAAATAAAAAGTGCAACGGCTTTGAACGAATAATGACTCAAAACGACACTCCAACGACAAACCTGCTGAATGTGGTGGTTCATCTACGCGATATGTTTCGACACTATTTCCCCACTCGTCTCTATCAGTTATGAATGATCTGGAAGCCGAAGTCGGCACCAAAGTTGACATGGCGCTTATAATCGGTTTCAAAGTCGAAGAGGAAAGCCACTGGAATACTTCTAACATGGCAGTCTGAGTTGGAGTTACTTTTTCTGTTAGTGGTGCAACAGTGGAAGTAGTAGTGAAAGGATTATCGTTCGGCCACGCATCTCTGAATTCACGACCGTATCCCATCCCATTGTCGTACCCTATAGTACTCTTTATAGTATCCATGATTTTGGACTTAGGAAGGAACCCACCACCACCCATATTATAATAGGGTGAAGGAGTAGTCGCTGAAAAAATTAGTTCAAAATGCATTTAAATGACATACATGCAAAAGTTTGGTTTAATGGCAAACTTTTCACACAGACATCGATCGTGTTTAACATTAGTTAGTATGTTAGAAATAAATTAATCCACATTTATTATACTAACTTGTGGTAGAGGTTGTGGAAGGGGCAGAAGCAGTGGTTGTTACAACGTTCAAAAGTCTTTCGCCAGCATTTTTCGCGGTGGTCATTGCAGTTGATGCAATAGTAGTGGCAGCTGTGGTGGCAGCACCGAATACTTTGCCCGAATGTCTCAAAGTATGCTTACGGATGACTTCTGGAGATTTAGAAAAGGAAAGTGCATTAGGTATAGGCATTACAAATGAAGAAAAGCTGAGTCTCTATAATATAGTATCTTACTTCCAAGTACGCCTTCTCCAGGAACTCCCTGAGGATTCCCCACGTGGTAATCAGTGATTTCTTTTAATGATTCCAGCACCAGGGTTCGTATCCAAACACAAATGTTAGTGGCCACCACATGCATAAGACCGAATCTTGCTATGACTTTGAAACGATGAATGTTCAACTGAAACAAAGATAAGGCACTGTTAAATCATTTCACCAGTAGTTTCCTTGCAATATGTATATGGTTTTAATAAAGACTCACTCGTGAATTCATGAAAATAAAGTACATCTGCATGAAGGTAAAAACCATTTGTAGCACCGGATTGACACCTTTTAATATTAGATAACAAGGCGATTCCATGGGCAATTCAAAGAACGTTCCAAATTCCAACCCATTGTAAATCATAGTACCAAGACCAAATGCTGTAACATAAAGGAACCATATTTAATAACACTCCACTTAAATAATTCATAAAATATTTTTCATTTTCATTTGAGAATGATGTTTACCAATAGCACCAATCCTCAAAAAAAAGCTGCCATGACTGTGGTCATTCTGCGAAGTTTTACGCCTGCGCACTGGTCTTGTCACTGGTGCTGCTTCTATTTCTACTATGTCTTGCTGCTGTGGTAAGAAAATTAAAATTAAAATAGCAAAAACACAAATCGAGTAATAACCCTTGCCAATTATGTCTTGAATATTTCTATATATATTTTTTGGCTCATTTTACGATTGCAACATATGCTTAAATTTATCAATTAGGAGAATATAATAAATAGTAACGTATAGTTAGCATAAAAAAATTAGTGTACTACTTGTTCGGTAAAAAAAGTCCTATGTTATTCTGGGCGTGCATCGTTGATGCGATCTCTGTACCTGGTAGTAGAGACAAGCCTTAAATGATTTCACAAAGTGACAAAGTCTAGGGCGACATATGGAAGCAAGGTGTAGAAGTAGCGCACCAAACAAAACAACGACAAGCACTATGGTAGATACATGTATACACACTACAACAGCACATCCAAAGCTCTCCGTTATGTATGATACACGAGTGATCAAGCGAGATCCGACAATACATGCCTCACCTGTTCGGACGCATACAATTGCGCCATTTGTATTTGCAATTGCTGTTGACGAACTTTATCACGCATCTTACGGGGATACACCTCCTGCCCAAATGATATGGAAAAAACAAAAAGTAGGCAGCATAAACAAAAAGGGTCATGCGGCTTGCTTGTTACATCCTTCACGAAGCGGTTTCGTTATAACCTGGTTTCTTTGTGTAAAAGGCAAATAATAAAACTTGAGAACATGTGCGTATAAATTACAAAATACGAAATCACATAATTAAAATTAATTGTAAAACAAATGTGTGGTTAACTAACACATGACGACACGGGAAAGCGACAAAAAGTGTATAAAATAATGTTAAATACAAAAATATGGATGTGCTGTATATTAACTACACTAACCTGAAATTGGCTTTGTTTCTTGGACTCTTTGCTTGGCTTCTCTTTCCCCGCGTCTTTTTCCTTTTCCTTATCCTTATCTTTTGATTTTCCTTCTTTCTTGCCATCTTTCTTTCCGTCCTTTCCATCCTTTCCGTCCTTGCTATCTTTGCCTTCTTTTCCTTCCTTGTCTTTGGTTTTCTTTTCTTTTTCTTTTTTGGGTTTCTTCTCCTTTGGTGGAGGTTTCGGTTTTGGAGGACTGCCGCTGCAGCATGCGCTTTCTACACAAATTATTTATTTACGAATTAAGCTAGTGATTTGTTTTTAATTAGAATTAACTTAAATTTATGTTATACTGACCTTGAAGCAAGAAGCAGAAGACGTACAACAAAAACAATATGCTCATGCCATATAGGTAGGTGAAGAAGCCCTCATAGTAATAGAGGGGCAGGTTGTGGGTGATAACGTCGCTGATGACGTAAGCAATGCATACCACTACTAGAAGCTTCGCGTAGATGAAACTCGAAATGATGAACAGCGACGTTCTGTAATAGAAACAAAATTTCCTCGTTACGTAATGCTCTGAGGAACTCCACATTTCGGTTTTGGGATACCGTCGTCATTTTAAACATCGTAGAGAGAGGTACGATGTGAAATCATTTTTTTTGGTTCACAATACATAACTTTCTCCTGTAAATATGAGCCAAACAAAAATAAGTTTATTTTACCAATTTTTATTCCTGTTGGGTTTACACTTGACCTCAATCTCACTTGATGGTAAGTGACGATGAGGCCTAAGGTGGAGCGCGCTTACCCAGAAGATGCATGCATATTCACTCTTCCTTTAAAAAAGGTCCAAATTGTATTTGTCCGGAAATATCAAAGCTAGCAGGGAGTTCCATTCCTTATCATGGATTAGCCCTATTAGTTGTTAAAATATCTTTATAGCATTTAAACTTATTTTAAACTAGCTGTGCCCGCGGCTCCGCTCGCGTAAACTACAGAATCCGCCCCCGTTCCCACTTCCGCTCCCGTTCTCTTCCCACTTCTACTTCCACTCCCACTCAGACTCGAGACTCTCAATATCCCAATCCCAACCCCAACCTCAACCCCATTCCTATCCCCAAAAACTAAATTTCACTCAATCCCATACGCGCCCCGTTCGCCGCGCCGCGGCTGTTGACCTCGTCCATATGATGAACATACTCGTACGTTCGAGAAATATTGCATTTTTTTTATAATTTTTTTCGTAAAAAAGAAATGCTTTTTCATGAATGATTTCTAAATGTGATACTGAGTTACTGGAAGAAATATTAACAGTCGTTTTATTATCATCCGATATAATGGCTTCTAGAAAAAATTACTTTTTAATATCTCAGGTTCTAAGTGGCGTATGAAGATGAAACGTGCACCAGATTTTAAGTTAGACCACCAGCAACACAACTGTGAAAACTGCATTAAATTTCATTCAGTAGTTTTTGCGTGATGCGGTAACAAACATACATACAGACTGACAGACAGACAGACAGACTGACAAAAATTAAGACCCCTCATACATTTTTTTTTAAATATCTCTCATATACAGACGTAGACCAGTTACAGTTTTGTTATAAGTATAGATATGCTTTTGATATGCCTAAGATTTAAATTATTTTATGATGTTCATTTACTAGTGTTAAAAGACACATATACTAAATTTAAGTTTAAACGTTCCTATTTAAAATAAATTACATTGCTAAAATGTAATTGCGTCTGTTAGAAATAGATCTTCTCTGCTGAATGAGGTGATAAGACAGGGTGTGGTGGCGCATTAGAGAAGATCTATTGCTGAATGAGGCCGTAAGACAGGCCATGGTGACTGGTGGCGCGCGAGAAGACCTATTTGTAACAGTGATGAAGACAAAGTAAGTAGGTACTCTAATCAAAAATCTTCTGGTAAATCCTTTATATAGAGATCGATACCAATTAAGATGTTAACGATTTTAATATAGTCTATAGCTAAATCTATACATACTTCTTTGAGGGCTTGGGTTGAACGCATTTGAGTTCCATCTCTTTGTTAGTTGTGTTATGTTTCTCCGCAATTGCGATGTCGCTGCCTTGCTGGCGGTGCTGGCCGACTGGCAGTGTCGCCATGTTGTCGACCGCTTCCAGGTCCACGGTCGCCACCTTCACTTCAGCCTCCGTAGGCTGATGCTTATCCTTCCCCATCACGACACTTATCACTTCACTTCCGGGTGAGGATATGGGAGTTTACAAGGTACCCATAGTAAGGTCTTCAGGGTGAAGGGTGAAGGTAAGGGCAGGGCCACAAGGAGCTCTTTCAAGGCAAAAGCTCCGGAAGTGTGGAGGTGCGGCGGCAGGACCGTGCCTCCGACTCGAGTGCGCCGTGAGTTGCGCAGTACTGGATGCTGCGCGGTTAAGTACTCTCCTCGATGTAGGGGCGGCACCGACCCTCCCGAGCGCACCCCATTTTGTTTTAAATTGCACTCCTAAATTGCCAGAGGGTCGTAATTTTTGTACGATATTGCGATTGTTCCATTGTGCCAGATATTTGTGAAGGGACGACTTTGAAATGCATTTTGGCTGTAAATGAGTAGGTAGAAGAATCAAATATATATTTTCAATTTCTTAGGTACCCACATGCGAATATTTTGTAAAAAAAATTGTTCAAGATAATTTCAGTGTGCACATTACCAAAAATTAACTAACGGCGGCGGAGGCCCGCATGTATTATCTTATAAGGTCATGGGTGTTCGAATTTTCTATTCTAAAATACTAATTTACTAAGGCAAATTTAAAATAAGACTCAGTTTTATTCCTCAATACCTTTACAAAAATAATTCGAAACGAATGCACCGACAACCCTAGAAACGACACGCGATACGCGGTCGATAGAGGCGCGTCTCTCCCGGAGAGCTTTGGGAGGCTGCGCGAGCGACCCACTGACCCGGCCCTATGCCCCCCGAGTCACCCACCGAAACATCCCTACCCGACTACGCACTAAAATGAGTAGTGACAACCTTGCTGCACGCATATGAATGCACAAAGAGTTACAATTACGATGGCCAATGACAGTATTCAAGAAGAAAGAGTCTGGGATAATGAATAAATAACTGAAGCGATGAAAGGCCGGCGCGCATGCTCATTCGCGTTTCAATGCTCCGACCTTCTCAGATCAGGGGTCGGTGAACTCTATTTTATGCTGTGGATCTAGATGTTGCATTAACTAGATACTCTGATTGCTTTGACTTGAAACTTGTCATACATCTTTACAAATCCAATACAATCGGCCAATTAAATATATAATACACTTAGGAATTCAATGACAATGATAATTTAAATACTGTTAATTAGTTTTGCAGTGCGTGTCCTACTGAACGTTATATTGAGACAGCAATTAGTACTATAGTGCTGTAAGAATCTAATCACGTTAAAATCGTCACACGCATTCTAAACAGCGTAAACTTATTGTGTAATATCCACATTTAGCATAACACTAAACGCTCTGTTTTCACGTCCAGAGTAACCCAGATATCATTGTCTTTGTTTAAAAGGGATGCCGGAAGAGTTTGAGATTGTATGCTCGAAAGCTTTTGATAAACTTTTCTATTATTTAGGCAAACCATCTTTAATACCCCTTCGGAACTCCACCAAATGTATTTTAATAACAAATATACCTACATATACTGTGCTTTTCACTTTTAAAATGACACGATCTTAGGTAAGAGCAAAAGATCTTCATGCCTTTATTGTAACTGGTGATGTCATTTGGTTTTTATTAATGGTTTTAATGATGCGTACGGATTCTTAATGTGTCGATGGGTCAGCCAATAAACACTTTTTCATTTCGATGGTGCGTAATGGTTATTTTAATTGAATGTTAATCTTGAAAATGACACAATGTTTGCAACAACTTGGCCTTGTAAGTTGTGCGTGGTTGCACATAATACAGATTATTACATAACTTTATGGACGCGTTTCCTTATAAACATAAATAAATGAATCCTTCGAAACGACTGCTATGCTACCGTCTAGACTATATCTAATTACAATTCAGATCTGTCAAGAACAGGTTGTGATTAGTTTAATCCAGTATTGCTATTAAACTTCTTATCTTTAAAACTACCTACTAGTAATGTTTCCAGAATATTAGGTAGGTACCTCTTATTTTCGTGGGTTTTATTTAGTGTAGATAATGTACTATAATTTACAAGAGTTTTGAGAAAAAGTTATATTTTAACTTTAACTTCAGTTGCCTTTACGTTGTCCTTTTTTAATTTAAATGACACATTTCTTAATTGAAAATTATATGCAGTAAAAAAGAAAAATGAGCTCTCTGTATGCAGAGAGCTCATTTTTCTTTTTTACTCATAAATAACGTTGTTTTGCTGCACCAGGCGCTATCATGAGATGTACATTATTCTAATTAAGGTAGGTAGTTAAAAATTAAAGTAGGTATACGAATCGACGTCTATACGTGACAATATAAAAATAGAAAAGGGATATTAATAATTCAAACTTTTATCCAATCCTCGCAACATCAGAGGACAGCCTATACCCAACAGACGAATGCCTTCTGACCACATTAAATTGCCTTACTTTTTAATCGTGTATATCTACTTTGAACCTTAGTGCATTGTTACAAAATTCATTTAAGAGAGATAGATGTGGTCTCACCAAACATGTATTTGTACAATATAAAGGTATGCGTACGGGGAACCATTTAATCGATTGTCCATCCATGCGACATGGAAGTGCTCTGATTACAGCTTCCTCCCCTTTATTTATTTTTAAATTGTTCGTCGTAGCTTTTATCCTGTTACCATGATGTCATTTTTGACCATTATTGGTTTAATAGACCAATAAATGTACGCATACGAGTATCTCATCTTTATCATTATTTTGACATTTTATTTACTCACGGAGTTACTTTGTGTAATAGCCAGTGTCGATACATCATCCTTAATTTCCTCATAAATGCTATGGGTGTTTTATTTATTATGTACTATTGTTTATACCGCCATTATAGTAATTTATTACAGGATCAAAATATAAATTATTCATTGACGGATCTTCAAGCTCATACATTTATTCATAGGCCTAGGGCGTCTATGTGGCCGCTACAAAGGCTTGGCAATGATTTCAGCCGTACGTCGTACTGTCAGTATTTGTAAATAGCTACAATACATCTTGCAGTGCCCGTCTGCCTCTGTAAATATGTATCACTTTTAATGCTGTACAACTTCTAGAGAATTCTTTCACTTTCTCAATAAATCTGTATTGTTTTCTTTAATCTACCTCTAATCTAATGAAGCTTGGAGTTCTTGAAGCGTTCCATCATGCCTTTTATTCATTGCATAATAGTCAATGGATAATAACTTACCGGCCATTTACAGTATAACAGTATAGGTATTTTAATTTCCTTTTAGTGTCTTCAGTTCCATCATTGTTTGCTTTAGTTAACCACTCAGACAAAATATTAGACTAAGACTCTAATTACTAACTTACCTTCACTACTTTTCCCTTGATCAATTACTTTCTCTAGTGTATTAAGAATTTTGGCATTACGTACTTGGCGTTTTTAGGTTTGGTTTCTGGTGGACAGCAGGTCCGGTACCGGAACACTGCCTCGGAGGGTGTGAGGGCGTCGGTTTCATCTGCCGGCGCATCGCACTCGTCTGTGACGAGCGGCGCACGCGCCGGCGACGTGTGGTACCCGTCGGAATTCAGCTGGAAGATAGAAAACAACTGTTAGTTTTTATGTAGATCACGTTTATAATTCCAGATATAGAATGTAAATTACAAAGGGGAAACTCTTTATTTCTAATTTCCTGTTTGTTTTTGAGTATAGCCGCAAAATAGAACCCCACAATATACGTAACTACCTCTTATCTAATATTACATTCCACCCTTGCGTCCACTTTGTATGTTAAAATGCCTTAATACCACTAAATATCCTACTTAATACTGTGCTTCCTCCCCAAAGTTAAATAAATTATGACCCTAGGAAGCCCAAATTGCAGTTTCATGACTTGCGCAGTTACTGTTGCCGTTTGTTCTTGTTCTGGGACTTTATTCTATCCGCATTCCACTTCCAAGTCCTAGTTGTTGTTTTTTTGGTTGTAACTTTTTCTACAATGGTGCGGTAGAGTAGGATGGGAGTTAGAATCTTAGAATCTGGTGATGAATATACTAAGTGGAATGAAGAAAGTGTGCAAAATTTATGATGGATATGAAGTGCACATGGGGTTAGAACAGTGAGTTACAAGTCAAAAACTTGTCTTTGTGTTTGCTTTTCAGATATTTTAAGATTATTCAATATTTTCCTGACCATAATGTGAAGATGACGTCAATAACGCAAATGCGTAGTAAAATTCCTTAATGTGTATCATTTAGGCTCAGCTTGCTCAGGAGAGATTCTCACAACAATGAGAATAATTGAAAAAGACTTTGTCATTAAAAAAAATTAAAACCAGTGAGCCAAAATAACTATAACACTAAGGAACAGTGTCCAAACTAAATGTATGAACGGACGGACGCAAAAACACTGGCTTTGCCCGTCTATAACTAAAATCTGTAAAAAAAAAATTATACTAATAATCGTCATAACAATAAGGAAGATAAATGGTAGGTATCACTATGATACTACAGGAAAATTTGCTACTGTCAGAAAATTCTAAATAATTTTGGAAGAAATCAATCTATCTCCATTCCGGTACCAAGTTTTCATGTACAATTTAACTTACTTTGTTTCATAATATTTGATATAAATTATTATACATAGTTAGATCGTTTGGTTCCCGTTGCTAAGACAGTCATTTGCAATTATTTCGTCATCAGAGTGTTGGTGTGAAGATGTAATGAGATGATGATGCGACTCACTTTTACGATAGTGCCGACCTGTAAGTCCTGCACGTGCTCGTGCGCACGGTGGTCGCGCGGCGGTGGCGGCGCGGGCGCAGGCGCGTCCCGCCCGTCTCGCTCCACGCGCTCCACCCCGTCCACGGGCGCGCCTAGCAGCCGCTCCTTCATCTCGTGGATGTAGGGGCAACGCTGCATCGCGATGTAGAACTCGCGCACGCGCACCTGCCAAGACAAGGATACTACTAAGTTGGTCGTGTTGTCTAGACTAGAAAAGCGCTCGTAAATGCATACTCCTTATGGCTTTATCATCGAAGTATGTATGACTTTAGTTGTCGCAGATCGGTACAAAAATAACCTGCCACACTAAAGGACGACATTTGGTGAGATTAATTGAGTTGGGTTGAGATCACAAAATAAAATATATATAAATTTATTTTGAACTCCAATTTCAGAAATGTACATATTTACCATGAAATAATCGTCAATCAAATACCTACATTCCTGATTTCCACTTGAATGGGGGCATTTATTAGAAAGGCGACGGTCGACGTTTCACTGATAGCATTTGGCATTTGAAAAATGCGTTTGTTTTGATGCCTATGACGCGGGCGTGCGTGCATTCATAGCAATGCATAACTATAAACAGTATTGTACTATACTAAACTACCTTCTCGTCCCGTGACTTTGCCCACGTTTAGGAGTTTTTTTACTATCATTTTAACAATGATTGAACCTCCTTTTAGTTATATTAGTGACTAGGTATTCAGATGACGGCAAAGACCTATTGAAGAACGGTGAAAATAATTCGCAACTGACGTGGCCTGATTTTCGAATCGGTCTGAGTATTGTTTGTTACGTGTATGGCGTATGCAAATGGATCCTTGTTCGTTTCGGGGACAATAAGGTGCTCCCGACGATGCGGCGCTTTGTTGACTGACACTTGAATGACGTCTTCGTGTTTCATTCTGATAAAGCTACTACAGACTCAGAACATAGGTACTTCCAGCATTTCAGTATTACACAGATTCTATAAAAGTACACTTACAATCGATAGTTAACTCAGAAAATCAAGCAACCATTCTTGACAAGCCAAGCAAACACATTTTGTATCTTTTGTAATACTTCTTTTAGACCTGTAATAATTTCCTTTATTTCGGTACCTAAACGAATGAAACCTGCATGAATCCGGCGTACGACACATTTTCTAACAATCCCATGCCATTGCATTATGAGATTTAATACGAACCTCGCGAAGGCTGCGGAAAGCGAGCGAGTGAATGCGGAACGTTTTTTGTTGTAGTAAACGTTTCTATTATACACTGGGAAAATAAATACCAGTACAGTAGTACCGTCCCAGTTCTCTCTGTGGGTTAACACGTTTGACCATAAGTACCATAACTGGGTTGAATCACAGCTGTGACACACAATTTTTTTAAATTAAGTAACATGAACGCCATTAATTCAATTAATAATGACATACTATTCAGGTACCTACTACCGGAAAAAAGGCTTATAGTTATTGACTAGTTTAAAATCTAAAACTGAACACGAATTTACGAGATACACTACATCAGCTTGATATTAAAAGCTGTGCAGACAATCGATGGGCTTTACACCGGTTTAAACAACTCTATGACTTATGTTATGATGACGGTATTGTTCTATAAAAAATTTGAGTAAGTAAAATGGAAATTTAATTTGCCGTTGCACAAAAACGTTGGCCTAAAATATTCAAGTCTACCATTTCTACCACTTAATAACTTAAAAGGGCCGGAAAGAGACTTTGTTAATTGCAGTCGTATGTAACATATTCACAAGGCATAGTGTAAGTAGGTACTAAAAGGACATCGTGTACAATCGATTCAGTCGAATGAGGCCAATAGGTCAATACGCGCACGCAGTTTGCATGAAAACTGAGTAGATTTGCACAGTCAGTTAATTATCTCAATTAAAATATCGGTCAAGATTGCTTGAAACCTTATTTTTAACACTGTCGTGAAATTAATAAGTTAGGTATCCTATATCTAGCAATCTTTAAACATCACAGAAAAGATCCACTGGCCACAGCATAGACAACTGTTTGGTAACTGATATGCGTGTGAAATTGATGATTGTACTTTCTTCTTTTGCTTGTTTGTTTGTCTGCTCTAAAATAAAATCATTGCTTTCATTATCTTAAACTTCAAAAACACGTGCATCGACTACAATAAAAGCTAGTCTGTAGGCGGAGGAACTTGTCGAGGTACCTATATTATGTATCTTGCTAACTTCAAACTGTTCGAAAAAGGATAGAAAAATTAAGGTTACAATACAATATGTTTTATCTACGATCAAAACTCGATTTGTTTTCAAACTGAGAAGCAAGAGCAGTGCAAGGTCACGTTTTCAACCCAAGTATTTACAACGTGAACTGTTAACATTTTTATGTCTTCCCTCAACTCCCCAAACGTTAAAGTGGTTTTTCATCTCAAATATAAGTATATTTTTTAATTTTACGAGTACGTTCGGCGCGGTGTGAACAAAATGAAAACTCATTGTGACTTTTATTTCAAATTATACAAATTCTTTATCAGGAATCATAGGGAAACGATATAGTGATGTTTACTGTTTACATTGCATTAATTTAATAACAAAAACCCCACCATTGAATAGTAACGATGATGTTACAATATTTTTAGAAATTTACGATTAACACAAAGCTCTTACGTCAAAATAGGAGCCAATAAAGTTGTACGATAAACAATAAAGAAAGTAGGTCAACCGCGAGCACCAGTAATTAATTTAGGCGTGTTAGATACAGGGACGTTTATTTAAAGAACCGGCTATTTATTAACGGACTTCACATATTATTCGGTATAAAAACAATATAAGGTCTCGGTTACTAAAAACAACGCAGAATACTTATTCGCTGTAAACATTTTGAATACGCACAATCAGCAGACATGAAATTGAAGCCCTATAGACAGCCATATTATAAACAATGTGGTGGTTCGTAGCAAGTCTGTTCAATGGCTATCAACAGATATGAAGTAAGCGGTAAAAATATCTGTGCCAGGAATATTGGAAACAGAGCAACTTCGATAAACTCATAAAGGTATGTGTGCTGAATTTTATTATTTTAGCAAGGTGTGCTAAAGAAAAGCTATACAAAAAGTTTAAATTTTACTAAAACAGGAAAGAGGAGGCCCAAAAAAGAGAACCGATACTAAAAGAAGGACAAGACCAAAATTTGTTGTAAAACTACAACGATATCTAAAGATAACTGGGTATACGTGAAAACTTTATTCACTACTAGCTGTGCCCGCGGCTCCGCTCGCGTGAACTACTGAATCCGCTCCCATTCCCACTCCCGCTCCCACTTCCGCTTCCGCTCCCGCTCCCTTTCCCGCTTCCGCTGCCGCTCCCGCTTCCGCTCCCACTTCCGCTTCCGCTCCCGCTCCCTTTCCCGCTTCCGCTGCCGCTCCCGCTTCCGCTCCCACTTCCGCTTCCGCTCCCACACCCACGCCTCTTTTCCCACGCCCACGCCCACTCCCACTCCAATTCCCACTCGCAGCTCTAAATATAATCCAAACTCATCGCAATCTGAATAGTACGGAAATACTATTATGTGCAATATATTGCATACTGACCTACCTACTAATGTATTTGAAAACTAAAAATGTCTATAACTTTTGATTGAGTTAGCCGATTGCGATGAAATAAAGACTAAATGTTAAGTTAAGTTAAGCCCCATGTTTTTGTGAAAAGTTTATCAAAATCCGTTCAGTAGTTTTTAAGTGATGCGTGCACAAACTCACAGACAAACAGATAAACAGACAAACAGACAAAAATTCCAAAAATGATTGAAATGTGTTCTATTACTTATACTTAGAACCCTCAATTTTTTTTTTGCAAATATCTTCAATGTACAGACACGCGATGTTTACGATTTTATTTATAAGATGTTTATATTAAGTTTATACTAAGTTGATATTTATATAGTTGGCACACATAAAATAACATACCTAATGATTTCGATGCTATACGATTATTTTTCTAACCTAAACAACTTGTTTGGAGCTAAAGTTGCTTATTCCTTTTGGACTAAATGTCAAATTTTATACGTATCCGCCTAGCAGTTTCTTGACCACAATCTGAAATAGAATCAAGAGGAAGTTATAAAAGCGAAGAAATAAGCATACTGCTCATTAGGTACTGAACTGTAAAGTAATAATTTGAGTGGCTGTAACCGATAATGTTGTTCACAACGTACCTACCGATAGATCGAACCCCGAAGCATTTGCATAATAAGGAGATCGAATATGCTATAATTTGTGTGCTCGATCGTGGATCGACATAACATTCTTGAATCGTAATTTGAAACGCATTTGAATGTTACCCTCTGATACGAACCGTAGGTACATTACAGTAGGTCCTACATTCGAGTAGGTAAATCGAGAAAGAGTACTTTTTATGTTGTTTATTTCTCATCCGTATTTTAATGCTTCATCATAAATTTATGAGTTTTTTTAAACACTTGTTGCTAACATAATTTATTGTCTTTTATTGAAACTATTTTAACAATATAGGACCAACTACATATATTGTAACAAAATTGTAATCAGGAAATACCAATTTTTCCTTTACAAATAGAAGTTGCAAATCTTATAGCGTATGTATGAATCTAATTTGGGAACACTTTATTAGCTTGCTCCGTTCTTAGGGATAAGCTTTCTATCTAGATATCGTCGATAATAGTCCACCTATCTATTCATATTTAAAATTGTTGCTTAACCTTGTTGACCATGGTCTTTTCCATCAACCGAAGAACGTCTTTGAAATTAGAATTTCATTTAAGCTATTATTGCCCTCTAAATCCAGTAGGTACCTACTTCAGTCACGTACAATGCTGCTTCATTGTGTGTAAAGGTACAAATCAAATCTGTTTGTATCTCCAACCCAATTTTCCGCGCCTACATCTAAGTAAGTACCAGACAGTGTTTATGATTGAATCTATTTCCAACTTCCTCAAAATTAATGGTGTTAACACACAATACGAAACACCTGTTTGTCGCTAAATTGCCTCTATCAGTTGATATTTTCTTTATTAATCTGGTTACATCATCATCGTGTGTAAATTAGTACCTAGGTACTTTATTAGTTTATTTTCTTCTGCTTTTTGAAATTACCTACCTCAGATCAGATTTGTTCATAATATTTACATTTGCTCATTTTATTTTTACTTCATCTTATGTCTCTGTTAAAAGCTTCCTCACAGTAGCTAAATTAAAAACAGTGTTAACTGTTCCTTTTTAATGACGCCTAAAACCGTAAAAATAAACGGCTGAAAGGTGATCCTTCGTACTATCCTACGCATAGGTATATAGTCTGTCTGTGGGCGGGTAGGTCGTTTTTAACTTCAAAGGGTTAGCTTCTCTATTTAAAGCTCGCATGCCTATAGTGATATAGCCACTTATAGATTTGTAGTTAGTATTATTTATTAATATTTAATATAAACTAAGAACTTAATCATGGAGCACTCTCACCTTCTAATACATAAAATCGTAAACATCGCGTGTATGTACATTAAAGATATTTGCAAAAAAATGTAAGGGGGTCTAAGGATAAGTAATAGAACACATTTCAATCATTTTTGGAATCTAGTCTGTTTGTCTGTGAGTTTGTGCAGGCATCACTTAAAAACTACTGAACGGATTTTGATGGACTTTTCACAGAAACATGGGGCTTAACTTAACTTAACATTTAGTCTTTATTTCATCGCAATCGGCTAAGTCAATCAAAAGTTATGGGAATTTTTAGTTTTCTAGTATTTAGTTGTTTTTTTTTTAGTAAAATGTTTATGTTCGATGTAATTCAGTTTGCGATTGGTTTGGACTACATTTGGAGCTGGAGTGGGAGTAGGCGTGGGCGTGGGCGTGGGCGTGGTCGTGGGTGTCGGGGTCGGAGTTTGAGTCGTAGTGGAAGTCGAAGTCGGACCGAGAGTGAGTACTCCACGCGAGCGGACATATATTAGTTGTATGCAAATAACAAAGAAGTATAATTAATATTCGGTGCAATTCAGATTGCAATTAGTTAGGACTACATTTGAAGCTGGAGTGATCGTGAGCGTGGGATTGGGAGTCAGAGTGGAGAGAAATGGGATAGGGAGCGAAAGTGGGAATTCTGTAGTCCACGCGAGCGGAGCCGCGAGCACAGCTAGCTTTGTATATATCGGTTGTCTTAACGAAATAACATAATAGGTATTTTCTGTTTGCAAACACGGCGTAGTTAAAATCCATTTTTGCTTTATTAGAAAGGCGAATAGATTAAGATATATACAGATTACACCTTTGTTGTAAGATAGAAAATTGGAAGCCCCGCAGGTTAGACCTATTTACTATACTACGCCTTCTAACGTACTGCGTACCCACTACCCAGTCGAGTAAAAAGGTTTTCGTAAACGCCTGTTGCTCACCCTGCAGCTAAAAATACACGCCAAGCGAACATACCTCTTTCGGTACACGTTGAACGGCAATTTTTTTCATAATCCAGTCCAAAATATAATCTTCGGTATTTACGATCAGTAACAAACGTAACGGTACGTCTCATAACGTTTCAATTAAGACTACCAGTACAATTTCTGAACTCTCACTTCCCGACACATCAAAAGTCACAACTTTAATGCGAATGTGAAACTTCTTGGATTCAAACGGAGCCACACACGTGTTTGTTTGTCGATTTAAAGGTTTGATTAGCCGACATCGACTCAAAAGCAAGGTCATAAACAATTTGTAGGTATGATATAACAAGAATCCTTTTTCACGCTACCCGTAAAAGATGTGTGAAGAAAGTGTTCTAAACAAATGTCCTCCAAAAATGGGTGCTAAAATGGACGCTGTTTATACAGTTCAAGGCTAATTTTCCGCATCTTAATCGTTTACAGACACTTTCCAATCCAAAACTTTTTCTCAAATATATACTGGAAAATTGTAAACAACAAATGTGGGTTAAAAGTTATACTCCTACCCTTTGTAGGTACAAACGTTATTTGTTTTTAAAATAAGAATAAAATACTGATCTTAAAATCTGATTAGGTAGGTAACTCAAGAGTTTAAAGTTTGAGTTTCTCTTTGCATTTGAAGACAGGATATAATTGCTTTAATTGAAGTTTGCCATTAATTCATTGTTGTTGTTACGTGTCACATGCTTATGAGCAGTGTAATTTATGATTAATGTATTGTGCGTGTCATTTAATGATAATACATTTGTTTAATGGAAAACAAACACTTCCTTAACGAATTGTCAACATTTCCAATAATTTCTAGAACAGACCTAAATATAATTTAATACATACCGAGTTATACAATAAGTCTAAATTTATGTTTTACAAGTAACTATACTACAAGCAATATTATCTTTGCAACAAGTAATCTTGTATATATATAGTATATTTCTTTTATGCAGGGTATTTATACATATATATTACTGTTAGAGAAACTACACCGTTATGGTATCTCTAAGAACGCTTTTAAGCTCCTGGAATCCTTTCTCACAAACAGGACGCAGACCGTCGAAGTCGTCGTGAATGGCAGAAAAGTAAGATCAGAATCAAGCAATGTGACAGTATGCATTCCTCAGGGAAACACCATGTTTCTGACTTTCATCAATGACTTGCCATCATGCATTACCGAAGGTCTCATGGTCCTATTCGCTGATGATACAACTATTGTCGTATTCGCGAGGTCTTACGAGAAACTCAATGCAAAAATATGTAGACTCTGCGACTGCGTGATTGATTTTCCACAAACGGTCTGATCTTGAACATGTCCAAATCTAATATAATTTTGTTTACAGGCAGGCCTATCTCCAGGCCCTCATGTCTAAATAGTCCTTATATCAAAGCAATGTAAATTTTTAGGCTTTATACTGGATCAAAATGTACTGGAAACTACACATCGAGTCACTTTCTAACGGGCTTAGCAGTGCTGCATATGCACTACGAAAACTCCAGCCACTAGTATCTGATCGAGTGCTGAAGCAAACATACTTCGCGTATTTCCACTTGATCGTGTCCTATGTCGTATACTGTGGGGTAACTCCACCAAATCGGACAGGATATTTATACTTCAAAAGCATTCCGTCAGGGTACTCTCTAAGGTAAAACCCGGAACAATCTGTCGATGTCTTTTTAATAAAAACAAAATAATGACTATATTCTCATTTACGTATTCGAAGTGATCATGCATGTGAGACGTAACATATCAAGTTTCAAACAACGCACGGGTGGAGGTCGGACCCTCCGTAACAACAGCACCAACCAGCGCGTCATAGGGCCCACCTACTACCAACATCTCCCTGGTGACCTACAGAACGAAACTAATGATGAAACATTTAGTCGCCGTCTGAAAAACCTTTTATTGGATAAAGAATTATACTCTGTCAAAGAATTTATGGACATACAATTTTGAATTTAAACTGCGACATAGTTTTTGAAATTGACATTTTTTTATTTTTATATACATTGTTATTATTATGTACATTAAGTTATGACATTGTTATAAATCTCATACACGAGTTGTGTAGAATTGACATTTTGTATACTATTTTTTTATTATTTTATGACGATCACATTAACTCTGACCTTTTACGTAAGTTAATCTATGTATTAAAATTTGTAATGTGAAATAAAGAAATCTAATCTAATCTATGCCTGCAAACACTCTACTTGTATAGTTTTTACGCTGTAAGTTAATTTTAAGTACAAAACTAAAGCAGGGTTAAGTAATTCAAGACTATTGTTTGAAGAATAAAAGCTACACTACTACATCTTTGTATATCAAACTAAATCAGTATTACATTTGTGTACCAAAAAGGAATATAAGTTCAGAATATACCTCAATATAAAATCCAACTAGGATTCACATTTCTTTGTAACTTAATGGTAATAATAATTATCGTTGTCAAATAATCATTAACCGATACTAGGCACACCGCCGCCTGTGTTCTAATAATTAACATATAAATATAATTTAGAAAACACATGTTTCTAGGTAATAAGTAGAATTAATTTTACCAAATATTTATCAATTTTTGTTTTAAAACATAGCATCACCGATACATGTCATTGGTCCATCTATATCCGAACTGTCATTCACTTTTGTATGCGATGATCTCACCAATCCGTAGATGCTAGCATTGAATCTGTTATTAGGCACGTATTTCTGGGGCATGACATATCCCTTGGCGTGATTTGTACTGGCTCGGAGCTTATACACTTCACGGAACACATTACCGCAATCTAATTTTGGTTTAAAGACGTGAAATGTGGGTCACAATTTCTCTTTATACCAGTTCTAGATTGCTCCTCTATTTAGATTTCCTATGTGAGTATTAGGGCTGATGAAAATAGCTCTAGTTATCCGAACTCTTTTGAAAGAAAAATTAAAAGGATCTTTTTAAAAGTTGAGTCACTATCAGTCATGTTTTAGGTTTTCAAACACGAATTAACTGCCAATAGCTTCTACATTAAATATATAATTCGATTAGATTGAAAACTTTGGCAACTTGAAAGTCTACAAAGATGTCAAAAATCCTTAATTTAAGAAAAAAACACTATCTTTCTGAATGTTGTTACTTAAGATACACAAGTATTACCTACCTGTTAATTTGTGTCACGACGGAAGCTTACACTAGTCAACAGGTTACAATGGTTTTCTAAGTGGACAAATAAAGTTGTTGTCAATAAATATCAATCAGAAATAAATAAAATTGGAGATTATGTTCTCAAACGCTACATACTATTTGATATCCAATTCAATTTTGACATTTGCTGCGCACGAGGAAATTACAAGGGTTGCACGACTGATGGCAGATGTCACCTGCTTCGAAGAAAGAAGAGCGGGCCTAACAGCCCACGCTTTTGGGTGGGTTTTTGGATGCACTGCAGTGAGGTCACCAACCTTTTGACACTGAATTTCAGTCACGGTGGCAGTGTTGCTCTCTGCGGTCGATTCAGAAAACGTGACGCCGCGGCGAGCGCGACGCGTGGCGGCGAGCGCCAGGGCGCAAGCGTCGCGGGGTGCTTCGGCGCGCGGCCGGTCGCACTCGCGGCCTCAGACTGCCGAGCGGTTCGCGCGCGTTTTCCCTCCTGCGCTTTCCCGGCGACGACCGACGCGGCGTGCGCACATCAAGCCTGCATTGTTCTGCAAATAGCGGACGGCCGAAGGGCTGGGCCGCTATTCAAGCGAGATGAGCGCGGGCTTTTCAGCGGCCGCGCTACACTGGACTGTTGCCGCTCGCTACTCGAGATGAGTGCCGACAACTGGGCTCATAAAAAACAGTTCAACCTCTCGTTGCACAATCATAGGTATCGCGTGTTTGGGGATACTTGTATGCAACGAATAGTACAACTTCAATGAGTTATTTGAAGTCGAATGTTGTTGAAAAGAAAAGAGTTGGTACTCGTAGGTGATACAAGTTAGGTTCTACAAGATAGGAAAGACTGATATCATTACTTTTTATTGTAATAAAAAGAAAAGCCTGATTATGTAATGAGGCCGAGCAAACAAAAGACATTCCAACTTGTTGCTATATCAGGAAAGCGTAAAAAGGGTGCAGTCTCGGGTCTGTTTGTAAACATCGACATGTCGGGGCCGACATCGACATCGCAAATGTCGATCGGTGCAAACAATCGGCTTTCCGAGTAATTGTCGCTGCAATGGGGGCACCATTGCACGTTAATGCGTTTACTTACCCGGGAATGTGCACAACCTACCTACACTAGTAAACCTGCCACTGAGGGCTTGGCTTCCGGACATCATTCAGTCCGCCAAAGGTTCATACTCGGATATTTGATTAACGAGTGATCTCACTTATCGTTTAAAAAATAAACTTTATCCAAATTTTTGGCACGTTCTACCATACCTATAGATGGTATTTCATAACAAAGTTTCTGGTCTGAAACACCGTTCAAAAACTATTAAATATATCCAGTCGATAAATCCTTTTACTCTTCGTTAGGGAACGTACCCATACTACGTGAGCCGTTCAGGGGGAGGGGGGTCTTCAAAATACCACGCTTGGTCACAGGGGCGTGAGGGGGGCTTAGATTTTCGTCACGTAGTCAATATCCTCTAGGAAAATCTCGCGCTTTTTGAACTACATATATTCAAATATTGCGCGCAGCGTTTAGCGCTTTTTAAACTCACAGGTGGCAACACTGACGAACATATCGTCAGCTGATTGAAAACTGACAGTTTTCTTCTTCTTGATAATTTTTTTTTTACTTGTAATTATAGGTATGCACGCACTCTTAACGTCATGCGGTAAGCGCCGTATTAATAATGACAAATTGACCCAAATTATCATTTTTTTCAACTTTCTGTTTGCAATAAATTGTTTACAACCATATTTATGCATTACTACGTGAAAACTAGAGGGGGAGGGGGGGTCTTGGCATATACTACGGATGATCACTTAGGGGAGGGAGGGAGGTAAAATTGTAAAAAATGGGTCACGTAGTTTGAGTACGTCCCCTTATGTACTCGTAATAAAGTGTTACTGAATTTCTGTTATTATTATATTACCTACTTTAAGCTTTCAAATTCAACACACACATTTTTACATTTAAAAAGAAAGAGTCCATAGATTACGACATCGTATATATTGAAATGTAGCTATCATCGCTTTCCGTCACCTAACGAAAATAAATTATTTCTTTACGGGCGATACAAAACAGTAACTTAAAAAAGGCTGCTATTATAGAGAGAAAACTATAGATAAACTCAGTACAAACTACAGTTAAATGGGTATAATTATGCGATGTGGTGCCAACCTAAATTGCACCCATGTAGCCTTTGTATATAGGAATCTACTAGGTACCGAACAAGTTGGCTTTCTACCAAATTAAAGTCAAAATAAATAGCTTGATAACGTGGGATGGCACACTTTTGGTCATTCTTCTAAGTTGTCCAATTTCCTCGTGTTGAAATATACGTTGTAAGTGAAACCAAATCTTTATATCTGCAGATTTGGAAAGAGAAGTGTTGTCTATTTCTATTTCTAACCATTATTATACTTTTCCTGTCAAATGACAATTGAAATTCACCGTCTAATTGTATTTACCTAATCACGAAGATGCGACAGCAATTTGTTATATTTAATCCGAAAATAAATGATCTTCGCAGAATTGCTCTAAGCATAAAAATTTCCTCCTCCAATAATGAATCCTTGTTACTGAAATTAAATGTCGAAGGGCGTAAATTACGGCTGGGTTTTTAATTAAGTCGATGTCGTAGGTCATATATTATAGCTATTAATTTCTTGCAATGCACTTGCTAGAGCCTCTTCCCAAGCTCTTACCCTTTCTTAAATTTTAGAACTTAAGCCTAGGTTTTTTTTTTAATCATTTAATTTTGTTACCGTAACATATTGCAATTACTTAAGTAGTTTTACCAACTAAAAAATCAAATCGTCTTGAAATTAATACATTTTAGGCACATAAGATACCATAATTAACATTCAAAAACAGCATTACCTATATACTCTACGTACTGTACGTACGTCATATACAAAGCGTCTGAATTTTCCATATTTCCCCATCTTTGCCGAGGGACTTTACACATATGTTTTACACTGCAAGTAGAAGTTACAGACATGGATAGTAAGTACCAGTAGATCGTAAATATAGTTCCTACTTATAGAAAACCTAACAACATGTTAAAATTCAGCTCAATCGGTCCAATAGTTTTCAAGATACTCGTAAATATATGGCGGACAGACAGACCGACGAACCAAAAAAGGGTCGCTAGGGTATCCATTTTGATGGAACCCTAAAAGTAGGTGTACTAACTAGGTTTCTATATTGTCTCTAACAGGAGTTTTTCACGAATATGTAGTTATATTACCCTAACCTAGAAATCAGAAAGAAAACATTAACTTACATTGTTCCGATTTATTTCAAAATTTCACGAATCGCCTGGTAATTTTCAAAATGTTCAATAGTGCTAGAACACCGGGCTAGTTTCCATAAATTATTTCAACAACACTAGTCGGTTACACAAATAAATCGCAACATTGTCGAAAACATTAATAACATAAACATGGGAACGTTTTGAACACGTTCACGGTACGTTCCGAGTTCCGACACTGCGTATATATTCGAAAGCTAGCTAAGCTCCGTTCGTTCTTGGAGCTTTTGACGGTGTTTTTGTTGGAGAGAGCGAGATAGAACAAAAAACAACATAAAGATTCGGCCAAGTTCGGACTGTTCCGTAACTTGTAGTGATGTCTGCCTGTTGAGTTCAAACGTTGGAATAATGTGGAATGGATGATCAGATTAAATAAGTGGAGCCAACTCGTTACTTCTTTAACCGTGTTGAAAATAGTTACATAATGGATGGTATTTGTATTTTGTAAAACTTTTATTCTTACAATAAAACCAAAATTATGTTTATTCTATTGTAGTTAAACATGAAATATTTAAGTACTCAACTACTACTCAATGTGATATATTTATTCTTTGTATGGTACAATGTTTTGTTATAAAAATGTGATATGTCTTTGCAAAATTTTTGATCCGCCTTTATTTTGTTTTTTAGTTTCTTTCACCCACGGTGGCTGGAAGATGTCTCTTATACAGATAAGCCCACCTTTGGACACTTAATTTATCATTGAGCCTTTTTGTTAAAAAAAATGCAATAAACAATATATGTAAATACTCCTACTAGTATATAGGTACGTGGCTATCATGTATGCAACTATCACCGACTGTCACCGTCCTAAATATAAATTAAATTCTTAGCGTTTATGAGAAGCCAAGTTAGTGGATGAAATCTACACACTAAACAACAATACATTAAGCTTGTCACGTTCGGTCCGTCCTAACGCTAACGCCCTCACTAATACCCCATTGTCCTCCCAGATTGTGAATCATGATAGGAAGGTTTGCCGAGGGGTGAAAACACCCTTTAGATGAAAATAATAGGATTCTAAAACCAAAACAACCAGTGCATACTCATACCTGTCAGGTACCTATCCCAATGGTTACATTTTTACAAATATTTTTTTAATATACAAATCTTACATTATGTTTACTGAACAACAATGACAAAACAGTTTCATAGTTTAGGATAACGTGATTGAATTAATAACCGGAGAGCAGATTGTTTAAGACATTTAAATCAATTTTATACCTGGGTCGCATTAGCAATTCAACTCATTGCATTTTCATCTACTTAAAAACAAACCAGTGCATACTCATACCTGTCAGGTACCTATCCCAATAGCTAAATTTTTACAAATATTTTTTTTAATATACAAATCTTACATTATCTTTACTGAACAACAATGACAAAATAGTTTCATAGTGTAGGATAACGTGATAGAATTAATAACCAGAGAGCAGTTTGTTTAGGACATTTAAATCAATTTTATACCTGGGTCGCATTAGCAATTCAACTCATTGCATTGTCATCTACTTAACAACATAAAATATCTGTGACAAAAATCAGATTAGTACAATATTTTTCTTCAAAGATGGCCCTGAAATGTCCTAAACAACCCGCTCTCTTACATAACCTCAGTTATTTTTATAAATAAACAAAATCAATCGATGTCATTCAGTGTACCATTGTAATGCTCGTAGATATATGTTGTGATAAAGGACTTTCATATCAATAAATACGTGACCAAATTATCATTTGATTGATATCATTGTGTTACAAACTACTATTGATCGGTCCACACTATTCTCACGGTCAGAAGACGTTGAATGGCCGCATAGGAAACAGATGGGGGCTGGCATGGCGTGGGGTTCAAATTGTCCCATATTTTCGTGGTGGTTCACACTACAAGGCTATAAATATACGTGTTGAGTCATATATCATCATTTCGGGATTATGAAATCTGTTTCCGGTTGTAGACGAATGCCCTTTTAGTAAGTGTTGTTACTAAAGTGTGTCCATCCGTCACTAATATAAGACTGGATAACCACTGTACGTTCTATTCTATCAAAGATTTACGATTCCATTTTGTAAACTCTCTTAAAGCTTTGCTGATATTTTTATGGATAGGTTGTACATATAAATCAAACCACGATTAAATATATAAAATTATAATTGTAAGAGCTCTGTGGATTTATGGCATGTTTCGTGTTTCGAAGAAACCCTGAATATAAACAATGTTTTTGCAACTTTGAAAATAGTATCTATGAAACAAAGGGAATTGTATCTTTTCAACAACATGATCAAGGGCGATCCCTTGTCATCTAACAGTCCTTCAGTTCTGAAATCAACTTAGGTCCCTTTTCAATCTCAATGTGCTTAAAAACACCTTACTCTTTATTGAGTATCGTGATAAAGTATATAAAGTCGATCCAGATCTAGGTAAGGCCAACAAACATGACGACAAAGAATACTAACTATTACGAATGCCGGCTTGATATAATATGAAGTCAGATAAAATAGAGATGTGAAGTCATGAGAACGAATGTTATTATTCATTATTATTTTATGAGCTTTTTATTAGACAAAATCATTATATTTATATCACCAAGAACATTGGCACACATGTCATGGCACACAAAGCGCAACAATCTTTTTTTAAAGGCAAACAGACAGACAGCCCGCCGCTAATAAATAAAATCGGTCACCGTGGCTCATAAACCTGCAGCATTTAAACTGTAGCGGTGCTGCGTTCACAAGCCACAAGTATATTGCCACCCGGGTTTTTTTTATAACTAGGGGCCTAGTTACGTAAAGAACTTTACACAAGAGGATATTAAGGGTTTCTATACCTTTCTCAATATACTCGTAACTATCTTAATATTTCTAAATCTTCCCAGAATATACCGCTGAACCCTTTTACCAGGGCCGGTAGATTCAAACAAACATTATCGCGGTAGCGCGTGCGCACGTCTCTTACTGTTTACGTGACTGGCAGCCTGTCATAACAACAGTAGCCTAGCAGTAGCCCAGTATAACTCGACCACTTTAATTTCACATCGCGTTTTGACGGCTCTGAGGAATGTGTTATTATTATACTCGTATGTAGGGTTTTTGGAAGGTTGTAATATTGCACTGTTTACGCTTTCGTCTATTCTTTTTAATATCTTCAATACAAAATACTATGGTTTCATTATCCTATATATATTTAAATCTATAATATATATTTATTTTCTCTCCATTGCGTAGTAGATGAGATACTCTATTTTTTTTTTAAAACCTGCTACATTTTGACATAGTTATACAAAATTGCATATTATGCAAGTTACAGCGAAACCTCCCGCGTACAAAATATTTATCTTATAAGACAACTTTATTAATTACTTACTAAATTATGTTCAGATTGTTGTCTATTTGAGTGTCGGTGTGTGCATGCACGAGATACTTGTGTCCTTTTCGTTTAAATAAGTAGGGTCGTAAGTTGATTAAGATCTTAAATTTGACTTAATAAGGCCTTAAACCTCCCAATAAATATATCAAACTTTTATTTTTGTAAACTTTTATTTTGTTAAATGAATTGGTAAACTCATACGAGTACTTTAGTAATATATGCAATCTCAAGGTACAAAGAAGTCTCGGTATACTGTGAGTCGAGACTTGGAAACAATATGGCGGGCTCTTATGCTCTATCTGACTAAACGCTTTCCCGTGAAACGCCATTTATAATGCTATTCAACTGGCTTCTAACTCCTTTTGCCGAGTGTCCGTGAGAAAACTCAACTTTTATGAGAACACTAACGGTGCCCGCGGCTCCGCTCGCGTGGACTACAGAATGCACGCCCTTCCCACTCCCGCTCCCGTTCCGTTCCCGCTCCCGCCGCCGCTCCCGCTCCCGCTCCCCACGCCCACGCCAGCTCCAAATGTAGTCCAAACTCATCGCGATCTGAATAGCACCGAATATTAAAATTATACTTCTGTGTTATATTGCATACTAACCTTACCTACTAATGTATTTGAAAACTAAAAATGTCCATAACTTTTGATACACTGATTGCAATGAAATAAACCCTATATGTTACTCCGAGTTAAGCCCTATGTGAAAAGTCCATCAAAATCGGTTCAATAGTTATTAACTGATGTGTGCACAAACTAACAGACAAACAGATAAACAGACAATAATTTCAAAAATGATTGAAATGTGTTCCTTTACTTATCTTTAGACACCCCTATTTTTTTGCAAATGTCTTCAATGTGCAAACTATTAGATTTAATTACTGTATTAATTATCCCAGAAGTTTATTTCATTTCGCGGATTTAGAAATTAGCTAATAATTTGCTTACGCCTCATTATAGCCAATAAAAAGTTTATGTTCGCGAGAGTTGTTAATTTTATAGCTCTGTTTCAGCTGGCTGTTTAAACAACACTATGCATTTCTTAAGTTTTATATACGTTATATAAAGAAATGGTACTTTACGTACCACATTAGGTACCCTACGTGAAATATAAATATTTATTCATAATAATTATGAATAGGGTAGTAGTGTATCCAGTCCAGACATACGATAGAAACAGACAAACACGGAAAGCCAGTACTCGGACCCCGGGCGTGGCCGTATACTAGCAATATAGCGTTTAATTGATCCTAACTTCCAGTTTTTTTTATTATAGCCCAAATTACAACATATTTTACACTTAAATCGTGATAATGATAACAAAAAAGTTTAAAGAAAGGGCATCCATTTTCACTAACACAATAAGTAATGTACAGAATTTACCCTCACAAAATTTTCGCTTCGATACGGCTATTTTAGATGCATGCTCCGCTCCGGTTTCTATTTCGAAATACAAACTACAATTCGTTTATGTATTTTCCGGTAGAAGAATTAACATAGTTTTTAAAGATATTGTCATAGTCGTGAAAAGTTTTAACTGTATTCTTAAAAATTACGTTGCCCGGCCGGACACTGGTGGCGGCCGATCTACTGTGCTCTAATTTGTGACTTAATTGTTCCCGGCAGAGACATGGCGTCAAAGGTGTTTTGTAAAAACCAATAGGTTATTAGGAATAAACCCGTTTCACACCATAATCATTTCGAGTAATAAGACTAACTTCTTAAAATGATAATTACCCAGAATGTCATTGTAACAATACCAGTATTATCTAATAACTTACGTACTTGTAAGTAATATTGTTACTACTATTTAGATCCGACACCGGAAACAAGTTCAGTGCCCGTTTAATGTAATCAAATTCATAATGCAAGTCGCTCTGTACGATGCTGATAGTTAGCTTCGCTTTTCGATAGTAGCTTATTTGCCTTAATAACATGGTGTAATGCAACTATCTTGAAACTGATTGCAGTAGTCAGCTGTAGCTATCTGTATCTCTTGCTTACGCGCACCAACTTAATAACCATTTGAGGAAACAAGGCACAATTTGTCTAACAGACCAACTTATTAGAGAAACGAATAAAACTTATCAGACTTAAAAGACTAGTATTAGAGAAACCATTAATAATGTCATGATTTTTAATTTTGAGCAAACATTTTATAATACAATGTTGAATGCTTTCATTAGATTTTTCCTAAACTACTAAACTACCACCGCTTAAAAATTAAAAAATTATCACTTTGGTGAAGAAATGACAAGTATTATCTCACATTAAATAATAACATAATTTAGAAACGGAACAGTTACGCCAGGGCCCAGGATTATGCCTCATTAATTTTTATATACCTAAAGGAGTTCAGTCTACCTACTTATATTTTCTAGAATTATTTTTGGAAAAGAAATATTTTTATGGACGGACGGACATTCCATGGCTCGAAAGTATTTCGTCGCAGTTCATGAAAACAACAACACGCTATAATTTGTTTGAGGCTCTATCACTTGCGTTGTTGCACCTGCGAATGTATGCTGGTAACTGACTCAAGAATATTCCAAGAATTTCTTATTCTGAATACAGTACATTGGTTAATTATTTAATATTGTGATAACGACCCATCCATTATTAAACAAATTACCAAGTTGGCAAAAATAATACGGCGAATAGTAGACATAAATATTACCTACAATGAACACTTATAAATACGCCATAATAACATAATATTAACTTGAAATAATCCTAAACTAGGAGTCCCTGTATATGAAGTAAGACAGTTACGCCATGGGTACAATTAGGTACTTTTTCTGTGACGGAGAAAACAGCTAGGGCTAAGCCATGACCTACACTTTTACTTTTTTAAACCCACGACCTCTGGCGCCCGAGTCCAATGTCCAATCCACTAAGTCAACGATGCGGTTAGTTTAAATGCAGTACCTACTGTATTTTTTAAGTTCTTTCACAAAATATCCTTCACATGAAATATGACAGCTGTAAGTAAAAAGAATTTCAGTTTAAACGTTCTCCGTCAATGGGTACATTCATTATGCAATTCGTTTGAGCACACGCGCCCACACCGGATATTGCGAAGAGGCAAGACACCTACATAAACATATATAATATGTGTGTCAGTGCACTCTTCCATATTCAACAGGAAAGCATATAGAGAAACGAGAAATGCATGATGCATCTTCAGATTTACTAGATAAGGATTGATTGATAGAAAGTTTGAAACGAATTGGCATTATCTAAATAATCTTGAATGAAAGTTATGGTTATGCTTAGATTGTTCATTATTTAATTTAAGGATAATTTGGTGATCAGAACATGCCATGACATTATTTAGTAATGACTACTTTAATCACTACCATTGTTTCTTGATAAAATATACTTACTTGACCGAAATAAGACCCGGTCCACAATAAAACCTTTGAAAAATACTACTTCGCGAAATCAAATTGCCGCCAATGTATATATATACCTTAAGAGACATGCGCCGAAAATTTAATAATTCAAAATTCAAATCATTTAATCGTAAACACAGGTAATTTTAAGCTGGTCTAATACATTTAGGTACTCTTGTTTTGCCCACAGGCGTACGACATTTAGTGTTTAACGTTTCACAAATTAAACATTTTTTTAGGCCGAAGCCCGAAGATCCTGATCCTGTTGGAAACTACAGTCCGTACGAGTAACGCACTAGTTGTTTAGTTTTATTTTTATCTATAGGTATTGATGTAGACTGTATATTTTGCAACTAGGTATATTACACTCAGAATTTGGTTTACTAAATCAGAATTGATCAAAAATACCAAATTGTAATTGGTTTCTTATATATTATAATATCTATATAATAAATATATTGATAATATCTGGACTTTATTAAAAGACAGAGTTCCCAATAGGGCCCGAAGAACTAGTTTCAGTTTTAAACTCGTATTGAACTGAGTTCTTTGTTTCATAAGACATTTACATACCTACATAAGAATTGATTTAATCACAGCGAAGGTATAGTTTTTTGAACCCTGTAATTAGAAGACGGCACAAATAAGTACCAAATACCTAACCACTAATTGATCATAATTCCTACCTTGTTTAGCAATTTTGATCCCTGGTTACAATCTATGTGAGATACTACGGGTATGCATGTTAAATAAATGTATTATTCTATATTGAACAGATAAAAAAAATCTAGGATGTACAACAGCTAAATGCAATTCCTACCAGAGAACCTTAGGGTAGATGATAAAGTTTAACTAGAAAAGTAATATGTGACTGACTCAAATGCATTAAATAACAACTATCATAGCTTGCGTCGTATATATCTATATCATCAGCTTAAAGTAAATAATTCATTGCGTGACACAGCGCACTTGAAATTCAACGTGAATTTTGGTTGCATTTGGCGCATGCTCGCATGAATATCGGAGGGTGCGGCAGACTGCCTGCCGCCCTGCACGCCGCTGCCGCCCTCCCGGAGGTGGCGGCAGGCGGGTCGATGAACGCACCAAAACAAAGACCCCAAGCGCCACCTGTAGCCAGCCACTATCCATATCACTACGATCGATAGCTAGTTATCATGCAAGACTTAGACTTGTGTTATGGTGATTCTTATAGGTAACGTAACAGTTGCGTGTTTGTTACGTTATATTGCTAGGTATTATTTATTTCTGCTTTAAGGGATTTGTGACTACTGATATGTTGTGACTATGAATTTTAATTGTAAATATATAAAAAAATTACAGCGATTTTTAGAGGCATTGGTTGACAATTACGCTCTAAATTTGACATAAAATATACTCGTAAACACCTTAAAAAGTTGCCGGAAACTGATGGAAAGAATAGATGGAAGAAAGACTTAGATTCACAACCGATACCAGCGGGTTAAAGATGACGATGAGTTTGAAAAAAAAAACTGGCTGAATGACAGCTAAAGTAGGTAATCAATTTTAAGATAAATTGAAACCAAACCATGATCAAGTTGGGGTTATGCAAGGAGACAAAAGTTAGTTCAAGGGAACAAGATTGTATGGAGTTAAGATGATTGTTCACGGTTAAGTTAACAAGATCTTGTTTAAATCAATAAAAAAAACAGATTAGAAGGCCTAATACATATTCATTATGCTGGAAATTGTGATGTTTATAAAAACGTAAAATTCGCATGTAAACGTAAACATTGAAGATATTTGCAAAAAAAAATTGGGGGTCAAAAGATTAGTAATAGAATATATTTAGATCAATTTTGGAATTTTTGTCTGTCTATCTAATTGTCTGTTTCTTTGTGCGCGCATCACGAAAAACCTACTGAACCAATTCTGATGGAGTTTCCAGAAAAAACATAGTGCTTAATTCGGAGTAACATATAGGCTTTATTTCATCGCATTCGGCTAACTCAGTCAAAAGTTATGCGAATTCATAATTTTCAAAAACTCACATACATTATATTGGAATGTAACAATATATGGCTCGGTGGAATTTGGATAGCGATGGATGAGTTAGGAGGACTACATTTGGAGCGACGAGGGTAAGAGAGAAAGCAGTTTGAGGGGAGGGTTGAGAGGAGTGCTGAGGGCAGGGTTGAGGGCAGAGTTGAGGGCAGGGTTAAGGGGGTAGGTGCGGGAGTGGGATCGGGAGCTGGAGTTAAAGTGGGTGCTGGAGCGGGTGCGGGAGGGGTAAGGAGCGGCGGAAGAGGAGGGAGTAGGGAATTAGCAACAAAGTAATTTTCAACTTTATTAATTCTGTAGTCCACGCGAGCGGAGCCGCGGGCACACCTAGTTAAACCATAAGACAATAGACGCTTATAATAAGAAACGATTTCTCGCTGTTTCCCAAAGGGTCAGTATGTTCACAACACTATTGTGCGTCGTGGTCCAAGTCTCAGACGTAATCTACCTCTCACTCAAAATTTTATTGATATGACCTTCCTTGAGCTATAGAAAGCAGAACACAAAAGTTAATAAAGTAACCAATAAATAAAAATAACTTTCATGCGTTTTAAAACAGTCTCACTGGTTTTATTGCACACTCCAGACACGAAACTCATTTTAGTCTTAACTTTTGTTTATCATGCCATTGTTCGTCTGCTTTAAAAACTTAAAGGTTTTCTTTTTTCCGTCTGTTTAATTATAGATTATCCGTATTACTGAAACCTTACTTTGGGAACCGTTTGTAAAAGGTCGTATTAACATGTCGTGGGCTACACGTGTGAACCTCCCAACTCCATTTTGGCTGCTATTCAATTAAATACCCTAACCCTTACACTATAGCGTTCGTAACACAGTAGCTGACGATGTGTAACCTATCTAACCTGACATAATTATTAATATAATAATATGCCATTGATTTTAATAACACTTGCTACAGTCATAAGCATAACGTATCTTTAAATAAAACGGAAAGAAATTACGTGCAAATAAACTTACAAACCGTAGGAAACGACGACGAGGGGTTTAGCCTAGTGAGTTAATTATTAAATTAAAAGTCTACAAAGAAACGAAACGGAACCTAACATATGGGTGTTAAGTTAGAGTAGGTAATAATTTCATCAACGTAAGTACGTACGAGTAAGTCTTCTAAAAATAAAAACAAATCGTTATTTATTCCCCAGTGAACTCCCCTTTCGTTGTGTAAGCCAGATTAATTAGATGGCTTCCTGAGATCGTCACGCTCCTTCGTGGTATAATGGGGCTGCACTTGCATTGAAATGAACAGAAGCGAGGACTTTTTAATTACTATTTGAGTTTCATTTTAGTTGGGCTGTGCTACGTTCTTATAAAGTTTGTATTATGAGTCTAAATAAAACTTCTATTGCGATAACATCACAAAAAAACCAGATCACTTTCTTTGACCATATCAAACTGGAATAGCTTTACATCGCTAGGTATGTAATATTATTAACGCACAAGTGTGAATGTTTTTAAGCAATCAAGCCAGAACGGCTGAATTAATTTTAATTAAACTAGAATACTGACAGTATATTAACCTTACCACAAGGTAAAATGAAAAACG
Organism: Esperia sulphurella; assembly: GCA_947086405.1. Classification (NCBI taxonomy): domain Eukaryota; kingdom Metazoa; phylum Arthropoda; class Insecta; order Lepidoptera; family Oecophoridae; genus Esperia; species Esperia sulphurella. The sequence goes on along the minus strand of OX352262.1, from coordinate 12,156,220 downwards.
ACGGTTATTACTGCCGCATGTTATTATGCTAGCGCGACATTTGAAATATATCAAACCTGCTTTACTAAACAATTGTCCGACGCCACAAAACCAATAAAAGAAGTAACACAGGTAACGAATAAAAATACGATACGCTGACCCCAGCAAACCACAGTAATAGCACTGCTATCGCTAAAATTATTTTGATTACATCACCTGACGAGCCTTGAACTCGGGTTTTGCAATAATTATGTAAATAGCACCTCAAGACATCATAAGACGATCTCATGCGAGATTATCTTGCAGTTTGCAACGCTATTGAATAAAACTTCAATATAAGTACACGCTACGAGTGTATATTTTTACCAGGTTAATTCTTAATCCTGTTTAAATATATTATTATGTATCGACCAACTAACCATTACCTCCATATATATTCAAGTAGTGCGGTAGTATAGTAGTATAATAAGTTCATCTACAACAGCGTCTATATATACCCTCATATAACAGTGAAATCCATTTACCTAAACTTCCACATTTCTTTTTCCACAGCTTTAAATAAAACTTATGAAGGGTCCTCATAGATGTAAAATGTTCAAGGAATATCTAGCTCATTATCTGAATTACAATTTTGAGTATTATAGTGTTTGGAATTGAACCGGATACATAACCCCAGAGTAATATGGGATTCTACATACTGACGTTTAACAGTGGTTTTTTTTTTTCAAATATCAACTATCAAGCTCCAGTCGCGAGAAAAATGTGAATAAATTGTTATTAACGCAAACAATCGCTGGAAACTCCCGCGCAGTTAAGAATGTCGTTTAGCAAGACGCCGGCATCGGCACATTTAGTGGCCTTGCGGGAACATCAATGGCAATTGGCTTCCGATTATGTGCATGCGCAAACCTTGGAGCCGAAGTCACAATGCGCCATTTTAATGACGTTAATGTTTTTAATGAGCTAGGTGCCCACCTACGTCATTAAAAGCATACTAAGCATAATTTACATAAGTAGGTTCTGATCTGGGTGTTAAGTATATTGTGAATTGTGATGTTCTATTGATATACTTAGTACCTAAAATAAGATCTATTATTAATTATGTACATAGTTTTAATGTTTAATAAAAATTTAATATTTGTAGTTTTACCAAGTGGGTGGGCATAGTAAATGACTTGTGTAGCAACGAGATGATATGTGATCAGATCTGTGACAGATAAGGGACTAGTACAGACTTCGTGGGCGGTCACAAAATAAAACCGAGAAGGTAGATGGTCCTTTCTGTCAATTTACTTTACCATTGCTGTCATTTCTTTTAAATGTGCAATTTTGTACAAATTTTGTATCAAATTGCTGGTTATTTTGGATAAAATTTGTATTTTGGATCCAACCAGTACTCAGGTTACAATGATTCCATAGTATATATGAAGCACAGTCTCCATAACTACAGCATAAATTATAGGTATTACGTATCTCAGACATGATGTACTTCACCGCTGGCGAATGCCTTTGACAGATCATGTTATTATGTTACATAGCTAGATTTGTGATTTTGCGGTAAATGGAGTAGGGTTCATACTTCGAACACAGTAACTCCAACCACACCTCGCAATTTGAGCCTGTAATGACTTCATACAAACTTTATTTACGAACTAAACTTGTAGTAGACAGAAGTCATCGTTTTAAACCAAATCCTAAGGCTAAATCTGTGCGACCTTATATATAACAAAGGATATTACACATATAAATAATTCATTGACACCATTCGCACATAAATATGTAATTCGAATGAATAAAATATTGATTCAAGCCTTAAGACGAAATGAGATGAATATCAACCTAAGCTCGAATGTTTACCACGAAACTTGTTTCATGTTGATGTCTCTACATGACATAGAGTTAAGTATAGAGTGGGATGTAGATGTCTAGGTAATTATATGGAGACATGCGGTAAAACTGTGCCTGTTAGGCGACTGTTTTTTGTCTCCGATGTAATTATGAAGCAATTAGCTATATCACAGCCTACATAAATATAAAATTAATACCCACATTAAACAGCGACTTACAAAAGACTCGCAGGTATGTATACATAGCATGTGTAATGAAATGAATGAATACAACAGAGCAATGCTTACGTTTTCATCTTCCCGCGACGAAAATTACTAGCAGATGAGCTCCATTGTGCCTATTCAGCAGTGCTATTAAATAGACGTGCACTCACTGCTTCTGCACAAAAAACTGTTCCAAATCTTAAAACTCTTTGAACTTTCAAAACAAAAAAATATTGCTACTTGTCGATGTATGGAAATCGTACGGTACTCGCGGTTTGGTCACTGTCGATTTTTTGCGATAGAGAAAAAAATGACAATAATATTTACGTTAGAAATTCAAATGCGAACGCGCGATCAAGTCCAAAGCTCGGCGCAAACTCGCCGACAGCGCGCGTCGGTCGTTCGTTTCGTTCAGTATACAACCATAACTACGAACCACGGGGTCCTTTGTGCTATGGCTGCCATTGCTAGACACGCTAACCCTCCTCCTCCCGCACAAATACTTAGGTACCTACCTATATTGCTATTTGTTTACCTTTTCGACAATGTTTTTTTTTTTGTTTCTGCCGTGTTATTCGAGCTATAAATTACTGTATTGAAAAAGTTGTCTAGACAGGTTGTCGCGCATTAGCAAACACCTTTCTAGAAAATTGTTTTGTAAACAAACGAGAGTTTGTGTAGAGTACAAAAATCAATAAGTTTAATTATTTTTGTATCTTCATCAGCCGAAATACGTCCATTGCTGATAAGCCGAGGAGACTGAATGCCACTTTTGGTGGACTGTCCATTGGGGGATTTGCCATAATCACCACGACTGGCAGGCGGATTTGTGATCGCAGTAATGATCTTAATTTACACAGGAGAACGCTGCTGCCGTCCCTGGTGCAATCCTTTAGTCTCCTTGACGATACCCACGGGCAGAAAAATGGGGGTGGCCCCTATTCTAATTGTATCTAGTCTATATGTTATCCCCCCGCTGGGCAAAGGCATTCCCCCACTTTCTCTACTAATCGCGGCTTTGTGCTTTCTCTGGCCACGCGAACTTGTCTCGCTATCATATTTATGAGTACAATATATCTTAGTTTTTTTATAAGACTTGGGCGTCAAGCGTGGGTAAAACGAATGTAGGTAGCTTAATGTAGGTAATTGGTCCGATTATTAACTTAAACACTTTTAAAATTGTCTAATTGAAATGTTATAAGCAGGTAATTAAAGGCATATTGTTCACAATACAAAGAAGTTCCGTTACATACGACCGCCATTTGCATATGTATGAATTAAGCTCCACTTTCTATGCATTTATGCTAAAAATACGCGCCAGTCAGTGTTCTACGTGACCTACAAATCGACCAGTGAAAGTGTTAATGTCATTGGTACGTTAATATTAGTATAGGTACCTAGTAGTAGTATAGGTAGATAGATATAATATATTATCTTTGGTATAGGTAGTTCAAAAATAAAACGAGTAGACGATTCTAAGTTAGTAAGTGATTGCACCGCAATGGATTATTTAAAATCAGTAATGTAAAATATTTTTTTCAAAATAAATAGTTGTTTAGATACCTAAGTTAGTACGAGTGCAAGAGCCGTGGTAGCCGGTTGGTTGTGCACTCGCCTCACGTTCATGAGGTCGTGGGTTCTAACCCCGCCCGTACCAATGCGTTTTACGAAACTTAAGTACGGTTTATTTATAATACCACAGGCTTTTCGGTGAAGGAAAACATCGTAAGGAAACCTGCATATGCCGAAGAAGAAATTCTGAGGCGTATGTGAAGTCCACCAAAACGGCTTGGGGCACCGTTGGTGGTCAGGGGTTTGGCACAAAAGATCCTGAAGGGTCGAAGTGTCGCCAGGTCTTCCTGGCCCCCTAAGAAGAAAAGAAAAGATAGTACGAGTGCGGTTTTAAAGATATTATCTTATAAGTTTATTTTAGTTTTTACGTATATATACAGTGCCGGTTTTAGCACTACCAGCGCCCTGGGCGAGACTTCTATGGCGCCCCCTATCTTCTATCGAATCCCAAGAAGAAAAAGGCAAGGAATAGAATGAATGAAATAACCATTTCGTCGCTGGAAAAGCATAACTGCTGACGAGCCAAAATGCCATTTTACAGTTGAAAATAAAAAAAATCGGCTTCGGCTTCGGCGCCCCTGCATATCTGGCGCCCCCCTCTAACAACGCTACTGTATATATATGGTAAGGAACTTTACGTATCTATATGCAGAATGAGCTGCATTTTATATTGTAAAGGAAGGGTGGCTATATCCAGTTAATGGTTGGTAGATTGATTGTCAAAGTTTACAAGGGTTTGTTGTCAAGTATTGTGTAATGCAAGCCTTATATACCGACTTTAACGTTTTTTATTTCGGTGTTTTTTTACGGATTCGATTGAGCTGAAGTTTGTAACATGTGATGTAAAATTGCCCGGCAACCATAAGATTTTTTAATTTTATAAATAAATAAATAATAAATAGCCTTTTTATTTCCATTACACTTTTTCGCTAGTTGTTCGTATGGTTAGTTTTATCCGTTTGTAGATGGACCCCTCTTTGGGTGAAGGCCTCCTCCATTTCTTTCCATGACTCCCTGTCTTTGCCTGCAGAGAGCCAATCTTTTCCCACATAGTTGACGACGTCGTCTCCCCATCGTTTGTTTGGCCTGCCTACATTCCTTTTCCCTGCTGGTCCCTTCCATTGGGTAGTTTCAATTGTCCATCTGTTGTCGGTGAGGCGGGAAATTTAAGGGCTTGTGTTAATGCGTCTGTCAACTTTGTCTTTTGCCTGATTATGTCGCTCCTTATTTTGTGTACTTTTCTAATCTTTAGTATACTTCTCTCCATGGCTCTTTGTGTTGTTATAATCTTTTGTTTTGTTTTGTTTGTGAAGAGCCATGTTTGGCAAGCATACAATAAGCAAGGAAGCAGACAAGTGTCAATAACAGTTTTTTTCATATCTATAGTGTAATCTCCTTTTAGAATTTCTTTAAGGGACCAGAATTTTTTCCAATTTATATTGGCTCTTCTTTCTATTTCTTCTTCATTGTTTAATTTGCTGAATCACACTTGTTTGCCGAGATATATGTAATCATTGACATATTCTATGTTCTTTCCGTTTGTTCTAAAAGGTATTTTGTGGTTATTAGTCATTATCTTAGTTTGACTTATATTCATCTCTAAACCTATTTTTGAACTTTCTTGGTCTAGTGCGCATAGCATTTTCTCTAGCTCTCTGGGTGTTTCGGCTAAAACAATATTATCGTCGGCAAATCTAAGATGGCTTAAATATCGGCCATTTAGTCTTATTCCTTTGTTTTTCCAGTCTAGGTTTCAAAATATGCATTAGAGTACAGCAATGAATAGTTTAGGTGACAGAGTTATTTTATTAATAATTAATTTATTATTCAACAAATACATACAATTTACATATTACCGCTGTAACACATACCTACTTATATAAATTCATATCAGAAAAACATACTGAAAACGCACATTCTGGACAAGTTACACATAGCTGATTGTTTCTTTCCATGTAACCATCCATTTGAGGTATGCCTATGTCCAACAGTGGACGCCGACAGGCTGATGAAGTTTTAGAACCAGAATCCTAACATAGCTATTAGATGCGCCGCCCGCACGCGCCGCGCGAAGGGGTGTCTCAGTAGGGTAGAGATGCACCGGGGAGCGGAGACTGCGACTTTTTACCTATGAAGATATAGACCTGCCAAATACATTTATGATTTGGGAATGACATTCCATAAAGGAACAGTCAGCCATATGTTCAACAGTCGTAAACGGTACAATTTGTAGAAGTTAAATGTACAGTTTAGGTTGTGATGTTTTACACATTTAATACTTAGATACTAACTAATAGGTAATAAATAAATAACAGGTATTAACTTACATGGAATCATACATCGAGCCGTTTCTTAAAAGTTGACGCTAATTAACGCATTACTTCTAATTATTATGATAAGTAATCCATTATTTTATGAAAAACAAGTACATAACGTACTGATATTTACGCACACGATTTTTTATAATAATTCAATGTACCTACCATATCTGTCGTTGATGTCGCAGGGTACCGAAATGAGCCTAATATAACTCCTGAACTACTAAATGTGGCTATGTCCTACATTAGACGCTTACTGGCTGACGATGATAGTTGGTTGCGCTCTCTGGATCAAAAGTTTTCTGACTTATCAGATATCCGGAGAAGAACTTGCGCCTAGAGCAATAATTGCGTTGTTCGCGGGGGGTAAATCGGCCTTTCATAGCATAAACCTATCGTACACATTGATACCACTCATGGTATCGTTGGCATAGAGTACCACCTAAGTATGGCGACTCCCAGAACAACATATGCATTAGAAATGACAACATGACTTAAAGCAGAGGCTTATTTATATGTATACTAGCTGTTGCCCGCGACTTCGTCCGCGTGAACAACTTAAAATCATAAATTATCATGTGTTTCCCGTAAGAATGGGATGTTTTTTCTGGATAAAAACTATCCTATGTCCTATTCCAGGATCTAACCTATGTGTGCCAAGTTTCATCACGATCCGTCCAGTGGTTGAAGCATGATGAAGTAACAAACATCCAAATATCCAAACTTTCGCATTTATAATATTAGTTGGATAGGATTTCTTTATAAGTAGGTACTTGCTAGAATTTTTATTTTAGTTCATATTGTTATTTTGGTTCATTAAAAATAAACAGCAAATTACATCATTGTGTAATGACGTTGTATTACTACCAAAACATCGTGTTATCCGCATAAAGTGTTTACATTCAAAATAACAAATTGCCACATTTGTAAGTTGTAATGTTCGTGACAAGGTAACTTGCTGATATCGTGGTGGCAAGTCATTAAGGAAATTACTCTACAAACGCGAGACACCATTATGAGTGAAACAATGTGCTATAAAATGTATCAACGTATACACTTTAAACCCCAGAACGTCATAAAAGTAAAAAGAAATTCCACCGAGGCATTTCCAAACGATTTCTGATGGTGGCAACACGCCTTGTGCCCTGTGGACTGTTGAAGGCAACAATCTAAAGACTACAGTGACCACTTACCAATCAGTACAGTCAGCTCATTTGCAACTAAAATCCGCTACAAAATTGTCGGTAATTATGCCAGTTAAAATCACATTAACAGTAAGTTAAATAGTTTGATCGTTGCTAATTCTTTGTTTTCGTTATTAAAGCTATATTTTATTTTCTTAGCTCTATGGATAAACCGTAGCTATGCACTTCCTTTGTATTGTAGTGCACCGATCGATAGTAAAGCGAGGGCGTATTCCACCTACTGAGCGTAACTACAAGTATTTTATACGTACCTAGTTATCGATATATGATAGCATATTATAATTTTTGGTGTTGTGTGGGGGATGTTGTATTTGCCATTTGAGGGAGTTCTTTAACTTCAATACCGCTATATAGTATCTAGTGTATGTTAAAACTAGTTACTCGTACTATTTTAAGCCCTTCGTGCTTTCATGAATCCTGCCATTTAATTATGGATTTGTTATGCTATAATGTAAAACTTGATCACCTTTTAATAGAAAAACATACCTAGTCAAAAATACTTATGCTGTTTCATCAATTCTACGTATGGCGCTTTTGGTTTTCTTTTCAGAATTCTATGTATACATATGACATTTATATGACTATCAATGAAAATGATAAAATTATAAGAAATATTTATTATAAAGTTTAAACTGTGTAAGTTACCGAATTTTTTGTAGGTGCTTACACAATTATACTTATATCTAAATAAATATGGAAAATCGAAAGGTTCCAATTACACTACACTAATAATATAATATTTTATAAGATATTTTATTCTGACGGCATTTATTTGGTAAGGACGTCGATATTTTGATATGAGTATGATAATATTTTATTCTCTTTAACCTAAAACTAAAGTACTTGTTTTATAACAATATGGTATATAACCGTCGAACACTGGCGCCGCTATTAAAAACCGTAACGTGACATCTGTACTGGACCACTCAACATACCTAATAACCTACTGTCGATTCCACCTGTAATGTACAAAATATTATGTTCCTTTATAAGTTTCCTGGCCATACATACAGTGAACTAAAATCTATAGCAGATAATATAAAAAAATCTCCTCAACTGTTTATAAGAAACTAACTGTGGAACTTTGACAGCACGACAGTATAGGATGAAGATAAGAACAGAGACATCTATCCAAACACATAAATTAGATGCCCGATGTGGATGAAAACCTTCTGTGACCTATTTAATAACTAACATGTGGACATTGTGATTAGATCTCGTAAGTCGCAATACATTGGGACTGTTTTTTTCTATAGTCTTGATGAACAAACAATTAACGAATTATATACGCTACACACGCGTTGGGAAGCTAAACAAATTGTAGTATGTAGGTACCTATGTATGTACTAACAATATCGTATAGTATCATATCGATGCGAGCGTCACTCGGATTTCGGGAGAATGTGTCGGGCATGAAGCCTTACTTATTATTTAAACTTTGCATTTAAATGCTCTAAGTGCCTGAATCGTGCAGAGGTCAGAGAAACTTTTAATTTTAGGGGACCAAGTTCATCCAGTTGATTAGTATAATAAATTAATAATATGTCCCCAATGTTTGAAGCACAGGCCTGCCCTCTCGACGAAGTCTTAAAGGCCATAGCCCACCGCGCTGGGACAGTGCGAGTTAGTGGACTTTACATGCGCCTTAGAATTCGTTATTCGGCGTATGCAGGTTTCCTCACCATGTTTTACCTGCAACGAAAAGTCTATTACAATAATTAACCGTACTTAACTCATATAACTAATTGGACGGTTTTATCCAGTCTGTCTTAGATCCATGTCGGCCTGTCGTCCGTGTGGATTACAGCTTAGAATAGGGCCTTTATTTTTTCCGTGTACATTGGTCACATCTGTTGCCTGTGGGCTGTCTGTATTATTTTTCATACTTATACCTGTTCTGATATCTATGAAAATGTAATGATAATATTGTAATTAACGGGCGATCATTTTACTTATAGATCGACATTAAGTAGACGTTAATCTGTCTGTAAATTGCATTACGTATGTATCTGATTCGCCCACAGACAAACCTGTTTCTATCTTAAGACTAACATTTGGACCTTATACCGCCTTCCGTAAATTACGCACACTTAAAGTATCGTCCAAAAACAATACCTCAATAACAGACCAATAAAAATAAATCTCGTAGTAATTTCAAAAACACATATCAACAACTACTTACTTACATAACGTAGACGGAACTTCGCGAACAAGGTTTGTGCCTAACTATAATTGGCTAGATAAAATTCATCATCATATTATCCGCCTGTCGGTGAACGCAACAACACCCTGTCCAGCGGCCTCCGAAGTAAATAACATAAGTGCACTAAGCATTTCGCGTAAAAGTACTACATCTACAAGTAAAAGGCAATTGCCACCATCAGATAAACTCTCCACTGCTGCTGGTGAGAGTTGCTGTCTCTAAATATGGCACAATGTCACTTACCTAGACTAGAACTGATCATATAAGGCAAGCCTGTATAGATGATTAACCCGTCAAGAAGTTTTCACTTGAAGTTGGCTCCACACATGATAATATTTTATCTTTAGTTCAAGAGGGTTATCCTTGAGACTATAATGGGTGAAGTGATTTATTCTTGTCGATATTTTTTGTTTGTTGTCGTGATATTCTAAACTCTATGAGCATCGTAGATAGACTGCGATAAGTTCGGCAGACGTTTTAGATGACGCTTTTAGACTAATAACAAAGTCTAGATTTTTAAGTTTGATCGAGAAAATCTCTTGTTCGGCAAACTGATTACAAAATTCGTTTACGGTGTTAGAATATCCATTTGTTGAAAATGGATATTGAATTTTTTTTTACTTATAAACATACTGAATTCCCATAAATAAATCTACTTATGAACACCGCAGTACTAATATTTCACAAGCAGTTACACACATATATATTTTGTTTGGCGTAACTTCGGGTTAAGTTTCATTGTGGGAAAATTTTCCTTCCTTAAACTAAACCTGTATCGAAAACTTTGCTCCTTGACACTTCGTACTAGGTATTTAATGTATGCCATCAATCACCTTATGAAAGGGAATCGGGGGCAATGTCTCGATTATTCGAAATAGGTGTCAACTGTCACGGCTACCAACAAGCATGAATGGTAAAGCGTAGGCGCATTCATACGCTCACGTACCGACTGCCCACTGTGGTATCGCTATATATTATGTAGGTAGCTCTATATATTATTTTATTGGTTTGATCCATTATTTATGATTTCCCCATGTATCTGTGAGTAGCTTTATTGCTTCATCAGCGAAATATTTGAAATGGCTTTTGTAGTCGTAAATAAATTAGTTCGTCACGAGAAACCGAACGAAGATTCATTGATAAATTAAAAACTAATCTGAACCAAAGGGCTTACGAGGAATATATCGTTTCGTAAAATTCTAACATTACTATATTACCTATAGGTACTTGACTGCCATTGTACTGATCATTTTATGATATTATTTTTTTGCTTTTTTATTTATTAATTAAGAGAAATAGAGGTGATATAAAAATATACACAGGCATATACTAAAGAAAAGGAGGATGGAAGGGGCCGCTCTACAGATGGAATATCTCCTCCAGCTCTGCAGTTTTTAACAGTGCCGAGGATACTCGCTGCGTTACCCCATCGAATGACCAGGCTGATGCGGCTGATAAAAAGGGATCTAGCTCGACGGTCGCCGGACTATTCCTTCAGAAGTTTGTCAGTTTTCGATGCAAAAGTTTGTCAGTTCTCGATGCAAACTTCTTAGCTTTCAGAGCCCAAGCGCCAAGTGTCTCTACCGCAAAAGGAAAGAACTCAAGTGGTCTCAAATGGAGGAGTATTTTGATAATATTTGAAATTGTAATCTTATTTCAATATTATTTGTATTTAACATTTTTATTTAATGTAATGTAATGTTAATATTACCTACATATTTTGAATAGTTATTTATTTTTATATACAGCATAATTTCCTGTGGCAAAGCGGTAGAACACAGAGAAAAGAAAAATAACATAATAGGAGAGTTTCAAGAAAGTTTATTTGCTTGTAAACGTTAAACATCCAACTTCCAAGACGACAATCTTAGAGTAATCGAATAATCTCACCTGAACAAATAAATAGGTAGTTATAATATATTTCAAAACATTATTCTAGTATCACTATTATATTACAAAATGCTTTAGTAGACTTCAAAATAGAAGGCCTTTAACAAATATTTGGTATAAATAATATGAAGTGTGTACAGAGGATAAAACAATTACATACTACCGACACATGTTGAACTTCTGCAAACTGATTAGGAATATAATTCAAAGGTCTTTAACGTAAACTCTTTATACGGTAGTTTAATTTTCCCATAATGGGTCTGTAAATCTCATGATATTTTTTATTAACAGTTTTATATCGACGCAAAACAGCGGAAACGCTGTAACCCACCGATGTCAATCCGCTTTTGTTGCAAATTCGGAATCACAGAAGGAATCTACGTCGAATCTACCCAGACGGGTCCCTTGCTTTACGACTAATAAACAAGACACGGGACCCAGATCATTCGACGACGGTCCTTCTCTGATTCCGATTTGCAACAAAAGCGGATTGACATCGGTGACAGTATTTCGGCTTTTTTGTGTCGATATGCCTTAATAATCCCAGAAAGATACAGCCTTGATGAGTCATCCACCATTGATAACTGTAGTTTTGTTTTCAGGGATTCTATGAATTGAGTGAATAGTATTTACCAGAAGAGTCACGTAAATTCGCGTTTCAGATCCTTTTGATTTTTATACAGGATACCGATAAGAGAATTAAACAAAAACATTATACACATTTGGATACATTTAATTTTAAGTCTAATTCAAACGACAGACGGTCCATGTCAGACTGAAACTGAATGAGCCTATTAAACGACCACCGACATATATTTGTCGAATGCAAATATGACAGTCATCGACTGCCACAACAAAATTACCGTCGGTCGTCTGCGTTAAGCCGAAGAGACGATTTTAAACCGTGTAGAAACAGTCACTGGACTTTCATGTAGCTATAAACAGTATACACGCAAATAAATTTAGAAAAGTTATAAAAAAACGAATGGTTAAATAAAACCTCTAGATATTTGAGCTTGTCGAGTCCAAGTCCATAAAATCATTACACCTGTCGTCATAGGTTGCAGAAAGATGCATTGAAATTAAGATATCTTTAAAATAAAAGTGCTTGACCATATGAATATTTTATGTTAAGTCTCTTGCTGTCTTTATGTGTTGTTTTAGAGGAAGGTAAACCTTACAGTGTTTATGCATTCGCGCTTTAACATGAGATTACAAATTACAATATATTAAGGACGCCTTAAATGTTACTGAACCTTTCTGCAACTGACATTTAACGGTAAAGCTTCTTTCATTAGTTTTAATTTGGTTTATCATATCATAAATTCCATCGCAACTTAAAGCTAAAAGTGTCATAATAATTGAGTATTTTACGTAACTTATTATACAGATCATACTTTTTACACTATAATTAATAAAAAAATGTATAATGAACTACGACTAAGTTTATTTAATAATTATATAATAATAAATATAAAACGTGTATCAAATCACTTAGTTTTCTGAAGTTCCAGAAACTGAGACATTAATGAAAATTATTAACGTAGTTATTAACTTTAACGGTAGCTAACTATATACAAAAACAACATACAAAATCTTAGTTCTAAAAAGCTAATACAATTATGTCACATTCAATATATTATTGAGGTATATCAGGATGTAAGAAACATTACCAGTTCGTTTTGATATTTCATGTTATACTCCACAGGTTGTGGAAGTTATTTGAGCAATAAATAATTACTTAATTCCATTTATATAATTTAAATTTATCCATCAATAGGTCAAGCATTACAAAACGATAAAGTCACTATTATTTATTGTAAATACATAAGTTGTACACTGGACGAAATTTCTATTCTATCGACATTCATAGTTATCATCAATTTGGTGTATTTTGGCCGAGTCTAGGACGATCTAAATGAGTTATCTACTGAACTCTATATGTACTTAATAAGCTCCAAAAATTTCCTACTCATATTATAAAACTTTGGTGTTCCTTTTTGCCTAACTACTGGGTCCTCGGTACTTAAGTAAATGCTACTGTTTAAAAATGTTATCCAAAATACTGAGGCTACTTTATATTCGCAAAAATATCGCTACAAAATTTCTAGAACTCTGATCAGCCTACATTTTATACGCGTTTCTTATTTAAAAAATTATTATCGTTATACAATATTAATTTAAGAACTCATGTTCAAAGTTGTTCGAAAAAATATGATTAGGTCGATATTTATTGTTCCCGCTGAAAAACTGAAAAGACTACTACTATCTATTGTAAACAAATATATAAAAAAGCGGCAATCTAACTAAAGTTGTATAAAAGTAATGTAACCTATTGGAAGACTTAGTTTGAATACGAGAGCTTGAATTGCCATACATAGGAGTATTTAAGATATATTCGAAAAAGTTGAATGTAGATACATGTCTACTAAAAGTTACTATATTCCCATTTGAACTTAGTACTACCTAAATAGGAATATGAACACAAGAGCTTAGGTACGTTATATTTGATTCATATGTTAACAAAAGTTAAAACACTACGAATACAGAAAAAAATTACGTCGAATAGCGCTAAAAATCAATAAAATCCAACCCGTTAAATTGAGAAATACTGTTAATTCAGTTCTACTATGATAGTTAAAGCGTTCAATAAAGCTACAAATAAATAACACTTTAAAATATTTAAATACAATAACTTAACATTAAAGAAGTCAACTTCAAAACTAACAAAGTCAAGTGCATACCGGACAGCATATACAAATAAGCTATTGTGGAAAATATATTAGCATAAGATAAGGGTCTTTAACACAGTTTAATGATAATGCTCTACGAGTACAAACTACTTTACAGATGTTTAGAATCCGGTATCCACTCAGATTAGTGAATCTATGGCACTGTATCACCTGACTACGTCACTTTTCTACATTTAATCTTAACAAAGTACCACAGTCCATGTTATGTTTGACGGTGCACATCAGTACCTCCGGACCGGTCGCTACATGTAAGCCGGCTTCATTTTATAAGCCCGTTTCCAGATCTCGCATAAGCACACTGTTGAATGGAACCTGTAGAAAATGGCCAGCGGCATGGACACGTGCGTTATAATCGTCCAGGCCCACAACCCATAGAAGTGAAGCTGAACTGGATGTGATTCCGCTCTTGACTTCTCTAAAGTATTGATGGCCCACATCGCCAGGTTTGTCACTAGGAGGAAAGTCACGATCTCTCTTCCAGGTTTTTTTCTCAACTGCTCAGGAGTTTTAGCCGATCTTCTACTCGCATCCAATATGAACATCGTCTGGCACGTTGTTTGTATCAACGATGATAAAGCTGTGATCAGTATGAGAATGGTGTTCTTTTCTATAGTGAAATGGCCTCCGATGATCGTGAATGTGCCGTAAATGAACATTCCAGTTTGCGCTCCGACTAGAAGTATATTGTCCAGTTCTAGGTTACGATTGCCATCGTATTTCAGGTTTCTCACACAGAACATTCCTGCTAAACTAGCGAATGTCGTCATTGCATAAAGCGCTAATTCACAAACGTTTACTTCTACGACTGCTAATGTCGCGTAGTCTTTTTTTGATACGAGAACGAAGAATAGGATTAGCGATATGATGGTGAGGACTAAGACTAGAATGCCAAAAAAGAGGCCTTTATGCGCTCTTGCGCAGTCGACGCTGTACAAATGCGGAGACTTTTTATACGCCAGTCCCTCTAGTAATCGAGCTTTAGCTATCGCTGCCGCGACATCTTTTGACGGGTATTTTGAAATATTTTTCCACATGACGTATAGAATAGCTGCACATATGAGAGAGTATTCGATTGTGCAGGGGAATAGGAACGGTGAAGCATCTTGCACTAATGAGCCCATGATATTCGTTCGGCGACACTCGAAAATGTGGTGAGGACCTTTCAGGCCCCGAGGGACTCTCAGATGCGCTGCTGCGGGGTGCGATGGAGGCACTTCACTTGACAATGATGTAAACGCCTTTTGGAATGCTGAAATACAGAAAAAAGTTGATTAAATTAAATTTACTTTCAGCTTTGTAGGTAAAATATTAACACGTGTATTCGTAAAATATTTCATATTCATAAAACTAATATAAGACAGTTTTATAGCTAACCAACAACATTAATGAACCTATTGAATCAAATTTATTGAACGTAATCCAATCATTAGAAAATTATCGCCTATTGGAACTTCTAAGACAGAATTTGGGGCAAATACCTTCCGGGGTCAGATACTGATAGGAACTTAATAGGAACGCAATCGGCATAACTTCGTGACGTCTCTCGCTCGACACACCCTGACAAGGGGCACGCTAAATTAGAACTCATTTACGCGCTACGAAAAGGTACATAAAACAAAAGTGATAAAACCACCATAAATATACAGGAGATTAAACGCAGGGGTCAAGCGAAGAATAAATTGAACAAAGGGAGTTTCTTGCAAAACAAATTATGCGGGCTCAGGGTAGGGTGAAAAACGAGCACAAGCTCCTCAGAGGATGAAATAAAAAATTGCTTTACATTAACATAACATTGCTGCGCCTCCTTATTTAATGATTTTACATAAATAGTTATAACTTAATAAAAAAAAATTATGATATTGTCACGATATTTACATATTCACAAAATTCGAATGTTGACAGATAATCAAATTTTAATATCTATATACATATAATAAAAGAGTAGAAAAAACAAAAGAAAAGCGAATCTGTACATTGAAGTTAAAAAAAAAATTTCACTGCCCGGACATTACTGAAGACCAGTAGAGTCCAAAAATATAATTAAAAAAATTCTTATCTGTCTGTATGTATGTATGTATGTACGGGCTAATCTTGGAAACTGCTGAACAGAATTCGACGGCATTTTCACTGTTTAGTAGCTTTGAGTTCGGGCCTCATACTGGTATAAATCATATCTCAATAAAATGTAAGGATGATGATATACAAGTTGACCTCTCATTTCATATCATTTGTATGAAAGTGTAGTTCAACATTACTGGTCGATGCAAGAACTTAACAGAAAGTGACAGAGATGTTTTAAAGCTCATTTATAGATTTATTTTAGCTGATGTATTTCCACAAGTCTCGATACAAAAAGTTCGCTATTCGATAATTAGTGGCCCTGTATTAGACCGGTGATCGTCGACAATGTCAATATCGAAGCTGTTCAGGAGTACGTCTGCCTAGGACAGACAATATAGTTGGGTAGGATCAATTTCAAAAGCTGACAGAAGAATCCAGTTAGGGTGGGCAATCTGCTGCTATCTTTAATCAGTGCGTCCTGCCTGTCATGATTACAGGAGACGTGGACACTGATGGTGGGCCTGATCCACAAGATTCAAGTGGCTCTGCGAGCTATAGAGAGGGCAATGCTCGGGGTCTCTATGAGGGATATGATTCGTAATGAGGAGATCCTATGAATAACGAAGGTGACCGACATAGCCGAAAGAATTAGTAAGCTGAAATGGCAGGTCACATCTATCGTAGTACCGAACGGACGTTGGGGCAGACGGGTTCTAGAGTGGGACGCGAGACGTCGCACGCACCATCCACCACGCGCAGGATGGGACGCCCTGCCGCCAGGTGGATGGACGACCTGAAGATGGTGGCCGGAAGCGTCTGGATCTGTAGAGCGTTGTGGCATTCATTGGGGAAGGCCTATGTCCAGCAGTTTGACTGCAAAATAGGAAGGGAATAGGAGGGGAAGGAAGTCGGATGGGAAAGAAGAGAGGGATTAGGATAGGAGAGGAAAGATGAGGGGGCAGTGGTAAATAAAGGGCGTAGGAAGGGGTGGGTTAAGGGAAGGGGGAGAGGTAGGAGTAGGGAGAGGGAAGGGGTGGGGGAAAGGGTTTTCAACGTTGTGGGAAGGGAATGAAGAAGGAAAGAAAGAAAGGGTATGGAAAGGACAAATTGGAGGGGGGGGTGGGGAAGGAAATATCACCTAATTTGCACAATATTAAAATATATTTTTTTTTATTGATTATATGATAATCTTTTAATTCATGATAAATGTAAATGTCAACTTTATTTAAAAAAAAAAGCGGCCAAGTGCGAGTCGGACTCGCCCATGAAGGGTTCCGTAGCAGCAAGTAACATAATATAAAAGTTATTGTAGTTCGTTGTAACTTTGATCGATGTTTTAATAATAGTATTGTGGTTTACGATTTATGACTTATAAAAAAAAACTACTTTAATAATCTCTTTCAAACCAATTTTCGGTGGAAGTTTGCATGGCAATGTACATCATATATATTTTTTAGTTTTATCATTCTCTTATTTTAGAAGTTACAGGGGGGGGGGGACACATTTTACCACTTTGGAAGTGTCTCTCTCGCAAACTATTCAATATCATTTTTTAAGACCAATCCACACGTATGGGTTTGATGAAAAAAAAAATTTGAGTTTCAGTGCTAAGTATGGGGAACCCCCAAAATTTAATGTTTTTTTTTTCTATTTTTGTGTGAAAATCTTAATGCGGTTCACAGAATACATCCACTTACCAAGTTTCAATAGTAAGTTCTTATAGTTTCGGAATAAAGTGGCTGTGACATACGGACGGACAGACAGACATGACGAATCCATAAGGGTTCCGTTTTTTGCCATTTAGCTACAGAAACCTAAAAAACTGTGGTCCAACGGGCGAAACCGCCGCCGGAACGCTAATTTTTACCCGACTTCAAAAAAGGAGGTTCTCAATTGGATAGTATGTTTTTTTATGTAAGTATATTAATATTTTTAATGCATAACCAGATTAATAGATTTCTTTGAGGATTTAGTAATACACGTAATACGAATGTGTAATGTTAAGTTGTCCACGCGGACGAAGTCGCGGGCAACAGCTAGTTGTTAATAATTTATACACACATATAACACTATCCTCAAGCTCAGATTGACAACACTATGATTTACAAACCCACTACAAGAGAGCTTCATGACAATATCACTGTTTTGTCCCAGTTTGCGATGCTCAGTCACAATGTTTAATCCAATTAGGTGCGCACAGAGGAAACTATTGGGAAACTGTCGGCTGCCGGGAGAACAATACCTAGGTATCTATGTGGACGCAATCTACTCTCGAACAATTCTGCAGGATTTAAGCGAAAATAAGCTACGGATTTACATGGAGCATGAGTATGAATATCTATACTATAATAACTTGTAGTCTTGTTTCTTGTCAGAATTTGATTAGCAAATGATATCATCATCGACTAACAAGCTAAAAAAACAATCACTGACGTGAACGCAAACTACAGAGATTGTAGAATAAAATATAAATATATACAAAGAGTAATTTAGAAAGATCAAGAAAACCTATCTGTTTCCCAATGCGATCTTGATGAGAAGACATTATTCGCTATATGTACTGTGCTGTGAAGAATTTGTAGGTCTTATTGTCAGTAATTTGTTTAGCAAATGAGAGTCAGGTCAAATCAGTGGCTAAACAACAAAGGACAAAATATTGATTTTTTGCGACGCAGTGCAAGCAAACCATGCGGGCGTGAATTCATTATTACGTTTACCTACCGAAACTACGTGATACTAAGCGAAGCAAAATAATGTATACGACTTTTACTAGTTATAATAAGTATGCTCCTGCTTTAAAACATATTAGATTTATCCAGTAGATATGTGGTCTGGTCGTAAGAATCAAGAAATGTTTAAAACATTCTATGACCCGAATAAATCGATTACTACTGTGTTTTTTTTTAATAACTTGAGAAAGTAAAAGAAATAAAATCTCGCAATAAACAAACACTCCAATAACTGGCCACATCTGCAAACATATTTTTTGAGGCTATCATAATAAAAATAGCAATAAAAATCTATCTAATAGTATTTGCAGCAGCAGTTTTTATGAATAACACCCAGTCGTTAGAGAAAATCATGAGTTTATTTTTTTTAACAATCTACCTAATAGCTATTGTAGATATTTTGTGGTTTCTTACCTAATCGGTGGGAAATGCCGATGGTCTTGTTCTCGGGGTCGTAGAAGGTGAGGATCTCGTGCTTGGTCTCCTGTACCAAAACGTTCAGCCACACGCTCAAGTTGGTGCCCACCATGTGCATCAGGCCGAATCGCGCCACTATCTTGTGCTTGTATACTTTCATCTGTGAGGGGGTGGAAATACCATGGAATTTAAATTCACAAAATATTTAATTATTTGTTTTAGGCTAATATTTATTTATTCTGATTCGATTTATTCTCGTCGATAGATAATGAATAGATAGATAGTGCTTTAAAAATAAAAAAATAAATATTGTTAATAAATTGTTACAAAACAATTAGCTTCTTTGTAGTAACTTAAGTACCAACCAATGTCAAAATTATCTACTCATTACAAAACATACCACTATTAAAATTAAATAAAATTTATAATTAATGGAAAAGGCATTGTCTATATACGAATATGTACTTAAGTATGTAATCAAACAACAAACCTCATTGTTAAGAAAGATGAAGTACATCTGTATGAAGATGAAGGCCATCCTGGTTGCCGGCGTAAGGGCGAGCAGCACATTGTGACAGTTCGTGTTTCTCTCCAGCTCCCAGTACTGTCCAAACTCCAGGCCCGAGTAGATCATCGAGCCGATACCGAAGGCTGCAATATAAAATGGCTAATCAATAATGGTTTAACAACCATAGTACCTAAGACCAATGTAAAGATTCCCCATTTGTAAAATTCGAGTCACTTGTTAATCAGGAAAACGTGTAATGTTACTACGGTTGAGGTTACTCTCAACAGATATTATTTCTAGATATCACACTATAATAAGAATGCGAGCTATACCTATTTAGAAATTTTTTTTAAGCCTACCTAATGATAAGTGATGGCTATACTATGCACATTAACCTGAAGCCACAAGAACAATGCCACCATGAGGACTATCTTGGAACGCCTTCTGGTCTGCAATAAGTCATCCGAAGAATAAGAGTCAACTAGATTTCGAAGGAAGGAAAATTGGATCAATCAGTTGTTATCGGAATCATTATGAAATCACTTAATCAAAAGTAGCAAAAGATCAAGATGTCAGCAAGCAACTTAGTTATCTAAAGATGGTTTTTTAACCAGTAGGTAATCTTCCCCGACGATTTGGCTTATAGATTCAATTGGACTTGAATAACTATAAAAACACTTCAAAACGATCACAATCTTGGCGCAATGGCATTCATTCGAGCAAAGTCCCTCTCAAGTCTTAACTCAACCCCTCTCTATAAGTTGCAGCTGTGACATTTTTACTGCATGTTTTCCTCTTTCGTACAATATACTCTAAATATCTTGTAAATGTAGCTACCAAGTTTTATTGCAAGCCTTTCAGCATTACTCCAACTTATTTATAGAATGAGATGACCGCAAACTCTGCAGAACATAACACCTATTCATACTTTTATGTTTTAGTTAGACCAATTTTTGGACGCCATTGAATGTTGCTTGTCTTTTTTGCCACATTTTATAAGAAGTCTTTTTTTAGGGTTCCGTAGCCAAATGGCAAAAACGGAACCCTTATGGATTCGTCATGTCTGTCTGTCTGTCTGTCCGTCCGTATGTCACAGCCACTTTATTCCGAAACTATAAGAACTATACTGTTGAAACTTGGTAAGAAGATGTATTCTGTAAACCGCATTAAAATTTTCACACAAAAATAGAAAAAAAAAAACAATAAATTTTGGGGGTTCCCCATACTTAGAACTGAAACTCCATTTTTTTTTTCATCAAACCCATACGCTATGGATAGGTCTTCAAAAATGATATTGAAGTTTCTAATATATTTTTTTTCTAAATTAAATACTCGTAGTTTGCGCGAGAGACACTTCCAAAGTGGTAAAATGTGTGTAACTTCTAAAATAAGAGAATGATAAAACTAAAAAAATATATATGATGTACATTACCATGCAAACTTCCACCGAAAATTGGTTTGAACGAGATCTAGTAAGTAGTTTTTTTTAATACGTCATAAATCGTAAACCACAATACTATTATTAAAACATCGATCAAAGTTACAACGAACTACAATAACTTTTATATTATGTTACTTGCTGCTACGGAACCCTTCATGGGCGAGTCCGACTTGCACTTGGCCGCTTTTTTATTGTTGACGGGTTTGCGCTTGATGATGAGGCCTAAGGCGGAGCGCGCTTACCCAGAAGATGCCTGTTAGTTATGCCTTTTAGTTCTAACTTAAAGATGCACATAATAATAGTAAATAAATTTTATGATCTCGTGCATGGTTTAAATTGTAAACTACCCAATTGTGAATTAAAATTATGTACCTTGTAATAAATATTTTGTTACTAAATTAATTAATAAAATTGGTTCTTAGTACTCTTATACCATTATATTAATTGATTCATATTCATGGCAAACAATAGGATTATCCTAAAAGCTTGTCGAGTGTTTAACAGAACTACTGAAGCGTGGCCCTCTCTCGAAAACTTTGTCGAAACTAATCCAGTTCTCCCACATCACACTTAACAGAGAGGGAACTCCAAGATTACAGAAACAAGTTATGTGAAACTTGTGGCCTGTAGGTAATTAACTTTACCTTGTAATTGTTCGTGTCGCTTTGTGTCAAATATTGGTAAATCGAAGTTAAGTTTCAGAAATTTCTTCGAATGGAATGAAATGCTTTCATTTTGAATTATTGATGATTACGAACCTTAAAACCTTTTAGTTATTCCTTGTATTTTATGTACGTGTTTATACATTAGAAAAGGATGTATAAAGAATATGCCCCTACTCATAATATTCCATTGACTTTTTAGTAGATATGATACTAATGTCCGGTAACTATCCGGTATCCGGCCTATCTGGCTTAGTTTTACCAACCGGCCGGATACCGGATAGTAGCCCAATATTCGGCGGACACCGGATTTACATTAAAATGCGAAAATCTCCTAAAATCAACCGAAGAGAAAGGTATTGTCGCCGTGAACATTTTAAAAACGTGTATTATATCACTAGATACCTAAAAAAAAAAAATCAAACTAGAAACTTACATAAATTTGAGTGTAGCTGTCACACTATAAAATTTAAAATAATCTATTTTGTCAAAAACGGCTCGATCAATTGTGAACAAACTTTGCATGTCCTAGAGCGTATTACCTTACGGCAGTATCTATTAGTCTGTCAAAATAAGGGTCTTCGATTTTCTGTAAATCCGTTGAAGCGAATTAGTTTTAATGTTCTTTCAAATTGTATACTAACCGGCGGCCGGATATCCGGCTATCCAGCCTAGAACGTCGCTGGATATCCAGTATCCGTCCAAACCACTATCCATTTCATCTCTACTTTTTAGCATCCGATTTCTCCTTCTGTAACTTCCAAGGAGATGCGTCATTGAGATTTTAATAATATGTGTGTGTAAAATACCTAGCTTTTAGCTAGTTTTAAAAATGTTACCCACTAGAGATGAATTTGGATCGATACAAAAACGTGTGGGTTATTTTTAATGCTTTGCAACATATCTTAATACCAATAAAATCAGAACTGGAACTTTTACTTGTAGAAAACTAAAACCGTATAATCTCTTGAAATTAAATTGTTTTGTTCGGAGGAAGCTAATAATTTAGATAAGTACTTACCAACGGCACCCATCCGTAAATAAAAGCTGCCGTAGTGATGCGTGCGCGTCGCCAGCGCGAAGCCGAGCGAGAGCCGCTTGGCGGCGAGGTGCGCCGGCATGCGGTGCGTCGGCGTGGTGGCCAGACTTCTCTCCGTGCGCGACGAGCACGAGTCCGACTCAGACGGAGATGGGGACGAATCCGATTCTGGACAAAGATACTTTGATAGCACGACAAGGATATCAGTGGTACTTTTTGATACACACGTTTAATTTGCCATTGCTAATCATTTAAAATGATTGGTTACATCATCATATGCGCTCTTAGAAGTTCACTGCTGGACATAGGCCTTTCCCAATGAACGCCACCACACCCGGTCCTCCGCCCTCCGCATCCAGCCGCTTCCGGCCACCTTCTTCATCCATCTGGCGGCCGAGTGTCCCACACTGAGCGTGCCGATCCGTGGTTTCCACCCCAGAACTCGTCTGCCCCAACGGCTGTCGGTTTCATAATGAATATCTATAAAGTCTTTGATAAACCTACAACTGTTAGAGTTCTATACTATTCTTACGTTCGAAGTGGTTTGAAATATAACACCACTGTTTGGAACACTGAAAACTGACCAATTTAGAGCGTGTTAAAATAATTTAACAAATATGTCTCATATCGGATTTGAAGTTACTCTTTAGACTCTACTGTAATATAACCAGCATTCAATATTTTAAATCCGAGAATTCCAACTTAATACAGATACATTGTACCTAATTATTTATTAAATATCTAACGGTCAGTCAGGTCGCTCTGCCCCAGCTCAACCGCTTGTTGTGGCAGGCTGGCTCCAGCGGCACCGAGCACTCTTTCGCTAAGGTGCTTTATTTATTTATACGTATTACGGGGTTGTCTCTTGGCCTGGGACCGAAGTTTGTCCGGGGAGAAATCGATGCTGAAATGTATTATTTATCTAATTATCCGAGTATTATTACTAGCCATTGCTACAGGACGCCGCCGTACGGTGACGTCACTGTGTTTCAACGTGTTAAGATCATATTTCAATCAATAAATTGGCGTCCGGTCGACTTTTTGTGTTAGTTATCTAGAAATCAATCGAATTAAAAAAAGTGATTGCTTGATAAGTATCCTTATTTAGAATCAGAATTCCATCACAGATAAAATAAGTATAATAAATGATTACTAGTTCCGTTAATTGTAATATAATGTACAAAAATGGCTCTTATAATTTGGTTCACGTGATCAGGATTACATTCTTTAATAATTGATTAAAACTACGATCAAATTGTCTTAAAATAAGAGCCTCCAAATATGTGGCTATATAAAACTAAATGAGTATAAGAAATTGTACCACACTCTAAACGCTGCGTCCCTTATTTTCAAGCAATAACATGAACTGAACATTTATTTTACATTCAACAGACCATTGAATTAAAATTTCCCCTATGCGGGAAAAGCACTAGTTGGCTCGTTCCCGCTGGGCTTTCCGCGTCATTTAAATAACAAATGTACATTCGCGCAGTTGAAAAAGAAAAATAGCTCCACACTATTTTCACGACGAGACGGTTAACTAACCACAGACAAGAGCTTGGTTTCTTTTTAGAAAAGCTAAAGAAAATAAAATATTGCAAATGAAAGCGTGTTTCATTGATTTTTTTTAATACTTGAAAATCGGAGCCTATTTAATTTTTAACTTAATTTTGAAATGTAAATTTTGTGGAAAAATTATAATCAATATAAAACTAACCTCAGCTAATATGTTTCGAATTTTAAATCCAGTCTACATTTAGTACACCAGAATTGCCCAACTTGTCAATGTTTATAAATTATAATATACCTAAGCTATAAAACATGTGAAACTTATGTGTATTTCCAATTGGAGAGAGCCAAGAATTTGCATTTTAAATATCAACCCCTTTGTATCTGATGCAATATTTACACATATTTTAGGTATTTCGAAAATCAAATTTATTCAATAAAGATACCTCAAAGTAAAGAAAGTTTACCCACAATACTTCTGTGAATTTTACAAGTTTGCAAGATCTGTGTGGAACGGGAGAATATTCAAAAAACGTGTCAGTTGAGAGATAAAATTGCTGGAGGCACTTGGCAACTCTCCTCCTTATTACACCCATGGAGCCTCGCGAATTTTTTTGCCGCAGTAATGGTGCAATTTAAAACGGACTTTTTGAGGAGCGGCAAAATGAATGAAAATATAATTCAGTTTTAAGCAGCCAAGCCGCCTCGCTTTTTGGCAAACGAACCGGTTTGTAAAAGCTTTTATTAATTGTTTAATTTTCTTAAAATTAAATATATAACGAAACATTTTTCTATTCTTTTCATCCCAAAGCAAGCCCCGTAATAATTGTTTTTTTATTTTCTTCACTTTCTTTCTATTTAGCTCTTCCGTAGTCTTATCGTTCATCAGGTAAGTCCTTCGTCACTACAGATGATCCCATTTTTGGGCAAAGGCCTTCCCCAGCCTCCTCCATGTTTTTTAGCAGTCAGTCTCGTCCAAAGTGTTCCGACGCTAGTGAAATCTTCGAGCCAGAGCCGAGAAAAATATTAGCCTCTAAATCGCAAGAAAATAGTCAAACAAACGTCATTTTACTTTTTTATTATCAGGGTTTGTTAGGCGAGTTTAGTGGCGTTCATAAGGGTAGGCCCATATCGTCCAGCAGTGGGTGCTTTTTAACAAGTATTAATGAAGTTACTTTCTTGTTTGTCTGTCGTTCCGGGTGGAATCTTGCAACTCAAATTTCGAGCACGTTCGAGCTATCCGACTGAAACTTTCAGGGTAGCTCACAACTCGATGACAATGCTTTCTAAATCCATTTTTAAGCATGCAGTGCCGACCCAACCTAAATTAAAATGCAAAACAACAACATATTTAAATTAGATTAAAAAAATAATCTAAAAACCACGTTTTTATGCGCCATAAAAAGAATAAAATAACCCTCCGGCGGTCTTTCACCTGTAAGCATTATGTGGTGGTAGTGTGCGTGTTTTTGTGTATATATCTTCTTGGGTTATCAAGACCCCCGAAGGGTTATTTTATTATTTTTAAGACACACAAAAACGTAGTTGTTCAGATATTTTTTTTTATCTACATTAAATTTTAACCTATACATTTTATATTGGTTACAATAATAAACTAAACAGAAAATATCACCGATTATTGAATGAAGTAAAGAAATCTGATATGAAGGAGTGCATAACCGGTTATTTAAAAACAATGAGTAAGTGAATATATCTTATTATACATTTGAGTAAGCAATTTAAAAAAAAATCGAATTGACACGTGTTGAATATTTAAGTCTTGATCAAAACCGGTGTACCTATATCAAAGTATAACATAATATTACTTACTAGCCGCAACTGTAGTATCCGCCGCCGACCGTGACCTGTCTCTCACTAGTGCCGCATACATATACAGTAGGAACACCATGCTGCCAATGTACAGGTATAGGTAGAAGCCCTGTCAACAACACACATGTTGAACCCTCTACCTACATCAAACAAGTTCAAATAACTAAATACTTAACAAAAGGGTGTGTTAAAGAGAAGCTCGAGGGTTAGAGTGATTTTGGATAGCAGAAATCATTTACTCTAACTAAAGATTTAAACTAAGAAAAGATAATGTACCATAAAAAACAAATGCTTTTTCAACTGTCCCTAAAAGTTTTTTAAACTTGATATAGTTGAACTGATGAACTTTGGATAACTTAGTTGTCATGGCCACGGCATGCTTTCTCTATATAATAATAATATAATGTTATTCATTATGAACACGTGCTTCTTAGATTGTAGTTTATTTAACTTAATTAGCTGGCAGCAACTTAAAACCAAGAAGATTGATGTTCGTTTCATTTTCCCTAAATAACAAACCAAAGATTTTTATCTACTACGAATCAAATAAAATCTCTTTGATTTATTGGAATTTTTACTTTTGTCTGTTTGGTGCGATAGAATCATTGCCTTTTTTTATTTATCGAATCCGGCGCGCGCCATGTTAAATATAAAAAATAAATCCGCCATCATTGAAAACTCCAATAGGTAGGTAGGTACTTCGGTTTAGTTTTTAAACATCATGTAATTTTTTTATATTTACTCACATGTATTGAAAATAATAATAAAAAAATCGCGTATGAAACTCGTGCTAAGTTAATAATTCAAATTTCGGCTTTATATATTATATTACCTCATAAGTCGTGGAAACTCTCGACTACGACTCGAGCTTAAAATAGCGTAGCTTCGATTGGAATAATCCACTTTCCGCACTCGTATCATAATGTACTATTGCCGAATTTTATTCTATTTATGATTGATTGTAGCTAAAAGTTTAGTTAACCAAGTCTATTTAACTAATTTAAAAGTTCCAGCAGTCCATGCTGGGTACCTACCTCATAAAAGGAGGGTGGAATGTATGTAGAGATGACTTCGGCCATAGGAAACGCGACTCCCATAACAACCAGCAGCTTCCCGTAGAGAGCCGATAGGGTAGTCGCTAAGGCGTCGCCCCTGTTGACAATAAAACACATGTTAAACAATTTATTTTGTGGTCATAAATGTATAATCGTCTATCTATACTAATAATGTATATGTATAGCTGGATAGATAGAATATTGTAGGTGTATTTTAAAATATACTCTATTTTTTTTTATTAAAAATTACCACAATTGCAGCAGTGTCGCAGTCATCGAAAAAATAGTCTACTCCTAGTTTTGCAGCAGTACATACACCGCAGCGTACATGCAACATCGCCAAAATATAGGTACTCAATAAAAGTCACATCATAGTGGTAAGAATCCTATATATCCAAATCGCTCGATTATAATAGCCACTTTTTAATGGTTATGAATACATAACTTATAACTCCATCAGGTAAGTAAAAAAGGTTTAAATCAAATTAGCTAAATATGCGATGGGCATAGACCACCTGAGCAAAAGTTTCTATGGGCACAATCACCAAAAGTGATTAATTTCAGAATATTGCCAAGTTTAAAGTAACTACATACAAAGGCGCCGAGGTACTTTAAAATATGATAAATTACCTTTTACAATGTTAGACAATAAATATTACATTGGGACAAGGAGGTATTACTTATTTTAGCCTGACGTCGTAAAAATGTATCACGTAAAGGGATAATAACTATAATATCGAACGTGGGCCAATAACATTACCTAGAGACAAGATCGAAAAACAATGTGATAGGTACTAGACATTTCCCATTTATTACCTACCGGATGGCCGGTAGTCCCGCAGGGAATACCAAGATCAATGATCTTATCGTCTGTACACGAATTCGATAGGTAATTTACCGAAGGCTATAAAGTTAGTGCAATTTAATGACACACCCACAAAAATCCTAATTAATAGTATAGATAGGTATATAGAATCGGGCCCATTCTCTACGTAAATTAAGAAATATTAAAGGATCTAGCATTTATTGAAAACGACACCATTGTCAGAATGTGTAAGAGATTTTCGTAGTATTATCTGACAGTGAGAGAGAATTTTACAGTCGTTACATTTTAATGTGTGCTTTCAGAATAAAGCTCTAAGATTCGCTAACAAATACCAATGTTCTTTCTTCAATGGGCTTTTAGAAAATAACAAATCAGATTAATGATAATAGAATAATAAGTTCCTATATTTGGACGAGCTGTTAGTTTCTTCAAAACAAGTAAGTCAATTACAGTTTAACAATGCTTCATTAGCTCAACAGGTTTCTAAATTGGTCGAGAATATCATGCTCTATTTTATGATCTTACAAATCCGACAAAATCCGTTTAAATTCAGTTGCCTAACTCTACATAACTATGTAGCAGAGCAGCGACGGGACTCAGGGTGACGGTGTCACTGGGATCTCGTTAATCTCTGGAAATAATGCTCTCCCCGGCTGAGCTTTCCTTTGTTCTATCGACAGGACCATTTATTTTATTTTTTCCATTTCCACTTTAGCGGTAGGACTTTTGTTAGATTTATATGAAAGCGTGCTTTGAAGAATTCGTAGCATAATGCGTACTAGAAGAGGTAAGGGGGCTTCAAACGTCCGCGCTGAATATATCCCACTAATATTATAAATGCGTCTAAGTATCAATCGTAAGTTTGGATGTTTGTTACTCAATCACGCTTTAACCACTGAACGGATCGGGATGAAACTTAGCACACATATAGGTTAGGTCAAGGAATAGGACATACTATAGTTTTTACCCCGAAAAAACATCTCATTCCTACGGGAAACCAAATTAATCGTTAAAAGCACTGAATTTGCTAACAACGTCGCGCCTCTTTGTATGGATTTAGATTTATCTATCTAGAAATAATAGGGACGTTGTTACGAAAATGATATCTTTTTGAAATTCAAGATGTGTAAATATCGAAACCTAAGCGGGCGAAGTCGCGGGCAAAAGCTAGTGTTCTTATAAACTGAAATGTTTAGACGGGCATGCGCATAGGTAAACCTCTTAATATTATGGCAGAGACCTGGGGGCCTACTCCGTAAGCATTTCGGATGATATCCGTCGATCTACAAACGGGTCATGTGTCATATTCGAATAAACGTTTGGTGTCTTATTATCGTATGCCAACCGCATATCAGAATATGTCTTGTAAATAGACACTATAAAATGCCTTTGTAGTTCGAATTATATTACACGAAATTCTTACGGAGATGGCAAAAGTGTAGCAGAAGGGAATATAGGCCATTTAGATTAAAGGATCTAATTACTTCATTGCTAATCACAGAAATAGCCTGAAACAAGACCATCTCTCTCATTACGCTGAATTGATTACGCAATCAATCTTGTTGAACTTCCGCTTTCATTCACAGAAGCCGCTAATTTTTGGCACCAATTAATTTCACTCACTCTAGTGCCCTAATAATTTAATTTTATTCTATGTGCCTGTAAAATAAAGTTTAATAAATCTGAATATTGGTCCTATTAATTAAATTTTTAAAGAACATAGCTTAATTAATTAAATTAATTATAATCAGCCACCGACATCTGAACAGCATTTGTTTGAAAATTTCCATATAAACGTAATTAGGGATTCCATCACTCGCTAGACAAATCACAATTTCATACGTTCCTTCGCAAATTTTAAGTGTTTTTATTTTAAAATTCCTAGAAAATTTTGACTTTATCGTCAGGACTACACCTTTACAAAGGCTACTTTTTTTTATTATCTAAGAATTTAGTTACATAAAAGTGACGCTATAAGTAATTTAAAATACGGTTATTTATGAAAAGGAACTTATGATACATGATTTACATCGATTAAAAGTATCAGCGGCATAGGAAAGTCGCATTTCGACGTTTGTCAGGATGTGCGATCCTGACAAACGTCGAAAAGCGAAACGTCTGGGGACATCGCCTCTGCCTACCCTTCTGGGAGGCGTGAGCATTATATATGTATGTAAAAGTATCAGTCACTGTCAGAATTAAAATTTGAATCATTGTCATCATCACCATCAGTGTTGTGATCGTCGTTCACATCGGCCGGCTCAGTCACTATTTTGAAAAAGGGCATTGATGTAGCACTATAAAGAAAATTCTAACACTTCTATTGAAAAACAATAATTGTTTTGCAGTTTGATGAGGGACTTTTTGTGGCAGGCTCATAATTTTCGTAATTAAATAATATATTGGACATCTAGTCAAAACACTGGCATCCAATAATGCTGAATTGTTAAAATAGAAGTCTCTATAGTCTATATACATCACGAAATACAAAACTGACACTGTTCAAATAACGCAAAAATGATCCATATCTGTTGGTCAATTGCAGGCGACTTCGCCCTGTTCAAACCTATTTCGTGACATTGTTATAATGATAAGGGAGTGTTTGTGTTATGCATTGAGTCACTAGGACTCTCTGTTCCAATTCTAAATAACTATAACTAGAGGTCATACCATGAAGAAAAATCTTTTCTTCATGACTGTTATTAAATATGACAGAGGAGTCATCTATTATCTAATTCAATAACCAATTAGTGCCAATCATGAAGGTAAAAACTTTGAGGTGACTTATGAGGTGCGAAAATTATTCTCCTTCATGGTATGACCTGATGATTGATGTAAAAAATAATTATTATTATTTTTGTCCATTTACGTGCATCGTCATAGTATACAAACTGTTCAGTATACGACCCTGCATTGTTACTATGAGTATAATTTATTACATCGAAGTTTTATTTTGACTGAAACTCACGGCTCTGCTAAAAACTAGAATGTTTGTTTATAGTTTCTCTCTGTGATATGCTTTTTCTTTAAGTAATCTTTACATATGAATAGATGCCGCGATTGATATGATAGTCTTTAAAAATAATATATCAAAGCCGACTTTACCTACAGAAGCACTCCACTCTTTTAATATACGAGTAGTGTAGCACTAATGCTAACCTTTATTAAATCCATTGATATATATTTTGTTATTGCTTTCCGAGCATTAAAATGTTAAAATATTCATTTCAATTTAAATACACTTTATTGCACATAAATATAACATAAAAAGGAATATAGAAAGTTAGAGTACCTACTCTGTACAAATAAGACGGTTTTATCCCCGTAAGCGATTTCTTCCAAACAACCTTAAATTCATCTAATATTATATTACAAAACAATTTCATCATGTTTAAAGTTTTGTAATAAAATTCCTTATTTTAGAAACCCGAATGCCCGAAGAGCTTTTATCATAATACCTATTCTGTTCATTCTTACCTTGCAGACAGGAAATGAGTTTATTTGACGTAGAAATCTTGACATTCACGTTCATAATTCAGCGTCTAGTCGTCATTAAATTCTCAATTGGACTCTGGACAATGGATATGTTTCCCGATTCATGAGAAATACAACAAATCGTGAACCCGTTCAATCAAGCGTACATTTCACTGCTTTCAAAAGGTTTTATTCGGGAATATGAAGGTACTGAAGAAGAAATATCCGACGTTTTTGTGTTTTATTAGCTTTGTTTGAGGGGAAATCGTGTCCCAAATATTCGACGCATTTTTTTTCTATTTACGTTCAAATATATTTAACGTAGTTGGGCCCGTTTTAGATATTGGGTTAAATCAGTTCCTTTACTTCAATTCACTGTCTTATATTAAGATGTCTCTTCTTCGTTCATAGTTAAGGATATACTTTTGTTTGTACATTACAACGTCTTACGATCGTGATCTATTGATTTCAGAAATAATATTTAGCCACTCCCATCTCACTTCTGAAATGGGCTTCGTGACCGTTATCTTTTATATCTAGTTCTGTCCTATATTCTGTTTCTATTTGGTTATTTAGGCCGTATTATATAGGTTTTTGTATTATTTTATCTACCTAAACCCGACTTAGACATAAGAGAATAAAATCTATATCGAAATGTCTAAATTAATGTATAATAGGGGTTGTTAAATCTCACTCAAAACGGAATCCACTGCTGACAAATTTCCATCTGTAAAATATCAAAGATACGGTAGCACCAGGAAGGACATGACCAAAAAGCACTAAATATTACTCTCCCAGAAATTCTTGAACCCCAAAACATTGCGCATGAACTCAAATTCAATGAAACTTCCAAAGTGGTTCAAAATTAGAGGTGTCTCTGTTGCTGGTTTCTGTAAGCCCACTGCGCTCCCTCTCGGGGAAGAGTCCCCTCTTGTGCCCGTTACGTTGCCATGACAACCGCGTGTTATTGGCTCCCCACAGCAATCTAACTATATCTACTTACAGTAGCAATGCAACGTTTCCGACAATGATCTGCGTCGTGTTTGTGTACTGACTTCACATTATGACGTCACTGGGTAGTTGGGGACATTCTTGAATTTCGAGAGAATATTAATGGAAAACATAATAAGTACGTAATTAAGCTATGTTCTGCGAGTTGCACTTTCCTCTTAAAATTATTTACCTGGAAATTAATTACTTATAAGTAGTATATTTGGGTTAGTTCGTCTCTCGTCAAGATTCAGGAACGCTTTCATCGTTTTTTTATCGAAGCTGAAGGGTGAAACTCAATGGCGAATCATTTTTCAGCACCCAAATTTCAATATAGTCACGTACTAGCAATAAACCACCTTTCAGCTAACTTTCGCGGTTTCATGAATAATGCATAGCTAAAGAAGAATTTATGAGTGAGTTATTCCCAGTTATGTGTATAGATTCAACTTGTCCTGAAGTCAGAAGCCAAGACATAATTACGAAAGTTTGACTAGCACCCTCCTATCCTATCCAACGGTATGTGGTCGCAGCATCATGATCCGCATGAGCAATCTTGCTTAGATACACATTTTAGTTCATGTCCTTATGAGTAATCCTAAAAAAGGTAACCCGAAGCGGCTGGATGGGGAACAGAGACCGAGAAGCGACGTCATCAGTTTAGTAACAAAAACAGCGGGTGCGTGGATACAAGCAGATTTAAAGTCACTAAAGAAAGAGTCGCCAAAGTGCAACCAACCAACATTACAACCCAAGAAAAAAAAAATATATAAACTGTTAGAATCTGCATAAATTGGACAACTTTTTCTGATATTGGTTTAACTTTCTATGACTTTGACTATAACTCCTACTATTTAGTATTCTGTGCTATAACTGTAGAGCAAATAAAGCTCAATATATTTAACTTCTTATATAGGGTATATTATTAATCTACTACGTACAGTATTATAAACTATAAAACGCTTTACAGCAAGAACACGTTATCCAGCTCACCTGTGTACGTATTCTACGCTCACTTTTTTTACTGTTTGAAAATAAAGATAAATTTAGCCCAAGTATCAATTGTGAGCTCCATTTCACACATGAGTAACAGATTTTATGGAAATGGTACTATTAAGAAGATGAAAAGCCCTTTTAATTTTTTTTATAAACTTTTTTCTAACACACTATGAGATTATATATAATAAATAAAATCGTAAACTTCGCGTGTCTGTACATTGAAAATATTTACAAAAAAATATTCGGGGTCTTAGGATAAGTAATAGAACACATTTCAATCACCAAACACTTAAAAACGACTGAACCGATCTTAATGGACTTTTCACAGAAACATAGTGCTAATTCGGTGTAACATATAGGCTTCATTTCATTGCAATCGGCCCAGTCAATCAAAAGTTATGCTAATTTATAGTTTTCGAAAACTCGCGTACAACAAGAATGACGAAATTCGTGAGCGGTAGCGGGAGTGGGTATGGTACCAATGTAATGTATGTGAGTTTTTGAAAACTATAAATTCGCATAACTTTTGAGTTAGCCGATGTAGTCCACGCGTGCGGAGCCGCGGGCATAGCTAGTAAGAAAATATAAATATATATATATTTATATATTATGGGTAGATTGATATGAACTGACTTATTACGAGATAATTTGTAACTATCAAAAGTGTCATCTGTCATTTAAATGAAGTAAAATAAGTACAAACTTATTGACCGCGTGCAAATAGGCTAGCCTCGTTAAACGCCAAAATATTTTAAAACAGAAGCTAGAAACAGCCTCGTGAATGGTTAATTAATTGCCTCATAACCAACACAAATTTGACTAACTTTTGTGCTAAATTAACACAACATTTCCATTATTTTAATAGCTGATCATTTGTTTTTGAGAACCTGCATACATTCCATCAGATATAAGTATGTATTTTATGACGTTATTCAACGCTTTTACAATATGTTTATATTGGTGTGAGCATATAAAATATATTAGATTTATAAAATTGGTCAACATGTAAAGACTATCTCCGAAATGGGTCGTTATATTTCACAAAATTCTTTGCACGTGTTTTAGTAGAGTCCTATTTCTGGGTCGTTGTGTTTCTGTTTGTAGTACAAATATACCCCTGCTCCAAGGTTGCGGTAAGGAAGAGTACATAATAGAGGCGCAGTTGGTTATTCTCAAGCACTAGACTACACTGTGTCACCGCGCTCAGAGCTTTTCATTAAAGCGCACATTCAGTAGCGAAAATGCAATTTCCTTCGCTATGTGAATCGTGACACTAGGAATGGGATTCGTTTTTAAAATAAAAGTGATATTGCTGCTAATTAATCAACAACATTTCAAGAATGTTAAACTTAGCTTAGTTAAGTACATAAGTAGTATATCTAAGCATTTTATTCTACTAGATTAAATAATTCCTAGTTTATTCACCATTTGTCGACGAAAATTTAAACTAGCGTAAGGGACAAGCCACTACTTTTCAGGAGACGCAACAAACCTATTTTTGTTTGTGCACCTCGTGTTAACGTACTCGTATGTTAATCATGTCAAAAAATAGAGTCATTGAATTTCAAAGTATTTTAAATTTACCGTCGATAGAGAAATGAAAACTGAGTTTGCAAAGCTAAAAATTGAGTTTGCAATTTTGTCCCTTACATAAATTTAAATTTCCGTCGACGATATGTTGTTTGACTACCCAGTAATATTGAGAATAAAGAGAGATATAGAATAGTTTTTAAGAGTTGGCCAGAAGTCCTGTTAGTTACGATAATTGATTATTACTTAGTATACCTACTGACGGAAAGGCACTTTATTATATGTGGGGTCATCTATCAAACTCAACGCCCATAAAAATATCTCCGACCATAAAACGCCTAAGTCGATTACGCTACCTGAATTTTTCCTGCACTCAGCTGCTGAGGGGAGTAGCAGAACACTCTGGGTTGCAAGCTTTTACGTTTCCTTGTAATTTATTACACCGCCGCATTTGCTGAGCAGCCGCATTTTTCACTTTGGCAATTTTACCGCCCGACCAATGATTGGCCAGACTATGTGGGTATATTTTTGCGAATTGCCCCATTTCAATTGCAATTTATTATTTGGTTTCGAATCTGATGAACTGTACATCTTACTTACCAACTCAAACTTTAAATGGATTAAGAAATAATTAACGACAATATAGAATAATAGGAATTAATTGAAAATTTCAACTTTACTTTGTGTATTGTATTTGTATTTCATTCTAACAGGAATCTAATGAAATGAGAACAATAGAAAACAGAGACTACAAAACAGACTTTAAACCTTAAAAGGAATGTATTATTTCAAGAAGTAAAGACTTATTAAGTCAAGCAACTTGAGAAAACCCATAACTGGGGCACATAAACAAAGTAAATATTATTATACATAAACTTTTATGAGGCAAACAGACGACCGAAGAGTAGCATTGGTATTACGGTAATACTGCGCCTACATGCCGTCCGCACTTACGCACCTATATGAGCAGGGGTGAACACAAAATTATGCGCGCATGAAATGAGCCCGATAAATTGCTTACTTCGTATAAGAGAATTTTCTTCAGTCGATGTAATGGAGAGAGCTTAGGGACAATACTCTATTGCTAACATACAATATTATCAACAGCCGTTTCTGGTAAAATGCCAGACAAGAAATAGTATCCAACGATTGTAGTATTTATTTATTTACCGGTTGTTTAACAAGCCTCGGGGATAATACTTTATTTTATTATTGCTTTTGTTTGCAAAAGCACACTGTAACAAATTCCATATATTTAATTGCAGCAGAAAAGATCTTAGTGTAATGTTTAGGTTTTTACTTATGGTTCGTTATTAAAGTAAAACGTTATTTAAATACTTAATACATAAATTACTATATAATTAATACAATTGTCTTATACAAAACTAGGTTTTTCTCCTATGCTATGGGAGATAAATAAGGAGAGGATATTTCACAATTAGAACATCCAGGCTGGGACCAACTTGTACAAATTGTACAAAGTTATATGTCCCTAGGGTGAATTGAACCCAATCAATGCGAGTCTTGGCTTGGTCGTTAAGCCACTACGCTACAGAGAGGGTCAAACGTCGCATTTAGGAATTTGCCATTGTCCCTGTTTCTTCTTGCTGTTGTACCTACTGTGTACATTACAATCGCACTACGTTATAGTAACGCTTTACAAACATTTAAAAAAGTTGACAATGGAATCCTATGGTATCCCAATGCTACAAGGTCCTCTTTTCGCTCTCGCGACCGGATCTTCTCTTGCATTTGAACGCAGTCCACTTCCATTTACATAGCGTATTTTTAAAATATTAAGACACTTACGCGCTAATGACGTGTATGTGCTGGAAGGTAGAGTTGCGACGAGTAGGATGCCGTATGGGGGGCAACGGCGGGTCCATGTGGCCGTATGGGCACAGCACGGGTTGGAGCGACAGCGACCCTCCGAGCGAGAGCTGCGACGGTTGACTCCGTGGACTTGATAACCTGAGGAAATAAAAGGTTAGGTTCTTGTGAAGAAAATGGTTAATAGGACGAACTCAATGGACATTTATTCGTTATCACTTCTACAATGAAAAAACTGAACAAGCAAACTTTTGTTTAGTTATTATCAAAGTACATTTGAATCGGCAAGACACAATTAGACACAATTTTTAGGGTTCCGTAGCCAAATGGCAAAAACGGAACCCTTATGGATTCGTCATGTCTGTCTGTCTGTCTGTCTGTCTGTCTGTCCGTCCGTATGTCACAGCCACTTTATTCCGAAACTATAAGAACTATATTGTTGAAACTTGGTAAGTAGATGTATTATGTGAACCGCATTAAGATTTTCATACAAAAATAGAAAAAAAAACAAAAATTTTTGGGGTTCCCCATACTTAGAACTGAAACTCAAAAAAAATTTTTTCATCAAACCCATACGTGTGGGGTATCTATGAATAGGTCTTCAAAAATGATATTAAGGTTTCTAATATCATTTTTTTCTAAACTGAATAGTTTGCGCGAGAGACACTTCCAAAGTTGTAAAATGTGTGTCCCCCCCCCTGTAACTTCTAAAATAAGAGAATGATAAAACTAAAAAAAATATATGATGTACATTACCATGCAAACTTCCACTTAAAATTGGTTTGAACGAGATCTAGTAAGTAGTTTTTTTTAATACATCATAAATCGTAAACCACAATACTATTATTAAAACATCGATCAAAGTTACAACGAACTACTATAACTTTTATATTATGTTACTTGCTGCTACGGAACCCTTCATGGGCGAGTCCGACTCGCACTTGGCCGCTTTTTTTAGTTATATGTTACTCATTGTTCGGTAGTCACTTATTTATGTAACTTATAGACTTCGGTTACATTTAACGAAACATTTTTTTCAGTGTAGAGGTGCTTAGTGATATTATTCAAGTCTCCGCAATTTATGTTACTTCTTATAAGGTCTGCTTGCACACAACATTTTGAAGCAGATCAATTAAAGTTTTGGAGAGTCGATACATGAGAAAGGAACATACACCAGGTCCGTAGCGTGCGTGAAATACATCCCTTTGATTCACTGCTGTTAGGAAAATAATAAGGAGAAAGATACAGAAAGCTATAATATGGACCTAGGAAAGAAATAGTATTCAGCATCTCACGTCAAGAAAATTAGCAAAGTGTAATGGAGAAAAAGAAACTTAAATTGGTTTTAAGATCCTATTACACACAGGTCATTTAGTAGGATGACTCCTCATGAGTTCCTCCTCCTTAAAAGTAGATCGCGCCAGCAGTCGGAAAATATATATTTTGATGACTTGATCTTTTTGATGATTTTGATGACCTCATCAGCCAAAATGCGTCCGCTTCTGAACATAAACCTCCCCAGTAAAATGCAATTTTTGGTTGTCTGTTCATTGAGAAATTTGCCATAATCACCACGCTTGACAGGCGGATTGGTAATCGCTGTTATGGTCTTAATATACACAGGATATCGCTGCTGCCTGTCCCTGCTGCAATCTCTGAGTCGCCTTGACGACACCCACGGGAAAATTCGGAGTAGCCCTATTCTAAGCCGGGAAACACACGGCAAGTGACTTAAATTACTTATTTAGCCTAAATTTTTGGCAAAGTTCAATATCTCCGGCCTTCCACCAGCGGACTATCGTTTAAAGTATCCGACATTTGTCACGAGATTCAACGTTAAGTTAATGAAATCATGTGTCACGTGCACCAACATTCATAGAGCGACTTTTTTCATTCAAAAAGTTGCTATCTTTGACTACTTAAAAAGTAACACTCAACGAGACCTACCACCCTAATTAAGTACGTGTTAGTGGCTTCAGTTTTCAATTCTTGTAACTGGATATTGCATTAATAGTGGATCGTGAACTACATGTATAAAATAAAAAGACTTAGCTCACGAAACCCCAGATGTAATAAAGCCAAGCGAATGTCTGTGGTTATTCCCACATAAGTTGCAAACAACGATGTTTCAAGATAGAACTAATTAATAATTATCCGTTCCGGACAGAGTTGTTTCGGCTTAGTCCTGTAAATCCGACACTGAAATACGAGCTCCAGTAAGTAAAGCCATGCCAGAAAACCTTGCCTGGGATTACTCTACGGAAAATGTAACAAAGTCACGGTTATTATTCGCTGGAAATGGCTTTTAGTTTTAGTGTTAGCAACAACGAGCCTCTGAGAAGAATTTTATGGGTATAAATATCAATTTAAATATGAACGTTAACTATAATAAATTTTCTAGCAACTTGGATCTTGTTTATCTTGTTACCGTTAATTATAAAGTTAAAGTAAACTGAAGGTAAGTGCTGCAAAAGTATAAGTTTCATGCAGAAGTTTAGCTAAAATCGAACGAAGGAAGTATTCGTAAACGAAGCTATTATTAAGCCGTAACTTGAATTTGACATTACACTTTGTTGAAAATCAAACATGACGTAGGTAGAGGCGTGACGTGGGTAAATCTGATGACTTTAAAGGGCAAGATTTAATCAACACCTATTCGATTGACGGCACCAGTACGATGTAAATAGAGAAGGGACTCCCATGTTTGCAAATTGTAGCTCACATTGGAATCGCAATTTCGTTTTTCCTTTACTCTGGGGTCCTATTCAGAGTTCATTACCTGCCTGCTGTTTTGTATGTACATTGTACGGTATGGGAAAATTACCTCGTTGAGCACGAACAAGGCTTTTATTTGACACATCTAATTTTCCCCTATGAACTTTTGAATATTTGATGGCGTTGTTGCGTTAGGGACAAAAGCTTGCTCTGTGTAGGTATTTTCGTCAATATTTGTACATAATGAATTAAGTTGCATGAAATTTTTTCAAGCATCCATGTTTATCGTTGTTCAATTAATTATTTTGCTGCTCAGGTTTAGAACTCACTGTATAGGTGAAGTAAAAATTGTACTACAATAGTACCTAGTACAAATCATTATAACAAATTCATGAAAAATGACAATTTACCATCTCTAATGAATCCTATAATATATAATAGGGGCTAATGAATCTAAAATTCGACATTTTTCACATAGAAAACATCCTACTAATATTATAAATGTGAAAGTTTGGATATTTGGATGTCATCACGATCCGTCCAGTGGTTAAAGCGTGATTGATGTTTGTTTTCAATCACGCTTCAACCACTGGACGGATCGTGATGAAACTTGGCACACATATAGGTTAGGTCCTGGAATAGGACATAGGATAGTTATTATCCCGAAAAAACATCCCATTCCTACGGGAAATATATAATATTTTGTGATGTTAAGTTGTCCACGCGGACGAAGTCGCAGACAACAGCTAGTATGAGGTAAATCGTTCACATAATTTCTCGTACTGAAGAAATTTTATAAAATAATTTGTAGGAATTTTCAACTTCTTAGTGTTATAGGCGAATCTGGCAGGGGGTAAGAGATGTAGTAATTACAAGAACTAAAGTAGTCTTGTAAAAACCTTACCTCAATGGAGATTCCATATGAACCCGATGTGAGGAGCAAGACGGCGCCGGATGATGGTGGTGTGGATGCGCTGGCAGCGGAGTCGGGCTGCTGTGTCGGCTCAGCGTCTCCGGGGACACCAGCGCAGCCCCCGCGGATGCCGGGCTCGGTAGCGGTGGCACGCTGCCCCCGGAAATCTCGGACTCCGCTCCGCCGAAAGTACCGCGAGACACGTGAGACCCGCCCGACATGTTGTTGGCGGGGATCGAGTAGCAGCTGTAACAATAGAAAATTAGTATTTATAAATTACATTATAAAACATCAGTCAGGCCTCCCCAACCCGTCTGGCCAGCGCGGGGAGTGTAGGCCAAATCCTCCGTCTGTCTCCGGCAGATGAGTGAGGTTTGTGCTCCTGTAGTGGAGACGAAAATAAGCTGATGATGATGATGATTTATAAATACGAGTACATTTATGGGAAATAGCTTAAAGTTCAATAATAACACTTTTTTTTGGTCCAAACCGTTGGAAGTAAGGAACCCAAACAGCAGCGGATGTAAGCGAGTTCCCAATATACATATACTTCTTTTGAATATAAATGAGCAAACCATCTTTTTTTATAATTTATAACAAAACAAAGATAACCTTCAAAAGTTCCTTCTGCAATTGTAGTAAACTTAACATCTCTAACGAATGGTTTTGTATTTATAGCGAAATATTTGCTTCCCATTTCCAAATGTTCAAATCATTATGTGCTCTGGGACAACACTAAGCGATAATTGAAAGTAAATCAAATGTCATTACGCAAAGTGTACGCAACACGTAAATATAATTAAAAATCCAAGCACTCAGTAAATTAATGACGTTTCAAAGAGAGTGCTCTTGTTACTTTTATGTGGGGTTTTCAATAATGGTCGATACTCCTTTGAAATCAAATTATTCGTATAAATTCTACCTGCCTATAGCAAATTGAAAAATAAGGAAGCCTCTCAAATAATAAGGGAAAATCTGACAAACGTTGATAACCTGTCTCTACCACGTCGTCGGGGGAAACATGCAGATAACCAGATTTGATTGGAATAACTTTTATGGAGTGCTGTCAGAGTTCGGATTGAGATGTGTTTATTCTCTATATTGTTTAATATAAAAAAATAAAAAAATATCTATCTACTAAACCCTATCTAAATAATCTACTCGTAAATAGAACAAAAAATAGAAGACTTTAGTTCTTTTGGATTCAATTAAGCACAAATATAAGAAGAAAGACTATAACAGAAATACCTAACATCACTTTAGTATTTAACATTACTTAAGTACCTACTACTTCATTTCGGCTTTTTTGGAGATCAACAATAGGCTAAGCCTCGAATTAAATTTCATTTACACATGTCTGACATTAAACATACACTTTATAACAACAGAGATTTTTTTATAATTTAGCTACGATATTTATATAGTTTAGCTTCGATATTTGGCAATCGTTACCTAATTGATGTGATAAACCACCTGTTAACTTTCATGCAGCACTTACTTTAAGTAGTTTATATGCAGCACTATATGCAGCACTACTAGAAGTACAGTCTGAGCGCAATGATAAATGACCTAGTTCAATCTAATTTTAACGTTATCATGAAAGGATAAGGTGCTAGGGCTATTGTTCACTTAATGTGAATGTACCTACCTAGTACTCGGTGTACCAAATAAGAGTCTTGCTCATAACACCATAATTTCCTGCTTACTACATTTTCTTTTTACGCGGCAAAGAGAATATAATTTTTCACAGAGATAAAAAAACCTCGCAAACTTTTTTCAACGCGACAGCTGCTGTCGTGTTAAAAGCCTTTAAATAACGAACATGTCCGTAGCGTAAGCCTCCGCGTAATGTGACGTAATTACGTAGAACCGGTTTTAAATTTTCACGTGCTTTAGCATCAGAGTGGTAGATAAAAACTTATAAATTATAATTTGCTGGTAAAAATTTAACTACCTATTAATAGTTTATGCATACTTTACTCGTACCAACATCGCTACATGCATTATCATCATCACTGCTGGTCATACTACCTACTACTAGGTAGGTACATCATTTAATTGAATAGTGATGTCTGGTTTGTTTGTTATTCTTTGTCTATATTTGTCTGTATTCATACTCCTTTCGTAGATTGATCGATTTGTTTCTTTGTTGTGTATTAATATCTACTCCTTTTTAGTCTCTTCGAACATTGATGAGATGAAGATATCAACAATAATGTAGGATAAAAACAATCATGCATTGTAGGTTATTTATTAGTGTTACTTATTATTATATTATATTTTTGACGTATTTTTTAAATAAAATAATAATATATCTATTTAAATTCTTCGGGAATGCTACTACCTACCTGACCCCAGTGGTACCTACCTGACGTTAGTGCACAGATACGCATAAAGATTGAATACATTAAAATTAATTAGTAGATAAGCAGACAGGATAACAAATGGTACATTATCAAGCAAATCAATCAGCGGAATAGGTAGACTTAATTTAATCTATAACTTTTATATTGTAAACAGGAAAAGTTTAATTAAAATTAAAGGTTTACTGTGAAAAAACTTTAATTAAAAGAGAAGTACGCTTTTGTACATCACACGCGTGAAGTTAATTTAATATGTTGTTTTTGTGATGTCTCTTGTGGCCTTAAATAATAAATCAATAATTTGAGCAATAACCGCAAAATTATCGTAAGCGAAATATTGTGGAAATAAAACCTTAACCTTGGGCATTAAAACCTAGCATATTATTATCTTACGGTAGTATCCACTAGTCTGGAAAAATTTGGAATGTTCCACGAACATGCATGGAAATGAATGTCCAGTAAGTACGCACAACACTTCAATGGATTTTCTCGAAATCGGTTGAAGTGTTGTTAGTTTTAATATTCTTTAATTTGAATTCAAAATTGGTCATACATCAGACATTATATTTTTTATTGCATATTTTTATAAAATAAAATCTTTACCAGCTATAATTATTGATAAAAACCACGAGGGACCAAGTTGGAATTATAACAGAAGTCGCTAAACCTCAGATGGGTGCTCTAGATATTTTCGTTCATCGTTTTAGAACAGTTAGTAAATGAACTTATATTTTGAAAAATGGTAGGTGCATAGTGTAATCGGGGTTCAAAGTCAGACCTTTCTAGATACGTACATTGCTCTTCGAGAGAAAGTAAGTGGAGCGCTGCTGTACAATTTATTAATGTTAGGTTTCGGCTCTCACTTAACGGATTTGTTTTATGAAATTTATATGCACTTGAATTGGAATAGTTTGCTTATGTACACGAGAGGAACCAACCCGCTATGCGCCTTGTAAAAAACGTACAGCGCCATCTTGTGGAAATCTTTTGCCACAATCCTTGCATTGATTAGATGATCCAACGGTTTCACCTATTATGGAGTGGCAAAAGTTTTTTAGGAGCTATGGGATATTTTGCTATTGGCCCTAAATTGGAATAAAATTACACCTGTGAAATCTCACGTAAAATCTTATTTTATTTATTATAATATACCCCATGCACAAAAAATTTAGATAGACGGATTTATTTTAAGGTACTTCCTACAACATTATTTTAAGAACTAACGACACTGCTGTCTGGATTCCACAAATCAAATAACGGTGCCGGTCGACAGGAGACGAAGCGCCATTTCCGCATCCAATATGGCCGCGTTCGATTTCCGGTCCTGGCTCCCGCGTAAACCGTTTATGCCGCCGGATTACATGCAACGTTTATTTTAATCAGCTCAATGCTCGCCGGGTGCGCAGAGTTCACGGGATTAATGCCAGTATTCAACTGTTATTTACTGTGATTTCAATCAACTATGTAGTAATTTAGGCGGCCTATACTACACACCCTTTATCATTCTGTGTATGTGTCAAGGTATTTAATAAATAAATATTTGTATAGA
The DNA here is from genome assembly GCA_947086405.1 of Esperia sulphurella. Lineage (NCBI taxonomy): Eukaryota > Metazoa > Arthropoda > Insecta > Lepidoptera > Oecophoridae > Esperia > Esperia sulphurella. Next base: position 12,111,809 of record OX352262.1, on the reverse strand, counting down.
CCAAGTGTTGTGATCAGTTTATATTACATACAAACAACGTACTCGGACTAGTAACTTATTTAATAGACAGACACTGTGCATAAACGCTTGTATTCCTGGTATATTCACCTGCATAATACTCACATTAGTGCGGCTGTCTTACATAACTGAAAACTATTTTTGTGCTGTTTTGAAGAGCCACCCACGCGTGTCCTGGGTCAGCACAGCGGTTAGCGCCAAAATGTTTAGTTCCATGGACATCATACTCTGGTCGCCATAGCCTTCTGCGCCAAAATGGCGGATATCAGGTAGACACAAAAGTAGTTTTACAGCCAGCCAATCCAGTGTAATATAATGTCAGTGGATATACGAGTACTTATACCATTTGTAACCCACATTGAGAAGTGTCAATACGTCGTTTATTTATAATACAAATTGTGGGTAGTTGCTTATGATTTCTTTGTTATCGTTATAAATGAGTATGCGTATATAATTTCTTTATTGTACATATTAAAAACTAAAACAATATGGCACTTTGTGTGCAATTGCGAGCATATCTTTAACATAAAGCGCAAATTTCTTATTATCTATCTATACATTTCGTATCTATCGATAAATTCAATGTGTTTTACGAGAGGGCGGAGAATGTCACGTGAATTTCACGCAAGTTCATTTATTAACAAACGCAATTTAAACGCTGTCGGGACACAGCCTAGAGAGAGATCGTCCTCTTAAATTCAAAAGCCAAACAAGTACAAAATCGATTTTTACTTTCGAGCGCAGCGAGAAAGGTATTGTCGCCGTAATTTGTCTATTTGTTTAAACTGTGTTCTAAACACCAGCATATCAAATAACTAGTTTCCAAAACACTACCGTCTATCCGTCGGTCCGTCCATCCGTCACGCTTTGTCTAGCGGCTAAAACATTGGTCTGGTTGAGACCAAATAGGTATAATACATACGAGGATTTTTAGTAATTCCCGCTATCTCATAATTTGAGGGTAGCTGTCACACAACAGCAATAAATTGCAGTTTTGTCAGAAACTGCTCTAACGATTCAGATCAAAATTTCAATGTTCTAGAATATTACGGCAGTATCCACTGATCTGGCAATATTCATCTAAAGAGTGTTCCAGTACCTACTAGCAAAATTTAAACTTCGATTTTCTCGAAATCGGTTGCAGTGAATTAGTTTTAATGTTCTACAATCACATATCTGACAGCATACACTTTATTTTATCTCTTTGTTAAAAAAATGCTACTGCCTTTACAACTAATTATTATCGATAATAACTACGAGGGGGCCAGTTGGAATTAATTACAATATTAATTTCTATCAACGTTAAATGTGTTGGTTTGTTCATGATGTTTTCCTTCACCATTTGAGAGCAGTGCAGTAAATGCACTTATATTTTGAAAAACTCATTAGTAGGTACATGGCGTGACAGGTAACCAAACTCGGACCTCTCTACGTTACGTATTCGTGTGAAAGTAAGTGGATCGCTGCTGTAAAACTCATCATGTTACAGAATGTCTCGATAATGGAAGGGTTTGTTAAATATTTATTATGTTGATCTTTGCTCACCAGGGGAAGAGACGTGACATGTAGATATTTGTTAACTAATGTATTCCTGTGTGTATGATTAAGTCACGTGCTAACTCTGTTTGGAATGTATAGGAGCGCGTATTATTTGCATCAAAATCGTATAGAGCAGATCAATGACGATGTTCAGAACACCAATCGGTAAAAATTTAAACCAATATCGCATAGGTACTTACCTAACTTGATTTATGATCCATTGGCCAAAAAGGTTTTCTACTCTTTGATGGTACGAGCTTGGATTTAGAGTGATTGTTTGATAGTGACTGAATTCGATCACGGAATCCATTTGCTTCTGTCATAAACATATCCATGCTCTTTGCTTTGTTTATAACTAGCTTTATCACAGAGGTTCTCCCACGTGAACGAATGATTTCACTATAGGTTTATGCTCACTTAAGTTAATCTAACATAATCTATCTCCTTGTAACGCGCATTTAATTATCCGTCATCATTTACAACCGTCTTCATAAATAGTAAAGAAATGTATTAAATATTAAAGAAAATGCTTTGTTGAAAATGTTTACATAATGTGTTTATTTTATTTATTTTATTTATTTAGTAAACAACAATCACAGACAATATATTACACCATAGTTATAGGTACACATTCATATTTGGGCAAGCGTATATAAACTTACTTATATACTTATCACAAAAGTGTGATTTAATAACTTTCTACAACTAGCATAATCTACACATCATCTATATAGACTAGGACATAGTTTAGCCGCCCATTAGTGATCGCAGTGATAATCTTAATAACACAGGAGAATGTTGCGACCCATTCCTAGTGCAATCCCTTAGTCGCCTTGATGGCACCCACGGGAAGATTGGGGGTGGCCCTATTCTAAGCCGGCAACAATACGACTCATATGTACTCCTATATATATGTAATATTTATGTACATTATAAACCCGAAACGAGCTAGTAGAAAGGGTGTTCGCACGTTGTACGGTGATAATGCAGCTTCCACAAACATTCTTAATGGGCGTTCTCATTACTGCGCGGTATTTCGCGTAATTACGCGCTGGCCCGGCCGAATGGAGCGTCAGAAACAATTCTGTGTTGCCAGGGGAAATTTAATAAGCTTTCTAATGATGTAGTTTAGGTGTATTATGATCAGGAATCGGAATTAGGCAGTGTAAATTATGTACTCGCGACGCAAATATGGCACAGAGCATCAATATGGACATTCCTTTTCACAGGAATTTACGAAAATCCGGAGACTCTTAGTAGTAATAATTAATGAGTATCCAATTAAGAAAAGATATATTCATTTTATTTTTATTTTATTTTACTGCTAAGCTGCAGGGAGATGGAAAAAGAATTATAAATTATTAAATAAGCGATGTGAAATGTCCATATTTATATTAGGTACTATACTACTACTGTATGAGTTTGTACATAAATGAATGGCAAACAAATTTTTATCAAATTTTTATATAAATAAACCTTCGTCGACTAATAACCACACAGTGACGTCAAGATCTGGAGCAGTGTATCGTGGCCATATCCCCCACGGTGCTGTAAAAACTGTGCGCCAACGAAGATTTCATTCCAAGTAAGATTATTTAAATTTCCCATCAAATAGTTATAAAATTTTCTTTTTATAATAATCCTTAGTACCTATATTTCTTGTCTTTTCGCGACAATTTGGTCCCGATGCAAATTTAACCCAACTCCCATACAATTTTGTGTATTGATTGACCTTTGCACAAAACTGTATGGGATGTTCCTAATTGCAACTTAGTGTCTGATATCTAATTGATGTTATAGCAAAAAGCAGTATCTTTACTAAAAAGACAACATTATTCTATTCAGAGACTAAATGATACCAATAACCTACGCCTAACGATTTCGATGTGATATGCGTAAAGTTGCACTACGTATACGAAAAATGTTTATAACACAACTGTTCTTGTAATATTACCGCACGGACGAAGTCGCGGGCGACAGAAGGGAAATAAACATTTCGGCGCAAGTACATAAATGACAGTACCTAATTCCGGTCTTTGATTTCATAATCAAATACTACAAGAAAAAATTGTGATATTTTATGTTTACATTAAAAAAAATTCAGTGATTTGTTTTAAATGTAAACAACCATTTGTATCGTACCATAATTCCGTAATGGGACTTCTGGCTATTGTTAGGCACTAATTAGGCAATTTATAGGAGTAAATATCTTATATAATGATCTGAAATGTGCATATCTCACAATATACCACATCCTAAACAACAGTCATTGTAACTTCTTTAAAATAATATATAAAAATTAGAATTACACTTGGCTTAACATGAAACTTATAATATGATCAATTTTGTAAACAAACAGATACTTATCCATCACGACTGTTTTCATCGCAATCGCAAACCTTTCAAAGACACTGACAATATTTGCTGAAGTTTCAGGATAATATTCGTGGGCGAAAAAGTCTTCAACGAAAATCGTCAAACAAAACATAATCCGCGACCGTAGTACTATTACTAGACAACGTACACTTTGTTTACCATTTTAAAGAACAAAAGTCATAAACACCAATACTACTAGATTGGAATAGCACCCTTGTAACAGGGGCAGTAATTTCATTGTGGCTTGCGCTGTGGATTCCAGCATTTCATGAGTCGTGATTTTAAGCGGCTTTCCCCCGCAGATGCCTGTTAAAGCTTTAGTTGAGGGGGGTGAGGAACTCCTAAAGGTATAGTTGGTACGTTCGTGCTATCGTCGCATTCGCTTTCGTTGGCACTGAGGATAGCTTGGCCGCCCCGCCACCCGCCGCCCGCCCAGGATCAATGGGCGTCTGTACTACCAGACAACTTTCACGCTAAACGTAATTTCAGAAAGCATTTTCTGTATTCATTCGACGTAAGTGAGGGTAGAACGGTTATGAATGGTGGCAAACATGCCGCGAGATTTTTTTGGTTATAGATAGGTAAGTATACCAATAATATATGCAGTGAATAAAAAAAACACAATGAAAATATTAATCTAAATAAATTCCTAGCAAAAGGGGTAGGTGGTCAATTAAGTCAATTACATATATTTCTATTTCTGTATAACACTATAACTAACTATACACTACCAAATCTCTGATACTATACTGTAACCACACAACAGGTTTTATTTAAGCTATATAACTATTTCAAACGGTGCATTATGATTAAGGTCATCTTCCCGTCGGTTATTAATTATTATTTAATGCATATCGTAAGAAAAATTTCATTTACTACTGAAAAGAGCCTTAGACGTTTAAAACTACTGCAATCACAATTTTAATAAATTAAGGTTATAATTTAATCCTATAAAGACGTAGAAAGCGTGTAGCGTGTTCTCAAACGACTGAGAACTGACGTGGCAATCTGCTCTCTCCAATTTGTGTGATCAAACTAAACGATTCATCATATGTACTGGAGTGCACCCTCACCAAACACCCAGATTCTATATTTAACATAGAGAAAATGCCACACGATAAATAAATAAATACGTAGCAGTAGTACGTAATACAAATCTAAGCACGTCTGAAGTAGTCTGAACCCTAAATAAATTGATATTACTGAGTTTGTTTGTAGCCAGACATCCTCAAAACAAAAAGAAAACATTGTTCAAGCTCGGTTCAAGTATGCCATGAGTATTCCTCATACAGAAATGACAAACAATCCCGGTCTACGACGCCGCGGTGCGGTGTCGAGTCTTTCACACGTTTCTCTTTATTTTCAGTTTCAAATTCCCGGAGACATCGCAGTCTTATTTTGTCGTGAAGACGCTCTATACAAAGAAGCTCTACAGTTCTATGCTTGAGAAAACCACGCTTTCTCCAGATTTTTTTATCCTTTGGCATTCGTGTGTTTTAGAATAGTTTTCATATTCATTTATTGTTTCATGTAGTTTATAAGATGTTACATAACAATACACAGGTACTAACATGAACCCTGTAAGGGCGCTACAATATATGTAAAAGTATCATTTAAAAATATAAAATTAAATTATAAAACAGAAATTAGTAGTATTATTTAGTATTTAGATACAACTATTATTTTAATGCTTTTTAAAGCACATTTGACAGACAGACCTGTTGGCTCATTTAATTTAACTTCAGTTATTTGATGTGTATAGACATTTTCCCAGTACAATTTTGATTTTTTAATACCTACTGATAATATAAGGAAAAATATTAAATAAATGTAGAACCTTTATAACTTGATAAAAAAGATTAATACCGATGAGATTTGATTAACTTCCAAATATAACCATCAACACAAGATTATGATCAATTAATCAATTACCTGAAACTATAACTAGGCACTTAATGCTTTTTATCGTGAGCGCATTCTCGGATGTAATGCTGTTAATGCCAGATATTAAAATACATGCATATCTATAAGCTGTAAACGTAAAACCTCAACCAATTGACCGTGTAAAGGCAAAGTGAGGCGCGTGTTAAACAAAGCACGCCTCAAAAATACTTAGGACCTTTATTTGATTACATTTGCGTGTGGAACCCACATACCGTTGCATTTTATAATTAATAGAACCCACCCCTGTCAACGGCGGATTGTAAAGTGCGGTAACCGGGCATCGACCCCGGGTATTTAGGACGGTCAATGTTTATGGCATTCAAGGAAAACAACGGGAAATGGGCCGAGGGGTGCAGGCGAATGGTTCACGCTTGTCTGTCGCTTCCTGAGCGATTACACCGGTCATATCGCGATTAAATACGTCACTTTTGTAAAGGTTGAAGTGGCAACAGGTAGAATTTGCAGATGATCTGCAGAATAGTTATGGTCATTTAATATTCAGGGTTATGCACATGACATGTGAAGTTTTAGGTCTTTCGGATCGAACGAATGATACAGTGTCCGAACGAACGAATCTCACTTTAATTTAACACTCTAATGAGCTGTGATGGAAACCATAGAAACGATCATGCATCGTACAAAAATGACAAATTCTTTTTTCGTTGCCCTCTTCTACAATATTGAGTTATGGTCAATAGTGTAAGTTCCAAAGTTAAATTTAAATTCGATTGACCGAAGTTAGGCCAGATTAGAACCAACCCACAGGATTTCATCATGTCTTTAGGTTTAATTAAATTTTTCACACAATTAGACAATTATTTGATTGGTACCACAAAATGGTATCAATTTTTTTTTGTAATCACATCAGTGTTTACAAACAGTAGTGTCATATAAGCAACGGTTTTTTTTTATTTCGAGAAACTTTTCTTGGTTTTGTTGTCGTTATTAATTATCTAAATAGTCGAAATAATATCAAACAAAGCTCAAATTAACACTTCAAAACAAAGCCGTTACAGTTAAAATTAACTTACACCGCTTCAGAGTCAATGGCGACGACAGTTTCATTGTCACTTGCTGATGGTTCCGTGATCTTCATCTCTACTAATTCACACTTCACCGAACTACACATTGAATTTCACAATAGTACCGTGCATTTGTTAGACATGCATTTTAAACGAGCAACTAGGAATTTGATATGCAAAAGAGTGCGGAGAACGGCGCGCGCGCGGATCCGACACTGAATTACCCACCGCCGACGCTACTTGCAGCATTAACTCGGCTAACTAGTTGATACCCGTCTGGATTGCAGCAATTTCATAGTCCTATTATTGCAGACATGAGGGCGGGATGCGGGACAGGACGGCTCTCGAGCGAAATTGGTAAATAAGCTTTTGATGTGTATTAAATTGATATAGTTCATGGATAATGAGGGTCTCTTTATGTATTATCTCTATGTTGGTGTCAATCCGCTTACTTATCCTTTGTTTATCGGGTGGGTTTAAACTCATTTACATAAATATGCAGTGTAACTATTAAGTCTTAATTATTCTTAACGCAGTCGGTTATTCTTGACAGAGTAGTTGTGGTCACTTATGACTAGTCATGAGGCTCATTGTCTTGCGCACTAATTACAAGGATATTGATAATTAGTTTATTGATTTGGTTAGTCCAAAAAGCACCACGTGATCTAGCATCATTCACCATGAAGAATACCGGTTCTTCTTCGCACTTTCGTAGCGGACTGGATCCATACAATCTTCTTCCCGTCGCTTGTAAATGGTTTTAGTTACCTATCATCTTATCTACTGTTAATGTAATTATAGACTTCATTGTTACCTATCCCTTCCAATCCTTCGGTCGGCATCACTTGTGATCTCACGTGTACATCATCTATTACGCTCCATTATAGCAATTTATTTGATTCTTCTGCAGGGGGACATGTCAAGCAGGATGCATATTATGTTCGTCATAATACATCATGCCTGTATCGCATATTCATGATATTGTTGCGTGATCGGATCAGTATTAATTGCCACTAACAGATTTTATGATTACCTATATAAATACTATCATACTTACATAACTTTCATCTCTAAACAAATCCAAAGCACATAATGAAATGGGGATAGGTTTCACAGTAGTATACTAATTCCCATAAGGATAAACTTTGATCACTTTTCAGTTTTAATACTTATATTCAAAGCTGTAATGTCTCACTAAATTGCATTGTTGATGCGGAGAAAGCCATTTGCTTACACCAGAGGTTGGTCGTCTTCAACTCTCTGTCCTGATACAAGAAAAAGCCGCTAAGTGTAAAAGGGTAATTTTGAGAACAGAAAAATAAAAGGTGCCAAACTAGTTTTCTAGAATTCTATATTGATGAATTCTAATTCTTCAAACTGGTGTCGAAACTGTGTAAGAAGTATGTACCCAATTTTTAAACAATTCTAGAAAACCAGTTTGGAAGGTTTTCATCATTTTCTCAAAATTACCTTCTCATTATTCATACTCGGAAAGTAGGTCTGCAGTTGCCTGAGGAGCGGGTTGAAAGTAATACTTTTCAGCCCTAGGGAGAATCGTTTTCAACTAACAGCTGTCAAATTATAAAAAAAAACTTGTTATATTTTCACATTTCTATTGAAATATATACGACCTAGACGTGCCTGCGTCACCAATACCCTCACCTATCCCAATTCCAACACCAAATTCTTTTTCAATTCCTTTACTGTCCGAGATGCGCAGATGTGGAATAAACTGCCATTAGAGCACTATCTGTCTCACTCATACATAATATGGTATGTATGTATTTATGTAAGTATGTTTATTATAGTTATTATTATTTATTTTATATAGGTATAGGTAGTTCAGGTATTTAGTTATTATGTAGTCTATTATGCACTTATTTTGCCTCCCTTGCTTTTACTACCTCGTCTCACACCCCGTAAGGTTGGCTGGAAGAGATGCAAATTATTTAGAACGTAAAATATTTAGCTTGTGTTCAATGATGGAAACGAAAAATAATGGCTGAATGGTCGGCCACAGAAAAAAAATAAACGGGAAAGCGGGAATCTGATCTTCATTTGTTTTTTCGAGTTGTAGAGTTTTGTTTATACTTCCGTATAGCAGAGATTTGTATTAACACAATGAGTTCATCTGATTCATTTATGGATTATATTATATATTAGATATGGATTTAACGCCTGATTAATTCATGTTTTTATTTTTACTGTCCTTATATTAGTAATGAAAAGCACAGTGTATACCTCGGGTTAAAGACTTATTTAGTCCCTCGAACTATTGGCGGACTAAATAAATTACTTTCACCCCTAGAGTAACAATGTACTATTTTACACTTAATGAGAGACACGGAGCTGTTCTTCTATCGTATCAGGGCGCTGTGCATACTTTACAAAGGTGAAGTCATTCATGACCAAGGTTTCTATCAGGAATTTGCAGATTAGACGGGATATCCTTTTGCGACTGGAACATCATGCAATGTGCGCTCAACCGCAGTATGCCAGAGAACGTGGGGGAGCATGGAGAGGATATCACCGATTTCGCTGCGCCGCCGGAGACAAGGCACAATGCGCAGCCTTTAGTTGAATTGTCAGCTCGTTATGTCTGAATATTTAAACATGGAGACGTAGCATAACTAAGATCTGACAACACATTTTCATATTTCTCAGGGTAGCAACACACTTGTTGGTTTCAAACGTTTGCTACGCTCAGTTGCAGATATTTTCCACCAGGTTGATTGTAATACCGTTTGCCGTTGGAATAGTAAGAAAAGAAACTCAACAGTTGGTATTGTTATTTCGTACATTCCAACTCTCCTCACCACTACAATTCAGATTCTTTTGCAATTTATCAATAATTTGATGCTTATCGCAATTTTGCCAAACATAATCCTCGATAATGATGACACAGACAAAGTAACGACATTACTTTTACCTGACTATAAATGTGTGGAAAGGTTTTTAACAAGGACTTTTTCAATAAAATAATTAGTTTAAAGTACAAAAAATAAGAATTTGATTATAAGTAGTTATACATAAATAGTAGGCCCGATTCTGAAGGCATACATTTAAAATCTGACAGCACTAAAATTAGTTTCGTCTCTATCTCTATAATACTCTGTGAGAGGGCTAGCACCAATTTTAATTTTAAATGTGTTCCCTCAGAATCAGGCCCAGTGCCTAGATTCCAGATAATAAAAACAACAAATGGTAGCTGCTGATTGCTATCGCGTGATATGAACTAATTAATCTGCATCGCGCGATACTGATAAAAATCTGAATACAAATACTTAGGTAACATTAATCCGAATTAATCAACGACCTCCGTGGCGGAACGGGTAGCTCTCGGACTGCCACGCCGGAGGTTGCGGGTTCGAATCCCGCTAGGGGCAAATGTTCGTATGATGAATATGAATGTTTGTACCCAACTGGGTGTTTGTATATTTATTTAAGCATGTCTATCCGTTATCTAGCAACCATACCACAGGCTCTACCTAGTTTGGCACTGGATAATTAGTGTGAATGTCTGAGATATTTATATTTATTTATTTCTTATTTATTTATAATGGTATTCTTATGCAATCAAAAATAGTTCAAGAAACCGATGCACCTGTTGCTAAGACAAGAGTGTAGGGCGTGAGGACAGCGGTCTCTAGATACGGAGTAATAGGCTATACCTAGTACCCAAGTTGGAGCATGGAACAGATTGCGATAATTAAGTAACATTGGACATGACTATAAATGAGGTTGAATAACTGACAGATCTTTAAGTTCTTGAGATACTGAGGACGATTGTTTTTATTTTTGGAAGAATGAAACGTTCAACCGACCCCTTATATTTCAAACTAAACTGGATTAGACTAAATAAATCAAATAATAAAAAAAATTAACTAAATAAAACTGAACTAAACATTTACAATAATTCAAATTAAATTTACCTAAATAGAAAATGTTAACTAAAGTAAATAACAGTTCTGTAAAGATAGGAAGTGTTGCCGTCATTATTAATATTAATAATTAAATATAAATAAACAATAAAATTTGACGGATAAGGAGCCTTCAATAATTGTAGCAGAGGCATTTTGCCATGACCTTTTTATTTATTATTTGATTTATGTTTCATGTAGCAAGAGGTTTCAAATATTTTAACTCACCTCAATCACTATTTCAACCACTCCAGGAATGGGAGTCGTTTAAAACATATTCTACTTTTTTTAATACCTCCATTTTTTAATGCAGATGATGCCACTATAGACCTATATATTTATAGTAAGATAACTTAGATTTACTTGAAGCATACTGTCAACTACACTCAGTTAAAAACGTTGTTACAGCGAGTGATCTCAATGGTTCAACCATCCCCGGTCTACCCTGTAAGTGATGCAGTAACTTCCTGGTTAGTAACTGATCTAGGTAGTTATAATTAAAATAAACTCCGGCGACGTCAATTTCACACACAATTTGCATCACGTGACTGATAACAACAAGGAATATTATCAGAATAAAAACAATTCAGCGGCGAAATCAAATACTTAGATAACGTTGATCCGGATTAGTCAACGTGGATACAGCATTCAAATAACGATTAACGATCGTTAAAATTCTCTAAATACCTCTATATTCTATACCAGGAACGAAAATAATAGTTACTAACAAACCAGGAGCTGTAAGGTTAGCAATATTTCCAAGATCGATTATAAAACTAACGTATTTACTTCACTAATAATCCATGTTACACCATCATCATCCTAAATACGTCCACTGCTGGACATAGACCTGCCCAATAGAAAACCACTTTTGGTAAGTTGTCCATTGGGGGTATGCCATAATCACCTTCACCACCACCGCTTGACAGGCGGATTGGCGATCGCAGTAACGATTTTAACAAACACACCAGGAGATCGCGTCCCTGGTGCAATCCCTTAGTCACCTTGACGACACCCACGGGAAAGATAGGGGTGGCCCTATTCTAAGCCGGGAACCACACGGCAATATTACACCATAACAACAACGTATACACTGATTATTGTAGTATTCGTAATGCTATTTGTTGGCAAACATTATTTACGTTCCTGAAACGGAATAGGTATATGTAAATAATTATGATTTTGTATAAACAGTTTCTTGGATGGTTGTACAAATTCTAAAAGGCCTTATATAAAAAAACCTTATCTTTTTACTTTAATTTTCATTGTTGTATAGGGTATCGTGGTGTGTATTATTTATTAGTAATAAATTATTACTTATACTAAAAAGAAATATTTTACACACCTCTCTATATCTTTTTCTTTTTGTAACAAAATGTGTAAATTGTGTAAAGAGTGTAAGTGTTAAATTTTGATGAATATTGTTTTCAAAGGAAACGTGCATAGATAAGACACAAACATTTTGTCAACGAAATATAGATAAAATTAAACATACAAAAAGAAAGAGATAAAATAAAGATACTACATATTTATTTTATTTAGTACGAATGTATTATTAGTAGATGTATTATTTTAAAAATATTTCCGAATTTGAAATTCAACTCATCCCGAATTGTCGGTACCTCCTCCATGTCCAACATTTGGCTCACAAAATATTTTTTATCTTCCAAATTATGCTCTGTTGGTAACTTTTATGAAATGAAAAAGAAGTTTTGTTACGTGTTTGGCGTATAATAGCCCACGTTGTTCAGTTGAATAGCTTATGATGTCAAAGTGTGAAAGTAGTTCCTAACAGCCTGTATAGAGCATGGGGTTAACTAACATTCCAGACCATTAGCTTAGCTCCTTGGGTCGCTGCCCAGAAGGCGTCGAGCAGTCTCGCTCGCTGCTAGCCGCCCACGCATCTAACACCCACAACATCGAGGACCTTATCCCCAGCTGTTAAAGACGATATTTGGGTATGTGCCAATATGGAAGAAAATGTCAGGGTCTCCATAAATTGCACATTATGAGCTGGAACAGACGGATATGTTTGGTAGGAGTTACGAATGTACATAGCTTGCATAACGGCCTAACAACATCCTGTCAAGGTGTACTTAGACTTTACTTATCATATAATAAACAATTTCACACTTATCCTTATTATTTCGGAAAATAAGAAACTACATACTTCAGTGTTTCAACTAAGGTAACCAAAAATACGTTACTTTTCCACTATTACAAGAGTTGGAACTTTGATGTTCGTTGTGAACTTATGATTTTATTGCAAAGCAAGCAATGACGATCAGATATAAGGAATTTGATTCTTCTTTTTATAAATTTACATCCAGGTACATCACTCGCGTAGTATATTTATGTTAATCGTATAGAGCGGATAGAATCAAATCGCATCAAATTCGTAGACAATGGACACATATTAGACAATTAACTTTACATAACTTCAACTTTCTAATGTTATGCTCCTTTGAGTTTAGCATTGATAATTGACGACCGTATACGTCTAAGTAGATATTTGATGAGTATGAGGCATGAACCCCCTGGTGGCTTTTGTATAGCTACTCTCGAGCAAAATAAGCTGTGTAGTCGACACGTCGAGTGGCGGTGGAGACTGCTCCAGCACCCTCAGTACAACAATGGTACCTGTCCTACGGTGACTAAAGCTAGACGTACTCTACAACAAGTATACACTGAGCTGTCTGAAAGCGCTAATTAGGCATAGCACCCTCGTCTAATTAATGTGGCGCGTCTTCTGACAAAAGATTTAAGTGTAAGGGTTAAAATGCCGTAAGATATTAGGGTGGCGAGAATCAGGAAGGTTTATTACCATATTTCTAAAGAGAGGAAACTGTAGGTAATAAAAGGGGTGTTTGTTTGCCGTATTAAATTATCTTGGTTAGTGTGGGTGGAGACAGAATAATTAATAAATACATAATTTTGATATCTACCACTTTACTTTCGCTATTTGTTATTACTACTCAGCAAACTAGATTTAGAGTGTATACCACTAATAATCTTCAAACATTTGGAGGTGACTTGAATAAAAAATTAATTGCAAAAATATTCTAAACAAATAATTATACATACCTACATTCATCATTATACCAGTTTAACAGTACATTGATAAGCTTAATTTCTAAAAAAAAGTTTAGGATTGGCTAGTACTTACTATATTTTAGCAACATATAGACGTTGGCGCCACATGGTGTGGGTCAATTTTAAGACATTATTGGGCTCGATTCTGAAGGCACAATGTTAAAATTTGACAGCACTAAAACTGTTGCTATCCTTGTCACACAGTATTATGAAGATAAAGACGAAACCAATTTTAGCGCTGTCAAATTTTAAATGTGTGCCTTCAGAATCGGGCCCATTATCATCATACTACAAAAAATAAGTATAGACAAAAATATATGTATGTATTTCATTTAAATAATTACTATCGTACAATAACATCCTAAAAGCTTATCCATCGTCGAGTTCTTCGGTATTCGAAGATAGCATCCAGGAATAATCTAGATTTCCGGCTCATCAGATCCTAAATGAAGTAAATTTTATGGATTGTTTTTACAGCGACTGTGTAAATAAAGATGTAAAGTGGACTAACAGAACATCAATCTGTCTTTACACCCCATTAGTGTTGTTACGTTGTCTCTCTCCCAGTAACTATTCCCTATTTTCTCACGTGTTCACGCGACGAGTCAGTCAAGATGCCGCATCTGTAACCAATTAATCAAATGAAGGGAAACGACTTGAAATACAATTTTAAACGGCGTTTGTTTAAAAGGTACCTTTGTAGGTATACTATTGAATTAGTAATTTTAGAAGAAAGAAAAACGCAAACCATTTATTGTCAAATTTACTAATATTTCAAAATGATTAATTATCTGCTTGCAATTATTTATAAATTAATCAATGTCCGATAAATAATTTCTTTAATCTACAATATTTTATTTATATGAATCAAATAGGTAGGTATTGTTTAAAAAACGTAAGTAGGTACATATATATTATGTAGTGGTAATTTGTTCGCATAGACATCCAATATTTGTAATTTATAATGCTCTGTACGGTTCACAAACAGCTTAATTAGTCTGTCAATTACAAGTTATATAAATCTACATTTGTCTCTCTCAAATTTATACCTATACGTGATTAGGACACTAGCTCAGGTGTAAACTAAATGTCATCGGTTATTAGTTCTGTGGCAGGTTCTACACCCGCTATTTCTATTAATACTTATCCTTAACATAATGTCTTGTAAACAAAACCATGATGTTTCCCTCTTATAAAGGAAGGACCTTAATTTAAACGAGTCTCGGGTAAACAAAATACCTATCTCTGAATAACTCTGGCATTTAAATTCACGTGAATCTCACAGCCGACCTTTAGCTACCCATTTCCGAACCAATGAACTTGTCTTTCTTCTGATGTTTTGATATCCAACAGACTCTTAACAGATATTCAGATCATATTGCAATGTCTCTAAATATAGAGAAATTGCTTACCTAACCCCTTGACATATTAGTTTTCGCTAATCGCTAGGTTTTGCACATACGGAACTCAGTTTTTTTCTTGGACATTTATATTTGTCTGTTGTTTTTTTAAGCGACACAATAACTGCCATTACGATATGAGTTATTATAGAAGATTACCAAAGTGTCAACATCCATGGTATAGATATTAAATAAGCAGATAATATGGTCTTTGCCACGATCATTGTATCTTATTATGTTTAGTGGGCTTGGCAACTCAGAAACACTCTTGTTTATCTATTCTAGGCACGTTTCAATCAGGTGCATTACACTACAATGTAGACATTGAATAACGTGGCGTGACGTCACGTTCACGGTGTTTATCTACAAGATTTGAAGTCTTAATAAGATATTAAGGATGACTGACAGACTGATTATCAACTCACAACTTACCTTTTTTTTCAGGGGTGTCCGGGTAAACCTCACGATTTCACCCAAATGTCCGCGGTTTTTTAAGTTATTGTCCGTAATGTAAACGGCGTCTGCAATTTTGGTGATGGTAACCCTATTTTCACCACCCAATTATTGAAATATGCATCGCAAACATAATACGTGAGAAACTTGCGACGATGACACTTTTAAATAGTAACTCTCATTTTATAAGGTCACATAATCTAAGTTCCTCTGTTGGAGGTATAGATGGCATTTTAATTCGCCCGAGGGTCGGCGTCCACATAATTAGATTCCAAGCCTCGTTCAGGTGACGGTTATATTGTGGAAATTAAATTCATAAATGCTTTGAAGAATTTTGTAAATTTTTATTTTCTAAAAACTTATTAAAATAATCATACTTACCTACTCTATGCTATTTATAACAATCTTATACACCAATATGGAAATGTATGTCCTGCTAGCTGTTTCTTACACGTCACTTGGCTTTTGACCATCACCGGATTCTCATAAGGAATTCAACTAACACTAACCGGAAAAAATACTAAAGGTTAAAATATCGAATATTATATAAGTATGTCCATCTCGTTAGCATTATGTATAGGACGACACAATTCCTATTCAGTAAACGATTACGGAATGGGAATTAGTTTTTGATTTCGTAGCCAGTTACAAAATTTGGTTTCTCGAAGAAGTAGGGTAATTGTAATTTTTTTGGGAACTGTTTTAAAATACTCGAATGTCATATATATTTTTTTATTATTTATTCATGGTAATGGCGATCACTATCGTCGATAAACCCGCAATATTTGGCCATATAGAATAACAATGTAGGTTTTTATAAAATAAGTCCAGCATACTCATGACATGAGTTACGAAAATTGAAAAATAAACATCCCTCATCAAATAGCAATACAATAAATCTAACAAACTTTCTAAGTCGGGGCTGCGGTGCAGTAAATCGATTTAGTCCGCTCAGGTGGAACTGAACAGGAATTGAGACAATATTGACTCGGATCATTTCGGCCAATGGGGAGGATCGAGTCGTGAATTCGAGAGTCTGATTGAGGTACCTGCAGTGGCGAAATTCGTAAAAGTTAAGCTTTATTTGAGCGATAAAGTCACAAATACAATAAGAGTTATTTTTATCAAAATAAGAAGATAAGAGGCAATAAAGACATTGCCTCATATTGTGGGATTCTCGCTTTGTTTGATAGGTATATTTTATCAATCAAGGACTGTCTATAGGGATAAGCCAATAATGCCAGCTCCAATACCTAACTATAATAAAGACAATGAATGTTAATACATTTATTAGTAAAATCGCATCGTGTTAAGTAAACACAATATAAATATACGTAAATAGTTGATCACACAATTTCTCAATAACTAGATTCTAGGGGAGTTGTATCGTTTGGAGATTTGCTTCAGCCCGATAACCGATCCGAATAGCCATAGTTCTTGTTACCCCGAACTATGAGGAAGGGACAGAAAGGTATTTTCGTTGAAAACAATGTGGCACCGTCTCGGGGGGCGACTCGTTTCCGCTACATAAACTGCACGAGAGGGCGCCACTACCAGCATCGATCGGCAGCGGTACATTACAAAGCGAAACACTAACCCCTGTTGAAATTTATACTTCAACCGACACTTAATGAGATATTCCACTATCGTTAAAATCTGCATTTTCATGAATAAAAATGTTTTTGAAAAGTTCATTAAAAATTCTTCCACTATCTCTGGGAACAGTGAGCCACACGTCCAGCTATACTCACTGGTAACTTGTGCAACGGCAATAGTAGCTATAATGCAATGGCTTTGTATAACACGAGCTGAGCTAACACATATATTTGATTCGGAGTCATACTATTCATTCACAGTGCTTTATTATAGGTGATCAGATCAATATTAATAAACAAAAACAAAACAGGTACTTTAGAGAGTTATGGTAATTCGGATGTTTTAATATAATATAGGTAACTATCTATTTAGTTTAAAACACAAGAGTTAACGTTTTATTTGATTTCCTTTCTATTCGATTGCTTCCAACGGTGAAAGTTATGTCTGATGTTCTTACTGCGTCGAGACGGCTGTATTTCAGTCGTTACCTCGGTTAAAATACCTTTAGTACAATGACAAACTTCCAGCGGAAGTTTAAACGAGACTCTCACAACAAGGGCGCTATCCGAATTTACGATCGCTGTTTCAGGAAAGCTTCGCCTTTTTTACATAAAATAAGAATAATTTATGGAATCTCTATCAAATAAACAACCTATAAGTATTACTCCTCATAGTTATTGTCATAAAGTAGCTTCTTACAACACTCCTTATCAGCTTTCATGTCACAGGGCTGATATGATGATGATGAACTATATTATACGTATAAAACAATGAAAACATGGCTAAGTAAACTTGTCGATTAAATAATTTATGATAATGATAAACGTCATCAGCTTCTTCTCCAAAACCACTAAAGGGATTTGAAAGTGGTTTTCATTGTTGGAGAGCTTGGTTTACCGTGATTTTTTTTCAGGCTGGAAACAAACGCTTTTTTTAAGCCGGCGAATCCGCGGGCAACAGCTTTAATATAATTAAGTCGAAAGTGTGTTTGTGTGTTTATTTGTCAGTTTCTTTCACGGCTCGGCTTTTCAACTAATCACCACACATAACATCATGTATATGAACATAGGCTAATGTTTACCTCTGGAACAATGGTTCCCACGAAGCAGCTCGAAGAAGCTCGTCACGTTATCATTATCAAAAATTATGCAGTCGACATGTTTACTTAGTAATGTTTTCATCGTTTTATACATATAATGTATTCACTGTACAATGGCATGACGTCATTATCCAGCACTATTATAGTTTTAACACGGTTAAAAAGTATTTAATTGGCGATTTTTATTTGGTGAGCCGAATTCGCGTTTCTTGGTTATGCACTAATTATAATGGTGGGTAACCGCATAATTAATAAAAACTTATTACCGAATGCGGCAAAATGTTTTCAAGCGCGATAAGATGCTGATAAAGCCCTGCATTGTAAATTTAGCTTTCCTTGTAGATGTTTAACGGTGGTGCATAGAGGTGAATAATAAGGTAGGTAAACGCCAGCTACTCTGTGCCTCGACTAGACTGCGAACTGAAGATAATTGTCTCGCAAGCTGAACTGCAACTAGGCAAAAACAACTTCGAGAAGGAAATTCGACAGGAGGATTAGGCTAGGCTGGGCAGCATTTGGGAAGTTGCGTCATATATTCTCGTCGCGTATACCACAGTGCCTGAAGACAAAAGTCTTCAACCAGTGCGTCCTAGCCGTAATGACCTACGGCGACATACTACAATTCACTATTTCATTTACACAATAATATGTCCCAGGTGAAGGATTGACACTTTGCTATATAGTTTCATATTAGAAGAACATTAAAAATGTTAAATCACTCAATAGCAAAGTTAATGCAAGTTCTTTGTACAAGGACATTAATCTGCTTCAAATGTATATTACTGATCAGGACGAACAATTTTGAAGGTGCCAAAAGTATCGTGTCAGTTTCGCCGACTCACTCTGTATAAATAGATGGCTTCCCTACTTTAAATACGGTGGCATTAGAATGTTTGATTTATGAGGCGCGATAGCCTCTGAGTAAAATATTTGACAGCGGTGTCAGATTTAGGGGAAATGCAGTTCAAACCGTAGGAAATCGAAACACGTCATCCAAGTTATACCTATATATTATTGTCGTCTTACAGCTATGAAAGAATAACTTATCAATTACCCTTCTCCAGGTTAAAAAATTATACAGAACGATTTTAACTTGATTTTCTTATTCTAAAATAAATTATTATAATAATAATAATAATAATAAAATCATTTATTCATCTCTTAAAAAAATGTACATACAATAACTCCGCCAAACTGTATAATACAGTTTGTTGGCAGAAATAGCTCTCTTACTTTATACACATCTATGGCAGAGAATACTAACTATAATTTATGTTAAGCACGATATAATTAACTAAGCGCAAACGTTTTGGAAGTGTTCGAAAAAATAAATCAATGCTTTGCGCCTTACTTACTGGTACATCTCGGTTGGGTCCAAATATAACCACCCCAAATGATCTGCGGGCTGGAGATAGTACCTCCATCGCTTGTTCATCCTAAATACGATCAGAAGAAGCATTATGTGCATTATATCTCCGAGAGTTTGCATATATACCTATCCAACATATTGTGGCAACATATGCAACCAGTTTACGTCGGGGAAGCTCATTTTATGCTAATATTGCGTCGTCGGTAACAGTTTATGCGTTTTGAAATGACTGTAAGTGAAATTGAGTTTCATTCGTTCGTATATAAAGTCTAACGAGTATTTCGGTACGTATTCTTATTAATACCACTGAATTTTCGGCTACGCAGAACATCGAGGAAACCTGTATGCTGGAAAAGTATCCACAAGGTTGGCAAAAGCAATAGCATTATCTATACATATAATGAAACAATAGAAAAACAAAACAAAGGCGATTCTGTACATTAAAGTTAAAAAAATTTACTTCCTAGACATTACTTAAGACCAGTAGAGTCCAAAAATATAATTTAAAAATGTCGTGTCTGTCTGTATGTATATTTGTACGGGCTAATCTTGGAAACTACTGAACAATAACCTGAGCCCAACGATTTCGATGTGATATGCGTAAAGTTGCACTACGACTACGAAAAATGATTATAATACAACAGCACTGTTAATATTACAGCGCAGACGAAGTCGCTGGCAACAGCTAGTGCATAATATATTCTTGATCTAAGTCTAAGGTGTTAACTAATTTTTACATTACGAGTAGGTATAAATATCTTGTGCAGTCTTGCTGATAGATATTGATACTTAGGTACCTAATTGATATCCTGTCATAGATAAATTAAAGATTACGTTTTTTCCTTATTGACTTCCGAAAATGGCCAGTTTATGCATCCTTCCTAGACCTTTCAAAGGCTTTTGACCTAGTTTCTTATCAGGTCCTGTGTAAACTTGCTGGGGTCAACCTTGCTCCTGAACTTAGTGTTTAAATACTAGTATCTAAATCAGACTAACCAGGTAAAATGGGTAAACCAGTTGTCGAACGTATATAATCTAAACTGTGGGGTGAGGCAGGGGGGGTTGACTTCACCAAGGCTATTTAACCTTTATATGAATGAGTTGATAGTCGCACTCAGCAGCATGCGGGTGGGTTGCTCGGTTGGAAACGTGAGAGTTACCAATATTAGCTACGCCGACGATATGGTGTTACTGAGTTCGTCTGTCAACGGATTAAGACAGCTCTTGAGTGAGTGAGACTTATGTCGAAGTTACAGACTTAGATACAATGTTAAAAAAGTGAGCTTATGATTTTCTCTGCCGGAATAAAGCCTCCTGAAAAAGTGGCTCTGATTAAACTATATGGCAGTGACCTGAAGCGAGTATCATAGTTCAAGTACCTGGGGCACACTATGATGGAGAGCTTAAATGACGATGATGATATAGAGATTTGACTTTGACTTTTGACTTTGACACTTTTTAAAGCTTACTGTCAGTCGTTCTACACGAGCAGCCTGTGGTCCAGCTATACCCGATAGTCTTACAGCGCCCTGTGCGTACAGTATAATAACGTCTTCAGGGTGCTGTTGGGGCTGCCCCGCTTTTGTAGCGCGTCCGGTATGTTCGCGGAAGCGCGTACCGACGGCTTTCAAGCTATAATGAGAAAAAAAAATGGCTTCACTAACATACAGAGTGAGGAGCAGCACCAACAGCATCTTAGGCGTTATAACGGGCAACTTTCAATGCCCTATAATGCAGCACTGTCGGCGGGTTCTGGTAGGACAGGGTGACAAACTGGCCCTGCCAAAGCCACGCTTGCGGTAGACTATTAATGCTTTTTGTATTTTTTTGTATGTTTACTAACCCTTAGGTCTTAAGAGTATTGTTACTAACAAAATCGATCTATGTAATCCGAATAATGAAATAAATAATAATAAATAGATAAATGTGATGTTAATGCCAACTCATAATTTTTTTTAAAAGAGCGTGTTGAGTGCGGTCTAATGCTTATGCTCCTTTTGGCAGTTCTTCTCTTGGCTTTTTATAGTTTGGTTGTGTTTTTTTACAATATATATAAATAAATCCCTATTCCTATTAAAAAAAAAAAAATAGAATATTTAAAAAGTATTTTTTTTTCAATGTCACTAAAGTATGTCCAGTAGTTTTAATTTAATAATGTTTGAAACTAAGAAACAGTGTCCTTACTTAAATTTTTTTAAATCGATATTTTTTTTAACGTTACAATGCCTCTTTTTTATTTTAAGTTTTTATTTTAGATAAGATAGGTAGTATATTTAATTGATTAGCACCCACCTGCCTGGTGCTTATAGAGAATGAACCGCTGGTAATAGGGATGAAGCATCTTCGGCGTGTAAGACTACGTAAGCTTTTCTGAACTTTCATGATAGGCTTCATGATTAAGGGTGTCAGGATTTTTAGTTAGGCGAGGTAAAAAATATTGCGTTGCATAAAATGGGCACGTAGAACTATTCCAGCATGTAGCAAAGAATTTCATTTTTATTAGTACACGATAATGAAAATTAAAATAAGATTAGATTAAGCTGATTCACTTATTTGATATTCAATTACTTCCTACATTTGACGAATATATTTTTACATTTATTCTAACTCAACTTGAAACTTTGTACGCGGGTAGTTTAGATAAGTATTTAGTTACTGAAAAATCTTAAATTTCTTTTAGTCCTGTTATTCCCTCTACTATGTCCCACCACAATGACAGAGTGGTGATACCAATATAAATGATAACAATTTATTCCTACTTATTCTTGTTAATCCTACAGAACAAACCCTGTGGGTCCAACAGGAATAATTTTATACATTTTCCACTGGTGGGACAAGAATGGTGGGACCACAGTAAACCTGGAAAATTGAATAATATCGACAAACTCTATAGAGAAAGGATCTAGAGATAAATAAACGGTAAAAAATATATATATTTTTAATTGTAAATATTTTTAAATAGTAATTCTGTGCTCTGCTTTATGTCAATATTATTTCTACTTAGTCGTAATGAGGAAGACACTGACTCTTGAAATACAGTTTACCTAGTTTGGGAGTTAGGGCTTCATAAATAATGTATCACTATAAATCGAAAAAAGTTAAGTTTATGTTTAAAAAATATATCCCATAGTCTCTATCGCATATATATCTACGCAACATTTGATGCGTACCTAGTGCCACGCTAATTTCATGCCACTCGAGCACCAAGAGCGCTCCAAAATTACATCGCGACTCGCAGACTAGCGTGAGAGGCGCGGCGTTTTAATGAGTAGGTGGCGAACGCACACAGTGCTTAATCAAAGCGAACATGCCCCGAACTAAAGGGAATGGTTAGTTTCACACTCCAAACTGAAATTTTGTACTGCTAATTAATGCTTCCACTCTGGCAGTAAAGGTAATTTTCAGTTACGATGGCTTCATTTTTTATTTAGCTTGCACATCTACGCGTTTCTAACACCAGCCTATGTAATAGTCTACCGCTGGACCCGAAGTAATGTAAGATGTATGCCCTAATCGCTGGAGACGCGTAGGCGAGCTGGAGCTCTAGTCCGTAATCATTTCGAATAATATCCGTCGAACTAAAAAGGTTTTTTGTACTCTCTAACGGATTGTTTGCTATATTCGGATAAGCGATTAACGTCTATCTTAGTTAATCGCCACACGCTTATTAGAATAAATATAAAGGACCGTTAGAGTATACAAACTATAGAAATCCAATCAAGATAGAATGGTGAAGCAGACGCGACACGCGTGCCAACGATATGCAATTTATTGCACAAACTATCAAACGCTTACTCGTTTCGCGCCGAGTCAAGGACGAGTAACCATCGAAAAATAATCTGCAATAATTTCATATTGCGCGATTTCTAACTGCGGAACTGCTTCTTCTCACTAGACACGTGACCGCGAGACATAAATGGTGCACGGGAAAGGCGCTCTGCGTTCGAAAATCGGCACGCGCGTAAAGTAAACAAGTTGCTATAACCGCTCTATCTTGATAGGATTTCTGTGGTGCAAACTGTTTATTTTAATTAAATGGATATTATCCGAAATGCTTACAGAGTAAGCCTCCTGATCACAAATCACAGCGTATGAAGTTTAATGCATGGTTTATTTAATCCAACTACGAAAAGGATTGGTACTACGTATATTAAGATCCGGCTCTAATACCTAACTACTTTATCTATTAAATTTAAATTAAAAATCTTAATTAGATTAATTTTTCGATTTTCTATTTGTAGTGATCTATGTAAGCTTATGATCATTCCCGATGACGTAAATACCGTAGCCCGGTGTAAGTACATAAACGCACCTCGCCCTCTTTGTATCCAGCTATAACCTAAGACGGACGTCAAATAACATCTCCCACATTTTGTAATAATATTAATAGTTTAACGATAATATAACAGTGGGCCCGATTCTGAAGGAACACATTTAAAATTTGACAGCGTTAAAATTGGTTTCGTCTTTATCTTCATAATATTGTGTGACAAGGATAGCAACAGTTTTAGTGCTGTCAAATTTTAACGTTGTGCCTTCAGAATCGAGCCCAGTGTCTCATCAATTAGACGTTTTACTAAAACCCTCATCAATACACTATTAAAATAAATTGCCAGACTGACCAAGGTGTTTAGATTTTCACAGATTCTTTATCTTATCATGCCATTGCATAGATTCGCCAATCACTCCGATAATAGCACTCTAAAATTATGGATCGTCATCTTCCTTATCGTCATCATCACCAGCCTGTCATACCTGCATGTTTAAGTTCTTGCCACTTCTCATCAAAGGCTATCTATTCTAAACTCGAACGGAGTAATTTCCTTCTTTACAAAAAACAGGGAAGGAAGGGGAAATGCGGTAAAATGAAAAAAGAGCACGAGCAGGTGTTTTATTTAGGTCCGCCACTTAAACGGTTGTTTGAAACCTCACAAAGTTTCCCCCACCTTTATATATCTTTTTATTTAGCTGATGTGTTTATTCAAGACACCATTCATAGTTATGTAAGAAATGAGACACAAACTCATAAGGGGCTCAATTTCTTCAATAATACAAACGGTACGGCCACACCGCACAACTTTCTCACTGATCGACTTAACCAATTTTACCGGCAAAAATAAGTTTTATTGTAATGTACTTGTGCCCGAGGCGCAGACCACTGAAATACAAATGCCATTTTTATAATTATATTTCTAGCATTGGACATCCCATAGCATACTGGCGAAATATGCAGCTATTGGAAATGTTTCCAAAAACAATATTAGTGTATATCTGTCGAAGTGTTATAGGAATAGGATATTCGTATAGAATATAGAATATTGTATTTTTTAAATAAAGTGTTATGCTGTATTAGCATACTCGAAAACTACTCATGTCATATGATTATGGAAAAGAAAATGTCTATGACGATAATTAAATAGCACATAAATGTTCATTGTACGGTTTACCGATTTTACCAATGGGCATTAATGTATGACACGCGAATTTTCAAGAAAATCGTAGGCAGTTTTTGAACAAATCCAATTTGTCATTTCTTTTGTATAGGAGGTAGGTACCTTAATTTCAAAGCTACAAAAAAACTCTCGAGATATTTACGAAATACAAAATTTCAGCAAAATCGCTTCACCAATTTAGGCGCTATACTCGGTAACGGACACACACATATAAAAAATTTGATGTAATGGAATCGAGTTTTAACATTGTCGTTCGAAAGTAAAAAGCAAAGTTAGAAATTAAATTAAATTTCATACCTACTTAAGTAGTTGGTTAAAGAATTGAATAAATTACAATCAGATAACAAATATCTACCAAATCCCTACAATAAAGATTACAGCCAAAGGTAAGGAAGTAATTGTGCGCTTCACGTGCTATAATCAATCAAGTCATAACCACCTCACGAACTGAATTTAGAATTCTCTGCCATCCGATTTAAAATACATTGTATCAGGTGGATTACTAAAAAAAAGAACTGCACAAGCACTTCTTGTGTGTAGACTATGTACTGATCACTTGAGCGCTCTGTCCACATACAAATGGGCTTCCATTTCTGTGGACATTACTGTAACTTATATATTGTGAAATTTTGTTGAATAATAAAAAATAAAAATAAACTATTCTGGAATAGCCTGCGGGGTTGTTTGTACCAGACATTCGGGTAATGCATACCGTCGATGTTAGACAATGTAAGATTTCTATCACGATTGTTCGGACGCCCATGCGTTGATCGCATACTTATATACGAACGCGCGATCAAACATACTAATATTTGTTGAATATTCTAATGAAAGCTCAACATCATCATATCAGCCCTTAAACCTCCCCTGCTGGACTTAGGCCTTCTCCAATGAACGCCACCACACCCGGAAATAGACTAATAATATTGTATTTGTATACACAATTAAATCTCATCGCATTATCTTAAGACCGCTAGCCAATTAGGACAACCCCTTTCGCACTCTTGATAGAAATCTTAATGTTATTGCATTGTCTAACATCGGCGGCATGCATCATCTGAATGTCTGCAAACAAACCCGCAAAATATTCCATAATAGTTCGTGAGCGATTGTGGCTTGATTGATGTAGCACGTGAAGCTAATAATTACTCCATGCCTTTGAGTGTTATCTCAACGCAGCCCGCACGGACTGTACTGAAGGCATTTAGCCAGTCATCACCAACTTGTCACGTGACTCTACTTTTTAGGGTTTCGGCTCTATCATAGAAGCTACGTTACTTTTAGATAACAGACAAGTTAACGGTGGATTTCGGTTAAAAGTAGTAATTTACTAATAATAAGTTACTTATTTTAACAAATCTATCAAAATAAAATGCGTCAAGGGAATCAACTGAGACGCCTGTTTTCAAGATTCACCCTTAATCGATGGCGAATAGTAAGAAGTACTCTTGTGGGAGGTCAGCCTTTGCTATTTCATCCGTTTGAAAATTGTTATGTATCGTAGAACGGATCGTAGTCAGTGTAAAGATCCTTGCGATCCGATCCAACGATGTGTTCTAGGCTTGGACGTTAAAAGATCGTATCGGCGGCACGGATAGGGCGCTGTGAGTAAAGGCCTTGATCCAAGTTAGCTTTAAAGTCGATTAATGACGGAACCCAATCAGTGTACATCACATACCTACACACTTTTGAATTTTTTATGGTATCATTGATATTGTAAAATTGATAGATAAAACATAATTTGGTTATGACTCCTTTATGTCCGACAATTCAACCAATTTGAATTTTTTTCTTTTTATTAGGCCCTTGTAAATAACTACGTCACCGACTTCACACCCACATACTTAGAAAAACGCATGCGTTGGAGGTATGTACATGACGGAGAACAATTTCGATACAAGTAGATTAGTTTATCGGTACATGTTCAGATAAATACAGATTCTTTATCAACTAGGTTTGTATACAAGATGTACTGTTTGTTATAAGGACTAAAATACTAATGTTGCTAATAGGTTTATTCGTCTTTTAACAAATACGTAAGCGCAGCTGGTAATCACGGTTAGGCTGTATTATAAATTAAATGACACAAAGTTCTTCAAAGGATATCTAACATACACGAACTGGTTCATGTAGGTACATCTTACGACTCTAGACTCAATGCATATAAAGAAATTATCCGTGTATGCAATATAAATTTTAAAACTACCACTAAATATATTTTACTTTCTCCAATCGTGAACATGAAACAAAATTAACAACGCTGTATATACAAACATAAACCATTTAAAGACAAAATCGATCTTGATAATGTAATTGGATTAGATAAGAGGGTAATAAAGAGTTGCTCTCGTGAATTAAGCTTCACTTACCGTCCATCACCAAGTCGTCATGCGTGTGTTGCTGGTAGCCCAGTTGCTGGTCGTGGTCATGTTAGCCGTTGCCAGCGGCGGTGGCGACCACTACCATCCATCCAGCCGCACGTCGTCGTCGCGAAATACCGCGGCGTTCGACCCCCAAGAGACCACCGCACGGTTTTGGGAGGATGAAGCGAAAGCGGCGATCGAGAAACGACTTACTAATTTGCAGAACCATAAGACTGCAAAAAACATAATCATGTTCTTAGGTGACGGTATGTCAATACCAACCATGGCTGCTGCTCGGACTCTTAAGGGTCAGCGCGAAGGTCGCACGGGAGAAGAAACACAAATGTTCTTCGAATCTTTCCCTACAGTCGGACTCTCCAAGGTAATAATCATTTTAATAGCTTGAAACGTTGTATACTCAAAATCTTTGTAAATCCTATATGACTAATTATATTACAGACTTACTGCCTCGACCAACAAATCGCTGACTCCGCTTGCACGGCCACAGCTTATTTGTGCGGTGTAAAGAATAACTACGGCACAACGGGCTTGACAGGGACTGTTCAGCGATACGACTGCCCTGCATCTACTGACCCTTCGACGCATTTGGACTCGATTGCCGTGTGGGCCATCGCTGATGGTCGTGATGCTGGAATAGTGACTACGACACGAATCACCCACGCATCACCGTCTGGAACGTATGCCAGAGTTGCAAACAGAGACTGGGAAAATGACGCAGGTATAGTCGAAGATGAACAGAATCCTGATCTATGCCCTGATATTGCTAAACAACTCGTCCACACATCTCCTGGTGACCAACTCAAGGTATGTGACAACAATTTAAGGTATCTTTCATATTTTTCTAATGTTTATGATTAATTTTTCAAATTCTCTTCTTTCTACGAGTAGGTGATATTAGGTGGCGGTAGACGTAACTTTATACCAAACACGACTACCGATGAAGAAGGCACTCGAGGCAGAAGAACTGATGATCGTAACCTCATCGAAGAGTGGCAGTCATTAAAAGCAGAGCGCAATCAAAATTACCGGTACATCTGGAATCGCGACCAGATGATGTCACTGATGGAATCTCCTCCAGAGTATCTGATGGGCTTGTTCGAAGGAAACCATCTACAATACCACATGCTGGCGAATGAGGCAACAGAACCAACACTCGCTGAAATGACTGAGCTTGCCATTCGTTCGCTGAGACGTAACGAAAAAGGATTCTTTTTGTTTGTAGAGGGTGGCCGCATAGATCACGGGCACCATGATAACTTTATTGAGCTTGCCTTGGATGAAACACTACAGTTTGATTTGGCTATACAACGCGCTTACGAACTGCTTGGTGACGAGGATACACTGATGGTGGTAACGGCCGACCATGCGCACGTGATGGCATTCAACGGTTACACGGCACGTGGCAGCGACGTCCTAGGACGATCTGATGACCTTGGTGATGATAACATACCATACCAGACCCTCTCTTACATCAACGGTCCTGGCTCCCGCACTCCTGTAGATAATATGCGTGTTGATGTCACTCAAGAAGATGATTATAGTAAGTAAATTTAATATAGCTAGCAATACTGCATTCTTCTCACTTCTTTCTTTCAAAGCGGTTGTCGATGTCCGACAAAAATTCCATTGCATTCCATTAACTGCATTTGTTTGTCCAATAAAGTGTATATTGTATTATAAAATCACCGAGATTCTACCTCAATCCTGAAGACTTCCCTAATATTCTGTAACTGTTACATTTTAATTTTCAGGATCACATCCACAGTGGATGACACATGCCGAGGTTATATTGGAATCTGAGACCCATGGCGGTGACGATGTTGCGGTTCTCGCGATTGGGCCTCATCATCATATGTTTACTGGACTCTACGAGCAAAGCCAAATCCCGCACCTGATGGCGTATGCGGCCTGCATCGGCCCAGGTTTGCACTCGCCCGCGTGCGGTAGCGCGGCATTGAGTCACCCGCTCGTGTTGCCTGTCTACTTAATTAGCCTAATAGTGCTACTTCGCACACTTCTGCGATAAAACGCTATACCTGTTTTAGCTTATAAATTATCACTGTAAAACGGCGGCAATTTCACACGTGAATTTTGGTATTTGGGATTACCATATTAATTAATTGGATCCAGATAGCTTTAATCGTAATTTATTAGGGCTATATGGTACAAGTAAATACTGATAAAGGAGTCAAATTGTTTGAAATTTACCGTAAATTAAATCTATATTTACCTATACAATTATTGTGATATATCGTTAGCTTAGTAACAAAATAGATATAATACGATAATCAATCCATGGCGAGGCGAGTGGATAAATATTTTGCCTCAACGATTATATGTTGATCATTAAGATCTTTAAGTAGTTAAAACAACTTAATTTTAAAGACAAAATCCGGCTTTAATTAAACTGATAGTAATATGTGTTAACTATATAAATTATACTACTACACTAATTATACTACGGTATAAACATTTCGTATTTCTTTACTTTACCTTCTTATCTCCATGCAGTGACTGTAAAACGTAATAATGTTCAAAAATATGAATCATCTAACTACGTCTATGTCACTTTCTGTATTGCCTATCCGCAACACGAAAGGACATGTCCATATGGCCGAGAAATAATAAAACATAAATAAGTATTTAACACGTTCCCGGACAGTACGTCATTAGACGTCATATTGGAGACTCCTATCGCAATAGTACGTCTAAGGACGTCGTGTTTCGTACTGATTCGTCGTCTATTGCTTCATCACGAACTCACGCCACGTGGACTGAGTCCGCGAATGTTATCATGTTATAAGCTATTTTTATGCTTGAATAACTTCAAGAGTAAGTCTAATAAGAATAACTTCAAATATTGGGTATAGCACTGACAGTAATATTAGTGATAAAAGGCATCCTGTCCAAAGCTTTTTAAGCTGCCCCATTATACTACGAACCTTAGATTTTTTTTGATGTGTTGTATTTTTTCGTACCGAACGGCACCTAATAACTTGTTTACTTAGTTTTTTAATGTTTCAAAGTTATAAGTACCTACTTGTGATTGCAGCATATATAATCATAAAATATCGAGTTGATTACGAAAAAAAGATTGGTGAAATTAAGGTTTGTGCAAAGTAACCCAAAAACAATTGAAATCACTGTAACATTTGATCCCTTTGCGTTGCACGTGTTTTAGGAAAAATGCTTCTATTTGGGGTTACTTTCTGTTTCCTTGAGAAAATAGGAGTATTCTACTCTACTCTCATTTTAACGTTAACCATCATTACGTATATTTATTTCTCACCCTTTTCAAAGATTTTAAATTTGTATGTTATAGAAATATATAAACCAAGTTGATGTTCCCATTTTACGACATTAGTTATATTTTAAAGTGATACATTGAAAGTGATCAAAGTAACTAATTCCATGGTATATATTGTTTTCTTACAACTAAACAGATTAACTTCTTATCCCTCTCTTATCACATGCAGACATGAAGATATACCTACTTCTTATAATAAAATTCGCCAAGGTTTTCAATACGAAGAATAAAAAAGATCTCTTCAAATACGTAGGTATTCTACAACATCATAATTCATAATCATCATCATCAGGTTATTATTGTCTCCACTGCAGGAGCACAACCCTCTCTCATCTGCCGGAGACAGACAGGAGGTTTTGGCCTACACTCCCCGCATTGGCCAGACGGGTTGGGGAGGCCTGATTGATGTTTTATAATGTTTTTCCATAGTCGCCTTGTACGACATCCAGGGGAAGAGTTAGAGTGGTACTATTCTACTCCACCAGAAACCACACAGCAAAATAATGGGCTCGATTCTGAAGTACAATGTTAAAATTTGACAGCACTAAAACTGTTGCTATCCTTGTCACACAGTATTATGAAGATAAAGACGAAACCAATTTTAACGCTGTCAAATTTTAAATGTGTGCCTGCAGAATCGGGACCAATATCACACTAAAATAGAAAAAAACAAATTAAACGCAAACGTGTGTGTGTGTGTGTTAAGAGTTCCAAAGAAAGTACAGAAATGTAAACACAGTGCCTATAGATAAAATCCTCGCATTAAACCTATAACATATTATGCAATGATTTATAATATAGCTTGTATTACATTTGGGATGGTTGTGTTTAGGTATTTGGTGTCTAACCAACCAAATGCAGCCACCTAAAATGATCTGCGGGCTAGAGATAGCATTTCCGGGCGTGTACACGAAGCATTATGGGTATTATACCGCCCCGACAGTAATGCATATAATAAATCGTACAACATATTGTGGCAACATATTATGCACTGTCTGTATGCAACCAGTTTATGTCGGAGAAGCTCATTTATACTAATATTGCATCGCCTGGAACTGTTAGTGCAATCTTTCTTTATAAATTGTTTGTCTGTCGTTCGTAAGGTCATCAAATGTTAAACCAACGTGTCTTGTTCGTACGATTACATCAGTACCAATTCTTACATTCTTAATTTTTAAACTACGGGATTTTTGGCGACAGAGAACATCATGAGGAGACTTGCAGGAAACCGCGAAATATCGACGTAGATTGTTCAAAGCAATAGCTACATTATTATCTAAGTCTAAGGCGTCAACCAACTGGTTTTACTTAGATATAAATATATTCTGCAGTCTTACTCACAGATATTGATTGATACCTACTATAGTTGAAATCCTGCCATAGGTAAATTATAGACTGAAAAAGTTATATGTAAAAACCTTTTTAAAAACAAGATTTTATCATTATTAGGTGTACTACAACCTCAGAGTTATTGTTCTGAAACTAAAACAAACAATTAAAGTACAGTATTTTCATTAGAATAGTGCTAATGTTATTTATAAGTAAACAGTTTGCATGGGTGAATGTGGATCCTAATGAAAATATTATCTAAGTTACCGCTGAAACATATAATACTAGAACTTGTCTTGTTTTTAAAAAGTTACATTTAATTTTGTGTTTAAACTAATTGCTGGTTGTCGTTATATTGATTTTGAAAACAAATGTTAAATTTAAATTAGGTTACCCCAAAAATCTCTAAAATGAATAATATATAACATATCAATATTACCAATAAGTATATCATGGCCATACATGCGACTATTGTATTCATTACGACTCCAGCTCAACAAGCTATGGTACATTATTATTTCAGTTGGCAACCAGATTAATCGTTGGCGAAGAGTAAGGAATTAATAATAGTAAATGCCCATGCTTGCTTTTTATGTTGGTCAGCCTATGACATTTTCTTATTATAGTTTGATATTTTTGATCAAGGGTACTTAATACACTCTTAAAGATTTCTGGTATCAATGATTGATTATATAACATTCATACATACATACCCCTCTACCTCTATCCCTCTGGGACCAAAGCGTAAGCAATATGTATGTATGTATGTTATGAATTATGATACATAACTGGTAAAGTTACAACTTAACTGTATGTGTTGTTTATGTCCGGCTATTCAACTGTCTGAATAGTTATCTTCTTATTAGGCCTTATTTATTAGCTACGGCACTTAGAAAAACTGCATGCGTTGGAGGTACATTCGTGAACGACAGAGAAAATTTGCGTTACAGGTAAAATAGTTTATCGGTACATTATCAGATAAATACAGATTCTAAAATCAACTACAAGACTGTTGAGAGCCTAAAATACTAATGTTGCTATTATGATTTAGTCGTCTAAATAAAACTTAGCCAGAGTTGGTGATCGGGTTTCTTCAATAATTAAATATCACTTGAAATATCTATCAAAAGATATTTAATATGCAAAAACTAATTTATGTAAGTAGATACTCGTATTAGGAGTATCCACTAAACTATCAATGCAGACAAAATTACCCTGGTCTACCCTTGTATGTAAATAAAAAATAAAAATATCCCTAAACTAATTTTAATTTGTTTATGAGTAGCTATTATATTATCTTTAGTACTAATGCCCTATTCATTTAATTACTTACTCATTAAAATTAATGAGTAAACAACAAAAATTAACAACCGAGTATAAACAAACATAACTCATATTTATTCTTTATACTAGCTGTACCCGCAGCTCCGCTCGCGTGAACTACAGAATCCGCTCCCATTCCCGCTCCCGCCCCGGCCCCGGCCCCGCCCCGCCCTCGCTCCCGCCCCCGCTCCCCGCTACCGCTCCCGCTTCCGCTCCCACTTCCACTCCCAGCTCCAAATGTAGTCCAAACTCATCGCAATCTGAATAGTACGGAAATACTATTATGTGCAATATATTGCATAATAATAACCTTACGTACTAATGTATTTAAAAACTTAAAATGTCCATAACTTTTGATTGAATAAACCGATTGCGATGAAATAAAAACTAAATGTTAAGTCTTAACTTACCCCATATTTCTGTGAAAAGTCCATCAAAATCCGTTTAGTAGTCTTTAAGTGATGCGTGTACAAACTCACAGACAAACAGACAAAAATTTCAAAAATGGTCGAATTGTGTTCTGTTGCTTATCCTTAGACAGCCGCATTTTTTTGCAAATATCTTCAATGTACAGACATGCGAATTTTACGATTTTATTTATTAGATGTATATTGAAGACAAATTTTATCTTGATAACGATATTTCATTCGATAAGACGGGAAATAAGAGTTGCTCTCGTGATTAAGCTTCACTTACCGTTCATCGCCAAGTCGTCATGCGTGTGTTGCTGGTAGCCCAGTTGCTAGTGGTGGTGTTCGCCGTCGCCAGCGGCGGTGGCGACCACTACCATCCCTCTAGCCGCACGTCGGCGTCGCGAAATACCCTGGCCTTCAATCCCCAAGAGAACACCGCACGGTTTTGGGAGGATGAAGCGAAAGCAGCCATCGAGAAACGACTTACCAATTTGCAGAATCACAAAACTGCAAAAAATATAATCTTGTTCTTAGGCGACGGTATGTCAATACCAACCATGGCTGCTGCTCGGACTCTTAAGGGTCAGCGCGAAGGTCGCACGGGAGAAGAAACACAAATGTTTTTCGAATCTTTCCCTACAGTCGGACTTTCAAAGGTACAAATAATTTTAATAGTTTGAAAGGTTGTATCATTCTGTGTAGCCAAAGATCCTTGTAAACGCTATATAATTATATTACAGTCATACTGCGTCGACAAACAAATCCCTGATTCCGCATGCACGGCAACAGCTTATTTGTGCGGCGTAAAGAATAATTACGGTACAATCGGGTTGACAGGGGCTGTTCCACGCTACAACTGCCCTGCATCTACTGACCCTTCGACACATTTGGATTCGATTGCCGTATGGGCTATCGCTGATGGTCGTGATGCTGGAATAGTGACCACGACACGAATCACCGACGCGTCACCATCTGGAGTGTATGCCAGAGTCGCGAATAGGTATTGGGAAGATAACGAAGATATAATCGAAGATGAACAGGATCCGGATCTATGCCCTGATATTGCTAAACAACTCGTCCACACATCTCCTGGTGACCAACTCAAGGTATGTGCCAACAATTTGAAATGATTTTCATATTTGTCTAATGTTTATGATTAAATCCTAAAATTGTGTTCTTTCTACGAGTAGGTGATATTAGCTGGTGGTCGACGTAACTTTTTACCAAACACGACAAACGATGAAGAAGGCACTCAAGGCACAAGAACTGACGATCGCAATCTCATCGAAGAGTGGCAGTCATTAAAAGCAGAACGCAACCAAGACTACCGGTACATCTGGAATCGCGACCAGATGATGTCATTGATGGAATCTCCTCCCGAATATCTGCTGGGATTGTTCGAAGGAGACCATCTAGAATACCACATGCTGGCTAATGTTGAAACAGAACCGACACTCGCTGAAATGACAGAGCTTGCCATCCGTTCGCTGAGTCGTAACGAGAAAGGATTCTTCTTATTTGTAGAGGGTGGTCGCATAGATCACGCGCACCATGATAATTTTATTCAGCTTGCATTAGATGAAACAATACAGTTTGATTTGGCTATTCAACGTGCTTACGAACTGCTTGGCGACGAGGATACACTGATGGTGGTGACGGCCGACCACGCGCACGTGATGTCATTCAATGGCTACGCAGCACGCGGCAGTGACATCCTGGGACAATCTGATGACCTTGGTGATGATAACATACCCTACCATACTCTCTCTTACGCCAACGGTCCTGGTGCACGCACACCTGTAGATAACATACGTGTAGATGTCACTAAAGAAGCTGATTATAGTAAGTAAATTGAATACAGCTAACATTAGTGCATTCGTGGCGTTTATTTTTCTCCTACGTTTAGAGTGCCATAATAGAATAAGAAGACTTTAAAATACCCTTTATTCAATTTTGAATAAGGAATTTTTACTTTGACTTTGACCGCCCTTACAAACAGAGTAACTGAAATTCGACATTTATAGTTCCATATTCAAAGTATGAAAGTTTTGCCCGAAGTTCTGAATCAGACAATTTATTGAATTTTAATTTTCAGGAGCACATCAACAGTGGATGACACATGCCGAGGTTATATTGGAATCTGAGACCCATGGCGGTGACGATGTTGCGGTGTTCGCGACCGGGCCTCATCATCATATGTTTACTGGACTTTACGAGGAAAGCCAGATCCCTTACCTCATGGCGTATGCGGCCTGCATCGGCTCAGGTATGCACTCGCCCGCGTGCGGTAGCGCGGAGTATTGAGTCTCCCGCTCGCGTTGCCTGTCTAGGGCTTAGCCCTAATATTGATACTTCGTACACTTATGCGATACAACTGTATACCTGTTTTAGCTTATAAATTATCACTGTAAAATGGCAGTGTTTCAAGTTTGGTACCTATTTGCTGATATTATATTTATTAATTGGGTCCAGATAGCCTTGAATCGTCATTAAAGCTATATGGCACATGTTATCGCGTATAAATATTTGAAATTTATCATATATGAAATTAATGATGATTTTATTTGTACATACAATTATTATGATGATTCGGCGGCTTAGTAACTAGGAGACTAGTGGATACATTTTTGCCTCAACAATTATGTTGATTGATGAGTTATTTAAGTAGTCAGGAGATAACCGGCTAATTCATTGATATTGTAGTAATATTAAGACATATTTAAATAAACAATTATACTTTGCACGAGATAAAAAAATCTACTTTTATTACTTTACCATCCATACAATGAGTGTAACTTCACCTAACTCTCAGAAACAGAAAGCAACTTAGTTGATAGTCTCTGGCATTGGAGCGATATTTCATAAAAGCTTTTAGTTTTGACTGCAAACCCCAAAAAAGCCAGAAGTAAACCAGGTAGATACTTAACTATGTAGCCCATTCACATTTCGCCATAAGTTGAAGATATCCTAATAAAAACTGCAGATCTACGTACGAAATGCGTGGAACGTCAAAAAATATTCCACGTCTTAAAATCAGATACCTGCAATTGAAATATCGTAGACATTTCAATAATATGCTTTAAATTGTTCCGATCACGATCAGTGATCATGACGAACAATTTTGAGTATGTCAAAAGTATCGTATCAGTTTCGCTTACTCACTCTGTATTCCCTACTTTAAATACAGTGGCATTAGAATGTCTGATTTATGACCCGCGATAGCCTCTGAGTAAAATATTTGACAGCGGTGTCAAATTTAATGTAGATGTATCTGAGAGATGATGACGATGACTACCACTATAACTGAAGAGTAGTGATAGAGACCGATGATCTGGCTACTTTTCCTTATTAATTCAACGCTAGAGAAGTCGCGGGCGGTGGCGACTCGAGTATTCTTTTTTCGCTTGCGAGAGCAGATTACTACCTGAGGGAAGGGTTATTGTGTCAGACGAACCTATAATATGACTTGCACAGAGTTTAATCATTATGTTAATTAAAGGGACTTCTGCATTGCTGGAAAAAAGTACCTACTAGTCCTCAGAAAAGTATTTACAAAGTAGGTACTTCTTCCGCTACAACTACGAAAAATGTGTTAAATGAGATGAGACCCTAGCAATAAAATGGCAGCCTTATACATGCATCATCCCCGATTCGGGGATAGTTTGAAAACAAACCCGCAGTTTAACCCAGATTAGTTTGTAAGTTGAAATATCTAGATACCGTAACTAATGACACGTGAAGCGAATAATTGGTGTTATCTCTAATCGACTACAATGGGCACGGGCTGCGGTTGTAGGCATTCAGCCAATATCACCAAAACCCAATATTGTCACGTAACTATGATTTGTTGGGTTCCGTCAAGGCTCTAGTATACAAGCTACTGTACTTTTAGATGGCAGACTGATTAATCATTTGGCGAAAAGTAAGGAGTTAAAATAGAAGTACGCTTACCCGGTCAGACATTGCCAATATTAAGTGAGGTTCAAGGACTATTAATGACTGAAACCACTCAATGTTTAATGTGAGTAACACATCCATTTAATTCTGGTATCGACGATAATTTAAATTATCGATAGGTATCTGTATAAGATATATACAACATACCTAATTCGTTGTTCGGCTTTTCAACAATTGTCTAAATTATCTTTTTATTAGGCCCTTGTAATTAAGTGAATCTACTTTTCTTTGTAATTTTTTTATTATTCTACATGTCTAATGCTCTAAAACCGTAAACCATGTCTGAAATCGATTATCCACCTTCATACCCAGCACGGCTACTGCAAGTGAAAATATTTATTAATTAAATACTAGCAGTGCCCGCGGCTCCGCTCGCGTGAACTACAGAATCCACCCTCGTTCCCACTTCCGCTCCCGTTCTCTTCCCACTTCTACTTCCACTCCCACTCAGACTCGAGACTCTCAATATCCCAACCCCAACCTCAACCCCATCCCTATCCCCAAAAACTAAATTTCACTCAATCCCATACGCGCCGCGCCGTTCGCCGCGCCGCGGCCGTTTACCTCGCCCATATGATGAACATACTCGTACGTTCGAGAAATATTGAATTTTTTTTAATCAACATTTTCGTAAAAAAGAGATGTTTCATCATGAATGATTTCTAAATGTGATACTGAGTTACTAGAAGAAATATTAACAGTAACTTTATTATCATCCGATATAATGGCTTCTAGAAAATTGTACTTTATTAATATCTCAGGTTCGAAGTGGCGTATCAAGATGAAACATGCACCAGATTTTAAGTTAGACCACCAGCAAGACAACTGTGAAAACTGCATCAAATTTCATTCAGTAGTTTTTGCGTGATGCGGTAACAAACATACATACAGACAGACAGACAGACAAAAATTCTAAAAAAAAATTGTTTTAGCTTCTATTGGCCCTATAAAGACCCCTCATGTACAGACATAGACCAGTTACAGTTTTATTTGATTTTGAAAATTCTTTTACCAATAGAAAACCACGTTATTTGCGAGTGTCATAGGCTATATAATAACTCGAAAAATGGAAAGACTTTTTCGTGGTAGTCGGATTTGCAAAGTAAGTCGGAGAAAAAACGGTTGAACGAAATTTCTTCTTACGAACGCTGCCTTAACGATGAGAGATATATGATTGGGTTCTAGAGAGAAGTTGTAGAGTTTAATAATGCCTGCAAAAAGTCAGCGACAAAATATGTCTATCTTTTATATTTAAGTCACAAAAAGTAGTTTTTTATATTTAAAAAATAATTTAAATCGTTATGTCATGTTTATTGGTCATATTATCAACAATTATGAATTCTTTTCAAAATAAGTAAATTTATCGTCTCAAGTGTCTAAAACCAAATACTTTTGCCTTTTACTGCATGTAATTTGGACGAATGGTTAAAGAGATAATACGACATAGGTATAGAACCGCGACCGTGTCGTAATCTATTGAGTGATATTTCTTTAAGACGGCAACACGTCAATCTACAGCACCGTAGACAACATCCACATATTGCGGCAGGTTATACAGAAGTCCGAAGAGTATAACCAGATCCCTTGTGTCTTGCATTCGTGGACTACGAGAAAGCCTTCGACTTCATCGAAACATTGGCTGTTCTGGAATCCCTGCAGTGATGCCAAGTCGATTGGCGATATATCGAGATGTTGAGAGGCCTGTATAACGCTACCAAAATGACCGTTCAACTCCAGAATCAGCAGACAAAGCCAATCAAGTTGCAGAGGGAGTTTAGACAGGGGAATGTCATATCACTGAAACTGTTTACCAGTGCACTGGAGGATGTCTTTAAAACACTGAACTGGAGGGGACGGGGCATAAGTAAAGCACATCTCACACCGTCGATATGCAGACTACATAGTTGTGTTGGCAGAGTCGCTGCAGGATCTTGAGGAAATGCTGACAAGCCTCAACTGCTCTTCCAGACGAGTAGGTCTTAGGATGAACACAGACAAGACGAAAGTCATGTCCAACTCACACGTTTACCTAAGCCCGGTGATCGTTGATAATGTCAATATCGAAGTTCTTCAGGAGTACGTCTACCTAGAACAGACAATACAGTTGGGTAGAAACAATTTTGATAGGGAAGCTGACAGAAGAATCTAACAGATAATATAAAATATCAAATACGCAAGAATGTTTACCGCCCAACTAAGTGGGCACGGGTCAGCTAGTTAGAGGTATTTTATGTTATGAGGACGGATATACAATTTCCGATAAAGATTAATTTATCGGTATATTTTTAGACAATTTATGCAATTTCTTTATCAACCAGAAGCTTATACAAGATATACTGTTGGGCCTAAAATACTAATGATATTACTAGGATTTAGTCATGTAACTTAAACGCAAGCACATTTGATAATGTGATAACGGTTGTTTTATCAATGAAATCACACATATTCATCTAAGGATATGGGCATAAACCCCATAACGAATTTTAACTTGATTACCATACTAATGATGGAAGAAAAAAACTACAACTAAGTATAAACAAACAAACACCATACTTATTTTTAATATATCGTAGACAAAATCTATCCTGATAACGTAATTTGATTAGATAAGACGGGCAATAAGAGTTGCGTCCGGTAAATTAAGCTTCACTTACCGTCCCTCACCAAGTCGTCATGCGTGTGTTGTTGGTAGCCCAGTTGCTAGTGGTGGTGTTTGCCGTCGCCAGCGGCGGTGGCGACCACTACCATCCCTCTAGCCGCACG
Source organism: Esperia sulphurella (assembly GCA_947086405.1). NCBI lineage: Eukaryota > Metazoa > Arthropoda > Insecta > Lepidoptera > Oecophoridae > Esperia > Esperia sulphurella. The sequence continues at coordinate 12,071,051 of OX352262.1, read as the reverse complement.
ACGAAGCGAAATATCGCGGCGTTCAACCGTGAGGAAAACACGGCACAGTTCTGGGAAAACGAAGCGAAGGCTGCAATCGAAAAACGACTTACCAATTTGCAGAACCACAAAACTGCAAAAAACATAATCATGTTCCTAGGCGACGGCATGTCAATACCAACCATGGCTGCTGCTCGGACTCTTAAGGGTCAGCGCGAAGGCCGCACGGGAGAGGAATCACAGCTTTTCTTCGAATCTTTCCCTACAGTCGGACTTTCAAAGGTAATATTTAACTCATAGCTTTAACGTTATCCCATTATACGTGTACCCAAAGATCTTTGTGATTCCTTTAAAATTATATTACAGACCTATTGCCTGGACCAACAAATCGCTGACTCCTCTTGCACAGCCACTGCTTATTTGTGCGGCGTTAAAAACAACTACGCCACGACTGGCTTGATAGGGACTGTTCAACGATACGACTGCCCTGCATCTACTGACCCTTCGACGCATTTGGACTCGATTGCCGTATGGGCTATAGCTGATGGTCGTGATGCTGGAATAGTTACAACGACGCGAATCACTCACGCGTCACCGTCTGGAACGTATGCCAGAGTCGCAAACAGGTATTGGGAAGATAACGAAGATATCATCGAAGATGAACAGGATCCTGATCTATGCCCTGATATTGCTAAACAACTCGTCCACACATCTCCTGGTGACCAACTCAAGGTATGTGACCACAATTGAAGTCATCTTTTTTCATGTTTATGATTAATTCCTCAAATTCTCTTCTGTCTACGTGTAGGTGATATTAGGTGGCGGTAGACGTAACTTTTTACCAAACACGACAGATGATGAAGAAGGCACTCCAGGCACAAGAACTGACGGTCGCAATCTTATCGAAGAGTGGGAGTCATTAAAAGAAGAACGCAACCAAGACTACCGGTACATCTGGAATCGCGACCAAATGATGTCACTGATGGAATCTCCACCCGAGTATCTGCTGGGTTTGTTCGAGGGAAGTCATTTGGAATACCACATGCTGGCGAATAAGACAACAGAACCGACCCTCGCTGAAATGACTGAACTTGCGATCAATTCGTTGAAGCGTAACGAGAAAGGATTCTTCTTATTTGTAGAGGGTGGCCGCATAGATCACGGGCACCATGATAACTTTATTGAGCTTGCCTTGGATGAAACACTACAGTTTGATTTGGCTATACAACGCGCTTACGAACTGCTTGGCGACGAGGATACACTGATGGTGGTGACGGCCGACCACGCGCACGTGATGGCATTCAACGGCTACACAGCACGTGGCAGCGACATCCTGGGACAATCTGATGACATCGGCGACGATAACATACCCTACCATACCCTCTCTTACACAAACGGTCCTGGCGCCCGCACTCCTGTTGATAATATGCGTGTTGATGTCACTCAAGAAGATGATTATAGTAAGTAAATTTAATGAAGCTAACAAGACTGCATTCTTTTTGTTTCTTTCTTTCGATTCGGTGGTCGATTCTGACTCACTCACAGACTGATATAAAAACTGTCCCACAGTAAATCCATTCGACCTTTAGAAAGCGTTACATAATGCATCCAATTAAGGTAATAAAGTTTTTTACCTTGACTTTGATTGCCCTTAGCAACAGAGTAACTGAGATTCGACATCAATCTCGAATCAACTTGTTCTACATTCATAACATTAAAGTCTTTCCCGAAGGTCTGTACCAGACAATTTATTGTTTTATTTTTCAGGAGCACATCCGGAGTGGATGGCACATGCCGAAGTTATATTGGAATCTGAGACCCATGGCGGTGACGATGTTGCGGTTCTCGCGATCGGGCCTCATCATCATATGTTTACTGGACTCTACGAGCAAAGCCAAATCCCGCACCTGATGGCGTATGCGGCCTGCATCGGCCCAGGTTTGCACTCGCCCGCGTGCGGTAGCGCGGCATTGAGTCACCCGCTCGTGTTGCCTGTCTACTTAATTAGCCTAATAGTGCTACTTCGCACACTTCTGCGATAAAACTTTGTACCTACTTTAGCTTATAAATTATCAGTGTAAAACGGCGGCACTTCAATTTTGGTATTTGGGATTACCGTATTTATTGATTGGGTGTCCAATCTCGATCAATCTCTTCATCTATTTATTATAGCTATATGGCACAAGTATACACTGATAAGGGACTCAATTGTTTGAAATTTCCCGTAAATTACATCTATGATGACTTGATTTGTACAATAATTATAATGATAATTTGGCGGCTTAATAACGAAATAACGATAGGCAAAACGTGATGCTCAATCTATGGAGAGACGAGTGGATGTTTTATTTTTCCTCGACAACTATGTTGATTCGTGAGATCTTTATGTCGTTAAGACAATTTAATTTTAATGACAAAAACCGGCTTTAATTAAAATGATAGTAATATGTATTTTAATATATAAATTATACTTTAAAAGTTGTCCTTAATTATTTTATCTTCTATCTCCTTAGAGTTAATGTTACTTTATGTTTAAAAACACACTTTTGTACTTTGAAAAAGCTCGGCCCAACTCCAGTTGTTGGGTTCAGCTTTTTCAAACCTCAAAAGGGCATGAATCTATTCATCTATCGCAATCGCATTCCATAAATAAGTTATAGGTGACATAATGGTTAACACTATACTGTATTTATTTTATTATGGTTTAGCATTAAAACTAGCGATAGATCTATTTTTGGATTATATAGTGAGCCTTGTGCTTCGCAGATAATAATGTAAAATTGGCTAAACAATACAGCATACCAGGCAGATATTAAAATGGTAGCCACCTGAAGTGTTTTTAGATCGCACGATTTGAAAAAAAAACGAAGTGCTAATATCTTTATATCATGTAGTGGGCCTAATGCTTTGCAAAGAATATGATAGAATCGATTTGAAAAGGTAAAACAATACAGCGTGCAAAGTATATATCAAAATCGGATAAGATAAGATATTATTTGCTTTTCGGAGTCATCAGAAGTGTTTTGTACTGAATGATTTAAAAAAACTTTTTCTCATATCTTTAGGTTTAGCTTTGCAGATAACGTGATAAAATCTAATAAAGAGGACTAAGCCGAAATATGCAAAGCGGATAATAGTGATAATACCCAAAAGTGTGTTTTAAATCTAATGGGTATAATTATAATATTGTTTAAAAACAGTCATTTTGTCTAGATGGCCACTAAATGGACTTCAAGTACATAGGTAAATAGTACATACGACTACATAAGTAGTATGTATCTACTTCTAAAGTAGATGCAACTTCATTCCAATGAGTAACATTACATACTTATCTCTCAAGAAGTTTTGCGATAGATAAGAGATTTGATATTAAAAAATCACGCACGAAATATCTGCGAATTGAGTAGGTACAAGTGTGTACCGGTATTTGAGTAGGTACTAGGTGATTTTACGTAAAGTGTCAATCAATTATAATAGCTAAGTGAAGACAGCTAAGAAAGCTATATATAATATTTTTAACGACAGCAATCGACAGTCTACATAAAGAAAATATTCGATAGATCGAGTTACACTTATGGGATATCTATGTTTACCAACTTAACGACCTTTCCCGAGAATTTTCTTTAACTCTACACTTCTGATCAATGATATGTGCGCTGATGGCATTAAGCCATTGTCAATCCAAAAATATTGATAACGCGGATTCCAATACACAGGTAAGGATCATACACGCCTGTTTCACTATCATGTCTGGACCACACACTGCGTTCTGCGTGATAAACTGATAACGGAGATCAACGAAGATGACGTCTAATCCACTGGTACTTGGATACAAAGTAATGCGAATGAATAAACCTCTCAAGAAGATTGCAATCTTAGTTGTGATAAAAATCACACATAAGACATCAATAAATGCAGTGAAATATAAGCCCTAAAATAGATACGACTAATCTTATTCTAAGCTCCCTGTTTTAAACCTAACCTACCTACTCCCTGTTTTACTCTAAACCTTCACTAAAACTACTATCTCTTAAATTGAAGTAGGTAACTAGGTACTACTAACTACAGAAAGAAAGAAAATAAGGAATAGAGAGTTGCCCGAGATCCTTTATATGTAAAGGATACTTATCCTTTTCTTAGGAGCTTCCTATTGCTATTGCTACAACTCAACCACTAGTGATTTGATATACCTACAAATCAGTAGACTTTGATCTTTAGTGGTACACGGTATAACCCGTAAAATCGGCATACCATTTACCAGTTCACTCCTACCCTAGTAATATATTATCTTTGCCCCTACCTATAATTGCGTTCATACGGGCAGACTAAATAAAGGTGAATTGCAGTGTGGCGAAAATCATATACATCTCGCTTCCAAATTACAGTAAAATATTGGTATCACTTTTCACAGATACATAATTATTTTTTATTATAAATGTGTTAGTTTATAGGAAGCAAAATATTATTATACACCATATTTAATGAGCTAGTGTTGCCATTTTAACGTTTCAAAATTTGAAGAATTTATGGAAATGTTGCCTTACGTAACTTGCGTACGCACCTTAGGTTCTACATTTCAAATTAGTTGACTGTATCACAGTGCTCAACGGTCAACACCATTGTTTCAACAACCAAAATCTCGCACGTTGCCGGCATCAGCGACCCAAACAATGCACGCGCAAAGTCAATGACTCTAAAACGAACACGGTAAAGTTTAGACACGGCTATTTATTATCAAGTCGCGGAAGCCACTATAGATAGGACCACACACAGCGAGTATCGTATTTATAGACTAACTACTGCCGCTGACTTTGCCTACTACATTACACAAACTGATATGGTACAATTAGTTTCAGTACAGGTTGCACCTAATAACCCATGTCCCCAAAACATGGCCCTGGTAATGAAAGTGCAACTATTTTGGCAGCCGTATCTGTGATTCCGGACTTCACGCTCGTAAATAAAATTCCATATGATATTTATTTATTTAGCTCCAGTACAAAAAGTCACGAAGTTGGGATATGAATGTAAACGTTTCTGGTAGATCAAAACAATGTCAATATAATGATGATTAATGAAACAGATTCACACTTGAAAAACGGCCCACGCGGCTTAAATCTTGTTTTTCTAGAGACGTGTGATATGAGAGATAAGACATAGAAACATTATTATCCAGATTTCTAATATTTGTAACTCACACATTTTAAAACGTATTTTCAACCGACTTCAAAAAAGGAGGAGGTTCTCAATTCGACGGTATTTTTTTTTGAGAGTACTTATTTAATGCCTCAAAGAATACGCCAGAGAGTCGAGATTTCTTCAAGGTAGGAAAGTCAATATTGACGTCTTTAAACTTAGTATAGCAGTGTCTTTTTATATTATGCGAAATTGAGTTTTTATAATTGTGTCGGTAAAAAATAATGGGAAATAGAGTCGTAATAAATCTTTTTCTTTTTTAAATAGGGAAAAACCTCACTTTTCATTTCGATTAATTCTATTTATGTTTTATCAAAAATTATGTATCATTGTTTTGTTAGGCTGTTATGCTGTAATAATTTTAATATAAGTATGTTTCTTAAGTTATGATGATGAATCAAGCATTGAGGACAGTCTTTAGTTTCATGTGCGTGTAACTCTATGGGGATAACATCAGTCAGCATAACAGCATTTTGCAATGTCATTCCGGCTAAATAGGCATTTTCCCTGCATTTAATACAGCCCTCCATGTTTCGCGTTTGATTTATGGGGAGTGATACGTGATTAAAACACCCTTACGCTGAATAGATGATTGATCAATATCTGACAAAGTATACCACGGTATGCACGTAGAGGCAAGAAATAGAGTTAAAATCTCATTATATTCAGGCTTGTTAGTCAAACATTACCGAAAGGCATAAAGTTAAAAATAAAATGAAGAGGTCGCGTAATAAAATCGGAGCGATTGGAACTGAACGACAAAATGTCCATTTAAATTGAAGCGCCATTAAAAAGTTATTAGGACTCCTCTCGTAAATCTTATTCACGCTTTTTAGGCGTTAGGGCTATCAATGGTGGTCTATTTTGAGAGGGGAAATAAATGTTTACTTTTACCCTCGACCATAAAATAAAATCAAGTCTCCATTTAGTCCAGTTACCCAAATTCTCGTCATCATTTATATATTTTTGGGGCATATTTTGAAATAACTACCACGACTATAGAACCCTGACTCTTGGAAATAACTCGGAGATATAGACACAAGCAAAGTTAAAAATACAAATCATTCAATCTTCCCCCTTTGAAATGAATCATCCGTCACGTTTCTAAGATTAGTCATTTTTCTAACTTAGTTTTATGTTCCATGAAATATGAACGACTCATGAATTCCTATGACAATCTTAAGAGCACACAGAAGCAAAGTCTTCAGAAGAAACTATATAGATAGGATAAGACTTATATCCAAAACTTAGAAGAAGAATTATTATAGGAAGTTACGAGTATGATGCATTGGATTTGGAAAAAAAGCTTTTATTCTACGTACTAGCTGTGCCCGCGGCTCCGCTCGCGTGGACTACAGAATCCGCTCCCGTTCTCTCTCTCGCTCCCTAGCTTACTTCCACTCAGACTCTCAATCCCAATCCCACTCTCAGTCTCGCTCCAACCGTAGTACAAACCAATCGCAATATGAATTTTGCATATAATGGCTTCTAGAGAAATTTAATTTATTAATATCTGAGGGTCTAAGTGATGTATCACGATGAAACATGCACCAGATTTTAAGTTACACCTACAGCAAGATAACTGTGAAAACTGTATCAAATTTCATTCAGTAGTTTTGTCGTGATGAGGCAACAAACATATATACAGACAGACAGACAAAAATTCTAAAAACAATTATTTTGGCTTCTATTGGCCCTAGAAACCCTCGTACAAAATTTTCTACAATATCTACCGTGTACAGACATAGACCAGTTAGTTTTATTATATGTATAGATGTGCTCATTAACTTAATTTTATTTACAAATTCCTGCTAGATTTTTCTTTCTGAGGACCATGGACTTATTATGGTTAATAGGCTCAAGCTGAGGACTGAACCAATTTGTCTAGTAACTTTTGAAAATCCCATCAGAAGTTTAAGGTCCTAGGATATTTATTATGAGTAATTTAATTTGACACTAATTTACAATCTCATAAATCATACACTAACATAACATTCCCAACATTAAAAGAAAAAAAACATTGTCGAGACTTTTACAAATCTAATAAATAAAATCGTAAATTTCGCGTGTCTGTACATTGAAGATATATGCAAAAAAATTGGCGGGGAAGGGGGGGATTCTAAGGATAAAAAATAGAACACATTTCAATCATTTTTGAAATTTTTGTTTGTGCACTTAAAAACTTCTGAACCGATTTCAATGACTTTTCACAGAAACATAGTGCTTAATTCGGTGTAACATATAAGCTTTATTTTATTGCATCGGCCCAGTCAATTAAAAGTTCTGCTAATTTATAGTTTTCGAAAACTCGCATACAACAAAGAAGTGCAGGGTGTCAATGCACGTTCAATGCATAGCAGGAGCGGGTATGGTACCAATGTAATGTATGTGAGTTTTTGAAAACTATAAATTCGCATAACTTTTGACAGGAGCGGGAGCAGGAGGGGGAGGGGGAGGGGGAAGGGAATTAACACTTAACCATTTTCAACTTTATTTAAATCTGTAGTCCACACGAGCGGAGCCGTGGGCACAGCTAGTACACGAATAAGTGCTTTTCTTTATTGTTTATCAATGTCAAAACAAAGCAGTCAATGTCCGATCTCGTCCGCATATCAATGAAGCGGTAACCGCGTGCGCCCGACATGCGGTCTATCTGACCCCGGGGAGCTCGCTATGGAGAGAAAGCCTGTTGGATCTGGCATGCAACCCGTCCAACGGGTGCCACGCCGCCGCACGCCACTGACACACATTTTGTCCGCTGTTCCTGATTTGAATCGGACCTCTTTGTTCCGTACGATGAAGCTGGTTTAGGGGTTGTATAAATACCAATACCATTGCCCTTTAATTCTGCAATGTTTACTGCTGGAGTAAGTGCTGTATTTCTTAATTTTGGTTTATTACTTTAGTTAGAGTGATATTTTATTAGCATTTGCATTTCGTTTACATACTTATATATCTTTATCATTCAGCAAGGATGAAAACCAGTGGGCCTACTAAAATATCCGTTGACGGAAAAAGCCGGAAGATTGAAATTAGAAGAGATGAGATTGAGATCAGATTACAATCTAATGGTATTCGAGGTTTTATAGGAAGGTAATTAGATATCTAAAAAAATTCATTCGTTTGAACTTGACTGACATGGATCCATTGTAAAACTTCTGAAATCCAATTACAAAAGCTTTTCGTTTTCACCGCATCAGTGAATAATAATTACTCCTCAAGATAAATTATTCACTGGCACTTCATTAAACATTGTAACTGCTTGACATAGGACTTGATTTCCAGATTCAGGTCTTTACCGACACCAATTTCTATAAAAGCATACAATATAGGTACCTACAATCAAATCCTACCACCTATGAAGTCTAGCTCTTCCACCTATCCAGATCCGTAAGAGCCCACTGCTGGACATAGGCCTCTCCCAAGGTGCGCCACTGAACCCGAACTTCGGTTCTTCTCATCCAGTCTCTGCCAGCCACCCTACGCAGATCGTCACTCCATCTAGCCAGGGAGCGTCCCACACTACGCTTGCCGAGTCGCGGTCTCCACTCGAGAACTCGTTTACCCCAACGGTTATCGGTTCTCCGACAGATGTGACCAGCACACTGCCACTTCAACGTACTAACTTTTTGAGCTATGTCGAAAACTTTGGTTCTCTGAGTATCATAGTCGAAAACGATTCCTTACAGTTTCAACTTTAAACAATGTAGATAGGTATATTAAGTTGTAAGTAAGGTGCTTGTTTGCCGTGTGGTTTCCGGTAGAGTAGAATAGGACCACTCCAACTCTTTCCGTGGATGTCGTACAAGGCGACTAAGGGAATACATTATAAAACATCAATCAAGCCTCCCCAACCAGTCTGGCCAGCACGGGGAGTGTAGGCCAAATCCTCCGTCTGTCTTTGGCAGGTGAGAGAGGGTTGTGCTCCTGCAGTGGAGACAAAAATAACCTGATGATGATGATGAAGGTGCTTGTTGTGTACACTCAAAGAATATTAAATAACACGCGTTCACGACGACGGAAACAAGTTTAGATTTTGATCTAAAAGCCCTTTTAGTCGTAAAATCGACCGCCTCATAAATTCTAAATGCAGGCCAACTGCAGGCCGTGAAAAACATAATTTCGTATTCATATTCATACACAATCCACATTGCTACCGGTGTAATAAATGAAACTTTACACAATTTTAAATTTAATAAATCCATCCCATACACATTATGGGAAATAAATATTAATTTGGAAAACCAACGTTTAGTACATTTCGGGTAAACGCCACCTGAAATCGTCGCAGAAAAACATGTTTAAATCTCTGAAGTGCTGTCTATGAGGATCCTACATCTTGTATCTCTTCTTCCATCCTCTTGTATATCATATTCTAGCAACAAGAACTTACTAGAAGATACATTAGAGATAGGGACTGGTAAAGAACTTGGTGATTGGTGAGCATGAGCAACTTAGAAGAGGGTTCAACTCAAAACTTATGCAGCAGGTGATTTTATGATTGATAAATTATAAACTACTTTATTACTACTAAATACTTTTACTTTGACTGATCACGGCTCGCTTACTAAAATCTCTTATACTTTTAAATGAATATGAATAAAACTCACCATTGTATTAGCTCCTTATTCTCTTCCAAGCCTGACGGTGTGGCCAGAGTGTCGGCGTCCCCCTCCGCCCTCCCGCCGGGATGTTCGGGGATCACCCGCTCAATCGTGGTCACCTCTTCGATGTCCGAGTCGATCCCCTGCGCAAAATCCATATAGAACGACTCCCGGGAGTCGCTGGAGCCGCGTCGCAGCTTCAGCGACAAGTCTGGAGAGCTGTCGTCCATTTTTGTACCACTATAATGCTGTTTTCACTATCTTTTAAAGTCGCTTTTTCACATCTTTATGAGTCATTATGAATAGTGAATTGTCTTTGCAGTGTTAACCCATTTTGAGGCTATTTGTGTGCTATATACGTGAATAAATTAATTTTGAGGTTTGTTTATGGTCAGCATTTCTTGGTATGAAAACTTACAACATAGATTCGGCCCAAATTCTGTAATTCTGTAATAATAAACGTTCTGTTTATTTCTCATGTATGTGTGTGTCGTAGCTATGAATAAATGACCTATTCTATTCTATTCTAAAATTATTCAAGACAGGAGGGTTGTGGATACTTAGTCCATATATATTTAGAACCATGAACCATATTCAATAGAGCCGCATATAGTAGGTATATTTCGGAGAAGGAAGGCAGTGGAAGATATTAGTATCTTAAACGCCCCTCTTCTGCTGGCTGCTAGCCTGAAACTGCACATACCTACTAGCCCACAATGTAAAAGTAATCTTATTTTTTTAATGAATCGCAAGAACAAAACAGATGTCCTGTTGTGGTGACCCAACAAAAAAAGGCGCCTACTCCAAAACAACAGTATTTATTTTGCGGCGGCACAAAAAAAGCGCTTCGACGTGAAAAGGAACAATGACCTGTGAACCGTTTTAGGCCTAAAGAACCTTCCCTAAAATCGACACCGACCGCTTCCTGTGGCTTTAACAACCGGCCACGGAACACGCACACTCTCGCAAGTACGGACACTAATGGTCTCTATGAGGGCGGACACACATGCAAACCTACATTTGATAGGTGTATCGAATGTGAAGCTATTGAATTTAGTTTCAAACGATCGTATAACAGCCAAAACTGTAACAGAATAAATAAAAGAAGTCGATGCTTTAACAGTGATTGATAATGAATATTTATTGAGTAATAAATCTTGCTTGACCCTTAGTTTGGGCATAGCCGTAAGTAGGTAGATGTTTATACAGATTTAATGAAAAATTAATTAAATTAAAAAAAAACTAAAATTGAATAATTTCTGAACCATCATCAATGGGATAGGCCCATGCATAGTCAGATATATAGGAAATGATCTCCCCTCTACTTCTTTTGACCCACCATTGACGTAAACCACACGGAAGCGGTGGTGCTATGCCTAGACCCACTGACACGGGTATGTAGGTACTTAGATTCTGATTAGAACGTTTAAAGATTCTTACAGAAACCACCTCTTACTATAACTAGAAGTCAGTCTAATAAGATATTTCAAAGCAGGTAGAGAACAAATAAACAACAACAAAAAGTGTCTCAAGTGCCTTGACTCGCACCAGGACACCACACACTATCATAGTAAACAAACATAGCTGACTCAGCATAAACATGAATAAAGTACTTAATACAAAGACGGTATTTATTAATCGAAGGCGAACCCGGGAACCACAATGGTGACCAAGAACAAAACACACTCGTTTACACAGGAGCGACAATCGGGTGATTCTTATGCTAAGCACGCATCGTACCGGCGAAGGAGTATTGACACGGAATAATTCAACGGGAGTCACACAGACATAAGTTGTAGTAAACACGTGGTGAACGAGCGCGGCGGGCGACAGCGGCGCCCTCTCGCGACGGAGGTTGGCGCGCGATTGCCGCGAGGAACGGATCACAGCGCGGATGGCGGGGGGCGGGGATGCACCCTCGGGCGTGCCTGCCACGCGGGATCAATCTGACGAGTTCCCGCTTCCCGTTCTCGTCCCGTGTGCACCGTTATTATGTTTTTCATATAGTTCGAACTCAAAACATGATGAATATATAATACCATCCCAAATGTGTCAAGCGAATCGATCAAATCAAGCGAAGCAAAAAAAAAGGGCAAAATTATTTGCTAACTTCCAAGGAATCCATCCCAGAATGTCCAAATTATAGTTAATATCTCCAGTAAAAAAATAAAATAAAAAATGGATTAATATTCATAAGTAGTTCAGTCATTCATTATAGTGTACCTATTTCATCATGGATTCTGCTCGTGTAATGCGAGCTCTATTTGCGTATATAAAATAAGTAATGTTATACATTAAAAAAAACATTTAAACCCAAAACAAAACAATTAAAATTAAGTACTTAATTCTAAAGTCGTTTCCTTAGGGTCTGTCACTTTACTGTCAAACAAGTCGGCATGTATTGTGCGCCACGTTATTTGAACTAGACTGTTGCCTACTCGACATTTGGTAGTGCCATTGACATTGTAATGTCCTGTCAGAATTGTAACTCTGAAGTCTTAGCCCAGATCGACATTATCAAGATCACGCTTGATATAATTTAATCTATTAGATGACCTAGCTAGACTACACTGCTCAGTGTATTTTTAATCCCTGCAAAATATTATGACGCGCGACAGTAAAATCTAGTATCTTATGTGCTTTTTGAAAATTGGCAGTTAATGAACTTAATAATCGATTTATTTTTCAGAATTGAATTTAACTGGAAAGCTCTAACATAATTGTAGTATCAAATACAATCCGCAAGGAAGAAATCTCATTACGCGATGTTTTGTATGATTAAATTAAGAAAAACTATTAAATTTAAATACATAATGGGCTCGATTCTGAAGGCTCCACGTTAAAATTTGACAGCACTAAAACTGTTGCTATCCTTGTCACACAGTATTATGAAGATAAAGACGAAACTAATTTTAGAGCTGTCAAATTTTAAATGTGTGCCTTCAGAATCAGGCCCATTATTAAGCATTACAAGTATTATTTTGCCGTGTGGTTTCCGGTAGAGTAGAATAGGACCACTCCAACTCTTCCCGTGGATGTCGTACAAGGCGACTAAGGGAATAATACATTATAAAACATCAATCAGGCCTCCCCAACCCGTCTGGCCAGCGCGGGGAGTGTAGGCCAAATCCTCCGTCTGTCTCCAGCAGATAAGAGAGGGTTGTGCTCCTGCAGTGGAGACAAAAATAACCTGATGATGATGAAGTATTATTTTATAAGTATTATAACCACTAAAACGAGCGTCATTGTAGTAAAGTATCTAGCTAAATATACAAAATCACATTATTTATACATCTGTTTTGTCATTTCCAAAATACACTTCCTAAACTACTTTTAGTTAAATTATGATAAAAGCAAGGAATATAAAATTAAAAGGTTTATATTAGAAATGAAAGGCTAACATTCAGTAATATCCTATATAAGTTTATAACATACTTTTCTATACATAGTTAAACAAATAGAAATTATACTTACATTACAATATACACTCGATATCACAATACTTTTAGTCTTTATTTAATAAAACACAATCCCTTGCAATCGTGGAATATAATCTTAATTTAAAAATAACAAACATATTTCTTACATTTAAATTTAAAACACGGTTTAAACGAAACTAAAATTCTATCTTAACATGCAAATAATTGTTTGGCATTCTTTACATTATCTTCTTAGAGTTCAGGCTTTAAGTCTCCAAGTAAGAAGAATTAATGTGATCGTCAACATCAGTCCACTGCTGGAAGGAAGCATCTCTTGAAAGCTTTCATGTAGATAATCTAGTGTTGTCTCCTCAGTCTTGAGGCTTTAGGAGTCGTGTCTTGATATGAAGACACCAAAGACAGATTGAGGCTCGATCGAGAACTTACGAATTAATAATACGATTTTACTTTTCAATCAAATACCAACACAAAATGATCAATGAAACGAATCTTGTCAAAACAAAATTGATGGTGGAAGATTAAAATTTTATATTATACTTAGTAATTTGATATCCAAAGGCCACTTAAATTACTTTAAACCACATTAAACGAAAGTAACGCTGGTTTTATAACTACAGTGATATAATTATGTCATGCTAGTCATTACAATTTTAATTATAATTTCCCATTACCCGACATTGATATACGAATTTAATCACTAAGTATAAATTCATTGTAGTGCAGTATTATGTTATTAACTAGATTCTATTTTTATATTAAACATACACATGCCACGGCTCGATGTTTGGTATGGTATAGTATAGCGTAACTTTGATCGTTAGGAAAGCTAAGCAATGTACAAAGTTAACTCCAATTTACTGCAAAGAAGAGAAATAGGCAATACCAAATTGCTGTAATGTAAAAAAAGCATACAATCTGATAGCTCCAATTCGTTTTTAATATGTCAAGTTTTAAATTTTTATTACCAGAAATGACACCAAAACCCAATTAATTTTGAGTACACGCCGCAATTTCTATTACAAAAAAAACTGTAGGTGTAAGGATAGATCTGTATGAAAGTATGTATAATATTATATCAATAATAAGTGGGTCGCTAAACACAATAATCAGAACGAATAAATATCAATAAACTCTACAATTATGTCTAATATACTTGAGAAGCAAAGGCGGAAATACATAATTTTGGGGTATCTATGTATAGAGTAAGATTATTATTTATAGTAATAAATTAATACAACATTTTCATGTTGTTTAATGAGTTGACTTCAAATGATTAATTATCTTTTTTATTAAGTATGAATGTGCTGATGAAGACAACAATGAGCAATTTATAATATTCTAGTAGAACCAGGTTAAGCCTGACCTGCTCACGTTTTTCCATGTAAATGTACATCCACTGTCTGACAATTGGACTTTACACAAAGTATATCATGAGGTTGATCCACAGCAATGCAAAAATTGTAGGTTTCATGGGCGATACCATCATTACCAAAAATGTAATCTAATAAATAAAACTTCGCGTGTCTGTACATTGAAGATATTTGCAAAAGAAATTGGGGGGTCTAAGGATAAGTAATAGAACACATTTCGATCATTTTTGGAATTTTTGTCTGTTTGTCTGTTTGTTTGTGCAAGCATCATTTAAAAACTACTAAACCGATCTTGATGGACTTTTCACAGAAATATAGTGCTTAATTCGGTGTAACATAAGGCTTTATTTCATTGCAATCGGTGCAGTCAATCAAAAGTTATGTGAATTTATAGTTTCCGAAAACTCGCACACGCTGTCTAGGGTGTAAATGCTCGACTGAATTCGTGAGCGGTAGCGGGAGCGGGTATGATACCAATGTAATGTAAGTTTTTGAAAACTATAAATTCGCATAACTTTTGATTGAGGAGCTGGATCTGAATCTGGAGTTGAATTTGGAGCTGGAGCTGGACCTGGCCTGGGCCTGGGCCTGGACCTGGACCTGGACCAGGACCGGTACTGGGGGTGTGAGTGCGAGAGTCTGAGTTGGAATTGGAGTGGAAGTGGGAAAATGAACGGGATCCGGAGTGGGAACTGGAGCGTATTCTGCAGTCCACGCGAGCGTAGCCGCGGGCACAGCTAGTACATAATAAATAGCGATATCCGTAAACTATTTCTAATAACATATTGATGCAACCCTTTTTTAGTTTCTTAATTTGCGTTTGAAAATAATATTTTTGGAGGAATTTGGGAGTGTAGTTTATGGCTTTTCTATAAGATCCTGTTTACATTTTTTTTGTCATTAAATGGGGTTTTTACAATAATATTATCAATATCCTTAGTGCAAATTGATTAATACAATTAAAAAAATATTGCAAAGGTGAAACCAAAAGTGATGTTGGATGGAACTACGTGTGGATAGATCACTAAATGTCTCATAGTCATTTTATAAAAGTACACACATCTTGTAGACTAGCTATTACGATTATTTATGAGTTTATGATCAAAGCTCGAAAAATGGGGGGTCATCGTCAATATTTATCACTGTTCCTTATAGTAGACTTCCGTTGAATATTACATGCTACACTTTTTTGAGTTAATACATTATGAAATTATGAGTTAAGTTTCTTGTAATATTTCATTACAATGGCAAAGAAACCATGTTGGTTATAATTATAAATCTTGTATGTAATTTTATAAAATGTTTAGATTTAAGTCAAGTTATTGCAAAATACTATGACATTTTAACCAACACAGGATTTCCACTTGAGGCCTCCACACGCCATAGCACCGATAAGGTAAACTGCTAGCACAGCTATTACTGTGATAATCACGTACATTTTGATGTTCTTCCAAAATAAGGAGCGCTGTAAAGTTCTGGCGGACGTGCGGTAGGAAACTGACTGGAAATAAAAGAAGTTTCATCAGTTGAGGAACATAATGAAGAATAAAATATATTTTGTGTTTTGGACGGATCCTATTTCAATAATTCTACATATATATGTATAATACATACTTAACACTATCCCGATACAGATTAAAATTCTATTAAGCTAATAATTTTTCTCTTTTTTTATTATTTTTTACACGTGTCATTTTTAATTAATTACTAGTTGAAACCAACTGCTTAACAATAATAAGAGAAATATTTAAACGCATTTCAAATAAATACTGAATTTACCACTAAATGGTGGTAAATAAAAATAAAGTAAACAGATGGAACATAAAAGCGCGCATTTGGCGTGCAAATCAGTATTATTTGATGTGGGTTAGGTTAAGTTCATTTAAATATGTGCCTAATAATAATGCTTGTTATTGCATGCCAAGCAAAAAGTCTCATATTGAGTATTGGATCCCAACATATTAAAAACTTTTACTTACACTAGTTGCTAAATTGTCAGCTTTGTCCACAAGCAGCTCTAACTTTTCACCTCTCATTGCCATATTATCTGTAATGTAATAAGATAGACAAATAATACATGTTTGATTGGTCCATTACTATGGGAAATAGACAAGGACAGGACGAAAATTCACAAATAACTCAGACTAGGAATAACTTGTTAGTGTACATTTTGGAAGTTGGTCCTTATCAGCTGAAACAAGACAGAGGTATGTGTCATGGTGGGAATCGAACCCACGACCTCTTGAGACAATGCCACAGCCAGTCGGAGACAGCAATCAGAAATCATTATTTATATTTTACATTTTCTAGGCAGTGAGTGAGACATCACTATTCAAATTAACTAATCTGTGTCCAGAATCATATATCGCTTTGGTTGAGACCTTGATAAGTCTAATTTGTGTAATGATGACTCATTGTAAATAAAAACTGTTCGAGAACTACTTACAAATTCTTCAATGTAGTAGTTGTATTATTTGGCATAGGAATATGAAAATATATTTTGGGAAAATAACCATACAAAAATATTCACACAATATTGTATGACTTTATATTAGAGAACTCTTTGTTAATGTGGAAGAAAATAAGCTTTAGTGAACAAACTGAATTGGAATTATTAGGTGAACCTGATAAACTTTTGTTTTAATTGAGTTCAACCAGATGCATAGTTAATGCAAGTAATGCACCTAACACATATATCGTCAGATTTCAGCAAGTACCAACTTAATAATCGAGAATAATCATAGGAATTAGGACCATAAGTTTTGTTGCAAGAAGTCATGAACTGCTTGGTCGAGCAGGTAGTGAATTCTTGCAGTAAGCTGATAATGTACATAATATTGTTTGGTTAATGACATACAGTGAAGTAGCACCACAACAACACAAAGTAATAAAGATAAGTCCATGAAACAATATTTATACACCAACAATCTCTTATCAAAACCAGAAAAATAATGTGTTTCAACTCATAATGAATAACATACTGATTGCTAGTTGATAAGTAACTTATATTTATAAATTGTGAAATACTTGTTGCAAATAAATGTAAGTTTATTCAAAACTATTTCCCAGAAAGTCGAAGTTGTGGATTTTAGACAATGCACAATTAAGCAAAAAATCTTTTTGACAATTCCTCTTAACTTTATTGAATAAGGGAATCAGATGTGCGTTATGAAAATTGCTAAATTTCGGGGGGAATTGGTTATTTAACAAGCTAGCTAGGTCTACTAAGTGCTGTAATAATTAATGTTACTTAATGCTTTTGAAAATAATGATAGTATAATTATTCAGTCTGTATATGCAGAGATTTGTTATAATAATGAGGTGTAATCAATTGATGAACTAACCAATATTTTTAACCATGATGTTCTTTAGCTCATCCAACTCTCCATGCACTCTGGATATGGTGTCGAGGTCGCGGGACTCGCTGTAATGCTTCATCTCTGTGGCAAGCACACGAGCGAACTCGCTGTTCATGGCATAAGGGATAGCGGTCTGTGCTGTGTCCCCAAATGCAGTAGTAAACCTCCTCTTGATCTCATTGAGGAAAAGGAACGCTCTCGAACGTTGGAATTTCTATAAGAGATTCATACATATTAAGTGTCATAGCCAAACTGATATAGCTTTATCAAGAATATATAAGTAGGTACTCACATCATCCGTGATGCAGAAATAAACCAATTTGCTTTCCGCAATATAATGGAATAGATAATTCCCGTGAGAGTAGGTCAGCCTATCGTCATGGGGCGGAATCTTCGACAATATCTGCTCCGTAACTTCCGTGAAGTTCCCAGCACAGGTCGCATATTTGGCCAAAACAATTGTACCTCGGGCAACAACACTGAATAGTATAGGCATATTGGATCTGCGCTGCGATGAATCAGATGGGAAAAAACAAAGGGAAACGCGCAATGTGATTTTTATGCTGTGTGGTTGTCACAACATCCACAGACAAATTACAGCTGCAAATTCTCTTGGATTATTTATTGCACACCAAGGATGAATATCACGGTATTTTTACAAATTTTTTAAGAGAAATCACTAATTACAGTATTCGAAAATACAACACAACAAGGACGACGATTATACCAACCACAATATGAATGAATGAATCAATCAACCACACACACATTTGTCAATCAAATCAATGTTGTCAAATGAAACGTCCGATCATGTTAGTGACGTTCCGTTCGACAACAATCGACTGAGAAAGAGCAACATGGGACTAGGGCGGCTCGAGCCGGGGGGAGACGCCCCCATAGCTCATGACATAGGTCCAAGCTCATGACCGATGGCCTTGTACCCTTGGCAAAGGATAACGCCGAAGGTTGCTTTATGACAATCGATAACTTTTGCAGAGCAATATTGAGCAAATATTAGGCACATTTACACGCACGCGCAGTTGCATAGGATTAAAGAGTCGTGCGTGATAGCTCACTAGAAACATTACGTAGCAAGGTTTCGTTTTCACTGTCATGTAGCCGCTACACTAATAACTATGATACTTACCTATCTACACTGTAACGCCACGACCAGCTCACCACCACAGGTGTTGCAATTAGAAACTGAAGGGAACATGGTAGTAAATGTGCAAGAAAAGAACAAGTCAATGATTTTTGTTGTTAATTTTACTGATATGCTGTTCAGTGACTAAAAGTATTATTTTTTACCACACTGTTACATAATAAAGCTAAGAACACAATTTACTAAAGGTTTTGTAGAACAATATTTGGTGGCAATTTTGAATGATGTGATGAGTGTGATGCACTGAAATCCACTTCATTTTTTATACAGACTGCTACGCCAGGTCGTATATACATCGACTAATATAGTCAAAATTGGGGAAGGTCATGTCTGACACGCATTTTAAGGCACGCACTGCGTCCCCGAATTATTCTAAAGAATTATGAAGGTACGTATTATACTCATCCAACAACTTTACGCTAAATGTATTCTACGTGTCACAAGTGGATATTTTTCCCTGCAGTGGACTTCAGGATGCTGATGATATAATATTCATATACGTAGTAGTTAAGTTAGGTAATATTTGTAAATTAAAGTAGTTTTACAAGAGAAATAAGTACAAAATGAATTAAATATTTCTTTTTAATCTATTGGGTTAGTTCTTTTTAAATTATCGATAAATTAGATTTTTAGATATACAACACTAGTAAGTCCTTCCTGATTAAGTCAAAGGACTTTAAAGGCGTACAGCCTCCTCCGACGTACACACACTTCAGTAAGCATAAAAAAGTGGTTTCAAAGGTATCAATTTAAAGAGAGGCTATTAGAAGTTACATAAGTCTACAAATATCAGACACAATACTGATAAAATTTTATCTAATCAAAGTAATCATCAATATCAATATCTGGATTTAAAATATCATCACCAAATGGTGTCAAGTCAATTTGGTCAAGAATCAAATTTTCACACATTTCTTCTAAGTCTGTTTCACCTATTAATATTGCTCCATGCAATCGCCCATTTTGTAATACAAACTTTATGTATTCTAGACGTGGGGTTGTACGCAGTAGGATTTCATAATCATTTCCTAATCCTTGTCCATTATATTTCCCTAATAATACAACTCTGTATCCAAAAAGAGTGGTACAATGTGTGAATAGTTCAAAACAAAAGTCTTGTAACACTTCCTGGTTTGTTATACGGCCATGCATAGCTTTGGCTGCCATTCCGGCCATTTGTCTAGCCTGCGTCCACAGTCTTAACTGAAACCAATGTGGTGCATGGTTCCATCCAGCATGAGCTACGTCACCAGCAGCAAACACATTTTTGATCGTTGTCTCTTGATATTCATTAACTGCCAGTCCACCATCTTGGCCCTTTTCTGGGTTTTGATCCCACAAGAAATTTACAGCAGGTTCAACTCCAGTGGCAGATATAACAAAATCACATTGAATTGTCCTCCCATTTGATAATTCTACTTCTAAAGGGTACTCTTTGTTGTCTACTTCAACAACAGATTTCACTTCTACCTTATACACAATTTCAAGTTCCTGTTCACCTGTTGCATTTCTTATGCCCTCTAATTTTCTATACCAATCTGGCCCCAGTGCAGCAGACTTCAAATCCTTGTTTAAAGCAACCATTGTATCTTCTTCACTAAAAACATGTCTTCTTAAAACCATAGGTTTATCTTTTTCTTCTAATGATTTGCCTTTAAAACTATCTTTGAAAAATTCTGCTGCCCCAGGATCAATAAAAGTAGCAGATATATAGTCATCTCTTATGACCCAAACTTTCTGAATTCCACTAGTGGCATGAACAATTTCTGAAGCAATACCTCCATTACCTACTATTACCATTCTGCGGCCAGATTTCAGTCTTTCTTGAAATTCCTGTACTGATTCCGTGTCTCTAATGCCTAGAATCCTTTTAGATTTACTTGATTCGGATATGAGTCTTGGTACGCCACCAGTACAAATACAAATTAAGTCATAATGCACAACCACTCCTTCATCAGTCGTCGCTAATTTTTTTTCTGTGTCTAATTGTTTCAAGGCGCCATAAACTATTTTTAGGTTAGGATGTATCTTCTGCAGCGAACTGGCCTCCGTTTCGTTAACATCAAATTTAACTATTGTTTTAGCGTAAAAACTAACATTACTAACATTTTTTACCAATGAAGAAGCAGTGATTATCATAAGCGGCTCCTCGGGGTGGAGTATCGCCAAGGTTTCCACACAAGTTACTCCGGCAATACCACCGCCGATAATTAAATACGTTGTTTTTAGGGGGCTCATAGTTATTTTATTGATATTATTTTTAATTGATTTTAAGCAATCGTTTGACAGCTTTCCAAAATAAAGATAACATCCTCATGTTCATCAACATTCATTCAACATGTGATTTTGACAGCTTGCGTTTGCATTTGCTTGCATTGCGCTTTTTCCATCATAATCCCAGCAACAAACTGAAATAACTAAAAGGGAAAACACTATATGTGTGCGTAGTTTACTATCAAGCTTTTACATTTCAACTGTAGTACATAAAGTACAAAATGACAATGAAATGTTTTTCTTCTTGATTGAGTGTCAACCCTAGAAACGTCAAAAGAATTGATTGAATTTTTGACATCCATTAAAAATTGTAATGTTTATATGAACTATAGGTATGTGTGTGTATACCGCGAGCGATCAATTAATTAAATTATCTAAAATATATCGAAGAAAATATTAGCTGATGGTCAGAGACTGTTTTATGATGCTCTCCCAACCGCTGTAAAAAATTGGTGTAAAACCTAAGACATGTCGTTACTTTAGTCTTGGTGAAAGATAGTTGGTAAAGCAATTCCTATAATATAAATTTTTGAACTTCGGTGAAACTTCGTAATTAAATAAACGATGATCAAGTGGACAGTGATTTGCGTGGCGCCCGTCTGGTTGTTCTTAGCGTGGTGTTTCCCGTTGATCTGGAGTGGGTTTTATCTCTCATTGTTCAGCTTGTTTCTTGTAACAGCAGTGTTTGTGCTAACTCTTTGGGGGCATGTGGCGCTCTCTTCCCCTCACCAGACTTCCTTATTTCTACTGGATAGAGTAGAGAAACAAGTACGACAACTAGAGGAAACATTAAAGGTTTGTAGGGCTTGTTTTCCAGTCTTTTTTATGAAGTAGCCTTTGCCCCGCATTGCTACCGCTGTTTGTTAATTATCCCGGATTTTTTTCGGCGTACAAAATATTCCTATATTCAAATCAGTGTATAAAATTTCATTAATTTGATACACTGATTTGAGTATTATAGGAGCAGCATAAATTCCCATAGAGGAGTGACCACAGACATCGCCACAGTGTGAAAAGGCACTTCTTCAAAAAATTAATAATTTGCAAATAGAGGTAAAAATATTATAAAAAACTATATTAATATTCATGGCCCTCTTGACACAGGTGTTGGCACACTCAATAGAGGGCCTCCACAACTACTAAAAACTATTGTACTGTTTTGTAATTGTTAGAATAACTTTAATTTTTATTTATTAATAACTTAACGTAAGCACTCTTTTAATTTGTATTTGATAATGTCAAAACATGGTGTTATGGTTTATTTTGTTTGTTTTAGGAAGATCAAAGCAACTGGCCTCACTCAACCAAGAAGACTCATCTACCAGTTATTTTCGGACGAACAGTAGATGGTCAGCTGCAACTCTTAATTGATTTTGTTCTAAGAGACTTTGTCACCCGATGGCTTAAGGAAATGGCACATAGACCAGAACCTGTGGTAGACAAATTCAAAGAGCATGCATGGGGAGCCATACAAAACCTGTATGAAAGGTTACAGAGAGTTGATGCTGAGAAACTGATAGCTAATGAAATGATCACAAAAATTACACAGCATTTTGAAAGAATAAGAATTGCTCAGAGCTGTGCGTAAGTATCAAATGCATATCTATTGTAATATTCAAATCAGGAAGCAGTTATGAATAAATAAATATGTATAATTATATATTTCATATATGTTCACACTTGTCAAAGCTCAAACTACAGTTTTCTCCTCTTCAATGAGAATAGGACAAATCACAAATATAACATCTACATGACCAACTTGTACTAGACCATCAGAATCGAGCCCTGATGGTTGTGGGTTCGATTCCCACTAGGGACAGACAATTTAGTACCTTGGACAGACAACAGCTAAAGACTAATTGCACCATTCTACTTTGGTTTTCTTACTTTGTATAGTCTTCATCAACAAATTGTCATCTTGATCTTATTTGTTCAAAACAATGTATAAATTAACATAATACTTTGTAAACTATACTGTTTTCTTTCTAGTATTTATACTAAATAATGAATAGTTTTTAAACCTTGTAACTATTTTTCTGTGACTGCCTCGGTGGCTTAGTGCCAGAGGTCATAGGTTTGATTACCATTAAGGGCAGACAACTTTGTACAAAATGAAAAGTAACTTGTAACTCTTAAGCAAGGTTTTTAGTAGACCTAATGATGAGTAGTTTACAACTCTTATACCTATGTAAATATGTTATTGTAAATATGTATGTTACTCTTGTATTTAAGTAACTGTCTATCTTCTAGTGTGGAGTTGAACCAAGCTCCTGTTTTCGCCCTGGCTCCGCACCTGATGTCCTATGAGACAGAGCTACACTACCTCCGACAAATCAGTGAGCTGATCGTTATGTTCCTGATGCCGCGCTGCTACTCCCTGACGCCAGCCTCGCATCTTATGAGAGAGATTTTGGCATGTAAAGGTATAGTGTCATTTGGATATACATAATGGCCTTTCTACAACTGTTGTTCTGTAACCTTGTTTTATCCCAGGCTATTTATATTTACCAATAAGGGTAACAGTTGTTGAAAGGCAAACCACCTACAACTTGTTCCATGGATAAAATTCTAAAGACATATTGTAGCATGATACAACATGATTTGCTGTTATTAGGAGGGCATTTGTGAGGGGGGAGGGGGGTTGTGATTTATTTAACACCATCTAATAAATAAAATCGTAAACTTGGCATGTCTGTACATTGAAAATATTTGCAATTTTTTTTTATTTAAAATAATAATAGAAGAAAACACACAAAGGTCATTTTTGAATCTTTTTTGGCTGTTTATCTGTTTCTTTGTGCACGCATTATGCAAAAACTACTGAATCAATTCTGATGGAGTTCTCAGAAAAACGGGCTTAATTCGGAGTAACATTTAGTCTTTATTTCATCGCAATCGGCTTACTCGAATCAGAAGTTACGCGAATTTATAGAATTCAAAAACTCACATTACGTTTTTATACACTACAACAAAGACGTGATGCTCGGCGGAATACAGATTGCAATGAGTTAGGACTACATTTGCAGCAGGAGCATTTGGTAGATTTCAAAATTTTGGACTACAATGTGTAAACACTAAGTAATAATACTAGTCTTATAAGATCATTTAATTCCAGTCCTACAGCCAGCAATTGACTTGATAACAGAACCAGACTACATAAACCAAAAGATCATACAGTATTTGGAAGCGCAAAAGGAAGTGGATGCGATGCATGTCAGAACCCACGAATATGCTAAGACGTTCGAGGACTACATACGACTGATTAACAATTGCAAAAATGTCGACACACTGAAACGGTTACGGTGAGTTAACATTGGTAATGCTATATTTCATTTATTCCAGAAATCACGCAATGCGGAAAATTTGTGCATTTAACTCAATTAAATTTGGTTTTTACAATTTGGTACTATGCAATTTAAATATAATGTACTATTAGTCGAGAATCCGTTCGTTCGGATTCGAAAGCAGAATCATGACGATCACATTTCGATAAACTGCTACCCACTTGTAAGAGCAAATCAATCGAAGAGGATCAATACAAAGCCATAGTATTTGAAATGGAGTGGACAATCCTCTCTGGATGTAACATAAATGTTTACTGGCAGAATTCACTACATGTTGTGGATGAGGAAGATGAAGGACCGGTTGCGCCTATGAGAAGGCCTATGGCTTACGAAATTGATGTAGCTTTGTACATCACATGGTTTTTATCGACCTGTCAAAACAAATACCCTTATACTGAAATATTTGTCTGTCCGGCGGATAACTCGTAAGTTACTAGATTGAACTGAAATTTGAAACATATATAGGTATGTACAACTGCCCAGCAATGAAGGGAAAATTATCGCTTGACAGACTTTTTTTATTATTTTGCTATAAAAGTTTACCCTGGTTGATTGACTGACTGACATATAACCGTATAGCTTAGACCTTTGGGTTTAGAAACTGGAAATGTCGATTTTTACTTTACATACTGATTGAAAATGTTCTTTGAACTTTTTTTTGTAATTCTGCTCCCAAAGTGTTAAAGATCCACGCGGACAAAGACCAGGGCAACTGCTAGTACCTAATTAATAGTTTATTAAATCACAAATCTCGATTGTAGATACGACATTGTAACACAAATCATGCAAGCAACCACCCTACAGAACGTCAAAAGAGCGAAAGGCATAGACGTAGACGCGGTGGAGAAAGCTGGCACTCAGCACAACATAAGTCGGCAACAGATTGCGGACGCCAAGAAACTGAAGAGATATATTAACCAGCTAACGATAGCTAAGGCGGAGTGTGAGGATGCGCTGCGGAGACTGGGGTGGGATGGAGCTTTCCCTACTGTGGAGTCAGATAGCAAGGTAAAAAGTTTCTTAAGAGTTAATTTTTACCATTTGTACATGTTACGTCCGTCGTCGTCGTCGTCGTTTCCCCCCCCCTCGCCCCGCATAGCGATAGGGTCGCAGAATAGATAATAGTATTAGAAGTAACAATTCTGCGATTGGTATTTTAAATAGCGTTAATAGTTGTTGGAAAAGCAGGGTCTGTCTAGGCATGAATGCATGCATTGCTGTGTTCCTGTTTAAAGGGTAAGTGAGCCAGGGTAGAGACCGCGACTGGGCAAGCGTTGGACGTCCCTTGGCTAGATGGAGTGACGATCTGCGTAAAGTGGCTCGCAGTGACTGGATGAGAAGAACCGAGGATCAGGTTCAGTGGCGCGCTTTGGGAGATGCCTATGTCCAACAGTGTATTCTTGCAGGCTGATAATTACAGACATACGAAGCATTTTAACCTAGTCCTCAGGGTGGCAACGAACTTGTGGCTTTTAGGCTGCAGGTTAAAAGGTGACAGTAGCCACTTACCATCAAGTTTAATATCTGCCCACTTCATTCCATAGCACTTATAACAAACATTATGACTTTCAGACCTTACCCTTGCACAAAGTGATGGAAAGCGTGACTGGTCGCAAATACTTGTCGATGTTCCTAGAGACATTGTGTTCACAAGGCCTTGTTGGCTTCTGGATGGCCGTGGAGGAGCTGAGGCACAGCCCCAGGAGCAGTTGGCATCAGCTTGGTGCTGAGATATTTTATACTTACATTAGGTCGCCTAGTGCGGAGATTAAAGTGGATAAGGTAAATACATAACTAGATAGCTATTGTATAAACTACTACACTTATATTATAAACTAGCTGTGCCCGCGGCTCCGCTCGCGTGGACTACAGGATCCGCTCCAATTCCCACTTCCGCTCCCTATCCCACTTCCACTCAGACTTTAAATCCAGGTCCAGGTCCAGGCCCGGTCCAGGTCCAGGTCCAGGTCCTGGTCCAGGTCCAGGTCCAGGTCCAGGTCCAGTTCCATGTCCAGGTCCAGGTCCAGGTTCAGGTCCAGGAACAGGTCCAGGACCAGGTCCAGTCCAGGTCCAGGCGCAGGCCTAGGTACAATTCCAGGCCCAGACCCAGGTCCAGGTCCAGATCCTCAACTCTCCGCTCTGCTCCGGCCCCGCTCTCGCTCCCCTCCCGCTTCCACACCCACGCCCGTTTTCCCACGCCCACGCCCCTTTTCCCACGCCCACGCCCACTCGCACTCCAATTCCCACCCGCAGCTCCAAATGTAATCCAAACTCATCGCAATCTGAATAGTACGGAAATACTATTATGTGCAATATATTGCATACTAACCTTACCTACTAATGTATTTGAAAACTAAAATTGTCTATAACTTTTGATTGAGTTAGCCGATTGCGATGAAATAAAGCCTATATGTTACACCAAATTAAGCCCCATGTTTCTGTGAAAAGTCCATCAAAGTCCGATCAGTCGTTTTTAAGTGATGCGTGCACAAACTCACAGACAAACAGATAAACAGACAAAAATTTCAAAAATGATCAAAATGTGTTCTGTTGCTTATCCTTAGACCCCCCAATTTTTTTTTTGGAAATATCTTCAATGTACAGACACGCGAAGTTTACGATTTTATTTATTAGATGTGAAAGTTTTGATGTTTGTTACTCAATCACGCTTCAACCACTGGACGGATCGGGATGAAACTTGGCACACATATAGGTTAGGTCCTGGAATACGAGATAGGATAATTTTTATCCCGAAAAAACATCTCATTCCTATGGGAAACCAAATTAAAAAATTATATCTATTTTGAAATTCAAGATGTGTAAATATCGAAACCTACGCGGACGAAGTCGCGGGCGAAAGGTAGTTTATAATACACATAAGGGATATATCTTTGCATAGTCCGACAGTCAGCGTTGATTGTTGTTGAGATGTTGACACATTTTTTAGGTCTATCCTGGGTATAATTATGGTTGTGTTGTGATTCTTTGTCAAAGACGCTAGAGTGTGCCCGATGAATTTAACTCAACAGTTCAACTGCCCAGGTATACATCGTATCTTTCATACTAAATATATGAAAGATACGAATGTCTTCTACAAAGGGTACGACAAAACTGCATTCTCATAAATACGCTCGTAGCGTAACCTCGATTACGCAGGCGACCTGAACAGATACGAAGATAGATATTTCTATTTGTCGTGTATTAGGTACGCCATTAGAACTAAGCGTGTGTAGCGCGGTCGTATATGCAGGTCTCATTAAAAAAAAAACAGGCATTTTATCAACGTGCACTTCTTCCAAATCGTCAGCAGGGTCATTAATTTCTAAAACTTCTCCATTAGATTATGTACCGCAGTTTCCATTTGGTTTCAGTTTAGTTAGACCAACCGCAGCCGCCTCTAGTACACTGATAGTCTCCAGGTGGTTAAAGGATGACCTAAACTTAACTAAATTCCCTTAAGAAAATTAAAATAAATAGTTCAATTTACTTTAAAATATTTAAAATTTTCTATAATTGTCGTTTCTAGGACACAAGGAAAAGGATGGAAGCCTTTCTTTTAGGCGACAAAGGACCTGAAGTATTCTACGAAGTTCAAGACTCCGTTGTGGATACAATCCAAGAGAAATACTTCCATTCCTTTTTAATGAGTGAGCAATACAAGGCTCTGATAGCGGAACTTGCTACTGAAGAGGCTAACAAAGGTACTTATTTACAAGTTTTTACTTAGGGTAAGCTATTGTGTTAAATATCACCATCTTAGTGGTTGTCTACGACATTTGAGGTAGGTACCTCAAGTTTCCAGGACCAGCGGTTTGAGTTGTGTGATCAGTCAGTCAGTCAAGGTGTCCGTTTATAAAATATTTAAGTTAAAAACTATAAGAGATAGAGTAATTTATTCTAAGGAACCATGACATCAATTTTCGAAATAGGAAAAACAAAAAATCTTTACTTAAGCATAATCTTTTACTTACAAGGTTCTATAGCAATATCTACGATTTTATTATCAACTAGCTGTGCCCGCGGCTCCGCTCGCGTGGACTACAGGATCCGCTCCCATTCCCACTTCGCTCCCTATCCCACTTCCACTCAGACTTCAAATCCAGGTCCAGGTCCAGGTCCAGGTCCAGGTCCAGGTCCAGGTCCAGGTCCAGGTCCAGGTCCAGGTCCAGGTCCAGGTCCAGGTCCAGGTCCAGGTCCAGGTCCAGGTCCAGGTCCAGGTCCAGGTCCAGGTCCAGGTCCAGGTCCAGGTCCAGGTATAGGTCCAGGTCCAGGTCCAGGTCCAGGTCCAGGTCCAGGTCCAGGTCCAGGTCCAGGTCCAGGTCCAGATTCAGGTCCAGGTCCAGGTCCAGGTCCAGGCCAAGTCCAGGTCCAGGTCCGGTTCCGCTCCTGCTCCCCTCCCGCTCCCCTCCCATCCCACCCCCCACGCCCACTCCCACTCCCAGTCCCACTCCCACTCCCACTCCCACTCGCAGCTCCAAATGTAATAATCCAAACTCATCGCAATCTGAATAGTAAGGTACGGAAATACTACTTTAAGCAATATATTGCATAATAACCTTACCTAACAAATGTATTTGAAAACTAAAAATATCTATAACTTTTGATTGAGTTAGCCGATTGCGATGAAATAAAGACTAAATGTTAAGTTAAGTTAAGCACCATGTTTTTGTGAAAAGTCCATCAAAATCCGTTCAGTAGTTTTTAAGTGATGCGTGCACAAACTCACAGACAAACAGACAAACAGACAAACAGACAAACAGACAAAAATTTCAAAAATGATCGAAATGTGTTCTGTTGCTTATCCTTAGACCCCCCAATTTGGTTTTTTGCAAATATCTTCAATGTACAGACACGCGAAGTTTACGATTTTATTTATTAGATTTGAACACTTACTGTGGGGACTCTGTGTGCAAAACTAGTTACAGGTCTCACTTCAGTCGTCTCCCCGCCCGCCGTCAAGTAGCGCGCATGTGCCTATGCGCAACAAAGTCCGTATGAGACAATAAATAGAAGTGAATATTCAACACGTGGTTTTCTTTCATCTCCCAACATATAAGCACCTAGACAGTATATAACAATCTATAGTAAAAACCTCCAATCTTACACTATAATTTTTTGTAGTAAAATATCATAGTTTCGATTCCTGTTTGGTGTCGAGTTATTCTGAAAATCTATGAATACAATTTTTCTTATCTCTAAAATCGACTTCATGATTGCTTTTTTACTCTCTCTTATAGTTTCTGACTTCCCCATACTAACCTGTCTTGATAACACACCTTGTGTAGAAGCTAGATAGATACCAATCTCAATTGTGGCACGCATTGTATCCTGCTAGGCACAGACTGGTGACGCGCAGTAATCCCACTACAAGTCCTGCAACGAACACGTCTGCCCAGCGTGGCAAATGTTCACTTCCATAACGATATCTAAGGACATTTTGTAAATCTAAGGGGCTAAATCGTAAAGTTGCATGGTCATTAAATAATTTGAACTTATAAATAGAAAAATAAACACGCGAGCAGGACTTGAACCTGCGACTAAAAATAACTTGTATCTTTTTCTAAAGTTTAAATTATCTCTAAGCACAGGGCATATGCTGAAAACCAAAATTTTCTGTCTCATTTGTTAGAAATAATCTGTGAACGATCGCCGATCGAAGACCGCCAGCTATCCAACGAGTCTACTTCATCCGCGGAGAGCGCTGGGGCCGCGCTGCACCTCACTGAGCACTCCACATACGCGCGGAGGAAACTCGACCAGTTGCAGGAGAGGCACAACAATAAGATTCAAGTGAGTACGTTGTAATGCAACTGCAGTTCAGTTACAGATACAGATGAGTACTACGTACGAAGGCCGCGTCCCTGCCCTTCGTTGAATCGGCGACCGGCGGTATGGCGTATACCTCACTAACACATAGACAAGCGCCCATTTTTGTACACAAAATAATAGCTGTGTAAGTGAAGGCAATTAGAATTCTGGCGGACCAAGCATCATATTTTCAGCATCATATAGCAGACGAGTTCTGGAGTGCAGACCGCGGATCAGCACGCGCAGGGTGGGACGCCCCGCCGCCAGATGGACCGACGACCTGAAGAAGGTGGCCGGAAGCGGCTGGATGCGGAGGGCGGAGGACCGGGTGTGGCGGCGTTCATTGGGGAAGGCCTATGTCTAACAGTGGACGTCTAAGGGCTGATATGATGAAGCATCATATTTTAGGATTGCGGTTGTAAATATTATTGAATAATAAATGTACAATTATTCTGTAAGTAATACGACTCCATTACTGCGATTTGCTTTCATCTTGCAATTGTTTTGGCGATGACCTGTCTTTTTAATTATTACGACTTATTAAGACCTTAATGGAATAAAAGTTTAATTTATAATGTTAAAAATAATTGTTCAATAATAAAGTGGCTTCTTATTATCTTAAGACCTTACACAAGATAGCTTGTCTTTTTGTAATTTTTATAGTCGTGCTTTTTTTTTTAATTCGGAGCTACAAAATGTATAACCCTACAATAAAAAGTTTTAACAGAATATTTACTGACTTACTCAGCAATATTTGTCGCTAGATGCCTTATCATGGCGTACCTACCCGGCTAATAGAGATAAAATTGTAACAGGCGTTGGCGGCACTCCGCGCATCGCTGAAACCTGAATCGCCAGCGCTTTCGATGCTTGCGAACGAAGTGGAACGGTTGGCCGGGGAGCAGATGAGGTTGGAATCGCATCTGGCGAGGACGGACACCTGGGCTGAACACCTGGGGAGCTGGCGAGCCACGGTTCACAGTGCTGAGGTATGAAAACATAGATATTGCTAGTTAACCGATGGGTCCGTGCAACTAACTTAAAAGAACTTAAAAGTATGGAATTAGTCTCAATGGGGACTTAAAACGTTTACTCAAATGAAATTTAGTATTTAATACATCGATAAAGAAGTGAAGACTTGTTATCAGCATATGTATATTTAAGTTTATTATTTATATTTGTCATTAGTCTGTAAGTCTTCCTAAAAGTAAATAAAATAAAATAACTATATTCACAAGTGATTTTCTTGAGTATTACGTCAATCGTGCTAGAGTATTAGCGCCCTCTGAAATCTGCCGCCCCTTGAAGTGTGCCGCCCTTAGGCCGCGACCTATACGGTCTATTTGAAAATCCAGGACTATACCTTACTGACAATCTTTGGTTTACATTTAGTCGCAATTTGTGTTGCTAATAGTAACTGTTTCAGGCTTAGAACATTGGCTGGTCCCGGAGGAAAGAAAGAAAGAAAACATTTATTTACCGCCAACATTTGCACACACAAAGAAAACGAACTAAAACAATGAAAAGAAAGAAAATAATAATAATTTCAGAACACAGATTTTAATAAAAAAAAAAGTAGTATGCATGTGCCGCATACGCGGAGAAAATACGCTATAGCGTTTACTTCCAATCCTAAACATCCTGTCGTTTACCAAGGTAGGGGGGGGGGGGGGGGGGGAAGGCCACGCACACATGCACACTTGTATGGACGCTGGCGCTACGACAAAGGGGAACTGAGTGTGGCAACTCTCCTCCAGTTCCCTTCATGGTTTCAGGTAACAGATGAATCGAAGCCGCCACAGTTCGTGATAGTGGTGCACATGGCAGAGCAGGAGCCGACGAATGAGGAGAGGCCCGAGCAGATAACCACGGGCTGGGTGCTGCTGAGGACGCTCAATGAATTCCAGGTACTCACTGTATTATTTAAATCTTGGAAACTTTTATTTATCACGTAATTTTTACTAGACCAAAAGGTCGATTTAGATTGACCGTGAGTCGAAGCACGTGAAGCGACAATCTGAAATTTTACATAGAATTGACCTTTATTTCCACTAAATAATGCTCAAATTTATACCAAGAAAATAAGTGTCTGCGACCAGCCAACGCCGATTGGTGCGCGCGTATTCACGCGAACTCAAGCGCATAAAATGTCTCGCTTGACGTTTAATTTTATTCATAAATAGTTTGCCACGGATTGGGCATGACAAAAATATCTAACAAATTGCTCATAAAGATAATTTATTCATCAACACAAGCTCAGGTATTAAAACTCTTTATCAACGGTGAGATGAAATGGTCGATGCCTCAGCGAAGCGCTGCTTTTCAGGATTCATTTTATCATACATGATTAAATAAATACTTTAAGTAGATACATATATATTTGGTAAAACTAACCAGTATGGACAAACTTTTTGATTCCCATAGTGCATGGTAAAAAAATAGACAATAGAAAAGACAACGAACAACAAACAGCGAAAGCAACTAAACAAGGAAGGCTGAAAAATAACACTGGACTTTTAACAAACTCATGATTGAGACAGCACTGAGTACTCGTAACTAAAACAGCGAAAATATAAGATTTAGATTAACAACAGCAGAATTAAATTAATACAATTTAATAATAATCCTATTTTTGCAGGAACTACATCGAAAACTAAGGCCTATGTGTGCGGAGCTAAAAAACCTAGAACTGCCATCGAATTCATTTAAGTTTTTATTTGGGAAAAACGACAGAAACTCATTAGAAAAAGCTAAGACTTTGATACAGAAGTATTTAGAAGTAAGTTTTATACTACGGTGTAGATAGTTTCACAAGAGCTAGCACGAAAGGAATGAAACTAATGTCACCTATTATCAATGTGTGAGTGCAGTCCTTATAAGTACATGGGCAAAGATAGGTAACTAACTGGGTCAAAACCCAATTATCACCCATTTCATTCCACAGTGAAAACCAATTCCTTTAGTTGTATTACAATCTAAAGGAATTAATTTTTCACCCGCACAAACCACCCAGTGGGTGGAATGAAATTGTCGATAACTGGGTAAAACCCACCCACCCGTAGGTTTTAACCCGAATGGATACCTTTATCTATACAGGGGCCTTATATTTTGCAACTACTGTACTTTTAACATTACACATACATACTTTTGTTCATTTATTCAATCCATTCGTGCCAGCTCTTGGGAAACTACCTATACTAATGTTTTTGTTCTTTATAAAATACTAGATTTTACAGGAGATACACGATAGAGGGATGTATCGTGTATCGTTAGCATCGATTTTTATTTGAGTTATCCAGAGACGGTGCTAATGGAGCAGAGATTCTATCCCTTGATCAACCAACTTCAACATTTTGCTTCCGAACGCCAAATTTCTTAAGAAACTGGTCGTTGACTTATAGACCACTAATTTCACGGACGCCATTCGATGAAACAAATGAAATATATAACTTTTTTTTGAAAGGTACTTTTGCGAAAGGGACTTTTTGCGAAGTAGGGACGTGAGATTTTACGAACGGGACCTTAATTCGTTTTTTAATTTGTTTTCAGTTTGTATTAGAAGATGACCGGCTGAACCAAAGCGAAGCTTTATACACATTCCTAAACCCAAGTTCCGAGTATTTAAAACAAGGAGACTTACCCAAGAAAAACAAGTTTTCGTTTTCTACGTTATTCAAAAGGTAATCTATTTTGTCATCAATTTAAGACTAACTAGCGTGACTGATCGTTCGACAGAGTCTTGTCTGTTAGTTGGCAAACAAACACAATCATGACTATACAGGGTGCATCATCAAGACTGATCAGTATGGGGAAATCAGAAACTGTAAGTGATAGAGTAATTTGTTTTAACGAACCATGACGTCGATTTTAAATATAAGAAAAAATAAAAGGAAATGGAGAAAAAAGTTCACAATATAATGTAGCATTGTCGTTAACACTTAGACACAAAGTTCCATAGCCATAATTACACTATCAAATTTCATAGTAAAATAACATTTAATGTCCGGGTTCGATTCCAGAGTCGTGTTGAGTTATTCTGAAAATCTACGAATGCAGTTTTTCTTATCTCTAAAATCGACGTCATTATTCCTTAGTACCAATTACTTTATCTCTTATACTTTCTGACTTCCAATACTACCGGTCTTGATGATACACCCTCCATCATCATCATACCTGTCGACGTTCACTGCTGGACATAAGCTCTTACTTAATCAATTAATTAATTTAACTTTATTCATTTTCATTTTGCGTTAAACACTCTAGTATATATTATCTTTGGTTAAACTTATGTGTGTTTTCAGTACCAGTAGCGAAGCTACAACTAGGTCGTCGCAAGAGAAAGAGGTCTTCACTCATTTGTCTGCCGATGAAGATGAAATTTCCCTTTACCTCGATGGGAATGGTGGTGATTCTACCAACAAGAATATTACTAGTTCTATGAGAGGTAAGCTTTTGATTTTTATTTATATTCTTAGTTTGTATTTTTTTCATTGAAATGAGTTATTAATTGGTAACAATGAATTTTTAGAGCTGTCAAATTTATAGGTGTGACTTTAGAATTGAGCCTGTTATCATTGTATACGTGTTTATATCCGCATCAGGCGCAGGCGCCATGAGTGAAGAGAGGGACAGCATAGCGGAGCCGCTGTACGCGTTACTGAGTGAGGTATTCGACATGCGCGGAGTGTTCCGCTGGCTCAGGAAGACGCTCGTCACATTCGTGCAGATCACATACGGCAGGACTATAAACAGGTGCAGTAAACATCTATACTTATCTGCTCCATCGTCAAACTAATGAAAGTAAACATGAAAGGTTACCCACACACGCAGAGCCGGTTTTAGCACTACCAGCGCCCTGGGCGATATTTCTACGGCGCCCCCTATCTTTTATCGAAACCCAAGAAGAAAAAGGTAAAAAGGCGCCTTTTTACCTTTTCGTAACATTCATAAAGCAATTTTATAAAAAATAATCAAATAATTCTAAAAATATACATCAAATAGCCGTTATACATTAAATATCCATGTGTGTATCAGTCAGACAGGTGTGATGGCTTGGTCATTGAACTCGAGCGCCAGAGGTCGTGGGTTGGATTCCTACTGGGGACAGACAAATTTGTACAAGTTGGTCCCGGTCTGGATGTTATGTTTGTGAATTGAGCTATCCTTGTTTAATTCCCATAGCACAGGAGAATATCCTTATTTGGGATTAGACAAGTATATGTACATTATATTATGCGATATTTATAATATCACAAATACACAAATATCATAGTCCTTAAAACATTTTATTTTCAGACAAATCAAAGACACGATATCGTGGCTGTACTCTGAGCAAATGTTGCATTATTACATCTGCGTAGTTCTCAAGTCTTGGTGGCCGGGCGGCGTCTTGAGTGATAATGTGTCCAACAGAAACCTTCAGGACAAAGGTATTTCATTTTAGTATTCTTTTCTACTTCCGCCGTACCGTAATTTGTTTATTAAAAATTCGAAAATTGCACGTAATAGCATACTTTACACCAGGGTATTGCATAATAGATTGTTATTACACGGGTTTTCAGTGAGAGAATGAAAAGCAAATATTCGTCATAATGAATTGGAACACAGCGCGTGGCGCGTCATGGCTCTCGTGCGCTGGGATTGGTTGGCGGTAAAGATCCGTCAACCAGTATTCGCACTCTTACAAATTAGATTTGGCGCCATTACGGGATTGAAATCATTCACCATCAGCCACTGAATCTGATCATCGGTTCTTCTCATCCAATCACTGCCAGTCGCGGTCGCCACTCGAGGGCTCGTTTACCCCAATGCCACTTCAATGTAGTAACATTTCGAGCTATGTTGAAGACTAGTTTCTCTCGCGCCACGAGCGCTGCAAATGTTTGACATTTATTATGCGTTTGCACAGAACATACGCGCACGTTAGCGCTACAGCAGCTGAGCGAGAGCGTGGTGGGCGCGCTGTCATCCCTGGTGGGCGAGCACGCGGCGGCGCGCGGCGCGCACAAGCTGTTCCACACGCTGCAACATACCACGCACAACAAGCAGCTGTTCTATGTGAGTTTCGCATCTCACCCCATAGTAGCACTACATCGAGTGTAAAGAATACCATATATCACTACGTACAGACGCGACTCTTACCGTCGCCCGCCAGTTGACGTCGCTTGCCGCGGCGCGCGTTGGTCAAATGATACAAATTCCTTAGCGTTCCATACTCCTGCTTCCCAATAGTTATATGTATCTATCCATTTATAAAACAAGTGGGAATTTGTAATTTTAAACATCTTTAACTTCGGACCAAGATTGGTAGCACATCGAGAAAGTTGAGCGAGTTTAAGATCGATCGAGACCGAGATCTTGGATGACGTTTCAAGTAAAACACTGCTGTGTATTCTTTGTCTCACTGTTTCCATTGTGTTCCTGTTCTGTTACACACTACTAAATGAGGATTCAAATTCATTTTAATTGGAACCTGAGTTACTATTTAATAAGATTCTTTTTTTAACGATTGTAAATGACGGCGCCGAAATTACCTGACTGGCGGAGTGTCAATATAAAAGTTGTTGGTAGACAAAAGTGACGGAGTGTGAATATTCAATAATGGAGCTAGAGCTCAATCTAAACTTAATTTTGTTGATGGTTATGCCATGAAATTTATCGTCAAGGCGTTTTTAGACGGAGAAAATAAATTGTTGCCAAGCATATTCTGAACAAAATCTTTCTTAGGAAAAGGTTCAAAGTTTTGCATGTGTAAATATTACAGTAATTCACACATTCATCATCAGGTTATTTTTGTCTCCACTGCAGGAGCACAACCCTCTCTCATGTACCGGAGACAGACGGAGGATTTGGCCTACACTTCCCGCGCTGGCCAGACAGGTTGGGGAGGCCTGATTGATGTTTTGTAATGTTTCCCACAGTCGCCTTGTACGACATCCACGGGAAGAGTTGGATTCACACATTAATAATAATAATGATTACAAATCTAGTATGGAACATCATTGTTACCAAACCTTATACTTTATTAGTATTCGTATTCGTATCATTCGTATCATATTATTTATTTATGTCTTACTGTTATACACTTTATTACATACAAAATAATAAGAACATATAGCGACCAAAGGCGGACCTATCCTTTGCTAGGATATCTTTCAGTCTACCCTTGCTTTATTGAAACGATGGAGTGAGTGGGTATACATATATGTGTTGAAGAATAGTTTAAGTCTTGTTTTCTTTCTTTGATAATGGCACTAATGACAATACTAAAATACAAGCTATTATCACAACAGATGTTGGTCCAAACGTGGAAATTGCCAGCCACAGTAAAACAAGTATTCCTGATATAATAACGAAGTGAAATTTAGGATTTCTCGAATTTTCTTCTTTTACTAAAGCTCTGCTAGCTCTTGTCGTCTTAGAATTTTCTTTTTCTTTTACTAAGCTAGTGGTCGTCATATCTTCTGCTTTATCTAAGACCCTGCTGGCTTTTGTAGTGATCGAATTTTCTTCTATTAGTAAACCTTCGTTAGCTCTTATCATCGTCGTATTTTCTTCTTTTACAAATCTTGTGATTGACATATTTTCTTCTTTATCTAAGGCCCTGCTGGCTCCTGTAATCATCGAATTTTCTTCTTTTACTAATCTTGTGGTTGTCATATTTTCTTCTTTGTTTAAGGCCCTGCTGACTCCTGTGGTCGTCGTATTTTCTTCTTTTAGTAAGGTCTCACTGGATCCCGTAATCGTAATATTTTCAGAAACTAGGATTTGCTGCGGTGTTTCTCCCACATAAGTAATAGTCTGTAATTTAAAAAAAATATCTATTAATTGCAGAGCTCTATCATTTTATTAAATTGAAAAAAAAAACATAGTTGGCTACTTACACTGAAAGTTAAGTTTTCAGGATTATTTACAAATAATATTTTTTCTCCGAGTATACTCTCTGTAAACAAGTAAATCAACATTTGAGGAGTTATATTGAATTATTTTCATAAAAAATTTGAAGTTTTTTTTTTGCCTTGCTTTACTGTGCTTTCTAAAACTCATCATCAATCAACAGCCCACAGGTTAGTCCACTACTGGATATCTGCCAAAATATTGGAAAGTTTTTTTCCACAACTACGGAACCTATTATTTGTCCTAAATGGACATGGGCTATATAGGAAAGTACTAAATCCCCACCGGAAAACCATCGGAAGCGCCACGAACCAGGCCTCCGTCACTCGATCGTACCTGCTGCAATACGTAACTACACTTTCGCGCCGTCCATACAGACTATTAACAACGCAAAGTTGAGCACTTTGAACACATTTTTGCGTGTATTGTCGACAATAGGTGATTCAAAGCGTAGGCATCATTTTACTAGGGAGCCATGTAACTATTGAGTAATCTGTGCGCGAACTAAAGGCTAGTGTGGAGCTAGAACTCACCGCTGCTACCAACACCGATAGCATTCAGCTCATCCAGCTCCCCCTTCCTTATTGTTATAGTGTTGTAATCCTCGCTGTATCGCTGCATCTCAGCGGCTAGCACGTTGCAGAAGCCATTGGTAGCAGTTGTGTACCTCCTCTTGATCTCATTCAGGAATAGGAATGCTCTTGAACGTTGACATGACTGTTTGTAAGCAGAAATTATTTTCCTAAGAATTTTAAGAGATTCGTCAAAACGGATACCTTTATAGCGAAGCTTTTTTGTCCGTCTGTCTGTCTGTCCGGCGGATAAATTGAAAACTCTAGTGGATAATGGACCGAGTGCACTGAAATAAGTAATATGCAAGACAATGAAAACAAAAACTTTCTTTTTATTACGTTTTTTAACGAAAACTAAAACTGTTATCCGAATATCTCAAAACCGAATAAGTAACAGTTTATAAATTGTTAAAGCAAAAAGAATCTGCTTTTCTTTCATGCTGGGATTGAAAAGTTTGTATATACAAAACATATAGTCCGCTATTTAAATAGCTTTCAATTTCAATTGGCGTATATTCCATCATCATGATCAGCCTGTTTATGTTCCACTGCTGGACATGTAAATACTAAAGGGAAAACAATATATTTCTGTCTTACAAGTATTTGATACAACTTTGCAGACGACATAGTTGTGATGGCAGAGTCGCTGCAGGATCTTGAGGAAATGCTGACAAGCCTCAACTGCTCTTCCAGACGAGTAGGTATTAGGATGAACATAGACAAGAATGTCCAACTCACACGTTGACCTAAGACCCGTGATCGTCGAAAATGTCAATATTGAAGTTGTTCAGGAGTACGTCTACCTAGGACAGATAATACAGCTGGGTAGGAACAATTTCGATAGAGCTGACAGAAGAATCCAGTTGGCAGCATTTGGAAAACTGCGTCAAGTCTTCACGTCGCCTATTCCACAATGTTTAAAGACAAAAGTCTTTAATCAGTGCGTCCTGCCTGTCATGACCTACTGTGCACAAACGTGGACACTGACGGTGGGCCTGATCCACAAGTTCCAAGTCGCTCAGCGAACAATGGAGAGGGCTATGCTCGGAGTTTCTTTGAAGGATAAAATTCGTAATGAGGAGATCCAACGAAGAACGAAAGTCAGCGACATAGCCGAAAAGATTAGCAAGCTGAAGTGCCAGTGGGCGGGCCACATATGCCGCAGAACCGACGGCCGTTTGGGCAGACGAGTTCTGGAATGGAGACCGCGGATCGGCACTCGCAGGGTGGGACGCGCCGCCGCCAGGTGGAACAACGACCTGAAGAAGGTGGCTAGTAGCTTCTGGATGCGGAGGGCAGAGGACCGGGTGTGGTGACGTTCATTGGGGAAGGCCTATGTCCAGCAGTGGACTTCTAGCGGCTGACATGATAATGATGATACGACTTACCAAGCTCAAGTTAGGGTAATACATGATTATTAAGGGATCTGTCCTTATAGCCAGGGCCGGATTATCCATTAGGCAGTGTGGGCGTTGACGTGGGCTTCGGGGTCGGAGTCGTAGTCGGATTAATAGTGAGTAGTCCACGCGTGCGGAGCATTGCATTGTGGTAAAAAATTATATTTCAGGAAGTTAGAATACGGTAAAGGATCCCCGACACGTGCATTACCTAGGGCCTCCGACATCGTTAATCCGGCTCTGCTTTTAGCGAAGCATTTTGACTACTAAAAAAACTAAAACTACTGAACCCAAATATTTATAAAAAAAAACTTACTTTTGCAGTTATACAGAAGTATAAGTGCTGATTTTCAGCGACATAATGAAATAAATAATGTCCATGAGAGTACGTCATCTTGTCGTCCTTGGGTGGAATTTTCGACATCACTTCCTCCACGATCTCTACAAAGTTCCCGTCGCACGATGCAAATTTTGCCAAAACACATTTTTCATAAGCCACGGCACTGAATAAGATTGGCATTTTGCAAAGATATATTAGTAAATATTTATAAAATACACTTTTGAATTAAATTGATCAGTGTAATAAAGTCACAATTTAAACTGTCTCCATCTTAAATTTAATTTAAATCTCATAATTCTTAAGATTTTATACTTCCTAAAAATAACTTGGGATTCTAACTTTTAATCAATATATTTGATTTTGATTGACGTTAATTGCACTTATTTATAATTCACTCTGCAGTTGTAACCTTAACATTTAACTGCCATAATAAAACAAAAATAAACCGCAGCCGATACAAATGCCGGTAGCCACCTACGCGCGCTCAAGAGAGCTTTAGCACAACAGAGTGAGCCCGGTATCACTCGGATATCGCGCGATCGCCGCCGTTCTAAAATTATTATCGTGTCGGCTCGAAGCTAAAAACACATATTCCACGCTAAAAGTGTCATCTCTGATAATTGATCAATGCGACATGCGCGCAACAAGTGTGCGGCAGACGTGATGTCTCTGAAAACTACTTTATTTATTGGCCTTCAAAGCTCTCTTTAGTTATTACCACGTTTTTATTAAGTCACTTTCTTGTCTGTCTGTCGTTCCGGGTGGAATCTTGCAATTCAAATTTCGGTCACTTCTCGACTAGCTATCCGACTGAAACTTTCAGGGTAGCTCACAACTCGATGACAGTGCATTCTAAATCCATTTATTAGCCTGCAATGCCGACATAACCTAAATTAAAACGAAAAATAAACCATGTTTTTATGCGTCTTAAAAATAATTAAATAACCCTTATGCTCTTATCTATTGAAACGTGTTAAGTACTAAAGATGCGCCCCACGTTTTTCGATTGCACCTGTTTTAATATTTAGGACCTATTCCTTTGTCAGGAAGTTACTAATGACAAATTATTAATTTAACAACTCCGTTTCAATTTCAGCAATAGTTCTACTATACCTTTCAAAACTACACAACAAATCGAGTGTGATCTGTTATCGTTTCAAACATGTATACTTATATAACTCAGATACAGTCTTAATTGGACTCCGTTTTACGACACATGTGGCATTAACAGTGCTTAGGAAAATAATTATGTATACCCCACTATAGAGCCGTGGTAGCCTGGTTGGTTGTGCACTCGCCTCACATTCATGAGGTCGTGGGTTCTACCCCCGCCCGTACCAATGAGTTTTCGAAATTTAAGTACGGTTTATTTATAATACCAAAGTCTTTTCGGTGAAGGAAAACATCGTAAGGAAACCTGCACATGCCAAAGAAGAAATTCTAAGGCGTATGTGAAGTCCACCAAATCGGCTTGGGGCACCGTTGGTGGTCAGGGGTTTGGCACAAAAGATCCTGATGGCCGAAGTGTCGCAAGGTCTTCCTGGCCCCCTAAGAAGATAAAATACCCCCTTACACGTGGAGTATCTATTTACTACCAGTATCCCTTATCTAACATAACGGATAGGCAAAAACTTAGTCACACCTAGCATTCAAAACTTGTTTTTCTTTTTCTAGGAGCTGTTTGAGCTGGTTTTGGTGGAAGTTTTTCCTGAACTGAAGCGCTACTATTGAAATTAAGTAGGTAAGAGCAGGTGGCCTACTCCGTAAGCATTTCGGATAATATCTAAAAAGCCATTTTGTACTCTCTAACGGGTCACGTGACATGTACTGATAAGCGTTTGTCGTCTATCGTAGCCAAATGCCTAACGTTTATCTGAATATGACACGGTTTTGTGTCATATTAGAGATTACAAAATGACAGTGTAGTTCGACAGATATTTTTGGAAATGCTTACCGAGTAGGCCTCTAAGTCGTGACAATATAATTATCAAGTTTAAATTTACAGGGATTTTATCCAAAACTGAAACTTCTCTCGACATTTTTATAGAGTAACATTCCCTTTTTTGTATTTTTACTGAGACTTATTATCTTTATATCACACCGCATATAGGACACTTAAGATATATTTTTAACTAGAAATTTAATTGCATTGATCTCACTTTGATTTAAATTTAAATGTTCGTGCCAAAGATTTCATTCATTTTAAAGTGAATGCGCTGAGTTCTTTAGATGCTTTAAATCGTTGTTAAAATATAAGTAAAAAATAATTGAGAATTTAAGTACCTGATATTCATTTTATGAATCTCTTTAGTGTCCTTTGATTTACAATCGTTCCAGTCGGAATTGAATAACATATTTTTTTTACTTTAAAATTTTCATTTCTAAAATAACTTTATTTTTATCGGCTGTGGTATTTAAGGTGCACTGTGCAATTGTTAATGTAAAACTGCACTGAAGTCTTTATACTAGAATGCTCATCATTAAATATAAGTCTCCATTACACTGTTAACGCTAGCTTAATAAGTTATTAATAAGAACTTGAACCTGTATTGACTGACGTACGCTTACTTGTCTATGGTCTATTTATTTAATCGTGCACTATGCAAATCATCATAAACATACATACATAATGCTCACCCAGAGGGGTAGACAGAGGCGATGTATCGCCACTTTGCGCAACCATCATAAAAGTTATTTATATTGATTAGTTTTACAAAGTATTGTATCTACTTGTAAAAGTATTTATTTCATCACGAGCATGCCAATCTGTTATAACCTTTTCGCATTTCATCATCAGCCGAATTACGTCCACTGCTGAACATAAGCCTCCCCAATAAAATGCCACTCTTGGTGGGCGTCCATTAGGGGATTTGCCATAATCACCACGCTTGGCAGGCGGATTGGTGATCGTAGTTATCATCTTAATATACACAGGAGAATACTGCATCCCGTCCCTGGTGCAATCCCTTAGTTGCCTTGACGACACCTGGGAAAATTGGAGGTGGCTCTTTTCTAAGCCGGGAATCATACTGCTTGCTTTGACATTTCATTTAAAATATCACTTGGTATACGCACTTGACCAATGAGAGTTTTTAGTAGTACGTGACAAATAGACTATAGTCAAGGACATCAGTATTTACAAATACATTTTATTTTATTAATTCAATAATTTCTGTTCAAACTTTGTATCTGTAATTTTTTTATTACATTAATATTTTAATGAAAGTCATAAGAGTGGTGCGAACTACGAGTACCTGAATAAAATGTGCTGCCTTACGTCTGGGTAGCAACAACCCGGAAGTTTCCTTGAACATCAATGACATTTCATACCATGGACGTATCACGTCGTACAATAACAAAGACAAAATATAGCTCGTTTACTAATTTTCGACATTTATTGAAAATTCAATTATTTTACTGAATTTTTCTTTACACTTTTTTGCGTCGTTGGGTTAGACACGGTCATATATTAGTATATTTCCTGCTCGTCGATATGCAGATAATATGTAATAAATAAAAACGTAAACTTCGCGTGTCTGTACATTGAAGATATTTGCAAAAAAAATTGGGGGAACTAAGGACAAGTAATAGAACACATTTCAATCATTTTTTATTTTTTGTCTGTTTATCTGTTTGTCTGTTAGTTTGTGCACGCATCACGTAAAAACTACTGAACCGATTTTGATAGACTTTTCACAAAAGCATAGGGCTTTACTCGGAGTAACATATTAGCTTTATTTCATTGCAATTGGTTGAATCAATCAAAAGTTATGGACATTTTTAGTTTTCAAATACATTAGTAGGTAAGGTTAGTGTGCAATATAACAAAGAAGTATAATTTTAATGTTCGGTTGTGATGAGTGGCTTACATTTGGAGCTGTAGTGGGAGTAGGAGTGGGATCGAAAGTGAGAAGGGGAGCGGATTCTGTAGTCCACGCGAGCGGAGCCGCGGGCACAGCTAGTTAATGATAAATCCTAAGTATATAATATTATAAACCTGGACCAATTTGCACAAATGATACAG
Organism: Esperia sulphurella; assembly: GCA_947086405.1. Classification (NCBI taxonomy): domain Eukaryota; kingdom Metazoa; phylum Arthropoda; class Insecta; order Lepidoptera; family Oecophoridae; genus Esperia; species Esperia sulphurella. The sequence goes on along the minus strand of OX352262.1, from coordinate 12,026,286 downwards.
AATTGTCTGTCCCAGAGGCTGCCAGGTATTTAGGTAGACTAGACGTGGTCTTGACCCTATGTCCAGGGTCAGGTCTTTACTTAAGATAAAGATTTAATAATAGTTAATTGACTCTTAACGCTGATGAGCATTCTAGTGTTTAGGCATTGAATCTGTTCGTATTTTTACACGAGAATATTTTTGTATAAAGTAAGGCAGTTTTGCCTTAAATATGACGTTTTCGTTAAAATTCTATTAAAATTGTATTAACTAGTTATAATTGGAATTAATATATGCGTTCTAATGAATACGTGTTATACGTCTTTATAAATTATGATAGTATAAGTATGCATAATAGTATTTATAAAGCGCGGCGATGACATTTATCTATCTATTTGGCCCGAGTCTGAAGGCACATAGTTAAAATTTGACAGCACGAAACTGTTTCTACTCTGGTCGCACAGTATTATGAAGATAAATACGAAACTAATTTGACAGATCAAATTAAAATGTGTGCTTCTGAATTGGGCCTAATATCAGCTTAACCTTTTGACCGCTACAGTCATCCAGTCGTGACAGCCAATGAAAAGGCTCACACGCCAACGTCATCAATACAATATAACCAAAATTCAAATCGAAATAAATCTTTCTTCAATGGTATTTAATTTAATTAGTTATCGTTAATTTATTAAGGATATTTTCTTCTATATTTAAGATATATACGGACCTACCCATCAGTATATTTGCAATGATAAAACTTTTCTTTATCTTTAAAATTAACTCTTCCAATCCCTATTTATCTACTAGACGGTTTGTTCCGTGGCGTACAAAGTATAGTCACTACATTCTTTGTGTGGCGGTGAAAGGGTTAAAACTTAAGAACGGCTGATCAGATTTGATGCAGTTTTTACTGCAACTTGGGTCTGTTGAAAGATCGTCTCCTTGTGTCGCCGTCGTAATGTGAAAACCTTGACAGTAATTTTTTGTTTTATTTTATCTTATTGATAAAATTTGACAAGGGACTTGGCAGCTTGAGTAATTAATTACTTGATACTTGTGGCGCCATCTGTAATTCATAAACATATGAGATTCAACATAATAATAAAATATACTGGGAAAGGTCCAGAACAGAAGAGAGCAAGGCCTTAAAATCTGCGGCAATGATTCAACAGCGCTGTTCTAAGCTGCAGTTTCTAATATTGAGATCATCTTATTATCGTCAATCTCCGATATGAGACGGCATTGCAAAAACAAATACACTAACGAGGTTTTCACTCTACGGAGCGATTGTAATAAGAACCATCCAACTACAATAATTGATAACGATTGTAGTGAAAAATTAAAACAAAATATACTTAAAATCCACGGTGTGTCTGGCTTTTGATTATGATCAATGTCTATTTAAGTTATTTGCAATATTTTGCATGAATATAAATTTGTAATGTAACTTACAACTTTTTGTAAGGCACAAAAACACGAAAGGCTTCTAAAATAAGTGGAGGAATTCGTAAATGTTTTATTCAATAAGTATTTAATGCGGTTAAGAACTAAGTATTATATATTCGTACTTCAATTTTCTACTTTTTGTTTAAAGAGAACACAATCTTGCTAGCTTGAAATATAACTATACTAAATGTTAATATCTATTTTGAATAACGTTTTACTTTGTATGTGATGTCTTTAGAGCTACTTACTAATGTTGACAATTTAAATAGTTGTACGTTACTGCATTACACTAAGACGAATAAAGTATTATATGTATTTTATATTATATTTTTCATTGAAGTATTTTCTTGTGGGGTGGTTAGAAATGAAACACTCAAATAATTCGAATAATTTCTATTTTTAGTAAAATCAGACAACAGTTTTAACACCTCTTTTTCAAGGGAGGCTAGGTGTAAAAGCTGTTTTTAATTCGTTATCTAAAATTTTACACTATATTTAAAATTTATCCAAAGTAATAAAAGTTATACTGAAATTTCAAATTTGGCACAATCTCTCATAAAGTTTTGGAATCCATTATCATACAAAAAGAAATAAATTAAATTCATAATATACTAATGAATAAGTGGTCGTAAACACGCGTTGTGCGTTTATATTAGCGTATTGTGCATTTCGACTGTATTATACATTGTGAAACAATTAGACATTTTCGTTACAAATGACGTTTAACTTCAACTAAGGCGTTAAATATATATTATTTTTTTCTATTTTAAAGTAAATCCACCAGTATTCACCCACTCTATGTCCCAAAACATCTTGTATCACAGCACTCTCATATTTAAACTCCCGCACGCCTTACATGCTACATTGTAACAAAACAATTTACGTAAAATATGTCTTAGACTAATGAGAAACATGCCTAGAAATAGGTCTTCCAAACCTCTTTAATTCGTTTAAATATGTAGTGTTTATCTGCAGCATTATGTATATCTAGTTATATTAGACCCAACACAGATGGTATTGTAATAATATTCTGAATAAAAGAGGATTGAAAGTATTCACATAAAGTTATTGAAATTGTCACATTTCATGAGAATGATCGTGTTGTAACTTGATGTAGGGCGGATCGAGATTACATTTTATTGTTTGAACATAAATATATTTAGTAATAAATCCGCGTAATATATTTGACTAGAAGTAGCTATTGAAATAATACATAAGTACATACTAGTATGATATTTGACATATGTAAGTACATAAACTATTTCCGTATAAATTAAATTCTATGTACTTGAACTGAGCAACATAATTTATTAACTTCCTACGCTACTCACATGCATTCAATAACTCAAAATAATATTTATGTGTCACAATTATTATATTATGATATTGATGATGACAGAAATGAAACTGTAGTTTTTAAAACAAAATGCCGTCTACCAGATAATGATAAACCATAAAATTAATTGGTAATAGAAAATATATTGTTTCTTCGGATCTTGTCCGTTCGCCCTTCCTAATTCTACCTTAGATTAAAACACCCTGTGAATCTTTGTTTACGTCATTTGCGACTGAGACGTCCAAAATAAAATAAAACCAACTTATTTCTACTATCGTGAAGGTGTACAACTAATTCTTGTTTATAAATAATTTTATCAGTAAATAACATCAGTAATATTAGACAAGGTTATTAAATTAATTTAAATCTAATTAGATACTAAACGAAATGGCCTGATATGAGATGTGCTTGTTAGTGGCATAGGTAGTCAAAAAACTCATATTAATTATATAACGAATATAAATAATTTTGTTAGTTATTTACATTGCAGATCTGGCCTGCTTGTAGAAGAACGACGTAATTAAAACTAACTATTTACATTGATATTTTATTGTCACCATATTAATCTTTGGTGAATTAATTCTAAAGATTTTTTACTTCCTGAATGGAATCGGAAAACAAAAGGAATATAATAATATAAATATAATAGATTATGAGTATCTCAACGATTTCAAATATAAGTGTTTCGATTCACCAGTAGTTATTAATATCAACCATCCATTAAAGTAGAGAGGTCGGGGTTCCACTCTCATTTTCATTACGTCACTGTGAAAAAATATGATCCCAAACCTCTACGCATAAATGCACATTACAATAGTAGTTCCCTCTCGCTCCTCCCCAGTGAGCCACCAGAGAGCGAACGCTAGGCGACTAATAAAAAAAATCGTACCTAATACTAGTACTTTACTCCCATACAAAATATTCTAAGTGAGTAGTAGTTGATAATTTTATTATCTCGAGCACTCGTACTGCGGTGCCACGATTATTCAACTCACAACATTTATACAAATCCCACTTATAATTTAAATTGTTAGCTTTTCTAAATTATCTGCTTGTTCCATACAAATATATTATAAATTAATAACATGATACCGCAATTCAAGAGTATAAATATCATATTTTCATTGTAGTTAACAAAAAGTTTGACATAATATCATGGGTACATACACCTATTTACACATGATCAGAAATAACGTTTAGATATTATCTAAACAAATGTAACTATTTTATAAACTATAACAATAACCATATTTCGTACATTAATATTACTGAAATATGAATAATGTATTTTTATTTATAATTAAACACATATTCATACATGGTACGGAATAACGTTTAGTAATAATCATTCTTAGGAATGTTGATGCAACCTGTCTGTAGTTATATAACAGGTACTTATATACCTATAAACTAGGTGTAGGTATTCAATCACTTATTTCAGAACGAAGTCGTGTTATACATTTTAGTAATAATCTGATCTTATTGTACCTACTTATCCCATTTCAATATTTGCAATTGACATGTATTGGGTAGGTTTAGAAATCCGAATGAGCAAATAATCGACAAACACACATATTATCGTCGTTTTCGTTTCGTACACACATTTAGTAGTTATTTGCTTTCGTATAATAAAATACAAATCATTCTAGTTGTACCATAGGGTAGCCACGGTATATACAGCAAGGCGCCACAGGGGACTATCAATAACACTACACTCTCGAAAATTGTTTGCAAAACAACTGTCAAAATCGTACAATAATTGAAAAAGAGAGAAACAATTTCTTTGTTTCTTTCACATTTATTAATAAATTTAGACAGTTATAAACTCAATTTTTGAACAACATTTAGTACACAGTGCGTACACTAGTATCATTTCACATACCCTATTTCAACACTGTATTCTATCATGCAAGGTACATTCAATGACCTACTGAATGTAATCTAAATTTTGGAGACAAACAAACGTCACTGTTTGAAATGTCCGTTCATTCGACCGATATGCAAAGTCAGTCATGCATCACAATCTTATTACCTCCATCCGAGCAGAATGTTCTACTCCTACATTATGGCTACTATCAGCTACTGGGGCTAATCCGTAAGCTTGTTATGTTAAGAGAGATCCAGTTTCATGTTTCGAGCGGCTCGTTCAGGCGAATGAATGGAGAGTGACGGGCTCGAAGTCGTCGTGGGTCGCGGGGCGCGGAGGCTGGCGGTGAGGCGGGGGCGGCGGCGGCGGGAGCAAGCTCGTCCCCTCAGGGATGTATACGTTTGTTACACGCTCCTAGAGATATCAAAAAGTGCTATAGATCCAGGCTTAGACACAGTAACTAAAGACACACCACTACTTAAGGCTAATATGGCTCATGGTTTCTGCAGGCAAAGTTTATTGGCAAGTACATGCCAAACTTGTATCATAAACAACCGTGTTGAATAGTGTTTGAATTCTAATGGATATTCGTCGTCCAGACTTCTTTGATTTGATCAATAGCTGATCATTTATTCAAAACACTTAAGGATCTGGAACTTTTAAGAGCGAAACATCTCTTGCGAATCGGTCGTCCTTTTATTTAGATTTCTCGTTCTAGGCGGCTCATCAATCACATCGGTTTTTCAGTTCTAATAGGCTTTGTAAAAATCAAGATCCTATATCAGCGTAAGTGAACTCTTACCTGATTCTTGTCGTACTTGAAGATTCCCTGGAACCTGTTGGGCCGGCGCTCGAGAGGCTCGCCGGCGCTGCCTGCGGCGTAGTTGGGATTGTGGAAGGAAATGTGGCCACTTGACTCTCGGTAGTTCTCCTTTAACTCCCCCGAGCGCTGTCTATTCATCCTCACTGACAAATGAAGACAATAAATTAGTTTTAAATACAAGTCTTAGGTTTCAGATTCTTTAAAAATCCACAGATTTTTCAAATTTGTGTATGTTTTTACGTCAATCGCATGAGAACTACTGAGTACATCCTGCCTGGGCTTCAGTTGAGAAACCAGATTAAGAACAATATTTGCTCCGCGTACATATTCTGTTCAGTCATAGTCATATTAGGTCTGGGGTACGCGCAATACTTTCCGAACGTAGTCGTGAGAGAAGTAAAACAGCTTGTACTTACCGCCTATAACAAGGACAATAACGCAGATGATGCACAGCGTGACGATCAGTCCAAATGCAATGAGGATGCCGTTGAGGTCTGTCTCCGGGAAGGGTTTGGGCGTCGGCGGCGACTTGTCGTCCGCTTCGCTGTCGATGTAGTCGTAGTACGAAGGGTAGTGGGGTGGCATCTTCAGGTCCACTTGCACTTTAGGCGCTGTGGAAAATATATTTGTTTAAAGATAAAATGTTGTCATTCTCATTCTAGAATGAGAACTAAAGTTGCACTTTTATGGACATATGTTTGTTTAGTTTTGCTCTTTTTTTCTTATACATACTCTCTTGTATCCGCGACTTCATTCGCACATAAATATACCAGTCAGGTTTCCGGAAAAAGTAGTATGTATTATCCCAAGATATAAGCTATCTACCACTGTACCATGTTTCATCAATTCAGCCGTTATAGTGTGATTGAGCAACAAACAAATACACAGACAAACAAGCATCCACACTTTCGCATTATATTGGTAACCGCGACTTTGTCCGCTTAAAGTTATTTATATAACGGAAATGTAACCCGATTATGTCCACTTTTTATACAAATCGTGTAGATCGTCGAGCATGAATTTTGCCGGCCCCACAATCCTGCCGCCCTATAGTTCTGTAGCCTAATTAGCCCATATAGGAAACACAAAGCAATGGCTTTTCATTTCTTTGTCAAACACTGTCCTCGTCTAATGCCGTGCTCTATCCGCCAGTTTATTATATAACACTGAATTTATACAATATGTCTTAAAGATGCAATAACCAAGCCAAAACGTAATTTTTTTGTTTAAAAATAATGTTATAATGAAATATATGGCTTTACCTGTCGTACAAGGCCTTGAATCAGCTTCGTCGGGACACGCACAGACATAGTCCATTCCCCTGAAGAGACATAGATGCGAGCAGCCGCCATTATCCTCCAGGCACGGATTCCAGCCGTGCTGCTTGTCAGCCGATACGGCCTTTATCTCCATGGCCATTTCTAGATCTGTCCTTATTGCTGTCACATTCTTTCCTGTCTTCTTATCAGCTCTCATCACTGATTTTTTGTACCAGTCGGTCCAGTAGATGTAATCGTTGAACTGAAAATAAACGACATTATGTAGCTGCTAATGAAGCTGACGAAAAATCTTAAACATTACCACAGTCAAATAGGTACCATCAGATTCTTTACCAAATCTGGCAGTCATTGTGGATCTGACGCAAAAACAAAGTTTAATCTTCTTATATTTATATGGAAAATATTTATATGGAAAAAGATGAAAGTTCGAATTCTCGAATCGGGTGAATTAGTAACCGAACAAATCGTTAAATAGACCACACTATAACTTATTATCAGACCAGCCTTCCCGATTTTCGACCTTTGCATCAAGTACTAAGCGTTGTGCAGTTAAGTTGATATTGCAAGATTTAGTTAACATCTTACCTGAGTCATCCCAAAGGGATTCTTAGCTTCCGGGACAAGCTGCACTCTGTGTTGGCCATCCAAATCGGACGTATCAATCCTATCTTTCAAAGCGTCTGTCCAGTACAACCTCCGCTCCTTATAATCGATTGTGATGCCGTTGGGGAAGCCTAGGTCTTGCTTCACAATTATCTTTCGCTGACTCCCATCTAAGTAAGACCTTTCTATGTTTGGATTTTCTCCCCAATCGCTCCAGTAAAGGTATCTGTAATAATTTTACTTATTATTTTTATTTCTGGTTCTTCACAATCTTATATTGTTTTCGAAATTAAACATACCCTTTAGCAGGAAATAGTGCGAGTGCCCTAGGTTCAGTGAGCCCAGTGATCAATGTCTTCCGACTGGAGCCGTCCAGTCTTGCTACTTCCACAACCTAGAACGAATATGAAATAAGCAACCATACGAACCAAATATACATGTCCATATTAAATACAGAAGTAACACCTGCCTTAAATTCGTTGTCAGTCCAATAAATATTGTTCGCGATCCAATCTACACCCAAGCCGTTAGGAGTATCTAGTCTGGTATTCACCACTACTTTGGTTTCACTCATATTCAACATATTTATGGATCTGAAACATTAACACGTGTTGTGTGATTTCACGACTGTGTCTACTGTTTTTATCAGAAAAGAGTTCTGTTTACTCCACTCCACTCACCTTATGATGTCATGGTTAACATCAGTAAAGAATATCAGTTTGCGCTCCCAGTGGTAATCTACTGCAATCGAGTTTTGAACGTCTTTCACTGGCAGAGTAACGTCCCATTGTTCCGGTGTATCCAGCGATATTAGCGCTACACTTCCTCTAGTAGCGAATACCAGGAAGTTATCGGGGTGCTTCTTGCAGATCTTAGGATTGGGTTCCGTTTGGTTTTCGAACTGAATACCAGTGGGACAGGCGCATGTGAAGCCATGCGGTGATCGAAGACACAGATGGGAACATCCACCGTTGTTAGTACCACATGCGCCTTCTAGTACTTGTTCTCCCTGTAAAGGAATAAATTGAATATTATTATACTCCTGATTCTTGTTTACACTACCAGACTCAGATAATGATCTGGCTAGTTAGTGTCAGGTAATTACTTTCAGAAATCCATCCCACCGAGCAATTTAAATTGTTGGATTTTAAAGTCTTCACGGGCATCTCCAACTGTCCGTGCTCTCAACAATAATTTGAATTTAACTTACTTGGACCGCTCTGATATCCATAAGACCATCCAAATTCTCTCTGATAATCAACTGATCTTTCCCATTTGCCTTATCAGCTCTATGTAGTGCTTTGGTCTTCCAATCCGTCCAATAAATGTGTTGGCCGACAATCACTAAGCCGTAGGGGTACGGAACCTGGCTTAGAACAGTTCTGCGATCATTGCCGTTGAAGTCAGAGCTCTCAATTGTGAGGACCTTAGCGTCGTTCCAGTAAAGGCGGCCGTCGATGCGGTCGATGGCAAGGCCGTTGGGCCATTTTATGTTGTTGTCGACGATCACGCGTCTGAAATAAGTTAAATAAAAAACAACGAATCAACTAACTTAAGATAGAAACACAAACTTTAATGCTCTCGGACTCTGTCAGTTTATCTCCAGTATAATTTTTTAACTCTTCCAAGACAGAGACTACGAAATAAATGAACATAAATCGATTACAAACGTGAGTAGTGAAATTACATTTATAACATATTTTACAAAGAAAATATTTACTGTCGAAGTCTAATATATTACCTGTTTTTGCCATCCATTTCTGCTCTTTCGATTTTAGCTGACGTTCCCCAGTCAGACCAGAACATGTACCCATGGTCGTAATGCAACGCTATTGCTCGGGGAGAGTCTGAAATTGAAATAAATGTTATCCTTACATGTCTCTTAGTTCTGTTACAAAATTATTGAGTGTTAGTTAATAAGTCACCAAGACCAGTCCACACGAGAACTTTTCTGTTGCTCCCGTTTAGTTCTGCCACTTCAATGCTGTTGCGACCTCCATCCGTCCAATAGATCTGTAGAAAACAAATACTTGCCAGGTAATTGCTCGATTTATAAAATTCCTAGTTTATAACAGCGATACTCCATAAAGCACAAACCTTTCTTCCAGTAGAGTCGACAACAATTCCATCAACGGTGTGCAGACCTTTTCCAATAATCGTTTCGATATTTTCACCAGCTTTATTGGCTCGATGGATTTTCCTTTCGCCGGTGTCCGTCCAATATATAAGACCTAAAAATCAATTATTTCAATATTGTTCATTTTTGGACTCTGTTACTTAACCGTTTTCATGAGGAGAGATAAATATTGGAAAAGTGAGAAATAGAGGGATTTCAGAAATGAAGCGATGGTGATGACAATAGACAATTCATCGATATCCGCTTTTGGACTTTGAGTTCCTCTAATGCGAGGCACCACACCCGGTCCTCAGTTACTTAAACTAAATATTATATATATTTTAGTTGTTTTACCGGTTCTCTGATCGACGTCGACTCCAAGCGCGTTTTTCAAAGGTGGTAAAGGTAGAACCACATCTATGAGGTAGGGTACGTCTAAAGACACCACTCGTATGTCCACTCGATGGGCGAATATCAGGAAATTCACGGGACCCTTCGCACAAGTCTTACCGTCCTTCTGCAAAAATATACCATTTTTCTTTATAGCCTAACCTCCCTTTATGTTTACCTTGTATGTTTTTACCTTGTATGTTACCTTCCTTTTTATACCTACTTATATGTATGTGAAAAAATATTACGAACTGTCGTTCTACTTACACTAAGCTTTATGCCAATAGGACAAGCGCAGGAATATCCTTTAGGTTTCAATAAGCAAAGGTGTGAGCATCCACCGTTTCTCTCACCGCATCTGTAAAAGAAATTTCTTGTTAGGTAGGAACTTGCAAAATTATCTAATCCAAGGTAATATGGTATTGTGTTTATACAGATCGTGTGTATTATGTCATATATCTATGAGCAATGACATTCCATCTCCCTTCCTCCCTTTCATTTTATGGCATTATTATCCACTTTGTTTTTGTTAACGCTGAACTCGCAGAGTTGTCATAAGATACTCTTTTAACTTACCTATTCACGCCACCTATTCGTTCCTTATGAAATACCCTCACATCCATCAGGCCAGCCACCCCAGCGCCCAACGTGCGGCGATTCTTTCCGGTGTATTTGTTTGCCGCCTGAATAGATTGCGTGTCCCAGTCCGTCCAGAATACTTCGTCGCCGTATAAATCCAAGCCGAAAGGGTGAGGCAGATGTTGGCCTGCGTGGGAAAGCAAGTTTATAATTCATGTATGTGATGTATTTAATCAAATATATTAAATGAAAGGTGCTCACATAAACTGAAAAATCCACATTATAAACCCGACAAAGTCCCAAACATAACAAAAAGTAATAAAAAAATATTATTATTTTCCGTACCTATTAAAACCTTTCGCCCAGTTCCATCAAGATTAGCATACTCGATAGTCTTGTTACCGCCGTCGGCCCAATAAATTCGATTATTGGCCAGATCTAGGGCCAAGCCGTTGGGCCAGGTCATATCTCCGGAGAGAATGCGTTTACGATTTCCACCGTCCATATCTGCGCGTTCGATGCACGGAATGGCACCCCAGTCTGACCAATACATGCCTCCTCCTATAAAATTAAGTTTTGTTTTTGTTAATAACCCTGATAGTCAATGATAAACGTCTATTTATGAACACGTTAGAAATAAACGAAGTTTACAAAAAGAAGGATGAAGAGTTGTGCCCTGTTATCGGTCACTTCTGGTCTCACCTGTGGGATCCACAACAATGTCCCTGGGTTGGTCAATATTGTCCCAAGCCAGCAACGTCCTCATACTGCCATTAGCGTTTGCCACTTCAATCCTGTTGGTGCCAGAGTCTGTCCAGTACAGTTTGTTAGTAATCCAGTCGTATGCCAGCCCGGCAGGTGATACTGTAATACGACCAGAACTATTAGCCTCAGTGTCTAAATATTTACTCTTTTGTCTACAATACGTTCTACTGGCACTTCTGATGCGGCTTTAGATATGTATCCATCACCAGAATTATAGATTATGACTCAGTCGTAGTAACTTGAGTCTTCAGAAGAAATATTAACAAAAAGTTAACACCAAGTTGTCATTAGAGATAATCAGATGGTAAAGTAAGAAGTCTGCTTGAAATTCATGAAGAACAAAGTAATTATGTCATATAATAAGTTTGGGTAACGCCTTACTCAGATTTGAGCCAACGATGATTGTTTGATGGGACCCATTCAAGTAAGCCCGATTGATGGTGTCCTTTTCGACATCGGTCCAAAATATTGAGTTGCTGTTGTGATCCCAATCGAGAGCCACAGCCGACTTTATATTGTCCACCGGAATTACCTGATCGGAATTCAACAATAATGATATTCAATTAGTATCATTGCATTACTAAACATATTTATGCCATATCCTGTGGTCCTGACACTTCTCTTCTTTTTCTGTTGTATATAAATTTGCTAGTCGAGTCGCACACTCTTTACGTAACGTTTGTGAGAACGTAACTCCACCGTCATTCTTTTTTATCTTACCAGGCTTCCTCGTTAAGTTTCAGTCGATGAATGTATTTTGTCGTTTGTTTCGTCGTATGTAACCGAATCAACAAAGAATGTTCTGTTCAACTTATTGTCGTAATCAGAGACTCATCATCAATCACACTCCTCCAGACATTACTAATAAGCTTAGATCACAAACACTTCACAACTAATATCCGAAGAGGAGGTTAAATTAAAAAACGTTACTAACGAGTACCTTTATTGCCATCTATAAAATAATCAAATTTCACGGGAGTTGAATAATAGAAACTTACCATATCCAAGGAGTCCATTTGTTTCCTCGGGTTTAACTGTTTTAACCTAATGTCTTTGCGACGAGCATACAGTAGTAACTTAGCTGGTGTTTCTTCACATGTTCGACTACAAAATTCAAAGAAAATATTAATATATCTTGTTTCTTGTTAAGTATGATTTACATAACTGTCAATATGTTTAATAATGAGTTACCCATCAGAATTAAGATTGAAGCCGACAGGGCATCGGCAGGAATAATCGTTGTTATTTGGAAGACAAAGGTGGGAGCAGCCGCCATTGTTTCTTCCACAGCGATTTTTGTAAGTTCTTAGTTGTCTCAAGGGGTGGTAACTGCAAAATAATATTATATTCAATACTTAAATATAATATTGATTTTAATAACTAGAAGACAAGCAAACAAGAATTGTTTATTTTTGTTTAAGCAACATAAGGGAATTTCGAACCAACAAAACAGTATACTCTACTTTTAGTACCTACCTGTGTATGTCCATAGGAACATTTAGGCCGGCATGCACAGTTTGAATACCCATTCCTGTCTTCTTGTTGACAGTTGATATGCTTTTAGTATGCCAATCCGTCCAGTAGATCGCATCTTCAAATAATGTCAACGCAAATGGATGAGGTAGACCCTTGTTTGTGATCTGTGAAGCAATACAAGCATGATTTTACTTACTGCCAATTCCAAACGCTAAATTGCATCGAAAATTATTTCCAAAGAGTGGAAGGTTAAAATGTTAGTGCACAAACCCGTTTTCGATCTCGTCCATCAAAATTAGCCTTTTCTATAACGTGGTGCTTAGCATCGGCCCAATAAATCTTCGATTCCATATAATCGATAGTCAGGCCATTCGGCCAGAATATCTGATCAACTATGACGCTCTTACGCCTGTTTCCGTCCATATCAGAACGTTCGATCTTTGGGTTTGGACCTGTAAGAAAATTGCTGGTTAGAATTGAAACTAATAGGCAATCGCACATTATATGATCAACGTCCTCAAACTGTTGACCACTTCGTTAATGAATTGTAATGCTCGCATTCTTACCCCAATCAGTCCAAAACACCAAAGCATCACCAGGATGCACTGCAATAGCTCTTGGCTTATCAAGGTCGTTAGCTGCAATTACTGCCCTCTGAGCACCGTCGAGGGTAGACACTTCCACTCTCCTTGTACCAGAGTCTGTCCAGAATAGAAGGTCGTGGATCCAGTCCACTGCCACACCTCCTGGCGTTTCTAAACCCCACCTGATTACATCTGACAAACAAAGAAGACGAATTAGGATGATCTTAAGTTTATATCTATCAGACATCGTTTGTGATAACTTGCCTTTTGGCTTGGTAATAATTTTATTTACGTTTTAGTCGTTGTTAAATTTACCTGTCATGTTGTTATTGTTCATCTGGGCAACGCGTATAACCCTCAAGTTGTTCTCTGTCCAGAAAACCAGTTTCTTTTCGTAGTGGAAGTCGAGGGCAACAGCGTTGTGGAGCCCTTTTACTACTGACATGTAGTTATCCCCAGTTAGCCACACCTAAATAAAGCCAACCATTAATACTAAGCACATTCCATCAGATTTTAAAACTCCTGGTGTTTTTATAATAATAGTAACAGAATTAATTAGTTTAAAAATAGCAGAAACTTTATAAATAGCAGATTTAGGATATGGTATGAAAAAACTTGGTTTTAGAAAGTTCTATGCATTAACTTCGACGTTAATACAGTAGACTTACTTGACGTATCCCGATGCGATTTGAAAACAGCAATGAAGGAGATTCGCCCGTAGGCTTGCACGACCTCCCGTCTGGTCTCAACACGTATCCAGTCATACAACCACATTGGAAGCTCCCTACGGTGTTGGAGCAGGTCTGCGAGCACACCGGGTCTTGCTCGTACATACATTCGTCAATATCTCGGCAACTGAACGACAAATAATGAATGACGTCATAATTCAGATTTGACTAGGTTTGCGAAATCACTTCTAAATAGCAGTACATTCTACTAATGAAATCATTAGAAGTAAAGTTTTTCATGGGTTTCAAACTATATTCTCTTATATGTAGCTACCAATCTTTTCATTTCAGGCTTAATTTTTGTGTGAGATGCTTTTAACCTGATTTACTCGGACATCACTCTTTACGGTTTCACTTCAATTTTTTAAATGGACTGTCAGTGCTCTCATTTACAAATTCAGTCAATGACTTACCTATAACCATCTTCAGCAAGCAAGAAACCCACAGAACACATACATCCCGGCTTTCCATCGTGCGTCGTGATACATTGCTTCTCGCACTTATCTTGAGCATGGCATTTTCTCATCTTGGGGCATTTCTCCTCATCATCACCTCTGGGGCAGTCCTTCATGCCGTCGCACACGTGCTTCCTGTTCACACAGTTCCTGAACGCATTGCTCAGTAAATGCTCCTGGGACTTGCACATGTATTGATCTTCTTCGCAGAACACTTGGCAGTTCATTTCGTCTTCGCCGTTTGTGCAATCGCGTACGCCGTCGCAGAGCCAGGTTTTCTGTATTTATGATATTCATGAGGATATACAGTTGCAGACACACAAAAATCAGAATCGAACTGCGATATTCCCTAAAAGGTTTTCAATCAATCTATTTGCCTCATTGGTTTAATTATTCAAGTGTTATTTCGAAAGCCAAAAGTGGTTCGATTCTCACAGTCGAACAGACAATGCAATTTGTACAAAATTAGGCCTAGATGTATTGGAGAATTTTAATATACTTGTATCATTGCCATATTACTAGATCGAAGAAACTCTTGTCTATAAAGAAGGTGACTCATGAAGTTTATAGCCTTACCAAGATGCAACGCCGGTCGGCACAGGTGAACTCCTCGTTGGTGCAATTACGCATTGAATGGGGTTCACAGTTGAGCTCGTCCCCACCGTCAGCACAATCCCTCTCGGTGTCGCATCGCCAGCGCTCGGGTATGCATTTACCGTCGCTGCACCTGTTTGAACACACATCTTAAATATGTACATAACCCATCCCGAGATCAAATATCGTAGTAATTTTTTGGAAAATCCGCTTTTAATCCTTAGGTTGTATTATATTCAACTAAACCCCAACTGAGTTCCTATTCTTATCTGCCTTAATCTTCGACTTAAGAAGTAAATCAATATTTATCACATCATCAACTCTGCTTGAAGTTACTTTGACTCAAATTCTAACTTTATATTTTATTGAGCCGTGTGTTGGCAGCTCAGAATAAGACCACCCTCATCTTCCCGTGGGAAAGACGACTAAGGGACTGCACCAGGGACGGGCAGTATATTAAGATCATTACTGCGATCACCAATCCGCCTGCCAATCGTGGTGGCAAATCCAACAATGGCCACGAAAAGTGGCAGTCTATTGTTCAGCAGTGAACATATTTCAGTTAATGATGATCCTATTTGCTTTGCCATGTAAAAGTTTGTAACGGAGTCAAGCTGCCACGGATTTGATGTAATAAGATGGTGCTCCTTACTTGAACTCGCCAACGTTGCAGCTGCCTGGTAACATGGGACACGAGTCCTCGTCGGTCCAGTCGCCGCAGTCATTGTCGCCGTCGCACTGGAACTCCTTGCGCACGCACTTCTTGTTGTCGCACTGGAACTCGTTCTCGCCACACCGTAGCAGGTCCACGGCTAATGTCAACCATCATCAAGTTAAATCGTGAAATGAGCTCACTTAATAATAAGCTATTAATCAGGCAAAGGTATCTAAAATTATTGGTACCCAACAATAAATTCATTGTATGTTTATAATTTTTGTAATTAAGTCAAAAAATTTTTTATCAAGGTCAGTCAGTCGGATTTAACATTCCATTCTCTCTCATAGTATGCTCAGGAAGATGTTGGTACCCTGCGAACTTTGAAAGCAGACCGAATCGCACTTCATAATCAGTCATTTCCAGTCACTATTGGCAGTGGAAATATTGGTCTTAGACTTACGACATTCGGCCTCGTCAGAGTTGTCGGGACAGTCTGCCTCCTTGTCGCACCGCCAGTGCAGAGAGATGCATTCGCCGATCGCGCACATGAACTGATTTTCTCGGCATCTGTTGAGTGAAACAAGACTCTTTGTAGACTTATCGCGCGCCTGGTTTAGCTTGAGTTCCATATACGTCTGAGCTGTGTACATTGACTAAAAGCCAGCACAGATAAGTAGGTCTAATTAAGCATATTTTTAAAAATTGTAACGCTCATCAAAAGTCATTTTATACTTATAGAATAGGTATAAACTTAGTTGTATAGGTATTTGTGTCTCCAAAGACTAACGTAGGCACTAAACTAAACCAAATCAGCGGCAAATCTGTAATGCTGCCTAAATCGGCAGTTTAATGCTGCTACGTGTCTCCTTTGGTTAATGGCTGACATTATAGTGTCAAGTTAAACTGCTGACGCATGACGCGGTCGATGATACATCTGAGGAAGGGCCGCTAATTTTAATCACATCGATGATTTTGTTCTATGATGCCCGCCCACGGAAGTCGGATATATCCGAGTTTCCTTCACGGGACGCAGGCTTCGCGTGTAGGCGCGTCGCCATGGCAACCGCCCTGCCGTGCGCCCCACTCGCCCCGCTCGCCTCCGCGTATTGATCCGCCGACCGAGCCGCCCGCCCGTACAAAACCAGTGACACAACAAAAACTGGTCAAGTGCAAGTCGCGATACCCGGCAATTAGCAGTATACCCTGCATCATATTTAATAACGTTGACTGGAAACAGAGGCTCCTGTGAATATAGGTCAGGCGTGCCACGCTATTTTATCTGAAACTCTCCTGATTTCAGCATTAAACCAGGCGATACAACTCCATTATTTTACATATTTTCGTAGGTAATGGCGTCTATTGAGAAAATATAACTTTAGAAAAATCATAGGTATAGTTTGCCTATTTTTGTTAACAATATACAAATAGGACTAACAATTTAACTCGCGTAAACTGACAATACTAAATCCACACATCTTCGTAAACAACGCCTGCTTTTCCAAACATCTGACTCCGATTTTTAATTTGACCCCATACAAAGGAGCCGAAGTAATTACAGGCACACGGGGCTGACATCCGAGCTGAAAGGTGGCAACACAGTTCTAGCCTTTGTATTGTTACACGCAATAATGTAAAGTTTACAGGTGGGCGGGGCAACATATAGCTGCTTACATCAAGTAGACTGTCTGTACATTTACCGCTTCAGATCGAAGAAAATGTGCGATCTGTGGAATTCATTATCAAATTGACCTCATCATTACCTTACTGGCTTGGTCGTAGGGTTCTTTAATTTATATCTTACTAGCTGTTGCTCGCGACTTCGTCCGCGTGGACAACTTAACATCACAAATTATTATGTATTTCCCTTACTTTTGCATTTATAATATTAGTAGGAAGTAGGATTAGTAGGATTAATGTGTTTGCGGCACCCACCAAAAAGTTTTTGAAGTCAGTCGGAGTAAAACTTAAATGTAGCACTGCACTTCGGGTTTGGACTCATTGTCAGTTGTTTAGATTCATGGTGATCCTTCTACACCACGAAGGGTTTTTGACCCAGTGTTCGTAAGGACGGAGGGATGCTGGTAGGGATGCAGGCATAGAATGAGGGAGGAAGGCAGGTAGAAACTGTAAGAGAGGTAGGGAGGGCGGGAAGTAAAGAGGTAGTGGAGAGGGAGGGAATGGCAGGATGTAAGGAGGGCGAGAGATATTAAACGAGGGAGTGAAGTGGTTCCTTATATGTATTATAGTATTTTACACAGCTGGTCCTTGCGGTGTCCCGGGACATTTTGACGGCAATTTCGCATCCATTTTTGAAAATCACTTGGGAAGAGCAGTTTCCTACGTACATACTGCAAGCTGAAGTTTTCCCGAGCGGAGCCGGTGTCGCAGCTAGTAATCAATATTTCGTTACAAAATAAAATAAACGGATACACTATAGCTTGGAATGAGAGCTGATCATGATATGCGATTCCAGCACATATGGACTCGGGGCTTTGTTGGTGCACAAAATGGACGGTTCAGAGAGACCTAAATTTTGGCTTCATGGCCATGCAGAGTGGTGTGTTATAAACCTTACATGATGGTTACAGCGGGATTGCTAGTTGTTAGCCAGGCATATGTGGGGTTTCCCTTCTTGAATGCTGATATTGAGGAGATGTTAGCGTAGTGAGGTGCTTGCCAGCTGAATAGGAACAACGCACCTGTTACAGAACATATACTTGGCCTGCAGCCAATAGGCCGTAGTCTCAACTCCATGTTGACTTTATGGGACCTTTCAGTGGAAGAATCTTCCTCGAAACGCCGCCGCGTCATACTACATTCTGCTCGGTAGACAAAGGAATTTTTGGTAGGGGAAGTCAAAATCTGACGATCCTCCGATGACTCAGCGACCTAAAATTTATCCCCTTTTCTGTGATCGAAGTAGTAAACGACATTACTATTTGGAATCCTAAACGTGTATTATACTAAATCTATTTGTATGCAATAAGTTATTTAAACGAGTCAGAATTGCGTTTCCAAGATATCTAGGTAAGTCTGTCTATACTATTTCCTTTTATTTTATAGGTTCTAAAAATTCCCTGGTAAAAAAAACTACAAGTCCTATGTTTTCACGTAATTGTCTTTTTAATGTACAATTAGCACTTCTTTTATTTTAAAACCAGAACCATTTTCATTCAAAATCAAATAAATTACATAACAGCCAGCCCCTCGTTGCAATCCCCTGTTGACGTTGGCGAGTGAGTGACGCCATCAATTTGTTATGTTTGTGTGACGTCACGAGCTCGTTATGGTGCGAGGGAACCCGGAGTCGAGCGTTTGGGTGAGATTTGTGCAATTAAATCTGGCATGGTCTCTTTTGCTAATGCAATTTGAGGTGACGAAGGGGATTATCTATCATATTGTGTGCGTATCTGGTAGTTATTGAGCACACGAAAAATGTAAGTGTGTAGCACCTTGACCTTTTGACATTTCTCTATTATCAACTTAAGAACTTATTATCACTAGTTTGTTTTTAATTTATTAGTGACTTGTAATCTATTGCAGTATTTGTGTTTCAACGTCTTGGTGAGTTAATTAGAACACATGATGAATATATTTAGGTTTGCGAGGTTTTATAGAGGTAGGCATGCCTCAAAGATTTTATTTAACCTTTAGAATTATTTAATTCTTCAATCAATACATACCAACCAGTATTTAGTTAGTACATTAAGTCAACAGCAACATTATCTTTCAAACGAAGTTGGCATAATCACATTAATAATCCAATGAGAATGCTATTAGGGGTTGAAATTGCTTATGCCACATTGCATTCGATTGCGGTAGGGCAGGACTGCGAGGGTAACGCGAGGGAAAGTAGCGACCTGGAGTTTGAATAAACCAAGATTTGTCGGGGCAGTCACTCTCCAGAACATTCCTTCAGGTTATCGCACACATGTCAGCTCGTAACCGGATCAGCACCACCTCGCTTCGTCGACTCTCAGTCAACCGAACGCAGGCACCTAACCGGAGCGGCTCATCACCTCAGAGGTAAAGATTACTAACAAGGTGTCGGCACGGCTACGGCTGGGTGACGGCTGGTTTACGGATAAGTGTCACCTGGGAGACGACTTGATGTCGACGAGCATAATTCCGATAAATTTTTTCCAACGTGAAGCGGAGGTCACGGTTATTATTATGTCTCAATTTTGGTTACGTGAGATTGGCACCTGATGAAGAGGAAGCTTTAAAAGGCCGTAGCATTCAACCCTCATGTGCGAACGAAACAAATACTGTGACGACGTCACTGCTACTTCAACACTTTATTACTCCCTAACTTGGCGGTCTACAATAAAAAGTATATTTCCTAGATCTATTCAGCAGAAAAATTATAGCCTAAAATTTAAATTTGTACAATTTATAGTTATTGAGAAAAAATGATATTTCTTAAGTAATTTATTCAATGCGAATACCTTAGTTAGTATATACTACCTTACGTATAATATATACTACCTTCCTTAGTAAAAGAACGAACAATAATAAACACACTTTAAAAAATGGTCCGATAGGACGCCTTAAGGATATCAGCTAGAGAACTCTGAAATAAAAAGTAGGTAATATACACTTCAAATTCGTGATGGATACACTGACGTTGCTGATAAGGAGCTGTTACCCGTGAAATATTTTCAACTAACGCTTGACTCACGGTTCAACAGCGGATGTTCAAGGTATCGGCAGCAACTTATTTTCCCGTTAAAAAAAAGTAGAATTTGGTTTGTGAAATTCTCAAGCCATCAACTGAGGCACTATTTGCCTACATAATTAATTACGTTGCGACTAATTAGATCAGCGGGTGATAAGAATTTGGTATCACTTACTTGCCCTTGGTGCAGTTAACTTCGTCGGAATTGTCGCGGCAGTCGTTGTCACCGTCACACACCCAATCCTTGTGGATGCACAGTCCGTTCGCACATTGAAACTGCTCGGATGTGCAGTTCACTGCGCCACCTGCGATCATTATTATGGGTTTAAAAAGTTTCTAGAACAATGCTTCGTCAGAGTACAAGAAAACAATCAAAGTCACGTCAGTTTAATGTCTTGTCAAGTATTATTGCACTCCAATAGCCATTTACTACTGTGATTGTTTATAATATAGGTCAGACGAATTTGAATGAAAGCAGGTCATAAATACTTTTCAATGCAAGGCCTTGACCTATCCGATAAAACTTTTTCAACTTTATGATTTATTTGCAAATAAAACGCGACGCGTAGCGATTCATTTGGAAACGCACGACTGAGAATACCTAACTATGAACCCCGCACTGATGTCCGTCTCGTCGGAGAAGTTGTCGCAATTGTAGTTGCTGTTGATGCCACACGTTAGAGGATATGAAGCGTTTACTAAAGTGAATGTCGTCGGAGAAGTCGCCGCAGTCACTGTCGTGGTCGCAGAGTCAGGCGACTGCGAATCCCATGTCTTGTGGCGGATGGTGCGTCAACGATACATTAGGAAAAGAATGACGGAGGAAGTAAAACCCTTACCGCAATGCGTCTCGTCGGAGAAGTCGCCGCAGTCGTTGTCGCCGTCACAGAGCCAGGAGAGCGCGATGCACACATTGGTGGTGTGGCAGATGGTACGGTTCTCGTGCTCGTCGCACGACCGCGCGCACCCAGCTTCGTCTTCTGCCTCCGCGCAGTCCATCGTGCCATCACAACGCTTCTCCATCGGGATGCACGTGCATGATATCTGGGAACGGTCAAAGTATCAGCTCTAGTGCTCTACTTCCGAAATAATCCTGCCGAACTGCGTGAGCTTTCGTCTTTGTATTTAGGCCTGTCCCAAGGCGCGCCACTGACAGATCGCCAATGCTCCGCTTCCAGTTATTTCCAACCCCGCTTTACGCAGATATAATCGGTCCAACACTACATTTGTCCAGTTATAATCTTCACTCTAATACTTGTCTACTGTAATGCAATATTTATCGTTTCCTTTACTTGTTTCTGGACTTTATTGACTGCCTCATTCATCAAACTCCCTATGTGACCAGCTTGTGCTTCAGATGTACTTCAGCTTGCTTATTTTTTGAGCTTCGACAATTGTGATCACCAGCTAGATATGTTAGCTTAGCGAGATGATTTAAGCATTGTGATATTGAGAGAGACTTGCATCTCATAGCAAATTGCTACAGCCTGTTGATTGTTTAGGCTTTTGAAGTAGAATAGTTACTTCTGTATCAGTGGATTGTATGAGAGTCTTACTCGAGAATTTCTTCTAAACCGAAAGTTATGCTCTTTTATCCCCAAGTTATATGCCTACTTAATATTTATTTATTTAACGATATATTGTTCAGCTGACTACAGAACTAACGCAATGGCCACTTTGCCATTTCGTTTAGAATCGATTGAAATGCGTTTCTTTTGAGTCAAATACGTTACCGCTGCGTTATTCTCTGGATTCTATACTATACGATAATATTCTACTTTAATTCTATTTAGCCACATTATTTTAAAATCTGATGTTTGATAAAAAAATTCATTTACCTGACACGAGAACTGGTGTTTAAAGCATGGTTGGTGGCAACCGCCGTCATCGTCATGGTCTTCGATGTCATCAGCGACGATGTAAGGTTCCTTGTCGAATTTTGGACGATCTGTGGACAATTTTTTTCTTATTATCTGAAAACACTTTACTGTTAAGATGAATAAGGTATTGCTCGATAGTCCCAACCCGCATCTCAATATTAAAGTTATGTCAGTTAAATATTTATTTTGCTATTGCAGTAATGCTCAGCAGAATTCAGATTGCGATGAGTTAGGACTACATTTAAAGCAAAGAGGTGGCGGCGGTGGTGACAGTTGGTGGAGCAGGAGCGGGAATAAGTAACTTCAACAATAATTCTGTAGTCCACGCGAGCCGTGCCGCAAGTACAGCTATAATAGTAATAATTAATAGTAGTAATTAATATAAGTATATTGAATACAAACAACCCAAAAAATATGTTTTTTTTTGTTATTTAATATAAAAACACGTGTCTAATATCAATCTAAATTAGACAATACACAAATATAACATTCAGACCAGGGCATAAGTGTACAAAATTATCTGTGGAGACTGTGTTTTTTTGGCCGCACTTATTCATCCGCTTTCCTCGTAACACTTCCGGCGTTCCTGTCCATCTGCGAGTTGCAAGTGCTTTCTACGCCACTACTTCATCATCAGCCGAAATACGTCCACTGCTGAACATAAACCTCCCCAATAGAATGCCACTTGGTGGGCTGTCCATTGGGGGAGGTGCCATAATCACCACGCATGGATTGGTGGTCGCAGTAGTGATCATAATATACACAGGAGAACGTTGCTGTAAGTCTGGTGGAACCCCTTAGTCATTTTTGCTATATTAGGCCGGGAACAAAACAGCTATACTACACTACTTACGGTGCCAAGTTTCAACTCGAGTGTAGGGGCTGTGCGGGCGGAAGCCGGGCAGTATGGGCACCGGCCCGCCGACGGCGCCGGCCGGTGGCGGCTGGTAGGGCGGCACACGGCCGATCGGCGACCGCGGGTCCGGCGACTCCGCGGTGGAGCCATTCGCCGGGCGCGGCACCGACACCGGCGGCGGCTCGTCCGCGTTCACTGTCACATCAACTTATTTTTGATGGCACTGTTTTTTAGGGTCAAATGAAATCCACCTAATAATATTCGTGAACCAGCTATTTATGGTAACATAATCCCGTAACGTTTCATACTCGTAATGAGATAATTTCAAAGTAGAACGATTTCCTAATTAATACACGGAGTAAATATCATCATTCATCATATATTAAGGGGATCCACTATGAAGCTGCCATAAATTGCTTAACTGGCACAATATCACAATTCTGTTTTAGTTTGGATTGTATCTACAACATAAGTATAATATGTATATAAATAGAAAAAGAGGAATTTTACGACCCAGAGCATTAAAAAGCTGTTGATTTTGAGAATTATAATAGGTAAAATAAAATTATTATTATAAATGTATTGTACTTTAGTATTTTAAAATATTGATAATAATTACACTGGAGAGGACGGTATACACAGGTGTGCTTATCTCTAAAAAGATATTTCTTCTTATCTGGAAAGACTTAGAGTTGTTACCAAATAACACAAATTTAATTAAAAGCGATTAATTAGTAATAAATAGATCCGTAAGTATTTAATATGATCAATTGAAATTCTCAAATCTAACAGTTTCTCGAGCCTTCCAGTAAATACCCTTAATCAGTATATATTCTTTATTACACATAAATTTTACAAAAAAAAGGGCATAATATAAAAATGTACAAAGGTGGACTTATCTCTATAAGACATCTCTTCCAGGCAACCTCCACTGTGGGAAAAACTAAAACAAGCGGTAGGTCAAAAAAATAAATGTGCATGGATATTGAAATGAAATGAAATGAAATAAATAAATGAAATTTTATAATAAAGTATTGTACTATACATGGAATAAAGGAGTAGGTATAGCTATTGATATATACTAATATAAGTTACTAAGTACATACGTAATAATATATACAACATTAAATATTATAATTACAACTTTACATATCATATACATAAATACATGTAAATATATATAACATACCATATATATACATAATAATATATACTATATCACGACAAGTTAGATAGAAAGTGCTCTTTGAATCTCAGTTTGAACGATCTTATTGTGGGACTGTTACGAATGTGTGCAGGAAGACCGTTCCACAGTTGTGTAGCCAAATCAATTTATAGTTTGACACTCTCTTGACTACAATTTAGTATTACGACAAATTTTAAATTATTTGATATATCCACTCACCGCATAGCCAGAGGAAGGTGACTAAAGAGATGTAGATCGCGATGGGCGCTGGCATGGTGGTGTGTTACTTCACCTGCTGTAGGTGCGCGCGCGCATGCCTAAGTGACCTGCGCGGCGGCGGCGCGAGCGCTCCTCACCCCTGGTGACTGCACCATGGCTCGCGACCGCCGGCACATGCAGTGCACCTATATCTGCAAACATATTTATTTAAACATAGTTTTGTACACAAATTACTATCGACGTAATGTCACCTAACTTTACTGTATTTATCATCATACATATACCGGCGCCCAGTATTTTGCTTTGCAGACTGCAATATGGATTGTACTATTTACGCTGGGTTAAGTCACCGCGCGAGTAAGCGAAATAGGTTGACCTAGTTATCCTTACATGCTGTGGTAGTCTTAGACCTACTTTTAAAATTTACAATACTTCACAGGGACCACAATGAAAATGGGTATGACCGGCGAAACGTACCCAACGTTATTGTAAAAAATTATGTCCTAAAAATGCATACAATATTTTGCTGCATTTCCACCTACCAATATTTTTCTGCGTGAACCAGAGTTTAGTACACTGTAATGCATGTCTGCACATTGAAAATATTCACAAAAAAATGTTTTTTTTGTCTGTTTAGATGTTAACCTGTTTGTGCACACATCACGTGACAACTACTGACCCAATTCTGAAGGAGTAAGGGCTTAACTTGGAGTTAACACTCTTAGACTTTATTTCATCGCAATCGGCTCAGTCAATCAGAAGTTATGCTAATTTAAGTTTTAAATAACTGTAACACATTAGCCACATACACCTGATTGTTACTTTACTTTAATCCTAACACTAGGTCTAGTCTAGGGATTATATTTTAACAATACTATGGTCAAAAATTAAGCCTGAAAAAATGAGTTTAATTTAAAATCCCTGTATTATACCCTGATTTTAATTCTCACGGTAATTTTATAAACAAAGGAAAAATATTTGGTTATTCGTAATTTCTTTTCTATCAGAAATTAAACTCGTATAATATTTTTCCCTATTTTAACTAGGAATACAATTAAATTAAACAATGCGAATCATCGTTTTTTTTATAAATTACTTCCGTATATTTAATTATAATGAGAAAACAGTATTATTGCAGCAAATTAATTTATGGTACTGGTAGCACTGTTGGGGTGGTTAGGCCGCGGGTCGCTTTTACAAGAAAATAAATAATTACATAACGCAATACTTAATAAGGTTCAAAAAGGTTAAATGTACCTAGCAATGCAAACACATGCAAAAGTTACGAAATAATATTTTGAACAGACAGACTGGCACGCATTTTAAAAATGATTTTGTTGGACTCTATACTGGTCATAAATAATATTTGCATTTATTTCTTTTCTAATCATTGTAGATACTCGTAATTTTTGAGTAAATGATTGTTATTGTAGACGTTTTTTTTTTCTGGTGGCCCCAGGTTGTTTAACCCCGGAAATGTCCCTTTGACAGTTAAGTTCTGCTTCACAATGACATTGACAGAATGAGAATTGAGAGAAGCTTGTTTTTTTTATTTTATTTTGGAAAACCAACAGCATATTATTATATAATTGTTACTTCAATTTCTGATGCTAAAGCTACTCAGTCAAAGCACCGAGTAATTTATCGTTGGTATTGTGAGTTCCGATGTGAACGTGCTACCAGCACCGAGCCCTCGACAGATCGACCAAAAACAATTGCTGCTGTACACCAACTAACTTAAGGAATCGGTATGTGACATAAGAGCAGATTCGGGCTTTTAGCCGTGTGGCCTGGAATGCGCCTATCTGGCGTTCGCGAGGTCGTCGGTTCAAATGTGTAAAAAAAAAAATTGTGATTCATAAATGAATATATCTATATATCTCAATCCTCCAATAGCTAAAAAAATCATTAAATATTAATTCGTTTAATGACATTTCAAAATAAACTGCAATCTTTCTACAGAAAGATTTTTTATTTTATAATCTTCTACGTTCTTCTAACGTACCAAATCGGCCATATTGAATATTGTGAGGCTACTTCAGCGCATGCGTGTCCAGAAGCCAGCCTTACGAGCTACTTGTTGATCCCCTTTTCATTCAAGACGCAGCGGTCCGCGCATGCTACGCTGTTAGCAGACTTTACGGCTACATAAAAATTGTATTTCAGACGGATGACTTGGAATTTTGTATAAATTGGGACATATAAACATATGCTTTTTTGAAACTTATGAGGTAGTTTTAATCAACAGTCTACAGGGCGTAACCATTAAACTAGAAAATCGATAAAAACAGTTGCCGAGCGATTCATATAAATATATGGAAAATATTGTTTTATATAGTCTGATTTTAAATCAGTCATCTCCTACAGAAAATATATTTATGCCCTAATCACTAAGTTGGGCAGACGGGTTGGATAATATCGCAGTATAAGCTGCTGTCTCTCACCTGGATTTATCGTTAGTCACGATATCCACCTTTAACTCTATCTCATTATCTAGTTAAAAAAACGAACTCATCAAAAGTAAGTTTTTACGCTAAAACACACCCTTTCCATCTGAGTTATCTTCCTGTAATGTTCTGCCAACCAATACACTATAAGAGCGTTAGACGTTTTTACTTAGAACTTAGGCGTTTGACACTGCGTCATACTAAACTTAACATATTTTGATGAGATTTTCCTTGCATCATACTTCTAACATTGCCAACACTTCCATCTTGCACAATTATGCAATTTTGGTGACAATAGTACCATCGATCTGGTATGATGAAGTAGCTCGGAGGTGGTCATAGGAACTCCTCAATGGCAAGCAATAAGCGCAAGACTGGGTTCGTTTGACTTGTCTCCTTTAGTCACCTTAGTGGTTTTTTGGAGCATTTTAACCTATTTGTGATATTAAAACGACAACAATTAGTCTTCATGTTTAGGTTACTTCTCCCACATTTGCATAACAATGTTATATTTATTTGTAGAGATATCTGTGAATAGGGCGAGGTTGTCCTATTACCCAAGTTATTTTGGTCCTGAATAATGATGAGCTATATCTACTTATTACAGCATGTATTTGAATATATCTAATATTCAGATCGCGGAGGTAGAGTTTCGTAACTTATCTATTTTTAGCTCAGTAAGGGGCGGCTTTAAAAATGACTGGCGTAGAGGAGTACCTAGTCGAATACTGGAAAGCCTTGCGTCGGTTAAATGTCTTGCTGTTCTTGTCCTTAGTACAGTGTTACATAAAGATGTAAGATAGTTTCATTCTTCTTCTTTGGGATGGACTGGCATCCGGGCAGACAGAGCCTATCTGAGGGTAAGTGGCTACTGTGCCCATTAACATGAAGCCTCCTCCCCGAAGACTAGATCGAATGCCTCCTGTGTCTATAATTACCCTGGCTCACTTACCCTTAATGGATACTTAAATCTGACTCAATGACGTAATAAGTGTTTCAGTATTAGTAAAATACCTACTTAATATTTGACGCAAGTTCTAAAAATAGCTTAACTGTGAATTAAGCATGTCAAAATGATTTGAGCATAATGAATGATTGGTAACTTAATTATGTTATATACTTAATAGCAACAGGAATTCGGATTGCTCTTAAAAATATAACCAGTATGAAGTTCGAAAATGACGTTACTTCAGCATCCATCTTACATTCAAACATGTCGTTATTATAAGCTTGCGGTATCTAGATGTTTGGATGCATGCGCTTTACCAACCCAACATATTTTTCCCATAGTTTAGGTAGGGGGTGGAAATTTAAATTAAAAATAAAATGTTAAATTTTTTTCTTTTTTGCTTCATTGTGGCAATATTTTACAAATACGTATGAAAATTTAGCGATCAATACGGGGGTGGACTGCGCGGCGGCTTGCGCCCACGCCCGCCCCCGCGCGCCGCCCGCCGCCCGCCCTCGCCCGCTGGAGCCCGAAACCCAACACCTCCTGCCGCCCACGGACCTGGCCGTGAAACTTCGATAATACGACGTCAAACACAAAAAACCTTTAAAATACACTCCTTATGCTTTTTCCCTCTATTAAAATGTACCTGCTTAATCAGTCTTAAACTAAGTTGTAAAATGTTGACTATTTATGTAGTTTTTCTTTGCGGTAAGACGTTATTTATTGCTCTAAAAATATAATTTTCAATGTACATTTAAAACTGTTATGTCCATCCTACCTTAGTTGTCTCCAGCAGCGCCTGACATCATCAGCGAACCACCACGCAATTGCGTATCAAAACAAAACAAATCTTTAATACCAAGAACTTTGTAATCTTTTTTTAATACGTCACTTCACAGCACCTCAGTCACTGTTAGTTCCTTTAATAGTGTTGTTAAGTCTTTATTGGAATGTGGCAACGCTGTCCGTAGCGCGAGCGACGTGTCCTAGCGCGCTCCACCCGCGACACTGTGGTAGGTACTAGGTGAGGTGGAGCCCCGCCCCCGCCCGCGCAGCCCGCGTGCGCCCCGCGCAGTCTGCGCCTCGTCGATGAATGAAGCCCACCGCTCCCTTGGCTTGCTCCTATATAAAACTTCGCTTTTCCAACACTCGCTTACATTCGTATTGTATCGGCTACTCAGAATAACGTTCGATCAAAATAGATGAATGCTTAAATATAGTTGAATAACAACTTATTTTACCACAATAAGATTGTGTTTATGGCGTTCACTGTTTATTTTAGTTATTTGTCTTGCATTCTTACTGATACAATCTAACTTTTATGCCCAGCTCTGTAATTTCACGACATAACACATCGCCTTCTATGAAACGTGGGGTGTAATAATCTCAGTTGACATAAATTCCAAAAGGCAATTTTGACTTGTAGACCAGATCTAATCAGTTTTACCACTTTGATGTTACTTGTTATTTTTTGGTAAACTTTTAAAATTCATTAAAACTATAGTTTTTCAATATCAGACACTAAATAAAGCTAAGTTTTCGATATTGCAACCCTTTATTTTTATGCGCAATAAAGTGACTTCATCCCCCTTGAAGATAGCCATTGCGTTACACAGCACGGAACAAAGGAAACACTTTAAAAACGCATGCCAATTGATACTGCTACTATACCTACCTATTTACTTTTATTATATAAAGATTCTATTTTTAGCCTTATCCCAATAATCGTCAATAACCAAAGTCCAGCGACATCGCATTGCCACTGCTTAATACACGCACCTAAACCCTGAAGTTAAAATACCCAACTTACATGCGACTTACCTAATAACCTTATACTTGCTCACATTGAATACTGGCTTAGACGTTAGATGGCATCAACTACGAAAACCAGCAACGATGGCTCACATTTTGAACTTTGGATGAAACTTGAAACTAGCACGTCTTAACGCTAATCGTCAGATGGCGCTGCAAATTCAAACAACAATATTCTCGAAACAAATAAATAAAATAATAAATAAATAAATATCTCAGACATTCACACCAATTATCCAGTCCCAAACTAGGCAGAGCCTGTGGTATGGTCACTAGATAACGGATAGATATACTTAAATAAATATATAAACATCCAAGACTTGGGTACAAACATTCATATTCATCATACGAACATTTGCCCCTAGCGGGATTCGAACCCGCAACCTCCGGCGTGGCAGTCCGAGAGCTACCCGTTCCGCCACGGAGGTCGTCGAACCCTCTAATATTGCATTTTTTTAAAGTTTCTCTACAAACGCTTTTAACTTTTTCGTTGAAAGCACCATAGAGGCAATATTTGAAAAGAAAATCCTGCCTAAATCTTATTATTGTACAAAGTTTTCCCGTATAAAAAATTTAAGTATGGAAAGCTTCATAAAACACTGGCCAATTAATGTGTAAAAAAATATGGTCACAAAGGAAAAAAATATATATTTGTTTTAGTTTTATATGGCGTCAAATGATTAATTTTTTGCATATTGCCAGTCGTATTGCGTGGAAAATATATTGATTTAAAAATTCGATTTTAATGCATGCATTTTTATCAATCAAAATAAAACTCTTTAAATAATAATCTTTATTTTTACAACTTTCTCTTATGATTAACTATTGGCTTGCAATCTTTTGCTAATATAAACATCAATTTATCTACCTGTTCCATATTTTTTGTTAATTCTACATCGTATTTACAAGATGATCATGAATAAATCTATTTTACTGTATATTTACTATGATATTTATCCAAGGAAAATACATTAAATTAATACTGATTAAGTAGTAGACATTTCTTGTTCAGGATTATATTATTCTGTGCGGTCATATTTTATGTTGTGCAGAGCTCACTGTCTTTTAAGCAATGCTTATTACGATATTAATCTCCCTTCGGCCGCCTGCCTGCCAAGCTATGAAATTAAAACTAAACACTGGGATGATGCTAAAAATAGGATTTGAGTAAAAGCGTTATTGTTCAACAACAATTATTAAACCTTTCGAATTGTTGCGCATTTTACATATTACTTAAGAAATTGGCAGTTTTATAGTTATATCGAGATATGCCTATCATCT
Organism: Esperia sulphurella; assembly: GCA_947086405.1. Classification (NCBI taxonomy): domain Eukaryota; kingdom Metazoa; phylum Arthropoda; class Insecta; order Lepidoptera; family Oecophoridae; genus Esperia; species Esperia sulphurella. Next base: position 11,995,296 of record OX352262.1, on the reverse strand, counting down.
ACTTACATTTAGAACTACGGAAAATCTTTTTAACACAACAAATGTCATTTCATTATCCTTCCCAGAATTTCCTATAGATTCTCCTTTGCCGTTGCGATGGCCAAACAATTTGTTTGAAAATATTTTCTGAACACTTTTATAAATCTCAGTATTAATACGTAGATTACCTATCAATTCCGATGTCTTCGCTTTTCTATTCACAACTAATAATTCGTTAAAATAATGTCATTTGATATTAAATATTCAATTTCCTACACAAAGTTTTCTTGATCCGCTCTTTTTGTCGTCGTCGCTTCGCTCGTCTTGTCGCTTTTGGATGGTCCGTCTGCCGAAGTTTGACTTGCCAAAATATAAGACCAACTTCTGCATCTTAACCTGCAGCATACACTATTATACACAAATTCAATCAAATATGTAAAAGACCCAGTATATCGCATTGAAGAGCATGAAGCAGACTGGAAAGATGACGCGGGAGTAAGTATCGATGACGTTGACGTCGCGGATCTTGGGCATGGAGGCTTTGAGGACGGTGGCGCCGCGACGCAGTGCGTGCATCATTTTGGGCTTGGCCGTCGAACCATCTGAAAAGAACGACATAAAATAACAGAATAAAGGTATTGCAAAATATATAGACTAGACAATGGACGTTATCATAAAACTAGAATTTGAATAGAAATAATAATCATTTACTGCTATTATTATATTGCCGTGTGGTTTCCGGTACGGTAAGGCCACTAAGGGAATACATTATAAAACATCAATCAGGCCTCCCCAACCCGTCTGGCCAGCGTGGGGAGTGTAGGCTTAATCCTCCGTCTGTCTCCGGCAGTGGAGACAAAAATAACCTGATGATGTTGATGATTGCCACATAACTAATGTTAAATTTAGAATACAAATTATATTATTATATAAGTCATTCTCATTATTCTTGTGTTAGTAATATAAGTATGAAAAAGGAACCCAGTTTCAGTACAAACTCCGGAAAACTCGCACGGCGCTGATTTTCTAACTAATCTATTTACTATGGGTCTCAAAAAACTACCCACGGGTATCTATTTGTATTAACTTAGCTGTTCAGCATATTTATTACATAATAAATGACTATAAATGAATTTTAGATATGATAAAAAAGTTTGTCATATCTAAAGTTTTGAAGAAAACATTACAGGTACGTTTAATATTTTTTGTATTTACACAACCTGAGGATGTTCTCAGTTCAGTTTGTAGGGTACTAAAAAGTACTACTTGCAAAACTCGATTCTTTATACTTGAAGCAATGTATTTTTAAAAACGTTTTTGATCTTTAGGAAACGGACTGGAGGCGGAATGTCGGTTCAGATATATCTTTGCTTGCCAGAAAATAGAAAAATTCTCAAATCTTCGGGAATTTTACACAGCATTGAAATACGAAAAACAAACATAAAAATATTAACTTCAATAGTTATGGGTCATGTAAGTAGCACAAATGGAACGAGAAGATGAAAAACCCATTGCGTTGGGACAATTGAAACTAATAGACAGAGTTAGCTTTGTAAATAGATTAAGAAAAAAAGGTCAGAGCAGAAAAAATTTTAACTTTTTGAAGTCCTGGAATGGGGCCGCGTCCGGTATCGCAGATGCGTGTGATCCCTCTGGAGTCGCAGAGACGGGGGAGCACCGGCTGCCACGGGCAGTGGCTTCGAACGCAGCCCCAGAAGAGGCGACACCCTACCCGTAGTACTTGTGCACTCCCGAAGCGCTATGATCTCTTCTGGAGAACGGGATCCTGTAAAAATCAATAATAATCAATCAAATCTCATTCAAATTAAAGATCATTTTTAATCCAAACCCCATTGAAGGAAAGGGAATTTTAAGATTAGAAAAGAAAAGATATCCCACCAGATGTGGGATTAAATTGGGGAAATTTATGTCCAGCAGTGGACGAGTGTCAAGTGTATTAATCTACTTAAAAGGTGATTAACATTTATTATAAGTTGAAACTGAAGCATACTCATTGTCAGTGTTAATTGAACGCTGTAGTATAATGAATAATAAATTCAGGCAACTGATAGAAATAACATAATGTTAAATTATTGAAAGTGAAGAAGATTCAAGTGATACGACTTACCAGGAGCACTTTTCAAATCCTTCTCCATACTAGTGCTAGTTGACAGGTTCTTTAACTTGGCCCTCTTCCTTGCCCTGGCGCCCCAGTACGTGTAGTTGACAGCCGCGTATTCCAACAGAGCGGCAAACACGAACACAAAGCACATTACCAGGTAGATGTCGATAGCCTTCACGTACGAGATGCGTGGCAGACTGCTGCGCACTCCTGTGCTTATAGTGGTCATCGTCAGCACCGTTGTTATACCTATGCATAAAATTTAGATTTTTATTCATCTTATGGCGTTTATTTACGAGCTATGAGGTCCAAAACGATAATATTGCTGTTAGAGATATTTATTACTGCGTTATCATCTCACCACCCGGAGACCACGCGTATACATATTTAATTCCAAACCAAAACCAACGGTATTTTCGTCTCAGTAACATGTACAGGATCACCAACAGCAAAAACAGGTTTGTATTACCACGTGAACTCTGCGGTCCACTTCGAAACGCCATCTATAATTTTGTTTTCGAGATACAAATGCATTTGTTTTCATATAACTATTGATTTGGAATGAAAAGAGTAGCTGGAGTATCTCGAACAGAAGACGAGATGCAACTCGGCCTGATAATCACATATTGGTTATTTCAGATGTGTAGGTTTCCTCACTGTATTTTCTTCCAGCAGTGAAAGCATCCAATAAAACATGCGCTCAGTGGTCCAATGATAACGATGAAGGATTAAGATAAAACCATATAGACTCGTTTATAGATTCTTAATTCGGCTTATTCCAATAATCCCCTGCGACGGGGATGTTTGGACTTTTTGTCCAGAAATCCCCTTCTGGTGCTCAAAGGACACGCAAAGAGGAATTCTGGATAAAATTCAAATTTATATAGTAAATGAGTTATATAGTGAATGAAAATTATTCTATCCAAAATAAAATCTATGATTACCTAATTAGTTGTTTGTATTTGATTTTATAAAGAAAACAATGTAAATAAATAGATAAGGGGATTTCTGGAATTTTGTCCAGAAGTACTCTTTGCGTGTTCTTTGAGCACCGGAAGGGGATTTCTCGACAAAAAGTCAAAAAATCCCCGCAGGGGATTATTGGAATAAGCCCCTTAATTCGTCTAATGGTTAATCTAATTAGTTCATCAATTGATTACACCTCATTATTATAACAAATCTCTGCATATACAGACTGAATAATTATACTATCATTATTTTCAAAAGCATTAAGTAACATTAATTATTACAGCATTTAGTAGACCTAGCTAGCTTGTTAAATAACCAATTCCCCCCGAAATTTAGCAATTTTCATAACGCACATCTGATTCCGTCTCTCTCTCACCTAAAGCAACTCTAGCCGATGTAGCCTCATGGTTGATCCAAAACGATACCCAGGAGAGCATGACGATGAGGATGCTGGGCAAGTACGTCTGGAATACGAAGTAGCCGATGTTCCTGCGCAGCTTGAAGCTCAGTGATAGCCGCTGGTACACGCCTGTTGCTAATTTTTCCTGAAAAGTTATAAATCATTTATCTTGTAATTATTTTATAAAACAACGGACATAAGTATAAGTTTAGAACAAACGTGTAATTTATGTTGCGTAAGGAATGAATAAAGCTATTTTATTTATGTTATTTATCTCCAAAAGCATTTTACACATTGGAATTTAGAAGTAGAATTGGGCTGGCTATATGTGTCGCATATAAAATGAAATATGAGCCAAAATTACCCAAATAATATTAAAATTCGGCAAAGTGTACATTGTACACAATATGCGGGTTTCGGCAATTAACGTTTTTAATAATATTATTTGAAATGTTATAGTGGACTTTTGTTTTATTAGATGTTCATGTTCATGTGCATGAGCAATTATACATATACTTACTTACTGTACCAAGTTCTATCAAAATTGGATAAGCCGTCATTACAAATAACGGTATACTCGTATATGTAAGCCGTAGCAAACGTGTCATATAAAAATTGTATTTCATCCCTACTTATCCGTCTCAATTCTCCCGATCAATTTTCACTAGCAGTCAGTTTGCCTGGAAGGAGTCGCTAAAAGCGATAAGGCCATCACCTGTCTAAGCCCTGTATATTTCTACGTTTTTTATTTATTTATTTATATTATATTACATATGTATTTTTTTCCAAGCCATCCTACTGAAACTACTGAGTTTATTATTATTATTATGTATTATAATTACGTTATTGGTGTGAAATAAAGTCTATTCATTTCAGTCAATTCAATATAGTGAAAACTTGTTATAGGATATAACAGTTAACCCAAAAACTGTTGTTGACAGGGGAAAATAAAGTGTACAGCAGGAAAACTAATAAAACGCAAGTAGCTCCACGGAGTAAGGCTAGTATTTAGCTTTTAAAATATAATAATATATAAACAATGGTCATTCATTATTCATTTAATTATCATAACTGACAGTGACAACTTAATGATTGGACCTTTTTCGAAATCGCAATTATCATTGTTCTGTAACCAATCGACCAAACATGAAGTAGGTACGGTGTCTGCTGCGACATTATCTTGACTGCTGTCAATATCAGGGCGGAAATTAAACCTCACGCGTTTTTTTAGTTGATTATTTTTCTATAAAAATCTTGAGAGATTTTCCTCTTACCTTTCTATCGTTGGTCTCATGACCGAGTATAGTGAACTGTGGCAGCTCTGCGTTCTCCACTCCTCGCACTGGCGTCTCTTTCCAGTACATCACCACGTCTGAGACCGTGTAACCATCTACAGTGTAAATAGTACGTTAGCATGCTGATTTATTTTTCAGGGGCCTGTAGGTGATCGACAAAAAAAACTTGAAAGTCTGCGAGCAAGATCTCTAGGTTTATAAATTGACTTAAAATATATTTATCGATCATATACATGCCACCAAACCAGTGAGCTCCTCATCTCATGTTATAATGTGAGAGCTGGCATTCAAAAGTTAATTTGAAGGATTAAGTACGAAAACAATATTTTCAGGCCATTAAGCTGATGATTAAAACAAAAATATTAGACAAAGTGCGCGAGAGGTACCTACTCTTTTAAATATTGTTATGATGGTTAGGCAAATTATAATACCAAAGAAGCATATTTAAGGTAGACTTAAGACAACAACCAGGTATGGGAACATCGATGCAGCTTCCAATCCAACACAACATGATCCTTCCATGTGGCGAAATGTAACTGGGAAATCAAAAAGAAAAATGAATGCTTTTAGAACGCCGACTCTGCGGTCGTGCATAGATTGGCAGGATCGTCAGCGAAGCATGTTGAGAAGCTCGGCCTGATCTATTACAAGTGTAAGAGTCACACAGCTTTCAATCTCGACGGTGCAGTTCTGACTGTCCAGCGGGTAGTAGTGTAGATCCATCATGCAGGCGAGGGTGGCCGTGAATCGCATGCCGTAGGTGATGCTACCGTCCCCGCCGAGCCGTACCAGCTTGTTGCGCTCCGTCACGTCATGGAGGAAACTGCGGAAGTAAACGTAGCACATATACTTTTGTCCTACTTCACAGGGTCAAAGTACGCAAAAAACTCGTATTGGATTGGAGGTCAAATTTTCAAAATATTTCAAGTTGCAGTGAAGCCGATCACATTAAATGCATATAAACACTTCCTGTGCAATTGTAAAATGTGTCCCCTAAATTCTTCATTTTTATACACACTTGGTAAACGAATGACGTAATAAGATGTTATGTTTGTTGACCATTTCAAACATTACTTATTAATTTTTTCTGCTGAACTCACCTATTCTTGTCGTTAGCGAAAAATGTGTCTGGCACCCATATTTTGTCGGCGAAGTCACCAGATAGGGTCAACACCTCGTCTGGCAAACCAAAGCCCAACCTTTCATCTTTCCAGTACTGATTGAGATAAAGTGTTATTGTGTAATCCTGAAAGAGGAGCTATTTTTAGATGACGTTTTCTATATTACAATAGAGTCCCTATAGATATTGACAGAGATTAAGTAACGTTTGGATGCTGCCTATCTATAGAAGGGTGACCTGGGTATGAGAAGTGGAGCACTATCCCATTATTTGGATGAATATATCAAAATACACTATGGCTCGTCTTATATCTATGGGAACTTCTACCCATGGATATATCTGGACCCATTTATTACATGTTGGTCCTTATGAATACACTAAAAGAGTTCTCAGAAGTATTAAACTGACCATGGAGATTGTTGTTGTCACTCTACATAGCCTTTATATACCATACTTATATACAGGTGATGTAGGTAGGTATTTAGTTTTACATAATGTGGTGTGAGTGGGCGGCGACCTTTGCGGCGAGTGGCTGCAAGTTAAGCCGGGCATCGATTGGCTGACGCAGCACGCCGCCCCTCACGGCTGCTTAATGTATGTCAAGTGATGGCCTTGCTCTCTTTCCCAGCTATTAAAAGCCTAATGAATGACGATGGACGACTCTAGAGACCGACAAGGTCCTTGTTATGACCCAAAAACATCTCCTTGACGCAGCAAGGTCGCAGTGTCGCGTTACAGGAGGTGGCGAGTCTTACAACAGATATTTACTTTGATGTTATTTATTAAAGCCGAAGATAAGTGTGTTATCAATCAACCATTGATGATAGCTAAATGTTGTGGTAAGGGAAAATGGATGCTTAGTCAGAAAACAAAGAGAAGAGCCTTCCGTGAAGTAATCTATATTTTTGTTGGATTGTCTTTTCATTTAAGTTTATTTGTTTACCTTATTTTGCCTAAAATAAATTTCACAAGTGCCTCCCAGTCATCCTGCTATCCATTTTTGTACCTATCGTTATATATCCCTATTATACTTTGTACCTACAATTAGAATATTGTATTATATTATATCCAGGTATCTACATATCATAAAACCCAACCATCTATATCACTGAGCCGGTTACACATTCGAACAAATCCGTACCTATTTGTGGCAAGGAATTTTCCGATGTTTCCAGTATCGTTGGCACGGTAGCGCGTATTCAAATATTATTATTATTATGCGATCATTACGCTTAAATTTAGCTAATCCCTAACATTAGGATTCTTGTAATAATGTTTAAGGAAAAACAAAAGAAAGCATTAGTCATCGCTCCGTCATGTAAGAGTAAAAGTTATTACAAGCGTTCTTGGATCTTTCACGAGTAATTAAGCCGATGCCATCAGACTTGTTTCAGTTCGGTTACACGTGTGGCTACTTGTGTATTTGTAAATATAGCTACGTTAAAAAGAAATCGAAATCCTCGAGAGTCATCGACCTAAATGTCAGTAGAATATTTCGACAAAGACCTAACCTACGTTAGGAACTGATCTGTCTTATGTAAGTATATGTTATGAAAGTACCTACCTAATATTCACTTAAATAATATTTTTTACTGTATTTATTGAAGATAACTGATTTTTTTTTATTCCGTGCTACTCCACCAATAAAAAATATTTCTATTCAATATTATTTTTCACATAAAAAGGTCACATCTAGACGTAAGCAATTTTTTTCACACAAGCTGGTAGCGTACTAGTAAGAAATTTGCATTTTAATTGGTGTCGGAACTCAACAAATCTGAAAACAACTTACCATATTCACTTCCGATATCGCATCAAAGCTGGCGATAGTTAAATCCATGCCTACATACAGCGGATCGCCTGAAAGCAATAATGTTTTATGCAACGAAACCTGCAGTCGTCATGCTCGACCAGAGCCAGAGCCAGCGCCAGCCAGATAGTGGCCTCTTAAAATATCAAAGCAAACCGGATGGGGCACCATATTAGTACAATTGCTAGGGACGCCATTTCAGTCATGGGGGCATTAAAATTGTGGTACACAAGGCTGTTGGTATTTATATCGTGCCTGCCAATTGCTGCATATGTTAGTGACACCTTTAGTTCCATAATTGGTTCTTTTGAATACGCAGTCATGTACTAGCAGATTTGTATCCCCTAGTCTTCCCAGTCTAACTTCTATATAGAATAGTAGTCTTCGTCATCAACCTCTGAACGTCAATACTGGACATAGGTCTGACGCAATAGAACTGTAACGAGTCAATATTGAATATTTCATATTTTGCCCCATTATTACTTAGGAAGAAAGAACGCCATTTAAGTTCCCCCTTGGTCCCATCCTGGCGTCACCCCAGTGTTGTAACCACACAACACGAATCGAGGTAGTAACCGCTGACCAATCGCACTGTGTTTAGAATGCAGGTAAATTCAATATTACATGGAATTTTATGACTCAGGCTCGCAATAACATGCAGTTTCTAGACGCATGTATCTAGTTCATCCTAGCATGCTTCCTTGCATGATATGATTGCAGGAATATTATTTGGAATGCTCGTATTTATTCTGCTGAATATTCGAATCTCGCATGTCTCCGAGAGAACAAGATTGCGAAATTTCATATTGCCTTGTCGGCGGACATGCTTCACGTATCTTAGCAATAAACTACTTTAGAACCTAACCTGTACAGATACTACTTTTGTAACTAAATAATTTGAATCAAAATACTTATTAAGTTGTTCGTATATCGGTCTGCAAACTTGAGATAGTATAGACACAGGCAAGATATCTTTTCCGCCGCTAGGAATATTCAAAATGTTACATTTGGTGTACTAATTAGAGGTGAGTTTTGGTGAGTGTAATGATAGGGCCTTACCACCGAAATTAGGTCGCAGCCGTATGTCGTACCCGTCCAGTATCCGTGACACGGTGTGCGTCACGTTCTCCAGCCGGTCAGCCGCCGCCGCGCGCTCGCTTCTGCCACAAACCAACAACACATACAATAATTCATAGCAAATTAAAATTAAAAGCGATACGATGCATTTCTATGTTTCGGTTTGAAAGTTAAGTGGCACACAAGGTTTCGAATCTGAGTACTCAGATCGTAACGCACTTAAATAGGATAGCAGATGCTATTTAGTTAAAGCGGTCGCTTATAACCCCTCCGCTAGGCTGTCTGCTTCTTTGACCAGAACCCTTTGAAAAGAGTAGCCGGGAGCTGCTGAATAGGACGTGCGGAGGACAAGTGTGGTAGAGCGCGCACTGATCCAATCCCAAACAAGGATTTTGTCCTGTGCTATGAGAATCAGATACAGATAGGATAATTCACAAATAACACAGGCCTGTCCCCAGTTAGAATCGAACCCACATCTGTCGCTCGAGTCCTATGATCAAGTCACGTTGCTATTATTTGAAAAACAAAAACAGCTTCTATTGTTTCACGTAAATATAATGCACGAAAGAATAATTTTGCTAATTAACTGAAATTTATTGAACACAAGTTGTTCCTTTTAATGAGATGAAAGAAACTCTAGTTAAAAACTGAAACTCCCCCCGATTTATAAACTCTCATAACTTAATTTATAGTGCTGTTATCGAAGATGCTGCTGCACTTTGGTGTTATGATCAGTTAAGAACGAAGGCGTGTCCCTTCATTAAAACTTTCTTTAAAACTTGGAAGGAAAGATCTTTTCTTAATATTAACGATGTCTGAACGTAGTAGTGCATTTCGAGCTATGTTTCTTAAACCCTTTCCACTATTTAGCAATTTTTTTCATTTGCTAAAGGGTTTAAGAAATAATAATATAATAACGTGCTCTAAAATATTGTATGTATTCGAGAGCATATGTTCAAAATTCGAAATAATTGTTACCATTTACGTAATTGTGTTTAAAGGTATTCTTTATCTGAAGTAATAAATTCATTGTGACTTATTTGGTAGTAGGTACTTATGCTATCTGATAAGTTTCTGGATTAATATACCGCCCGGCAAGCAACTTTAATATCAGCGGTACCTAAGCACTTCAGAAAGTTACTTTAGATACAAAAACAAGTCACATATTGCTAAACAGATACTTATGAAGAGTTTTCTATCTAAATGGATTTCTCCTCATGCAAGCTTTAGCGAGGATTGGCATTAGCGCGGGGATCCCCCAATCCGACATTAAATTACCCCGCGGTGACGCGGTCGACACCTATTACCCAGGCTGGCTTTTCAATCTAAAGTCCGATTCAACAGGTCACGTGGTGGATGATAATGTCTAATTTCAATTTTTGTATATTTAAAATGTAGCAACAGTATACTTTTGTTTCGTCTTATTGTTTGAAACAGGTCAGGCTCTCGTATCAACGAGAGCGCGCGGACAACTATACACTTAGATTAGTTAATTTCATCAATCGTCGTCAGCCTGTCACTCTCCACTGTTGGACATGTCTTTAGTCCCAAGCACACCATAACATACTTTCCTCATCCAGCCGCTTCCGCATACCATTTTTAAGTCGGCGATTCACACTGCTATTCCATGTCTTTAGTCAAGAACTGCAGTCGTTCCTTACAATACCTTACCATATCTTAAAATTTCTTTTGCAGCACACGCAATCTTCTACGTAGGACACAAATTAATTTGGTTGCAGATAATAAAGATTATAAAGGCAATAAGCAGTGATCGATTAGGGGGAATGTGACATCTGAATAGCTATTTTGTTCCATTTCTTAATGGCTTTTGTATGCCTACATTTCTGGACGTCTAGAAGCTCACCCATTGCAAATCAAACGAACAAATATAACATCATTCATATCATATGAAACTTACCTGAATATACTCGTATTTAAAAATGAATTAAACGAAATGTAATCTTTGTAACATAATTAATTATAATTGTCAATTCCTATTTGTTAATTGTAAAATATACAATAAGGTAATTTTTTTTTATGAAACATAACTTCATCAACATCAGCCTGGTAACCTCCTCTGCTGGACATAGGTCTTCTTACAAGAGCGCTACACATTAAAATTACTAAACTATCATCTCTCCAATTCTAAAGCAATTTTTCTACGTCTAAATTACTGTTACAAATGATTTTAACTCGCATTTATTTAAGCTCAACGTTAACACGATGATCTACTTTCATCGTACGTATCTCGTTTGAGAACAACAATCAAAGCAAATATTTGTGGTGGAAGCTGTGCCGTCGGCCGACGGAATGTCTGCGGATGCGGACTCAAAACGTTTACTCAGCTATCATGGTATTGTTTTACAGTAATTTATATAAATCCCTATTGTCATTGTATTGAGCAACGTCTGTATTGTACCTAATAAACTTCTTCTAAGTAAAACAATATGAGTAAACGAAACTTCTTGAACTAATTTTGTTATAATTTTATATAATATACTCTACTACATCTATGAAGTGTGTAATGTAATTATAATTTAATCTGGTCATTCTATTTAAGATACCAAACCTACTTCGTAAATATAATGCGTCCTACATATATCTCCTGTTCTAGGTGTTGCTGTTGCCGATGATACAGTTATTTTGCATGTTGCACTACATAAACTACTTACTGTGCTTGTGCGAGGGTGAGTGCTATCCGTAGCATGAGGTTTGCGAAGGTTGCGAGCGGGCGCGCGTGCTGGCGACGGCGCGGCGTGCGGCGCGCGCTCATGTCGCGCGGGCGGGCGGGCCGGGCGCGCGCTCCCCGCCACGCATCGCGCGCTCACCGACGCCGCGCCGCCACCCGCCTCGACCCACGCACCAACCACATCTCAACTACCCAAACTCCCTCCAACTTTCTTTAAACTACTTCGACTGCACATTAAGTATCTTTAATAAAGTTAAAAAGTAAGTGAGGACTAAGTAATCTCGATCGCGATCTCGGTAGTCGCGGTGAGCGAGTGGCGAGTGGCGTGAGCGGCCGCGGCGGGAGCGGCGCTCGGAGTGGCGTCGCGCGTGCGCCCGGCGCGCGGCCCGCGGGCGCGACGTGCGACGCGCGACACGTGCCCACTTATCCGACACGCAACGGACTTTTCTCAACTTTCCAACTCTCAGCAGCATGTCCACTTCGCTGTAGGACTGAACCTTTTAATGCATCAAAAGGAATTTATATCTTAAATTACGACGATCGCTGTAACCTTTCTATTACTTGTACTATAAATAAATTATTATTAATTCTTCTGTTGATTGTCGTGTTTGTCCTCCGAAAATTATAACCTGAGAATCGCTTGATAAAATTTGATAAACTTTACGCTTTACTTTATTATGAAGTTTTAATTTATGTTACTAATTGTAAAGGTGTGACAAAAGAAAGCCGTATAAGTAGTAAGATTTTTCTAGAAAAAAGTCGTGTAGGGTTAAATTACTGGCCTAGGTGTTTAAATATAATTTCGGGTCATTGCCGAGCTCTAAGCGCGATGCTAAGTAAACCGCATCAAAACGGCGGGTGGAATGTGGCACATGCCGTCACCTGGCGGAAGTTATTTGCCGACGTCGGGCTGTCGTCCGCTCCGCAGATTACATCCAGCGACGTCGCCGCCGCTCCGCTGCATCCTGCAGCTTACGGACGATACGTTGACACTTTGCAAACTGAGAAAATGAGTTTTGTCGTAGCCCAATGTACACTTGATATTTGACACGAAGGAACTTCTCATAATACAAGTAAAGAAAAATAGGCAATTAGGGTACCGTTTTTATTTGGTGGTAAAATTTGGGGCATAAGGAGCGGGTGACGAGGATACGTCAGGGACATGAAAAGTTAATTAGTAAGTTGTACCATAAGACTAGAAAATGGTTGTGCTTTAAAAAGTATCTATCTATTTATCGAATTTGGATGAGAGTGGCAAAGGAACAGACCGCCTGATGGTAAGCGGTCATCGTGGTCAATACACCCTGCAGCATTTGGTCAAAATTTCAAACGACTGGCCACCCTCAGAACTATGTGAAAATGTTTCGCGTACCTCTCGATCTCCTTATATTATATTTTGTATTTATCCCAACTAGCAAAGTTGTCCTACAGTCCTGTTTGTCCTATATACAGACTAAATAACGATTGGTTATACAGAGGTTATCTAGTGATATCTGAATTGTATTATAGTATTTTATACGAACGTTTAGTCGTATAATAATCATTTCATTCTTTACACGGTGTAATTATATGACCACCTTATAACAGTCGCAGCTGTGACCTTTACATAACGTTTTTATACAACTCTTTGTCGTTTAAGCGAGGAATATATGATCATGTATTAGTCTCGTTTAAGACCACTTTATGGTATATTGTCAGTAAAACGACTTTTAAAATTTTTACGTATAAATGTCACAATTATTTCTTCTATAAGAATATCATGTAGTTGCGAATTAAAGTGGTATAAAAGTAATTTATATGACAATAACAAGGTGTAAAATATGGAGACCACAATATTGCTTTTTGTTATTAATAAAATTTCTACATGACAATTATATAAACGTCTTTTTACCTCTTACAAGACGTATTGTCATATACACGTTTCGTAAAAGAATTCGTTGATTATGCTTACACGAATTTTATATAATGTTTAAATAATGAATATTCAGATTAATATGCCTTAAATAACTGATAGTTTTGTAAAGGTTATACATATAAGTTATTGTTATAAACATGTTGATTGTTTAATAGTAATAAATAAATAAGTTTACGTGGTACTCTTTTACAAACTGAACTTGTGTATTTTCTTTTGATGTGACTTTGACGCGACATTATACGACCAACTATTGCTTCATCATGTTAGCCCCTAGAAGTCCACTGCTGAGTCCAGTGGTCCAGAGCTCGCCTTCCCCAATGAACGCCACCACACCCGGTCCTCCGTCCTCCGCATCCAGGCCACCTTCTTTAGGTCGTCCGTCCACCTGGCGGCGAGGCGTCCCTCCCTGTCAGTGCCGATCCGCGGTCTCCACTCCAGAACTCGTCTGCCCCAACGGCCGTCGGTTCTGCGGCATATGTGTCCCACCCACTGCCACTTCAGCTTGCTAATCCTTTCGGCTATGTCAGTGAATTTCGTTCTTTGTCTACAAACGTTCCTTGCTGGGATGTTAAGAATGTGGTAGGTACACAATAACATAGATCATAACCCGCTGTACCACCCAGGAGCCACGTGTTTTCTCCCGATGTTTTCCTACAACATTTAAGAGCAGTTAGTTAATGTTTGAGAAACCCATCGGGTACATGGCATGATCAGACTTCGAAGTCTGACTCTATACAATGGAGGTCGCTTCTTTCCTATTGCACCACCGATACTCACGCGCGTTTACTGAAACTGATTAACATGACAAATGACCATCCACATACCTACATTACAATAGAACTTTCCTAACTAGGCTAGTATCTACTCGAATATATGTATCGTGTCCCGTCAATATATTTTATTTCTACCCCAATTCTCTTTGATGTTGTCCTCCTGCCAGTTCAGTAGGTATATTATATTTCGAAGTAAGGGTATTATTTCAAGAAACGAGATCCTGTTGACACCGACTATCGATAATTTTGATATCCAACGCTGATTGCCAGATCACAATACATTTTTTTTATCTTTGACTATGGATCATGCCCTGAGTGAAAACATAGTTTCAGAAGATTTAGAAAGTATTATGTAATTGTATGTATTATATTAATTAAACTGTGTCCGCGACTACGTATATATTATTACTGAAATAGGTACTTATACTGGTTTTTATAAGTATACTCCTAGCCTAGGACATGCCCAAAAATAGTGGATAAAATACTATAAAAAGGTTATGAATCAACCGTTAATGTGTGAATACCCCCCTTCCCCCTCCCCTCCCTTCCTCATTCGGCTTTCCTTCTCCCCCTTTCTTTTTCCACTCACTTCCACTCCTTTTCTACTAACCTCCGCTTCCTTCTTTCCCTCCAAACGTATCCTCATCGTTCTCATAGTTCTCACTCATCCCATCCATATCCCACCAAACGCTATAACTTTGTTGTATGTTAATACAAAGTATGTGAGTTTTTGAAAGCTTTAATTCGTATAACTTTTGAATGACGGAGCTGATTGCGATGAAATAAAGCCATAAATTCTAAAATTACATTAAGTATTCTAATTACGTATCCTTAATCCTCCAAACTAATTTTATTTTGCAAATATTTTCAAACTACAGACACCCGAAGTTTATAGTTTTATTACGTACATATTAATCAATTAAGATATTTCATTTCATTTCAATTCTAATTACTGGCACACGACACTTTACTCCTTAGCCCTTTGATTTGTCTCTTTTGTACACTAAGATGGCAATAACGATGAGTGCCGAAGTTGACTCGATGACGACTCGACTCGGAGGGCGTCGATGCCGCAATTAGAATGAGTGCTTCAATTCCTAAAAAATACGAACTGGGATAATCTCGACTAAGACCGCCATCAGTTGAAACCAAAGTATCGAGTGCCTACTTGAACTTCTGGAGAAATTGATTCGCGAATTGGATTCCAATTCAAGGTTTGATTTCACAGTAGACCATAATCAATTCAAACCTACATTTCACATCGTGCATGTATAGTTCAGTATGCAGATTGTGCGCTTTGGTCATATACACCCTAAAGTTTTTAGCGTATCATGTTTCAAGTTTTAGTTCACTATTTCTTCTGGTATAAAAATAATATCATCTCAACTAGTAAATAAATTTAGAAAATCATTGACAGTTTTTTTTTTATTTGAATCCACGACCACACGAACCAAACGTAAGGCTCTAATCCACGACTATTTTTATGACAGTGGACCTCATTCGGATTTCTTAACTTGGATACTAATTAGAATTTGCAAATAAATCCGACATCCAGACTTGTAAGCGTGGACCGAACTTGACACTGGCAGCCGGCACGTCGGGAACTTTACGCAAAGAGTGGGCTGTCGCAAAATGTCAACCTTATTATAAGCTTGTTTGATACCTGGGTGAATCAACTTTTCTTGATGTAGGTATGTAATACCATATCTTTTAAATTATTCAAAAGATATGGTAAAAAAACAACGAAAGTGGTAATGCTCTAAAATGCTCATTGTCCGGTGAAGTAAAAAATATTAGCGTTTGCAAGAATAAGTTTTAAATTATACTAGATTATGGACTCGATCTCTGGCGCTCGAGTCCAATGACCAAGCCACTAGGGGAACGAGGCGGCCAATTACTTTTCAACTATTTCATTTTTACATGAAATGATAAGTTTTATAATTGTGTATATTTCAATTAAAAAGTGTATCTGTAGTGAACTTTTGACACCAAAAAACAAAGAAAATATGTGTTACCCCCTATGTAATCAATAAGCTCATTTAGTTTACCATACATCAGAAAGGTGACTTGATAATAAAAGCATGGTTAGCAAATGTGGAATCACAATAGTATTATTCCACGTTGCTGATATTAAAAAAATTTATTTTTTCTTCTTTATAAACGACCTTTAAAATATTTCAATGCATCCAGAAAGGGTCACCTTTCAAGGGATTGAAAATATTTGGCGTCTAAATAGAGGAGCGGTTTGTTGAGCCGCGATATTGGGGAGGTAATGAGGGTGATATAAAAGAGACGTGCCACTGTCTCCCAACTGAATTGTTACCACCGACCGTCATGTCTATAACTAGAAAATATTCTTAATCTCCGGCCCATGACCGTGAATATTAAAATCAAAAAATACATGATCATTTAAAAATGGTTTTACTGAAGACGTTCATTTGTTCATTGTTAGTTGACATACCAGTATTATAAATCAGGTTATGTCATGGCTTCGGACATCTTACTAGCTATTTTAATTCTGCCTTTTTTAAATTAATGTAAACTCAATTTAATGCAATTATATGCCCGAATTGAGTAAAGACGAAACCGATTAACGTACAAGTAAAAATAATTACTTCATCGAAACCAGTTACGAATCTGTTTTCGTAGACGGCCAGAGGGAATTACAGACTACTTTATGCAATTACATCTGGTATATTATGTGTACCAATAGTGAACAATAAATGATATCTCATTCATATTTTTTTAATATCGATGGTCTATTTAAGGTCAACAAAATCTGGGCCTAACCCAAAGACAACTTAATTACTTGTATAAAGTTTTATCAGTTTGCACTGAACCCTGAGCACTAGTAGAACATGCTGAGATGAATATAGGCTGTTTGTTAATCGGCTGATGGATTTACATCGTTGGCAGATCGGTTGGAGCTCTCAGGGACTGGACCAGAGCTGTTGGAATAAGAATTCCTAAACACGAACTGTAAACAGGTATCGCTAGAACTGCTGACCATCTGATCCATTCTGTTTGGCCATCCTAAAGATAAAAAAGAATCGATACCCAGACCGATATGAAGACTTCCAATATTGGCTATTTTAAAAGAGCCATACTAACGATTGGAAAAAAAGAGAAACGGTGATAGTTTAATTAGAATTCTGACTCTTACTTCAAAAACTGACTTTAAGTAATTCCAGAAGATTACGTTAGCGTACTAAAAGTAATACTTTGTATTCAACCTTATAAAGATTTATATTATACTGTAAAAGTTGAGAAAATATATCTTCGAGAACTGGTAGTAGCATCGTCTAGCTAGAGTGATACTTACCGGACACACATTACCCTCAGAAATGTACAGGAATCATTTCATATAGTATCTTTGAGGTAGGCGTTGACCACTGGGGCACGTGTGACAATATCCATTGGTCGGGGTGTATAACCACCGTAATTACGTGGTCATAGGTGTCTACTTTTACTTATGTATCTTTGATTCAAGTTATTATTATCATCATCAGTTGAAATACGTCCACTTCTAAAAATAAGCATAATAAAATGTCTCTTTTGACGGGCGGTCCATTGGGGGATTTGCCATAATCACCACGCTTAGCAGGCGGATTGATGATTGCAGTAATCTTAATATACATATAATATGGTGAAGGAAAACATCGTAAGGAAACCTGCATATGCCGAAGAAGAAGTTCTGAGGCGTATGTGAAGTCCACCAAATCGGCTTGGAGCACCGTTGGCGGTCAGGGGTTTGGCACAAAAGATCCTGAAGGGTCGAAGTGTCGCCAGGTCTTCCTGCCCCCCTAAGAATCACAGGTGAATGCTGCTACCCGTCCTTGGGCAATCCCTTAGCTGCCTTGACGACACTCACGATAAGATTGGGGGTAGCCCTATTCTGAGCCGGGAACCACACGGCTATTTATTATCAAGCTCAATGATTTATATGTATTTTAAATCAAGAACTTATTTCTTTATATTCAAATTTTGCTTCGACGCCACAGAGTAAGCTTTTATCGTTATCATAGTCCTGTGCTGCCGTTAAACGTGTTAAGAAAATCAAAATAATAAACATGCTAATCATTTGTGTAGTCCAATTTTTTCGAATGTCATACCGAATTATTATAATTATATTTGACCAATCGCACTGTCCTTCCGTAATAGCGGTATCCCTACCTAACATATACCTACTCATGCCCCCATCTCATGTCTCCCTCGCCCCGATCCCTGTCCCCTCCGCCAATCCAAGGTCTGCCGTGCCGATGGATGCGTGTCCATCGGCACGGCTAGCCTGGTCGTAAACGTGCCGACATCCCGGAGCTGGGCGAACTCCAGACACTTAGCCTTACCGAATCATGCGGGGTTCTGATGACCATTATTTCCCTAGCTAGTCGTACCACAATGTGTCTTAACATGAAGGCGGCGATGTTTTTCGCCACACATCACGCTAAGTTGTATCCCGGGGTGAAAAGCGGCGGAAGAAAAGTCTCTTTGCGTAAGTTGGATTGCGCAAAGTGGCGATAAATCGTCTCTGCCTACCCCTCTGGGACCAGGGCGTGAGCATTATGTACGAGTATGTATGTATATTTGACCGCCTCGTTGGCCTAGTGGCTCGGTTGTTAAACTCGAGCGCCAGAGATCGTGGTATTGATTTCCACCAGGGACAGCTTTCTGCAATTGTACTAGTTGGTCCCAGTCTTGATGTTATATTTGTGAATTGTTATATCCTTGACTAATGCCCATTGTACAGGAGAAAATCCTAATTTGGAAATAATGAAGTGTATGTTATAATATATGAAATATTATTATTTTTATGGGAAAGAATTTACATACACGTGCTATACCCAGTTTAACACGTTTAAACGTGAGTGATAAATATATTATATAAGGTCTTTCTTCGGTACATAATTCTTAAGTATCTCAAGAGCTTGAAAATTGAATTTTCATGCATTAGAGCGCTCGTGATAGAACCCGTAGCGCTTCGTAGCAGCTCGTAGCGGCGCTACGCCGTGCCTCGCGCCTTGCATTTATCCTGATTGCTTCGTATACAGTAATTTCCGATAACTTCGTTTTGTTTGCACTTACTCCAGGCTGTACTGATGAATTTAATGAAAACTCATTAATATCAGACATCGTGGATACATACAATAGTATTACGTTAAATATTTTAAATGATACTGAACTTATCTATCCTAATATACATATGAAAACAACTACGCGTTCCACCGTTTTTGAAATAAAAAGATTTATCTTTATCATATAATCTTATTAATACATAGAATACCCACCTATAATTATATGAACTGCTAAGTAGTGGAGAGAGTAGATGTAGTTTGTGAGGCCTTTCTCTACAATCAAAATGAGAAATCAGTTTTATTAAAGGTGTAATGTAATGTGAGGAAAGGAAATAATAAATGATTTTTATTATTATTTATTTGAAATTTCCAAGATTTCACTAAATTATAAAAATAACCATAGTAACTAGCTAGGTCGGGCCATAAGTAGAGCAGACCGGTGACGGGCAGCAGCGCTTCCGATCCAAGGCCTGGTATACGACTAAATGCCTCCTTTTTATTATTTATTATAAAGAAAGGCGTATGTCCAGCAGTAAAAGATGACAATTTGATTTTCACTGAATTTTATTCGACTGA
This sequence comes from Esperia sulphurella, assembly GCA_947086405.1. NCBI lineage: Eukaryota > Metazoa > Arthropoda > Insecta > Lepidoptera > Oecophoridae > Esperia > Esperia sulphurella. The sequence goes on along the minus strand of OX352262.1, from coordinate 11,975,499 downwards.
TAAAAATCTGCCAGTAAACCGCTTACATAGATGCCGCTGCTGTGAGCTAAGCTGTTTATTGTTCTGTAAATCCGATTAGTTTGCTACGATAACCTTAAGAGATTCGCTTATATTTATCATTTTTAGAGTTCCGTACTTCGAAATATAAAAACGGAACCCTTTTAGGATAACTTTATTTGTATGTCTGTTGTTGAATGTTGAAAAATGTGGACGGACCAACAGCCGTCGAAGTAGCGCAATATTGTGACTGTTCAGTCAACAGCCGACATTATTGCACTTTGGCCAATAATTTCATTTCATTGCTGCCTTTGCAAATTGTCTAATTTTGTATGAAGTTGTGACACAGCCTGTTATGCTTAGTAATGCACAGCAGCAACTCGCTCAGCTGCCATCACTCTTCAAACATTTAACATTATATTTTAACGCAAACAACAGGTTAACTGCGAGGCTCGAACATCGTGCTCATCCATAACTGTTCCTTACAGTGTATAACCAACGATCTCTATGTACTACTAGATGGAGCGTTCTGAGCAATCGCTCTGTGCCACGCAACTGCGGCTCCGGGAGCCGCAACTCGTTCACATTTACTTTAAAACGAACTTTAAAACTACGGAGAACATTTAATTATTTACTAAATATAGACGCTATTTGCCCGTAGTGTCAATATTTAGTAATAATTAAATGTTCTGCGTAGTAACTGCACAAGTTTCAAAGTGAATGTAACCCAGTTGCGGTTCCCCGAGCCGCAGTAGCGTGGAACAGAGCGATTGTTTGGAACGCTCCATCTAGTAGTACATAGAGATCGTTGTGTATAACATATAATCGTACATAAAAAGTCTACAGATGGGACTAACAATAATGTGAGATAATGCGGTGATTTGGGACGGCGTGTGGGCAGCGCTGATGGGCCGTCGGTGTCGCCGGCGCCGACTGCTGGAAATGAGCCCATAAACTAGATAGTCACATGAAATCACCAGAATATACCTACAGGGTGAAGCTATGCGAATGGCAGTGCCATCAACGTGTTATTCCTTGCGGGGGTAACCTTTAATATACCAATGGAAATAAAGAAAAATGTAGTTAAATTTTGTGTAAATTGAATACCTAATTCAATAGAAATTTGACTTGCATGCCACTCCGATACAATTCCGGGGTCTACAAATTGTAAGATACATATCTGATGTAAATGTTTGTTCATATTCTAGTATTGTCCTCGAACTGCAGCACAAAATAATCTTAGATTGGGTCGTTCCGAGTATATTATATAGGTCATGCAAAAGCAAAAGAATTGACTGACACTACATTTATTAATGTGTATGCAACTTCTTAAAAGGACGACCGAACATACCGTGCATTCATAAATGTTACAACAATTCAAATTAAAATGAAATTACGTAGAAATCCTAACAAGCAAGAAGAATATTTTTTTATTATTAATTTTATATTTTATTGATCATAATAATAGAGATACATTGTTCTATATTTAGTCTTCTGACGAAATCAAAATGAGGTAAAAAAATTTAATTAAAATATCAAACAAAATCACACCTACTAATTAACAAAGCACAGTTAACAATTTAATCAGAACAGAATAAAAATGTAGCGAAACGAAAAGGTACTGTTATTAAAAATTACAACTGTCTCAAAAGAAAAACGAAGCAAACGAATTTCCATTTCAATTAATCTTCGAACCTATGATTTTAAACTTGGACTAGCGAGTAAGGTGAAAAAGTGTTTTAATGAAAGCAGATATTTTTAGATCTAGTGCGTCATACTTACGTATAAGTGCTGTGCCCGTATAGTGCTGATCCGAGTAAGTACTTCAGACCCAGTGAGGATCGGTGTAATGAAATGAAAATATATATATATTTACAAGAACGTAGTAGACTTAAGACCCAGTGCGGATCCGTATAGGTACTCCCTATTACCTTAGAATTTATTCCCAAGCGCATGCAAATTTCTTTACCAAAAAGCCTGTGGTATGGTAATTTTCATAATAATTTGAATTCTCGCTTACTAGGGCTAACTTGAATTCTTTACGTACATTTTTACAAAACAGTCAGATAACTATTCCAAATTCCCAAATTAGAAGTTTAAGTAAAATATACGTACTAAGAACACCTATTTCAATTTAGGAACGATCGACTTAACGGATTTTCTTAATAGAAAGGCATCAGTCAGCGGATTGGGACCCCATTACGTTGGAGGCAGATACCGGGTACGTACCTGCGGACCGCAGGCGGAGCAATCAACCGAGGCCTTGGGGATCACAGGCATTTGCCTACTATTGTCCTATGGAGTTACTGAGCTCGATTTTGCATTCTAGCAGCGCACAATCTTCAACTCAATTATGTTTCAGAGTTGTAACTCTGTATTGTTTTTATGAAGGGCTATTGTCTTAGGAATGATTCGTTCCGGCTATGTTTTACTTATGCATGTACTGCGACAAAATTATAAAACATGGTTTATTAAATAAATAAAAATTCTACAACAAACGACAAAATGCTTTCTTAATTTTAAACACTAACAAATAGGGTACCTTCCAACTTACATTAATGATAATAATCAACTGTGACAATTTATTTTAGACCGGTTGAATAATGTATTAGTTGCTTAATTGATTTAGGGACATAATCAACGTTGAGCTTGCTACGCGCGCTACGGCGTAGCACTCTTCACAATTCAAAAACTCAAATTATCATCAACAAATATCGAAAACCTAGTACCTATATCTGTAACTTTACTTGAATTATCCTATTTAACTGGATAACCTATTTCAGGCGTCACTTCCCTTCTTTCCAAATCTCAATAAAAATCAGATTTCTAGCTCTCTCACTATCGATTCCTGAAAGGGAAAAACCTGGATAGAATTATGAATTCGTATCATGAATGCGAGTCACAAAGGTCTCAGCCAATAAAGGCTATAATATTACAGTTATCGGCGGTGTTGAAAGTTGCGGTTTTGCGGTGTTTCTTTAGGAATTTGAGTTGGTGAGCGCGCATGCGTGGTAGATTGGAGCGGAGGTGAGTCCCGCACACGTCAAGCGACCAAAACGTTGAGTTTCTCCGCCGCACGCCGGTCGAGGCGCCACAGACGCGCCACAAACTATCCGCCATCAACACAACACTTTGAAACGAAAACAAAAGGTGGAGAAGTAAAATACAACACAGTTTACCAATGACGTCGGTGAAAATGTTGTTTGGAAGTTTCGTGGTTATGTTTTTTGGGTGAGTAGACATAGAGTTTAAATTACCAGTGTTTACGTTTTGTTTATGTTTACACGTATACATGTAGTTTAATTTATTTAAGTATTTTACGTAACTAATCAAATTTCTTCAAATTGATATTACACAATTCTAAAGCTTCGTATAAATGTTAACGATTTTTGTACAAGAAAACAATTACAAATGAAGGGAGGAATTATCCATTGTAGATATACGTTCCAATCAAGCTTCGAGTATCTAAGGGATTATGTTATATATGTAAACGCTTTATTGTACCAAAATAATGTACATTCCAAATTCTTACACTGTAACATACCTACTCTTATTAAAAGTGTATCAGACAGGAAAATATTGAATATCTAGAAAGGAACGTGTTTTGTTCTACGTCTTTCAAGATTTTTCAGAACAAGATTGTTATCCTATAAATTCTGCGCCACTAAAAGCATCACTTTGTAAACAAAAAACTTTTTTCGCGTATTTCCAAAATTCGTATATATTTTTAACGGACTGGAGGCAATTGGACAGACCATAAACCTACAGCCAAAAGGCAACAAGTGGATTTCCACCCTGATGATTATTAGGAGGTAGAATGCACTCTCATGCCCGTCAAGCCTTTTGTTCTTTCCAGATGTACTATTGGATTATTTTGTTTATAACCCTCAATAACAATGCACATATTTAACATTCTTTTTGAAAAGTGTATCACAATTATGAACCAACCTTGGCACTGTTTTACTAATTTTCAATCACTAAAGCATTTGTCGTTCAACATAGGTAGGTACCTAATTTACGAGAGGAAGTAAAGAGAAATCTGTTTCATTTACTACGGCAATGAATGTAGGCAATTGAAATTCCTTTTTTAATAAAACACCCTTGTCAGCTGTCGGAGCTATGCTGCCTATAATAATGCATATCAAGCGATAGTGTCGCGGCGTCTTATATTTTGTTACAGCATCCTCATGCCAGGGTATTTGAGCCAAGCTTTTAGAAAACCTGTCAACTTTTCTTAAATAATTTTAATAATTATAATTGGATGAAGCAACTCCAAGTAATGAATATAATATACAAGTACCGACTTAATACAAGATGTAATAATACGAGTATGTGTACAAATACTTATTGTTAGAGAAATGACTGACTGCATAATTCACAATAACGTTTCTTGGATTCCATTAAAACGCATAGGTAAATTTATAGCGAAGCTTTTTTTGTTCATCTGTCTGACTGCCGGATACTTAAAAACTACGACCCATTGAATATTCCCGAACAATGACAGAAAAGTTATAAACGTTTTAGGAAATATTTGTTTTTATCTGTTTCTGTTTATTTATTTATTTACCAGTTTATTGCACACACAAAAGCGATGAAAAATACAAAACAATAAAAGTATGGAAAAAATAACATGTACAAATGGTAATGATCTTTAAGAGATTTCTGCCAGACTACTATTTTATCTGTACCCATCTTTTGTTCCCCTACAATAATTTTTCAGTTCAGGTACAAACTAGAAGTAATTTCGTCATGGGCTAATGTTTTGTAGATTTCAGACTAATAAAATATTGTTTGAGATATTCTGAAGAAAAAAAAGGTTTTAGAAATTAACTATCCGGTTGTATTATTTACTAAGATGCTTCTGAGTTTATTAGTGGAAGGAGCATATTGTTATTTCTAATTTGTTTATACCCTGACCATGGGGAACGAGAACACTATTAATGAAGAGAGATGGATTGCCTCAAAGTAACTTTGTTTACTCGATTGTAATAAATAACTTATACGTAAAACTATCAGCAACGCCCAGTAATGTAAATTACAATAGATCATTATGTGCACTGGAGTTACTATAGTAACTGTTAAGAATTGTAATGGCGCAAACCTATTTTTAAAAAGTCTCCTTACAACTTACTTTTTTTTACGTATGCCTGTAACCTATTAACATATTAAAGAGATTATACCTTAGATTGTAGTTAATAATCTAAGGATTATACTGATGCATTATTTATATACATAAAGGGTCCCAGAAGCATGTACGTGCGTCAGAAAATTAACAATACAAAAAGGTTGTTTTAATAGGGCGTGCCTTTCTAATAGTAGCATTTCTAGTATAAAATCTGTTACCATGTCATCATGTCATTGTGTCAAATAGGAGCAATTTTCTTAGCTACTTTTAAGTGCGACTTAAATTTATATTGATTTCAAGCAACAGTAAAATAACAATTAATTAGTAATAGTTTTTTAGTAAGTGTTTTTTCCGAAGAAAGGAATGTTCTGTAAATTAATTTCTCATTATTGGTGGCTTAATGGATCTTATTGCATATATAAATAATGAAAACGGGCGGAGTGAGGGGCGTAGATTGCGATCTTAAACTGTTTTTTTCAATTCGGTCGGTTGCACTTTGTAACGGGACAGCCTCGTCCCATGCTGATTCACGATGCGTTTTGCCTTATATATATATAATATATACTATTATTTATAGATAATAGTAAATTACAAGAATATTATTGATATTCAAGAATGATCAGACATTAGATACTTTAATAGGGTCAATTTAATGAAATAGAAGCTAGCGACAGGTAGAGGAATAACTGATAAGCGTGGGGATTATGGCGGGGCCGCGAAGGTTAGCTTGCCGAGAGGGAGACCTATATCCGGCAGGGGACGTATTTAGACTGATGGTGAATGCCGTAATTCATTATAATTATTGTCTATAGTACTTAAAATATAATCCAGATACTTATTTGTGAATACGTACATAGTTACACAAGGCACGCGCTCCGGTCTCGGAGGGGTAGGCAGAGTTACTATATAGCGAGCATAGTACCGCATATATTGCGTCTTTGGTTAAGTAAATTAGGTATGATTGTTTATTGAACCGTCGGTGTTTAAGTAGTGTAAGTGGAATTAGGATTACCTAGATTTGTCATTAAGAGCGTCTTAAACAGCTGTTTTCTACTGTAGCTGCTTTGAGGCTGGCTAAAAGGTTCTTATTAAATTCTCGTAGTATGTATGTATGTATGTATGTATGTATGTATGTATGTATGCATGTAAGTATGTATGTATGTATGTATGAATGGATATGGGCATGTAAGTATGTATGTTTGTGTGCAAACATAAGGGATATTCGAAAGAAAGGTGTTATTTCAGCAAGCATATACGATGCGAAATGCAAGTTGGTTGTTGAAAGCGATGTTGAAAGCGATTAGTACGCGTCATGGAACACCTGTTGGCTGTTGAAAGCAAATGAAAGCGACGCGAAAAGGATTGAAAGGAAAAGTTGGCTGTTGAAAGCGATGTTGAAAGCGATTAGTACGCGTCATGGAACACCTGTTGGCTGTTGAAAGCAAATGGAAGCGACGCGAAAACGATTGAAAGGAAAAGTTGGTTGTTGAAAGCAAGTGTCGAAAGCAAAGTGGGCGGGGCATCGTTTTCAACAAGACTACGCGCGGGGAGTATAAAAGATAAGGGAGCCAGTATTCGGGACCGCATTTTATTTTATTCGTCTAACAGTTTAGACGTTACGCTGCGCGTTTTTAGAAGAGGTAATTTTGATTAATTCGTCAATAAGTTTTGACAGTGATGGTTTAGTTTCTCAACTACGAGGTTTAGGGAAAGTTCCTACATCCTTGGCTGAAGTATACCTACCCCATTCCTTCCGTACACTTACAACTTTAGGTGCTAATAACACCGCATTACACACACACACACACACACAAACTCTCGCTGGGCCAAGACCCCTTTAGCCCTCTATCATTGAGTGATCTCTTGAGCCTGGGAGATCTCAGCGTTACACTCCTAAAAACCTTTATTCCTTCCTCCTCCGTTTCTTTAGCTTTAGGTTATTGTAGGATAGGTTTGATGCTTACATTGAATTATTCAATGGACCACAGTACTCTTGACCTCCTAACGGTGACAACGGAAGTGTACTTGGTTTTAACACCGTAACTGGTGGGCGCGGCTGTTCAGATGTAGTCGCCCTTTGTCTTTTTCAAGACATTGTCACAATCTGGTAGGGAAATACACACCCAAATGCGCTAGCACGTGCGTATGGACGTTAGGCCCTTTACGGGATTTAGATTTTTGTAGCTAGGGTCAGGTAAATATACACACACACACACACCACACATAAAGTAAATGGGGTTTTCTTTTGCACACGTGGACAATTCAATAGCTCTAAGTCAAGAGCGGGTTTTATTAGCAGCTAGAGAACATAGGTCAATTAGGAAACGTAGGTTGATAGGGATTTGCATTAGATTTTGTTATGCCTGTATGATCCTTTGCTGGACATAGGCTATACATATTAACTTCAAATAGGGAACGTTAGGTGAATAGGACGTTGAATTAGGTTTTGTTATGCCTGTATGATCCTTTGCTGGACATAGGCTATACATATTAACTTCAAATAGGGAACGTTAGGTGAATAGGACGTTGAATTAGGTTTTGTTATGCCTGTATGATCCTTTGCTGGACATAGGCTATACATATTAACTTCAAATAGGGAACGTTAGGCGAATAGGACGTTGAATTAGGTTTTGTTATGCCTGTATGATCCTTTGCCGGACATAGGCTATACATATTAACTTCAAATAGGGAACGTTAAGTGAATAGGACGTTGAATTAGGTTTTGTTATGCCTGTATGGTCCTTTGCTGGACATAGGCTATACTTGACCTCAAATAGGGATATAGGGTTTTGCATTAGGGCGTATTAGGTTTGTTAATGCTCATAGTTGGTATTAACTATTAACTTCTAATAGGGAATACTAGATGCGAACCGTAATAGGGATATAGGGTTTTGCATTAGGACGTGTTAGGTTTGTTAATGCTCATAGTTGGTATTAACTATTAACTTCAAATAGGGAATACTAGGTAGGAACCGTAATAGGGATATAGGGCTGTGCATTAGGACGTATTAGGTTTGTTAATGCCCATAGTCGGTATTAATCCATTATTTTAAATACACATTTTAATAATAAAATAGGTGGGTAGATTTCTAAGTATGTTATGATGTAGGCGTATTAAGTAAGTTCTACCCACTGCTGAAGCAGACAAAGCGTTTGTAATTATTGTACATGAGGAATAAGGTTCTAAGTACAGATGGTATAGTCTTAGGCATGTAGGATGATGGTAATGCCCAATGTTGGACATAAGCGTTGACTTCAATCACAAAATTAACATAACATAATATCTAGGTAATAGGATGGTAGGGAATTAGGCAGGGCTGTTAGGGTACATTGTAGGCAAAATAACTCCCACTATTGGAGGTTATAACTTAAACATTTAGGTAATGTTTACTAAATTCTAATTGTAAGTTAAGTAGGGACTAGGGAGTTAGGAATTGCATTAGGTTGATACTATTTGCAATGTTAGGACCTAGCTTGTAAGTTAGTGATTAAGTCTATCTCCATAGAGGTAAAATAAGTAACTTATATGTATAAGTTAAGACCTTGTTAATTGAAATTGGATTCTATTCCTACTAGTTTTACAAAACATCCATACTATCTAATAGTAATGTGCATAAATGGTCAATACACTGCAAATATTAGGTATACAAAATATACCTAAATACCCACTTTATTTAATTACCAACATAAAATGAATTCAAGTTCTTAACTTCATTACATAACAAATATGTAGTACCGGATGCTATTTGGCTATTCCATGTTATGACAAAGTCCTCTGATCAGTGGAAGAGGAAGTTCACTGCTGAACTAATATTAGTTACAATTGGCTTCAAATAGGAGTCTAATAACTTAGGTATCTATAGGATCTTAGATAGTAAAGAAAGGAAGTAAACAACTTCTTTATTAATTAATGATAGTCATGTGTATGTTTGCAAAATATTTAATATATTTATAAACTACTTAAATTCGAGACATAAAGTTTGGTTTATACCTTCATTTGTAGATAACCTTTGAGAATACAGTCGAAGTGGTACATGAAGTCCATTCAACCATTTTACTCTTCAGTACAGTATCGTCGAAGTCCACAGGACAATTATATCTTCTTTAATCTACTTATATGTGGCCCAAGGGCACATATTGATTCAATACTCGTCATTTGGCTTTAAGTCATACAATTACAGAACCTGTCTATGAGTGGTTCAAGGTGCTCTTACCGACTCCGAGGGGAAGGTATTTTTATAATCTGAGGGTTATATTATGGCTATGAGATAAACTGAAAGAATAGTTTATTGGATCTGACAGCTGGTCGAGGCCACCTGTATTTCCATCGTCACTTGTAGCCATTCGCCTGAGTATCTTGACCTACGAGTAGATTCAGTCTGTACACGATCCGAGGATCCTGTTACCTACATTTGTCAATGGCCGAGGCTATACTGTACTTCAACTTACAATAAAACAATTGGCATGACCGCCACCTTACTTCATCAACCATTCTGACTTTATCTCAAAGAGTATAGTTAGAAATTAGCACGATATTTATTTAGTTTATAAATATCGCGATTTTACTAGTCAGCAATACTCGAGAGTGAGTAACAAGCTTATTTATTAGTTATTTAACTTCTCATAGTGAGTTGGTAGAGGTCCCTCTTATCCATCAGATACTTGTGAATCTCGAGGAAGGGCTGGACATCATTTGACACTTAGAAATAAGTGAAGAGTGAATACCACAGTGATGGAATCTCACTTTTAAGCTTTTGAAAGGAAACTATTACTCACGTCTCGTACCTAGCTCCGCATGAATAATGTTGGAAGGCGTGAGTATGTATGAAAACCCTAAGGACTGGAAGTAGCTTATTAGCCAGGTGGATGGGCGCAGCTATTGGGGAAGGTAGGAGGCTGCGGACACTCTTTTACGCGTCAGGGGGTTTTCATACTGCTATTGTCTTTCAACATCATCTTAATTCATATCTAGTTTATTATTAATACCTGAAATCTGTTAGACCAATATTAAATTACTTCACTAAAAAGTTCAAAGTTGTTTATTTATAGTATTTTTATGTATTTATTTATTATATTCTTATTTTACTAGAGTGTAAGCTATTAAGAAACCAATTACTTGAGTCGAGCTTCCAATCCTAAAAGTTCACGGGTTACTTCGAAACACAACGTAGGGGACTAGATGATCACTTGGCCAAATTAGACGTTAAATTACGGTTAGAATGATAAATTCATTCTCGGTTAGATTTAATAAATATATTCATTAAGTTATACTCTCCTCCTACATCGACATATAGGACAGTAGGTAGATAGGTACGTGTTATAGGTAGTTTTAGTAGTTTCCCGACTCTCTCTCGGGTGGGCCGTTACAAAGTGGTAGGCCATTACCAGGATATGAACCAGTGTTACTACGGAGATCGATATATGTTTATCTTAATACATTAGAATAATTAGTCAGTAAGTAAATTAGATATAAGAGTGTGAGTTTAGTGCTCACAAAATGCTGCCGTATGAAATGGAAGGATTGAGCTTCGACACAAGTAATTACATTTTAAACAATTGGTTTTAGTCATAATAGTCTAGGGGTTGCTATATATAATTCAGGTTAAATAGAATGTCTTAAGCAGTTTAGCAACTGGGGATTGTAAGTACAGTACTCAGAAAATTCAATAGTTTGGGGGTTGCTTATGTGCTGGAATAGAGTTTAGTAAATAAAAGTACTAAATAGCCAAACTTATATACATTACTACAGCCTTGAAGGCTTATAGGTTAAGTTATGTGCAGTTTCTTACTTAAATATATTGAATATCCATCACTTGATAATGAGGCAATTTTAAAAGTGTCTTGAGATACAGCCAGTAGTAAATATTCTTCACTGTTAGTGTCTAAATACGGTGTCCATGTAAATAATGGCTTTAGACAGGGCTTTCATTATGTTTAGTCGACAATGAAAAAAGCTTGGCTTGACATTCAATTCTTGACTGTGTTATTTACATTTCTGTTGTAATCTGAAAGAGATACAATGAGTTAGTGTCATTCAATAAGTAATATCTAATGTAAGGTTGCAACTATTTATCATCATAAGTTTGCATTTGATCCACTGAAGGCGTATTTATGTCTAATAGGTTAGGAAAACTACGCAATTAGTTTTAAAATAGACGACTCTAATCGTTCTTTAACTTAAGTAAAATACTACTCAAGTAAGGATAGGGGATAGGAAATGAGATTTAAGTCACGAAAGAGATGCGTAAACGTATAAATAACAAGGCGTATTTGTTGGAAAATTAACTTACCTTGTTGGTGAAATAAATTACATGTTTTCTTATGTGTACGGATCTTTGAAGATGGTGGTAATGATCCATGGTTGGTTTAAAACTAAGTAGGTAGATTAAACGTTAGGAACAAGGTAGAATAGTTAAGAATAATTACGAATTTCGAGGCAATTGGAAAATCAATATTAAATCAATGACAAGCGAATCTAAGCTTTGTCTCTTAATCAGTTCTCCCTGGAATCTGCAAAGGCACTATGCATACAGCTTAAGTGGCAGATTGGCTTAAGGGTTGAAATATATGTTCTAACCTGTACATTAGACAGAGAACAATAGTATATTTAGTTACCATGGTAAATCGAAATGGTAAATGCATTTGTTTCATTTTTTCAATAATTTAATACTTAAAACGAAATTAACAAAATAAGCAAAGGTATCTGTTTTCATACAGTCCAGTTATGTAATCAATATCAATTATGAAAGTAACGGTTAATGTTAAAGGTATTATTATTAAGTCCTAGTAATGGTTAAGTTAATTTTTGGCTCTGAAGCAGTCCTTTCGGATTGTTACAGTCGTACTAATCAAGAAGCTTCTTGGTAATAGGCATTTTAAAAAACAAAATAGGTTTGGTAAGGTTTTAGGTAAAACAAAGTAAACTATATTAAGGAATAGAGTAGGGTGATAAATTACTGATTATTATAAAACGATTTAAACTCAATTTATAATTATAGTTAAAATTTACAAGCGATAGGCCTCCATAATTAATACATCTAATTATTATTACTGGCGGCTTGAATTTAAAGTGATAATAATTTGTAAACGGCTATATAAAAATAACTAGTATAAGATAATTAAGTTTATTCAAGGGATATTAAGGGGAGGGGTACAATTAATAGGTCTATTACTTTGTTACAGTAAGTTGCTGATTTAAGTTGATTTAAATAAAATTCAAAATGGTGAAGCCCGGAAGAACTAGGAAACGGGCCCATTCGCCAGTTACCATAGCAGATTCACCAGATGTAGTATCGCCCGTGGGGCAGGCGGAATCGTTAATTCCCGTAGAGGCTCACGAAGCACAGGCAGGGCCGTCTTCTGTATCAAAACCCAAAAGGAAAAGGGGTGAAGACGTTAAATTGTTGTACCGAATGTTGTATAGGCGCTGGCGGATGGTCGTTGGGAAATGATAATAATTCATCCATCTATAAAAATTAATAAGTAAGGTTAGGATAATATAGAATTAATTTTAGCAAGTTTAATTTTATAATGTGAGCCTAGTTATATTAAGTAAATGTACAGAGTGCATTGTGTTCCAAAGCACGGGGTTGCTCTCCCATTCTGAGATAAAACAGCGATGGAAGTCGTCCATGGTTTCTTAAAAGGAAAAAAAAATACTATAAGCCTTGAAATTTCCAAAACACTGAAATGTATATGTATAAAATAGTTTGTTGACTCAATATAGCACATGAAATAGGATGAACAAAAGGAATTTAGCATTATAAGAAGAAATATTTCGGTTTACTTACCTTCGCCTGAAGTCTAGATGTCTGGACAGTACTTGAAGCTTACTGAACCCAATTCTATTTTCAAAAAAATTAGTTTTCACTTGAAAATAGGTAGCGTCCTCTAGTTTGAATTTAGATAACACATATGATTGGCCGGTTTAAGAAATGGATTCTTTGATAGGAAATGGAAATGAAAATAAGAAAGTAATTTCTAAATTTGAGATCGTGCTACTAAGGCGATAATTAGTTAATTTATTGTATAAACTATTGGGAAGTTATACATATGATATAAATAATATGACACCTACTGGTATTTTGGTGAAATATTTGGTGGCTCGTATTTTTAATTTGGGGCTTTCGATAATTGAAAGAATTAAAACGTATTTATAAGCAAATCGCCCATGCCAGAAGAACAATAATGGTTCTATTGAATGCACTATTAATTAATACTAAATTTATATGTTTTAATTACATACATAATGCTAATATTAGATTTAAAGGTTTCAGGAACTTTAATCACATTTTATAGGCGTAAAAGGAAGGAAATGATTAAAATAGCAAGAAAAAGAAGTCTTATATAAATATAAGGGAAGAAAATTGAAGATTGAACTTAGAATAGTTGAAAGTTGTATAGGGTTACTACTAAGTCAATATTAATAAATTAACCTCCCCGGTTTAATGTTAATTGAATATTAAAGAGATAAAATAAAATAGTCTGTCATTATTTCATATTGAGGAGGTTGAAATGGGGTATGACTTGGGGAAAAGGGGGACAATTAGGTAAGGTAGCAATAAAAGGTGTGGTATGTTGTGACTAAAGGTATGGTAACTGACATTTTAGGTATGACTTCCATTTCCTCAAAACCAGAAAATGACATCATTTGAACCTTCTTGGTACAAGTCTTGATTTATTTCTAGATAATAAGATAATAGTTTAAGTAGGTAGCAAAACGGGCAACTGAATTTAGTGTTTATTATTAATAGGTAATATAGAGAGAATTTGTCCTTCCTGTAAATGACAGTAATATTAATTTATGTTTCTCAATATTTATGTAGATGTCATTGTTCATTATTATATAGTTAATTATATAGCATAAATTAAGAGTAGGTCTAGTTTGGATAGTTTAACTGGATATTCAGTAAGGAAATTATATTAGTATTTTGATTAGTTATTGTTCATATTAGGGTGTTAATATAAAAATCTGACAAGTTAGTGTAGATTGTTATATGTTTGTAAATTAATACTCATATTAAGAGCTGCGTAAATTGCACGAGTGCGAGAACTTTTTAGCGATAGCATCAGAACAGAGTTAAATTTTGCGTAGATGAACTAAAGGCGTAATTAAAACATAGATTGTTGAAGGTTCTTATTCCATTGGTAGTGATGGAAGTGTGGCTAGGTCCCTGATTATCCTTAGCAAAGGATAACAGTAACTTTTATTAATATACCTATTGTTAAGTTAATAAGTTTACGCAATGTTTTGATATGGGTAAATCAGAGATAGTATGAAAGATGACGTTAGTGAATGTTCATGAGCTAAACGGTAATAAAAATAATAATAATAATAATCAACAAAAAAAAAAAAAACTCGAGTATGTGAGTAGTCTTTGAGGTATTCTATGACGGATATTGTGTAAATACCTTATTGGCGTATGATCTAAGGAACATTACACTGAACAATTAACCATTTTGTATAGACATTGGAGTTAGGATTAGAATCAGTAAATTTATAAAAAAAAAACTGGTCAACGATTACAAACTGGTTAATTACTCCACACGTTGCAAACACTTTTAATTCGGCAACTTTACACTCTCCTGGTATAATATAGTCTCTTTAGGATTATGAAATGGGTAGTTTAGCGATAGATTATATGAGGCAGTAAGATCAGAACCGGCGATAGGTATGGATTTGGAAGGGTGGGCATTGCAAGTCTCTTGGCTAAAGCCTGAGCTTGTCGAGGCAACCTCTTCTGGGTGGCGGCAGGAGACAGGTTTCGCCTATTTTCTTCTAAAAGTTCTAGCCTCACAAACTAGGATCCCATAGGGTTTTTGAATTCAGGCCTGTCATATACTGGTGATGGGGTTGCTGTTGCATTCAGATTTATTTGGTGATTACCTATTCTTCTTCCCATTGAGTTATATGGTGCCTGGTATAAATACACACCACACACACACACTTCTGAGATTTTATGTTAATAAGAAATAGAATTTAAGATATACGAGTAGATAAATTAAGTAAGTCAGGATATACATGGCCACCACTCCACTCATGGCTGTGCAATGATGAACGAAACTCATTGGCGTATAACATAAATTCTTTACTATAAGATTTAGCATGTTGAGAATCAGGCGTAATTTATTGTTAAGCATTTGCGCGTAGGCTCAATAGGATTATGAAATAGTCAATTTTGCGTGTGTTTGTTTAGAAATTTTCTGTTGCTGCGATCAATTAATCTAGATAATTAATCAAATATAACCCAGTTTCTGTTGCAGAATACTTAGAAGAATTCAGTAGAAACGTTCAAGAAGATTTCTTCTGTAGGTTAAGTTATATTTTAAGTAAGGAATTAATACATTGTTCAATCAAGAATGTAGAAATTTTTTTTATCTGATGGTTTCTTATATTATATTTGGGAAACAATACGTTTATTTCGGTTAACAGTAATGAAAGATTTGGAATAAATAAGGCTAAAATAAACTTTAAGTAGAAAAATTAAATTTAAAAGTTATTCTGAGATTTGAATAAAAATTTATTTAACGTAGTAACGTGAAATCTAATGTAAGGAACTTACTATATTATACAACTAGGTTAAGGTTATGTTTGCAAGCATACGGTTAGAATAATAAAACTATGTTAGACATAACATATCGTGAATTTAACGAGGATTTAGGGTAAAATTTCAATTATCCCTTGTAGATATTTCAAATTTTAGGGGCAATTGTAACGGGACAGCCTCGTCCCATGCTGATTCACGATGCGTTTTGCCTTATATATATATAATATATACTATTATTTATAGATAATAGTAAATTACAAGAATATTATTGATATTCAAGAATGATCAGACATTAGATACTTTAATAGGGTCAATTTAATGAAATAGAAGCTAGCGACAGGTAGAGGAATAACTGATAAGCGTGGGGATTATGGCGGGGCCGCGAAGGTTAGCTTGCCGAGAGGGAGACCTATATCCGGCAGGGGACGTATTTAGACTGATGGTGAATGCCGTAATTCATTATAATTATTGTCTATAGTACTTAAAATATAATCCAGATACTTATTTGTGAATACGTACATAGTTACACAAGGCACGCGCTCCGGTCTCGGAGGGGTAGGCAGAGTTACTATATAGCGAGCATAGTACCGCATATATTGCGTCTTTGGTTAAGTAAATTAGGTATGATTGTTTATTGAACCGTCGGTGTTTAAGTAGTGTAAGTGGAATTAGGATTACCTAGATTTGTCATTAAGAGCGTCTTAAACAGCTGTTTTCTACTGTAGCTGCTTTGAGGCTGGCTAAAAGGTTCTTATTAAATTCTCGTAGTATGTATGTATGTATGTATGTATGTATGTATGTATGCATGTAAGTATGTATGTATGTATGTATGAATGGATATGGGCATGTAAGTATGTATGTTTGTGTGCAAACATAAGGGATATTCGAAAGAAAGGTGTTATTTCAGCAAGCATATACGATGCGAAATGCAAGTTGGTTGTTGAAAGCGATGTTGAAAGCGATTAGTACGCGTCATGGAACACCTGTTGGCTGTTGAAAGCAAATGAAAGCGACGCGAAAAGGATTGAAAGGAAAAGTTGGCTGTTGAAAGCGATGTTGAAAGCGATTAGTACGCGTCATGGAACACCTGTTGGCTGTTGAAAGCAAATGGAAGCGACGCGAAAACGATTGAAAGGAAAAGTTGGTTGTTGAAAGCAAGTGTCGAAAGCAAAGTGGGCGGGGCATCGTTTTCAACAAGACTACGCGCGGGGAGTATAAAAGATAAGGGAGCCAGTATTCGGGACCGCATTTTATTTTATTCGTCTAACAGTTTAGACGTTACGCTGCGCGTTTTTAGAAGAGGTAATTTTGATTAATTCGTCAATAAGTTTTGACAGTGATGGTTTAGTTTCTCAACTACGAGGTTTAGGGAAAGTTCCTACATCCTTGGCTGAAGTATACCTACCCCATTCCTTCCGTACACTTACAACTTTAGGTGCTAATAACACCGCATTACACACACACACACACACACAAACTCTCGCTGGGCCAAGACCCCTTTAGCCCTCTATCATTGAGTGATCTCTTGAGCCTGGGAGATCTCAGCGTTACACTCCTAAAAACCTTTATTCCTTCCTCCTCCGTTTCTTTAGCTTTAGGTTATTGTAGGATAGGTTTGATGCTTACATTGAATTATTCAATGGACCACAGTACTCTTGACCTCCTAACGGTGACAACGGAAGTGTACTTGGTTTTAACACCGTAACTGGTGGGCGCGGCTGTTCAGATGTAGTCGCCCTTTGTCTTTTTCAAGACATTGTCACAATCTGGTAGGGAAATACACACCCAAATGCGCTAGCACGTGCGTATGGACGTTAGGCCCTTTACGGGATTTAGATTTTTGTAGCTAGGGTCAGGTAAATATACACACACACACACACCACACATAAAGTAAATGGGGTTTTCTTTTGCACACGTGGACAATTCAATAGCTCTAAGTCAAGAGCGGGTTTTATTAGCAGCTAGAGAACATAGGTCAATTAGGAAACGTAGGTTGATAGGGATTTGCATTAGATTTTGTTATGCCTGTATGATCCTTTGCTGGACATAGGCTATACATATTAACTTCAAATAGGGAACGTTAGGTGAATAGGACGTTGAATTAGGTTTTGTTATGCCTGTATGATCCTTTGCTGGACATAGGCTATACATATTAACTTCAAATAGGGAACGTTAGGTGAATAGGACGTTGAATTAGGTTTTGTTATGCCTGTATGATCCTTTGCTGGACATAGGCTATACATATTAACTTCAAATAGGGAACGTTAGGCGAATAGGACGTTGAATTAGGTTTTGTTATGCCTGTATGATCCTTTGCCGGACATAGGCTATACATATTAACTTCAAATAGGGAACGTTAAGTGAATAGGACGTTGAATTAGGTTTTGTTATGCCTGTATGGTCCTTTGCTGGACATAGGCTATACTTGACCTCAAATAGGGATATAGGGTTTTGCATTAGGGCGTATTAGGTTTGTTAATGCTCATAGTTGGTATTAACTATTAACTTCTAATAGGGAATACTAGATGCGAACCGTAATAGGGATATAGGGTTTTGCATTAGGACGTGTTAGGTTTGTTAATGCTCATAGTTGGTATTAACTATTAACTTCAAATAGGGAATACTAGGTAGGAACCGTAATAGGGATATAGGGCTGTGCATTAGGACGTATTAGGTTTGTTAATGCCCATAGTCGGTATTAATCCATTATTTTAAATACACATTTTAATAATAAAATAGGTGGGTAGATTTCTAAGTATGTTATGATGTAGGCGTATTAAGTAAGTTCTACCCACTGCTGAAGCAGACAAAGCGTTTGTAATTATTGTACATGAGGAATAAGGTTCTAAGTACAGATGGTATAGTCTTAGGCATGTAGGATGATGGTAATGCCCAATGTTGGACATAAGCGTTGACTTCAATCACAAAATTAACATAACATAATATCTAGGTAATAGGATGGTAGGGAATTAGGCAGGGCTGTTAGGGTACATTGTAGGCAAAATAACTCCCACTATTGGAGGTTATAACTTAAACATTTAGGTAATGTTTACTAAATTCTAATTGTAAGTTAAGTAGGGACTAGGGAGTTAGGAATTGCATTAGGTTGATACTATTTGCAATGTTAGGACCTAGCTTGTAAGTTAGTGATTAAGTCTATCTCCATAGAGGTAAAATAAGTAACTTATATGTATAAGTTAAGACCTTGTTAATTGAAATTGGATTCTATTCCTACTAGTTTTACAAAACATCCATACTATCTAATAGTAATGTGCATAAATGGTCAATACACTGCAAATATTAGGTATACAAAATATACCTAAATACCCACTTTATTTAATTACCAACATAAAATGAATTCAAGTTCTTAACTTCATTACATAACAAATATGTAGTACCGGATGCTATTTGGCTATTCCATGTTATGACAAAGTCCTCTGATCAGTGGAAGAGGAAGTTCACTGCTGAACTAATATTAGTTACAATTGGCTTCAAATAGGAGTCTAATAACTTAGGTATCTATAGGATCTTAGATAGTAAAGAAAGGAAGTAAACAACTTCTTTATTAATTAATGATAGTCATGTGTATGTTTGCAAAATATTTAATATATTTATAAACTACTTAAATTCGAGACATAAAGTTTGGTTTATACCTTCATTTGTAGATAACCTTTGAGAATACAGTCGAAGTGGTACATGAAGTCCATTCAACCATTTTACTCTTCAGTACAGTATCGTCGAAGTCCACAGGACAATTATATCTTCTTTAATCTACTTATATGTGGCCCAAGGGCACATATTGATTCAATACTCGTCATTTGGCTTTAAGTCATACAATTACAGAACCTGTCTATGAGTGGTTCAAGGTGCTCTTACCGACTCCGAGGGGAAGGTATTTTTATAATCTGAGGGTTATATTATGGCTATGAGATAAACTGAAAGAATAGTTTATTGGATCTGACAGCTGGTCGAGGCCACCTGTATTTCCATCGTCACTTGTAGCCATTCGCCTGAGTATCTTGACCTACGAGTAGATTCAGTCTGTACACGATCCGAGGATCCTGTTACCTACATTTGTCAATGGCCGAGGCTATACTGTACTTCAACTTACAATAAAACAATTGGCATGACCGCCACCTTACTTCATCAACCATTCTGACTTTATCTCAAAGAGTATAGTTAGAAATTAGCACGATATTTATTTAGTTTATAAATATCGCGATTTTACTAGTCAGCAATACTCGAGAGTGAGTAACAAGCTTATTTATTAGTTATTTAACTTCTCATAGTGAGTTGGTAGAGGTCCCTCTTATCCATCAGATACTTGTGAATCTCGAGGAAGGGCTGGACATCATTTGACACTTAGAAATAAGTGAAGAGTGAATACCACAGTGATGGAATCTCACTTTTAAGCTTTTGAAAGGAAACTATTACTCACGTCTCGTACCTAGCTCTGCATGAATAATGTTGGAAGGCGTGAGTATGTATGAAAACCCTAAGGACTGGAAGTAGCTTATTAGCCAGGTGGATGGGCGCAGCTATTGGGGAAGGTAGGAGGCTGCGGACACTCTTTTACGCGTCAGGGGGTTTTCATACTGCTATTGTCTTTCAACATCATCTTAATTCATATCTAGTTTATTATTAATACCTGAAATCTGTTAGACCAATATTAAATTACTTCACTAAAAAGTTCAAAGTTGTTTATTTATAGTATTTTTATGTATTTATTTATTATATTCTTATTTTACTAGAGTGTAAGCTATTAAGAAACCAATTACTTGAGTCGAGCTTCCAATCCTAAAAGTTCACGGGTTACTTCGAAACACAACGTAGGGGACTAGATGATCACTTGGCCAAATTAGACGTTAAATTACGGTTAGAATGATAAATTCATTCTCGGTTAGATTTAATAAATATATTCATTAAGTTATACTCTCCTCCTACATCGACATATAGGACAGTAGGTAGATAGGTACGTGTTATAGGTAGTTTTAGTAGTTTCCCGACTCTCTCTCGGGTGGGCCGTTACAACTTCTTGAACTCCTCCTTTAGTGACTCCAAATCCGCTTGTTTCTACGCACGTACCGCAATTTTGTAATAGATTGACGACGTCGCTTCTCGTCACGGTCTCTTATTATCATCTAACTGCTTCCGATTACCTTTTAAAGTCCTCGGTCCATCTGGCGAAGCTACGTCCCACTCTGACCTAAATATATAGGTCATATACCGTTACCGTTCTGCTACAGACGTGACTACCACTTCAGAAAAAAACTTCTGCCATAGATCTCTCCATAACTCACTGAGGACGAAGAACTAAGGTCACCGACATAGTTGAAAGGTTGAAGTGCCAGTAAGCAGGTTACACCTGTCACAAAACCGAATACAGTGTAACAGCATCATCGGCTCCTCCAGCTCCTAAAACGCTAGGGCACACAAAGGGAAGAATAGGTGTACGAGCTCATATAAATACACCAAATGTTGTAAAAGGAACCCAAAATGCTGCTCTACATATTCCTCTAGCACTTTACCTAAAATTCTAAGATACCTCAAACAATTTCACTGAATAACTAACATTACAAACAAATTACAAGTATAATAGATAAAGTTAACTATTTCCAACTATGTGCTAAGTTATTCACAAGCAGGTTGCGTCTCCGCAGCTCCCTCTACAAAGCTATGTGGAGTTAAAACACTGTCTTAACTTTTAATTACTTGTTTAGTAACTAACTATTAAGAGATAAACACCACAATTTATTGTTTCTAAGATCCTCGTCAACTTTTTAGAATAAATTGCCTTGGCCTGTTTACCGTAATTTTTAAAAGAAAACAATGTAAAGTCACGTTCGCGGATATAAAATTGCAAAGATTACGTAATAAATCATTTGCAGATTTAAGTTTATTTAACACAATTTATTAGTCACATAAGTAGATAAATTGAGGGTAGTAGTCATGTTTTAATGGTATTCACAATGAATTTTTTTTTATTGATAAAAAAAAGATACATTGTTCTATATCTAGAGAGATTGGGAGAGTTTAGATGGAAACTAAGTAATATAGGTAGGTAGTTAGGTACCTAGAAATACAGTGTCCCAGATAATTTTCACTTTGTATTGCAATTGGAAAATAAATAAATCCAACATTTATAGAACATCGTTTAACATCACTCGAATGACGAGGTCGCTATTAAAACTAAAAGAATTGTTTTGACTTTCATAAGTTGATTATTCTTTGTTGTAGGTAGGTAATATAGTAATGTTACCGTAACCTTCGTCATTACATTCCGTCGCAAGAGAGGAATGCTCCCGCGTTCCTGCCGCTCTTTGCCCTAAGCCTTGAGATTTTCCTCTCATTCCTTCAGATTTCATTTATTAATCAAACACCTCTACAATAAAATAAAACCAAGTTTCGTCAAATTCTATAAATTTTGAATATGTTCGTCACCGCTGTTAGTAGATAATTAAATTTAAATTTTAACAAGTTCATCTTCGGCAATCTATAATCTGCGTTGTAGAGACTCATTAAGTGAAAAGTTTAAAGAAACAAGCATATTAACAGTAGCTGGTCAATTCATTTTAGATAATATTTTATATGTCAGAAAAAATGTATCTCTCTTTTTGAGGCACTGTGACATAAACAAAAAATAAACTTGTTTTACCAGGGTTAAGACTAAGTAAGGTCAGTAAATCGTTCACGGGGCAATGTATACGCTTCTACAACAAACTACCAGAGGAAATCTTAAATATGACTGACAGAAAGTTTAAGATTCACATTAAAAAACAACTTTGTAAGAAAGCCTATTATAAAGTAAACGATTATTTGAATGACAAAGATGCCTGGTACTAATGTTAATCCAGCTTCGCAAAATCTTTATTAATTGTATGCAAACTTGATTTTTAAAAGATGTGTTGCGTGAAGTTTGTTGCGCCGTTTCTTCTTCATAGCGCTAACACCTAGGAAGCGGTAGTCGATAAAAAAATGAAGTGTATAAATGTACCAAGTGTACTCATGTGCAATAAATGATTTTGACTTTGACTTTGACTTCATTCATTCCTAACATTTGGTTAAAATTACGATCACACTGCAACACAGGAGAGGGCCATAATTTATGATGATGGAAAAGAAAAAGACATGGAAAAAATCCTCGTTATAACTAACTGTACTATGGAAAGATTCTCCTTTTCGTAAATAGACGCCAATAGAAGATCTAAGTACTTATATATACTTGGGTGTTGTTTAGTGATTTTGATATAAGCCTCGGGTATCATATTGCATTGATCAAATCTCACCCTGAAGCTACTTACGGCCTACGGCGTAGGCTTCTACAGCCTCTGGATAATTTACAATATTATGTTTTGAATAGATATCGACTTGTTAAGAAGCCACAATAGTTTAATGTTATTATGAATTTTGTCTTTGTTATGGTCCAGCAGTAACGTGGAAGCTAATATGATAATGATTGGAAAAGAGGTAATGGAAGTGATAGATAGATAGAGGGAAGTAGGGAACGGTAATAAGGGAAGAATAAATTCAAAGAATGAGGGTTTAAGGATCGGGATTGGGGCAAGGGATAGGAAGTGGAAAGATCGAAGGGGATGGAGTATTACTGATGGGGATGGAACGGAAGGGGGAGGGAGCAGAAGTATTCACTAACACATCTGCCGCTCTAACTCTACAGCCTAACTTACATTCTTTTCATTGTCCTTATTGTTTTTACTTTGTTTTGAGCATTTCCAAGACTAGGCTCGAGTATACATATAAAAATCGGTATCAGTATGTATTTCAGAGATCTGCCCATAAAAAGTTGCGAGCACAGTAACAGCACAGCAAACGTAGATTTAACGCTACTTTATTTCAGCTACAAAACGAGCCGTCCACAAATAACTCGTTGTTTATTTAACAGCGTCAGTCAGAGCCAATATTATATTTGGCGTATTGCTCGATTTTGTTTATTCAAAGATTTTCTCCTCCATGAATTGAATGAGCAGTGTTCTTTCCCTGTATTCTCTATTAATATACATACAAGTTGAAGAATGTACTATTACTTAACATATTTTATTATTAGTATACAAGAATACCACTGTTTGAGAGTGATGTGGCGAAGTGCACGTAGCGATGTAGCTACGAAATTTACCTGTTTTTTGTTTTTGCTATGAGAACTCAGGAGTAGACTATTCTCTATTTCATTTGTCATTAGACAGAAGGTGAAATAAAGATTAAAAGGTTTTTGTACTCTATTGGAAAAAAAGCAAAAAAAATATATTTACATAACATTTAATCGTTTTATTTACAACGATAATAATTATGAAAAAAAAAACTGTTAAAAGTATATATTTTTTTTAATTATTTGTATATATTTTGGAAAATATATATAGTTAAAAGAACTATGAAGTAGAAATCTGCAATATTTGGAACGAAATTTAAGCGATATAATGCGATCAAATCAAAAAACAGTAGATTTAGTATACCATATTAAGCATAGATTTACTGCGAGATGTTATTTTTCTTTTAGCCGTATTATACGGTTTTTGAATTTACCTACTAATAAAAATGTTAAGAACCCCTGCGTGACCTATATTTCACCTTCTGCCTAATGTCGAATGAAATAGACTATAGTCACAGATGACTTAATAGTTAGAACATTTTAAATATAAACCGTAGACCGGGCAGACAGGTAATATTTTCTGAACTTTTGTCCAAAAAATGATTTCACAGATGATAAACTTATTTGTAGAGGAGTGGCAGTATGTTTCGTATATTTCGGCGCCAAAGAAGTTGCTTATCTCAACTAAGGACCTTTGTCCTGCCTGCGACGCCGCGCCCCTGCACCCCCGCACCCCCGTATCTACCGCGGTCACAAGTCACTTGATAGATTGGGAAATAATATATTGAAACTACCCGTACAAAAAATATGACGTACCGAGCATTTTCAGCATTGAGAAACATTTTTCTTGACCAATTAATACTACAGAGAACTCTCTTGGAGTGATATCAGTGACATTTGCGTATATGTTGCGTAACATAGGACCTGTTATGTCTGTACAATATATAGTTTTCTATTGATATTGATAGAACTGACATAACAATGCCGAGATGTATATCCAAATTTTTTTATTGTATGTCTTTCTCGATGTTTAAGTTGGCGTCGAAAGGGTTAATGGAAAAATTTATTACTAAATATAAAATATGGATCTTGAGAAGTGACTCGCATTTTATTTCATCGAAATCGGTTTAGTAAGCCGCCATCGAAATCCTGCGCGCGCATGCCACCTAGCTTGCCAACTCCGTCCGGGACACAATTTATTGGATATTTACACATCTTCACTGCTTTTAACGATTAATTTGGTTTCCTGAGATGTTTTTTCGGCATAAAAAACTATCCTATGTCCTATGCCAGGACCTAACCTTTATGCGTACCAAGTTTCATCCTGATCCGTCCAGTGGTTGAAGCATGATTGAGTAACAAACATCCAAACTTTCGCATTTATAATATTTGTATTTATAAAATTAGAATTTATAATGTAAGTAAAATGGGATTCCAGTGTATTAAAAAGGCGGCAATTTCCATATAAAACCTCTTTTCTGAAGTGAATAGTTAGATTAAAATTTACTAGTATCGGTATTTGTTAACGTTTTTTTCATGCATTTTTTTCCTTGTTCAATAAATAAGTAACTGATTAATTTTTATTCTTGTATTTTGTTTAAGACTTGACTGTGGCCTTTAATAAAAAAAACTACTACTGAATAGTTGATAGTTGCCATGGTGATTTTTTGTCATTATGTACTGTACAAATTTGTGCCTAATACCCTAATCTAAGCTAATACCCGTGGCATTGGTGCCTCAACACGGAGGCGGCGATGTTGTTCGCAACACATCACCTCAAGGCGAAAAGCGGGCGAAGGAAAGTCGCTTTGCGACACTGGATTGCACGAAGTGGCGATACATCGTCTCTGCCTACCCCTCTGGGACCAAGGCGTGAGCATTATTGTCATACATATTTGTTTATCAAGAAATACGAGTAATACCGAATGTAACACCTTTTTCTCGATTAAAAAAAAATTATACCGATCAATTTGTGATACAAAACAATTAGAGTTCGGCTCCAAAATACTGCTGCTCAAAATGATATTTTCCATAAATAAATTATACCTACTCATTTGTTAGATGTGACTATATACTACATGATCTATTCTGATAATGTATACATTATCAGAATAGATCATGTATATAGTATCTTCGTATACGAAGATATTGAAAACAAAACTAATTTATTAAATCAAGAATTGTTACGTACATCGTGTTTCCGAATACATACATATTTGCATGCATGTACGCACTCCCACACAAATATATACATAAACAGACCAACTGACATCATTTATATTAGAAGTCGATTGTGTGAGCGGTAAAATTAAATTTGTCATCCCGGCAAGTGACATTCTCACTGGTCGTTAATGAAATCTTTAATAGATCTTAAACCCTAAGGGTGGCGCAATACTTTATGCGTTGTGCTATGTCTATGCAGACAAAATCGCAGGCAGAATCTAGTAAATATGCAATTAATAAAGAACAGAAGAATTCATGTTAAGTTACGTTGATTTATCAAAGCGAGAGCTGCCATTTTAACCTTGTTGAAAATATACATACATATATTAGGTAAATATTCGTAGGTACGACGAATTACCTTCCTGGGGATCTAGTGTAAAAGTTGGAGGCACAAACTACCTTAGCAATTTCTTTATTTGGCACGGCTTGTTAACCATTGGATACGGGATGGGGCTGCCGAAGCGGGGAACTGAGTCGGAAACTCTTGTATAGTCCTAGAGGAAAAAATGGGACTTGATACTTAGTGGAATGGAAACGAAAAACGTGTCGAAAGGGACGGTCTAACAATGCTGTCTTTTTTAAACCTCGAAGTAGGCGGTTGAATAAAACTAAATAGGAATCGAAAGTTTTAATGAACTTATAAGGAGTTCGTAAGGCATGTCTCGATGATTCGATCAATATGACCAAAGATCACATAGATATCGTCTAGGATCAAGCATTGCTTGATGTCTCGATGATTCGATCAATATGACCAAAGATCACATAGATGCCGTAATTTTTTTTTTTACAAAATGTGTTTGTTAATCGACATTAAACACTTTTCTTTCCCGTGTCGACAGATTCTCTACAGTTTTGGTTGAATTTAGACGAGTATTGTTCTGAACTGAAATGTTTCGCATAATTGAGTTTGATCTAAATACACATAAATTAGATAGGTAGTATTACCTTACTTGGAATTTTAACACAATCTTAACGAGTGTTGGGAGTTGTTCTGAATAATTTTGATAAAGACCTTTCATAACAAATTACAATGCATTCAGCAAAACAAAATACTTTATTTCGATCTCCATAAAATCGTTTCTAATGCGTCAATTTATGATTCTCAGAAAGATTTGAAGACAATTCGTTTGATTGACATTTTTATTGCATCTAACGTCTTTTTGATGTGCTTTCATACAGGATATACATACGAGGCAGATTCTCCATCGAGACGTCGACAGCTTGTTGCTCTGCATACGAATCCAATAAAGTGGCCGCTATCTCGCTCACGTGAAGGGGTGTTAACTGAAAGTATCGTATCCCCTACGTGCTTATCGCACCCGACGACGGTATATAAAAGACCTTTCAAGAGTTTCGACCCTATACATTTTGGGAGTATTGAAATTTACGAGTGTCCTTTGAGTGTTTGCTTGACATCGGCGTGATGAGTTTGTGACAAATTTTACGTAACTCAGATATAGGTCGTAAAGAGGCACGTTGGTTCAACGCTCACGTAAAATATGCTTTTACATAAGCTAATGTCATGCATGACGATGAAGTAGATTTTGTGTGTACATTTGTGTACTTTCTGTTGTTGTCTTCCAGAGCAGATTGAAACAGACGTTGTCACAGGGACTCCTTCATTCTTTTCTATATTTCTTCACAATGTCTTTCTTTAGCGGAAAGCCTGTGGTATGAAAATAATTACAGACCGGCGTGCAACAAATTTAGCTGCCGTACCTCACGATTTGTAAATAAATGCCATTCGATGTTTATTTGACATTAGAAATAACATTATATTAAAGCCATTTATTTTCAGATTTACAATAAAGCATTAGATTATGTATTAAACTAGCTGTGTCCGCGGCTCCGCTCACGTGAACTACAGAATCCGCTCACATTCCCGCGCCCGCTCCCGCTCCGGCTTGCATCGCCTCCACCTCCGCTCCCGCTCCCGCTCCAACTGCCACACCCACTCCCCTTTTCCCACGCCCACGCCCACTTCCGTACCTACGCCCACTCCCACCCCCACTCCCAGTCCCACTCCCAGCTCCAAATGTAGTCCAAACTCATCGTAATCTGAATAGTACGGGAATACTATTATTTGC
The DNA here is from genome assembly GCA_947086405.1 of Esperia sulphurella. NCBI lineage: Eukaryota > Metazoa > Arthropoda > Insecta > Lepidoptera > Oecophoridae > Esperia > Esperia sulphurella. The sequence continues at coordinate 11,947,419 of OX352262.1, read as the reverse complement.
AATATATTGCATACTAACCTAACCTACTAATGTATTTAAAAACTAAACATGTCCATAACTTTTGATTGAGTAAACCGATTGCGATGAAATAAAAACTAAATGTTAAGTTAACTTAAGCCCCATGTTTCTGTGAAAAGTCCATCAAAATCCGTTCAGTAGTTTTTAAGTGATGCGTGCACAAACTCACAGACAAACAGACAAAAATTTCAAAAATAAATAAATAAATAATGATCTATACTAATAATAATAAAGAAGTAAAGTTTGTATCGATGTGTGTGTTTTAAAGTAACTTTTTAACTAGGCACCATATTCAATCATTCTTTCGCGTTAGGATAGCAGCGGGGCGCGCGGGGGAGGGACACTGGATTGCAATACGCATTGATGCCGTTGCCCCTCCTTCGTCTGTGCGTCGGAGACGGCCACCGCGGGGTTTTAGTCGGTGTAAACCCGACATAACCTGCTCGTCCCACCGAGGCGAGTAGGTATGCGTTAGACATTTCCCCGCGAGAAAAAAATTAAGGTTCTGTTGAACATAGGCATACATATATTTATGTAATTGAGTTTTATAAAAAGAAGTGCCACAATTAGCCAATTTAGTTAAGTACATACCTGTATGGGCCAAATGTAAAACTTCGACCTCACGAATGAGGGCTGAATGTTGTACGCTCCGAACTAGGCTATATTCTCTATAGTAGTAGAGTCATTTTGGATTACTTCATCCACGTGTATATAATATAATAACAGTAGGACGTTATTATTACATAACCTTGAGGTCTAAATGTCACTAAAAAGGTCTAGATGACACGACTGTCGCATCATCACGAAGGCTGCTCTACTTTGTGCAAGGACAGGAAGAGTTGACAGGGTGCCAACTATCGACCGATCAGATGATGCTGGTCAATGTCAACAACCACTCTACACCTTCATTATCAGATGATTAACTATTTATAGACAACTGAATTATGTCAGGGATTTGTCCACTCACATTCCGAGTGACCAGTCTAGCACTTTACTAGCATAAATGATAGTAAAGTTATCGTAACGCACTGACTGTACATTACAAATATTGTTTTTTGTACAACGGTTACATTAAAAGTAGAAAAGTCGGACCACTCTTTATGGCGACTGAAAATCGTACCAATGATATCCTAGCCACAAAAAAATTAATAAAAAAAAATAAACAAAGACTATGAAAAGCCTAGGATCAAATTGTTTAATAACTTGATCCTAGAGTTAAGCTACAACAACAGATGCGTAACTGAATACCTCCATCCCTTTCTTATTCTCGTTCCCCCCCCCCCCCACACATGCCTCCCCCTTTCAAATAATTATTGTATAATTAATTACATATTGTGCACAATTATTTTAATGAAATTTATTTTTATATCTATCTTTTGAATACGTTGGTATTTTATTTAGTGTTCATAATTAAGTTAATAAAGACGCCAAGGCTCATTCTCGTTCTTAAAAAACTTTGAAATATCATTATCTAATGGGTAGGTTCTTAATAATCTGATAAATGCATTCTTTTTCTTCGTTTATTATATTATTTATTGTAAATTTTAACTGACACAATATAAGCCGTGGGGTTCCCGACTAAGAATAGGGCCACCCCAAATCTTCTCGTAGGTGTCGTCAAGGCAACTAAGGGATTGCACCAGGGATGGGCAGCAGCGTTCTCCTGTGTATATAAGATCATTACTGCGATCAACAATCCGTCTGCCAAGCGTGGTGATTATGGCAAATCCCTCAATGGAAAGCCAACCAAAGAAGGCATTCTATTGGGGAGGCTTATGTTCAGCAGTGGACGTATATAGGCTGATGATGAATATTATGGCCTTTCTGATAACGTAAGCATTCCTGGGAATACAGACACGTAAATTGTATACTTTTATTTATTAGATAATATTAGATATATTAGATAGTATGCAGCTAAACATAAGCTATAAGTCACATTGATATAAATATAAGGCTTTTCGGAAAAATAAGAATCTCCTAGGTAAAACTCTTCCCTTGAATTTATTTTATTATTTAACAATTAATAATAAATTCAGCATAGATAAACTTATGCTTATATATTATCTTGGCCGAGATTATTGCAATGAAAGTCCACTAAAGTGATCATTCACTTATATACATAAGACATACTATAACCCAATTTGCTCTACCGGACGACAGCGCCAGACTTGCAAATTGTCTAACTATGAGCGATGGCTACTTTCCCTTTAAAAATGGAACCAACTGTCATCAATCTTATCAGATTACATGAAAGTTATAGTCAAGGACTTCATTCATTTCGTATATTTTTTCCCAAACAACCTATTTATGGTCCGGAATTTTTTTAATAAATATTCTTACGTAACTTCGTCCAATTTAGACCCAGAATGGTAAAACTCGGACTTCTAAGAACATTACAATTTCAGGTGGGAAGGCCTGTAGTGCATAGTTTACCTGGGTAGGAACCACTGTTTTCTTTTCTATTTCTGCGACCAAATATCAATGCTCATTGATGTGTTCATGTTTAAAAGTAAAGTAAGCTAGTGTATTGACAGGTTGATGCGAAACCTCACAGGTGTCAACGCATGTGTTGTCTCAACATTATTGCATGTAAGAATTTAAAGGTTGGTAGGTGTAAAGGGCGACAGTAGTTGCTTATAGTCAGGTGGTAACATCTACTTTCGGCAATATGTATTTTATATTATATATAGTACTAGCTGTTGCCCGCGACTTCGTCCGCATGGACAACTTAACATTACACATATTATGTATTACTAAATCCTAAAAGAAATCTATTAATCTGGTTATGCATTGAAAATGTTTATATACATAAATTTATATACATAGTTCCGGCGGCAGTTCCGCCCGTTGCACTACATTATTATTGTTTTTTTTAAATAACGTTAAGTTTTACTTCATGACTTCATGTTTATCGTGAATTAAAGATTATCATATAATTATTTATATTTTTTTGTTTTAATATTGTGCAATAAGCTGTTTTTTTTAAATTCGCAAGTGATATTTCCTTTTCCCCTCCCATTCCTCCTTTCCGTACCTCCTTCGTTCTATTCTTCCTCATCTTCTTCCCACCACGTTGAAATCCCCTTCCCCCACCCCTTCCCGCTCCTACCCCTACCCATCCTCCACCATTTTGCTTTTTGACAATTTAATTATGAGGAATACAAACGCCTAGTTAAAATTCTTGAATTAATTCTTTTAATATAAATTATACGTTTAAATTAGTCTGCGCACTGTAGGGCGGACCTACAACCGAATTTCTTGTGAAGGTACAACGTAGCACGGAAGCATGCTATTATCGAACAAATGCTACTTGCTGTTAGATACACATATACTAGTACCTTTAGTTGTAAACTCTACTACTACGCATACGTAATTACCAAACCTTTTATAAAGCATTCTCGTTCATTGCTGAAAAATGGGGTACAATAAAAAGTAAAATATTTTACAACAAATATAATTTACGTACCTCGTCCCTCGGCGTTTCTTAAGCCTGAAATATAATTCACGCAGCAGTCCCGCATCTGTGCGTCCCGCATCTGTCCCATTTTATAGCTAAAACCGCAGCCCAGGCCTGATACTCGCGTCCCGCAGGAATTTACCCTTTTTCTTCACTAAAAACAAATAAACTACTTCCTACCTGTCGTATTTTAGACTGTATACTAATGATATTACTTAACTACCTATAGGCATTTTATGGTATTCTATATTTCTTGTATGGTATTCTATTCTACATTGTATACAGGTGGCCTGTAGCTAAAAAGGTGGGACTAAAAATTGGGTGCAACTGAAAATCAGCGTCTAGCACTGTGGTACATAGCACCTTATTTTGTCTAGGCATATGCTGAGTCGTTGCCCTTTTAGGTACTGCCGCTGGACACGCATACTATTTTTTTTATTGTACTTTGTTAATTTTATGTTTTACTCTCTTGTTTTTTTTTAATTGTAATTGTGTATGCCAATAACAGCAGTAATTAAATGTTTTTCTCCTTTCTTAAAAATAAAAAAACGCATAAATAAAATATTAGAACAAAGTAATTTTTTTCCCAAAAGGGGTAATTTTTTTATCGTCAATCGAAAGCCATAAGCCATATCATCTACATAAATGGTTATGTACTTAATTGTCGACATTCCAATAGTTATGGAAATAGTACAATAATAAAGACGTACCTAAGTAATGATTTAGCTTTATTCTTCACTAGTTTTTAGGCAACGAACTGGCTGGTTTTTTAAATCAGTTTATTATACTGGGAGGTTAACAAAGGTTATTAATATGTCTACTTAGGTTATTTTTAATTCATATTTGTCTTTTTTCTAATATAAGATTATTAAATATGTATGTAAATCTCTCTATTATAATATAATTATATACCTATCTACCTATAATAGTTCCCTCATCCCTCAGACTAAAATACTCTTAGCCTCATCCCTAAAATTCTGCGATTTGATATTATGTAGCATAATGCAGTAAGGATAAGGTTTTAAATTGAATTTACTGCCGATTACAGAGACAATTTATTTTTTATTCACCATAACACAACAATAAATGGCAATCTTAGAAGAACGAATGGATATGGTTGTTATTCTTCTAAGATGGCAATACTACATGTACGTCAGCTGGTAAATTGACAGGTTGAAAGATTTGAAACGAAATGAACAAAACTCAAACAACAACGAAAAAAATTACCTTCTGGACGTGAAGCTGGCAAATTCAAGTGCGATTGCCATAAAAAAAACCTCATTTCATTTACATCATTTGTCTGTATTATTACTTAATTATGTAAATATATAAATAGTCCAAGGAATAACATAACAGCTGAGAAGATGGTCATTCTCAAAAATATAATGTCGAAATAATGACGATAAGTGCTTCAAAATAAAGTCCAACTGAAACGTGAGAAACTCTTGACAAACTTTCCGTACTGTGAAACCTTTGAATTTGTAGAAATAGGAGCCCGAAGTGAGATAACTTGAAACTCAATACGTTTTTATAGAAGAGCTTTGATTATACAGAGATTTGCTTCAGGAAATTGATACTTTTACATCATTGCTATTAGAGCATCGTGCACGTATTGACGAATTTCGAACAAAGGGAAAGAAGAATCAATGGAAGAATGTTAAATTACCACTGCCTTTATTCGTCGTAGGTTATTACCTATATTTGGGGTAAAATTTAACAAAGGATAATAACTTTGGCAAACGTTCAGGGACAAGCCATGCATACATCGTCGATGATAACTTACTCATCCATCTTATAGTAGATACCAGGACCTCCAATCCAATGATGCCAAGGCTGAGAAAATTACATCATAAAATCTATGAGGCACTGGTAGAACACCAGAATTGATCTTGAATGAAGCACAAGTGAAAAGATGTAGCTTTAAGAAGCTTCTATCAATTGGTTCAATAATACTTACTTTTCAAATGTTGGAAAGACGTTCATTACCTTTGGGGTGCACTCTGTATAAGTATGATGAGAGGAACTGAACCCATTACTAAGCACTGTGGTATTAATCGGCCACCTATTAGTCCTATCAGATCCTGGCTCGCATTCTCCTTACGCTTGTTATTATGATCCCAAACCTTTTCCCTTTGCAACTATATTCGACTCGTTATGCTCTTCCTAGCATAGAATGAGCGCCAATCGTAAGATACAATATTAACTTATTTCTTACAAGATAATTCAGACAAATTAAATCCCACTTACATTTCTACCCCATTTAAACCATTTCATAAAGCAAAATACCTACCTGACATGATAACAGGAGATTGTGTGTGGCCTTTCTTAAAACTTAAGTATAATCCAATTAAAAATAGAAGTACACCTTACTAATCAAAATTGAAATGGGAAGTAAGAAAATATTATCGTCTGATTGTTATTGGATTAGCAGTTTACCGTACGTGGGACAGGCTTTGATGGCAATAGGGTGCTTACTGTACGTGATCGAAGGGATGCACATTCCAATTCCGAGTGGTGTGGTGCTGCTTGGCCATCTATTTGTCCTATCTGAGCCTCAAGCACTATTTTCTGAAGCACCTATCGTGCAGGCACTCAATCTAACTGCCCTAATAATCCACATTCTAGTATTTTTCAACGATGTCATGGCAACATTCGAAACAGAGGTGGATTAGGTGTCAATTATATTTCTAGTATATTATCGTCGGTTAGAAGTATTCACCACCTGACTCCTAATTGATATAAAATAATATTTTAATGCAGTTATAAACAGATTATCTGTACCTTGCTATTTGTATTTATAGTTCAAAAACTATATTTAAATCGGAGTTAGGCGGTTAACACTTTTAACGGACGTTATATTAATTCAATCTTTTGAAACTTTTTAATATCCTTATTAAAAAAACTTGTAACATTTCCTATTGTATTTCTTAACCGAAGAATGTGTACACTTGGGATGTTTTCTCCTTAGACTAGTGGCAGGATCAAACTATTCAGCTTCGTTAGTTGCATCTCCACACAGTATTAAATACTAAATAAATAAAATGCCAACCTACATTTTAAGTACTTACATAAAAGTATTCCAACTTTCTTGGTCTTACTCGTAGTTATCTTATTAGTCATATTTCTTCCTTCGATTTATGTCAAACGAAAACTTAACCTCAAATATAATGCAATACAATGCATATACGCACAGCATATAATTTACAAAAATAATTATGTAACATAATTAAAACAATTACATATTAGGAATTACGGTTATGGATGTCACAAAATTATGAATTTGAAATAAAAATAATGGTGGGAAGTTCTTTCAAAAATATCATTACCGAAACGTAAGTCATTTACTGGTAATCCAGTTGATGATTGTCTAATTTGTTCATTAGTTTAGCTCTAACATTACATATACGCTTTTGTCGACAACAACAGAGCGATAAGATGATATAGTAACCACGGGAGCTGGAAGACATCATACCACCACATATTTTTCTTGTGCGTTTGCGTTAAGGGTACATTGTGGACCCACATCGTGCGGCATTACGTTTTACTTTCCGCTGCCGATAGTTGGTTCGCCTTTCTGTAAGTTGCTACACTTTACTCACAGTTACTTCGCCCACTGATTATTGCATTGGCCGACTATAAAATATCCGTGCACAACGATATAGAAATCAGTAATGTCAATCAACGTCAATTAAAAAGATTCTGATATTTTATATTTAATTTTTGTTCTAGTGTACTTCTCCGATGTCTTTGCATAATGGATGTATTCATATTTGTACGTAAACAATTATTCGAATCCAGACTACACTGGCAACTTGCGTATATACCACCTTTGGGACACTTCGTAGACATGATTTCCTCAGATCACAGCGGCGCAAAAGATTTGCAGATAAATCATAACCTACGCGATTTCACTCTAAAGACATACTTGACATTGGTACCATCTTGCTCTACAACAATGGAAGATAATTCAGAATGGGCACCGACCAAGTGATACAGATTATGGTAAAATGGATTAATAAGTAATCGCACTAATGTTCGACCTGTTGACTTTATTGGAGCTGTACTTACCGTACGTGGGTCACGCTGTGATGGCTTTCGGGTACATATTGGAGCAGTTCGAAGGCATCGACCCCCCACTCCCAAGTGCCTTGGTTCTGATCGGCCATCTTTTTGTCCTCTCGGACCCACGCGCGATGTCCCCAGAAAAACCAAGTGTCCAGACCCTCAACCTAATATTCCTAATAAGTAATATTCTAGTGTTCCTATATGATTTAGCAACATCACTTCACGTACAATATGTACCGGTTATAGCTGAATTCGAGCAATATGACTAAATGGTTGTAATATTTAAGAAACCCTCTTATAAACTAAAACATTTTTAGCATTCAGCTGCATAACTGAAATAGACAAGACGAAGGGTTTTAAATACTTCAAATATAATTTAGCAAGCCCTATCATAAGCCAAAGGATTTTGCAGCACATACATATAACTTAGTAGCCAGATGTTAAAGTTTATATTCCTAAAAAGTTTTCTCATTACTCGAACCGGTTATAGATGGATTCAAAGAATATGACTTGGGTTTAAAATAATTCATAATGGTAAAATTATAAACTTAAGGAAACCCTATGATAAACTATAGGATTTTATAATCCAGTTCACATCACATGTCGAATAAGGCTCCGCAGAAAGGGTCAACTTCAAATTATATTATAAAATAATGAATAAACCAGCACGCAATTAATTAAGGAGAGGTTTGGGTATAAGAGAATTTTAATTGGCTACGTGATAATGTTTGCACAAGAAAATTAAAACTCTTCTCCCAACTGACTGTGCAAACCCTGGCTAACAATGGCTTGTCACTTTTGATAAGTGTTCTCTTGAAATAAAAATGAACCTCTCCATTTATTTATATTCGTAAAACTGGTGATATTTTGTGAAGGTACCATAACTTACAATTATATTACGACTTTTAATAAAAATATAAGAGAGAAGAAATGGCTTTGTACTTTTTTTGTTTTAAGTAAGTCATTACGTGTACCTCAAACGGGGAGTGCGAAGCGACGCTGCAATATCAGAAGTGCGATCGGGGCGCGAGTTGTCAATTTGGCACATTTTGTAACGAGAGAGTGCTCGGGCGACAAGGGCCCTTCTTGCCACGATGGGCCCTCCTTGCCGCCGATGGGACCTCACAATCACGGCTTTTGTCGACGCCACAAAGAGGAAATACATTATTGAAGGTCGTCTTACTAAAACAATTTAATTATTTTTAGATTTATTGATAATATATTTGTCAATTTATTATTCATACATTTCAAAATATTATAATTGTCAATTTCATCTTACATAAATAACAATGACTTGAAGTAAAATAATGAATTATAAAAATAATAAAAAATTCTAATTAATCAAATAACCCCCACAGAGACGTACCCGGCTGGAAAGTACCCATCACACTAACACACTGCACCATCAGGTACGACTCCGCGCGACGGTCACCTGTGCCCTCCCTCACACGCTGCCCCAAAGCATGTATAAAAAGGCCTTCGCCTCCAAGCCCCACACATCCGTCGTCTCCACCGCCATCGGTACAAAGATGTACGTGGATTTTAGACCCGCGTACCTGAAATGTTTTTGTATCGCCGCCCACTCCGCAGACGACCCTACCATCCTTATGGTGTACCCTAAAGTGAGAGGCAGCAAATCAGCAAAAATCTGCCTAATTCATTCCAGTTATTAAGTTTTCATATATATATATATACAATACACTTTATTGCACAATCAAATATGTACAGTATATTTGAGTCTTTTCAAGAAAATATGTTAATCAGACGGTAAATAAAATGAAGCGAATAAATCATTGTTCCGCACAATTAGCAGGAGGTACAATAAGGGTTCAGTAACGAATTAGCAGAGGCTTTCATCACATTACCGACACTCTGGGCAAATTAATGGCTATCGTAAACGTATCGACACCAGGCACAGCCACTATGGACAATGAATTACAATTTCTCGTTGCAATACTCGTATTAAACGTTGATATGTTAATGATATATTTAATTATAAGTAGTGTAAATAAAGTTAACTAAAAAAGGAAATATCAATTTCCTGTCTTTTTAAAAATATAAAACAAATGTATGTCTCTAAAAAACCAAACACTACAAACAACGGAAGTATATTTCATTCCAGATTAATAGTCCTATGAAAACCAACGCTATTTACGTCTCGGTAACATATACATGAAAGGGTCACCAGCAGCAAAAATAGGTTTGTATTACCAAGTAAACTTTGCGGTCCACTTAGGAACACCATCTATTGTGTATTTTGTTTTCGAGACGCAAATGCGTTTGTTTTCATAGGACTATTAATCTGGAATGAAATATAGGTACATGATGACGTATAGTATGACATTTAAGAACATGAATTACACAAAATAATGGTAACTATCTGCGCCACATATCAATCGCGCAGCAAACCTACTTCGGTGGTCGATTATTCTGTGACACGTGTAAAGAGTTGTCTATATCTTTATTTCCATGTGATGTAGTTTAGATTTAGTGACGGTGTGACTATCCCTACCAGAGAAGATAGCTGGGAGATATAGGTCGAAATGCTGGTGAATCTGCATAGTCATAATTTTATGACTCATAAAATATAATATTTATAAAAACTGTAAACCAATCAAATACCCTGAAAGTTTGACTACTACACATCTTGATATTGTCGTGAAGAGAAAAATCTAAATCATATTGATGGATTACGTAAGTACTGAGCCACTCAGGTATTTCACAAAGGAACTGACCCAAGTGAGTAACAAATAGATAAAGTTGTATCACGAAACTTTTGTACTACTTACTTTCCGGACAGTAATGATAGTTTTTCTCGTATTTCTGTGTTTGTCCCGCTAGCACTGTTGTAACTTGAACTTACGGTTATACGAAATAACTGCCACATGACTTAACGTACGCTAAGTTTTAACTTAGTTCTAAAAAAACTAAGCGCAGAGTGGGACGCCCCGCCGCCAGATGGACCGATGACCAGAAGAAGGTGGCCGAAAGCGGCTGAATGCGGAGGGCGGAGGACCGGGTGTGGTGGTGTTCATTGGGGAAGGCCTAAGTCCAACAGCGGACGTCTAAGGACTGATATGATGATGAAACATATATCAGTCCAATCAGATGAAAAAATAACTACAGTAAATTCGAGGACTACACCAAAACAAACCAAATTATACACCAGAACCAGAATAATATGTCTTATTTCGGTTTGATTCCACAATACACCAAATGTACCCACAATTGAATGCTCGCCTATCACGATAATAATACTACCTACTAAATTTTAAATAGAAAAGCTATGGTACTGATTATTATGCTTCAGAAATTCAAATGAATGTGAACTACTATTTTCCTCATATGCGAGCGAAGTCAAGGGTAGGTAATATTATTTTATTCAGTAAAGTTATGTAGTGAAACTCGTTCGGTGTAGTTCCACAGACTGACAGAAAATATAATGTCAATCTCCCGCCATTGTATATGTTGCGGAAATCATGCATAACCGTTTTGCAAAATACAAAAAGGCATATACCTGACTACGTTCTACTGTCCCCCGCAGGTACCGAATCTAATTGTATACCTAAACGTAGAGAGTTTTCCCTACCCTTCTTTCAGAGTCCCTCATCTCGCCAAACCCTTGGCATTGATAAGAAGTTCCGTTTGAAAGGAGCTCTTTCCAATACACTCGACGACGTACCTTCCTTACAAAAGGAACAATATGTCATGTACTAAATCAGGCAAAAAATTATGGACTGGCATTATTATGTTATTTATTATTGTGGTCCGACAATTTAAACATTATTAGTAGTCTAATCAAAGGGAATATCTAGGTCTAATGAATTTATAAAGTTACCAGCTTACTGTATGTGAAGATATTTTATTAGGAAAAGCTATTTTAATTGAAATAATACGTGTGTCGTCGTTTATTTTTTTATTCAGAGGGACCAGAGATAATACAGAGTTATAGAATGAAAGTCATAAATCTAGTTGTACGTAGTACATGCTGTTAACAATTCAGCATACATTCTTTTAAGAAATCATCGATTAATTCCAAATATAACTTTTATAGGAATTAACAGTATGGACTTATAAGTACCCTAAAAATATTCTAAACATGTTCATCTAGATCAAATCAGCGTTCCAATAGCACTGACCTATTATTAAAACTAGACAATGAATTCTGAACATAAGCTTCCTTAGGAAATGTTCAAAGTCCTGTAAATATAAAAATTATCATATTCACGCACATTATTAATGTCTTTGTCAGTTTAATTTATGAGGTCATTTGGAAGGATACTTTAGCATTTTGAAGGCGTGGTCCAGCAGTGGTCTCCCGACTGATCGCATATAAACTCACCTCTAGATATGCGAGCTCATTTCCGTTGCTGTTTTTTTCCTGCAGATTAGAAGTTTAGTTATTTATGAAATATCATTATCTATCAGTGAAAGATTTATAAAAATCAGGTCTTGAGCAAATTTAGAAACTTTGCATCTTCTTAAAGTACTTATAGTAGATCAAAATCAAAGTAACATTTATAAAATATCTTTTTTATGTGCAGTTAGGTGTATATTTTGAAGATAATGCTTCTCTTCGATTACGCGAATGGGGGACAGAACGGAACGGATGCGAACGGAGTGGAAATAGCTATTATCTTGTGAAATTAGTAATCACCCGGACTTTCAGAACTCGGAGCAACTAGATACTAATTTTCTCGCATGCCACGAACAGACGGACGGAGGGATTCACTTGGAGTTAGTTATACGCAGTTTAAAGCCTGTCTGTCATACGAGACCTGACGAGACTACACTGAGGCACAAAAAACGTGACTTCATCTTTACTGATTTAAATTACTTTCCTATTCTATCAGCTAATAATTTAAAATTATTTATTGTATTGTAATTGTAGCTGTTGTGCCGTGTGGTTTCCGGTAGAGTAGAATAGGACTACTCCAACTCTTCCCGTGGATGTCGTATAAGGCGACTAAGGGAATACATTATAAAACATCACTCAGGCCTCCCCAACCCGTCTGGCCAGCGTGGGGAGTGTAGGCCAAATCCTCCGTCTGTCTCTGGTAGATGAGAGAGGGTTGTGCTCCTGCAGTGGAAACAAAAATAACCAGATGATGATGAATTGTTGCTGTTTAGTTTGCAACAGGTACGCCATGTTTTTAAGTTGGGAAATTCACATGCGAATGAAGTTTGAATTACGTATGACCGACTTTTGGGGATCAATAAAATATTAAAGATAAAATAATACGAGATCGAGCTGTCGTGTCAACTGCTGCTTCCAGTTGGTTAGAGCAAGACCGTGGGTCAATCGCGACAGTCGCGAGTTCAAATCCTGCTCACTCGAGTTTTTCATCTTTAATATTTCAAATATGTACCTTAGCAATAACGTTCAAAATGAACAGGAAATGAATTTAGATAAAAGATCTATGTCTTTATGAGTTTTCCCATCAATCAAACAGGTTTTGGCACGAGGTTATAGCATTTACGAAGTTATAACTCTGGTTCATAAAATTACACACCATGTTGATGGAACAAACTCAGACTAATAATTAAACTCTGGCAAATGTAGTCGTAGGCAGGAGGTTCTGGTAATGTTGTCGATTCATTTGCACGTAGATCCAATCACCGTGACACGACAGGTTGCAATTAAATAAGATTGGCAACTGAATGTTTCAAGAAGCATGTTACAAAACATAGCATAACATATTACGTTACCTAGAAGGCCATGCAATTTTAAAAATTAAACCGGCCTCAAATGCTATCAGCTACAATAGTTTAATTTTTGACAAGTATTCAAGACTGCTTAATTAATCTCTAAATAAATCGCGGTTACAATATGCGACTGATGAAGAATACTGAATTCATGGTTATTATGAAGTTCTGAGTCCGAAGTAATCAATAAATTACAGAAAAACGGCAGCTGCATTACTTTGTAACCTTTTTTAAGCTTTCCAACTTTTCGAAGAGAGTCGGTGTTAATATCACACCGTTTGGTGTCCACTTTCTAAGCAAAGTATATTGATTTTAAGTATTTGATTTAATCCTTCACAGATATTCAATGTATACCATCCGGGTGTCGAAAATTCGAAGTGGGGCGGTTAGGAAATGAGTCACCTTCCTCTAGGCGAGATGAGCGACCGACGTCGGCTGTGTGTCGCCGACAGAGAGTGCTCCCTGATTGCGTCAGATTAGTACGAACGTGCGCCTCGGAACGTACTCAAATGTCGGAAATGAAATCAATTATGTTGACGGAATTATAAATTACTTAACTTTCACTTAACGCAGACTTGTATAAAACCATCTGTGATTTTATACGATACCTAAACGTTTCAAAAATACTAATAAAAATCGATGGGTTGGCGTTTGTGTCATTTGTTTTATTTATGTAATGAAGGTGTTACTTGCCACACAAGAGATTTTATTAAGAAAAAATTACAAAATGTTCAAATTCCCATTTCCATCGAAATGAATAAATTACTGCCAGGCAAGCCAGGAAATACGAGGGTTGTGACCTGTGACACTATTAGGGATACCTTTTTATCATAAGCTAAAACAAATCGGGCAGGCTGCCAAGGTATCGGTCTTGAAGGACACAGCAAATGATAATCCAAATACCCGCGCTACAGTTGTATATTAAAATAATTAATTTACCCATAACGTACCTAGTAGGTACGTTATGGGTAAATTAATTATTTTAATATACAACTGTAGCGACCTACCCTTTAACTGCTAAAGGTAGGGAGTACCACAGAAGCGTTTAGTGAACATAGGATTTGCTTATTCTATGTTTTCTCCCTGTTACTTTTAGCCAGTAAATGTGAGGCTCAAAGCATGTTTTAGCTACATAGTACGAGTATAGTCCCGTGCTAGTGGAATGTTTTTAAATAATACAGTAAGCATCTATTTTAAATGCCGTGTCGTTTTATATAGGTACGAGATATTTATCCTTATAATAAAATTGGAGTGCCCGCTTGTTAGAAACGAAATTCCTAACCTTACTTTTACACGGTGTTATACATTTCTAAGGTTCTTAAAACATTACCTTAGTTTAAATATATTAATATTATTATAGAATGGTAATTAGGAACGTTAGGATCTGTTTATATTTGGTTACCGCATCGACAGTTCAAAAGAAAAATTAACAGGCCAATAAAAATACATTGTAAACGGACATTTTATGGCGACATGCTGACTGCAACGTTTACTTAATATCGATTCATTAAATAAACTATAAAGTTACATGTGCAATTTAAACGAATGTCTATTGGGTTCATTGTTGTTTCATTTTAGCCCATATTTTGATTTTATTTTCCAGTTACATTTTGTTTTACATAAAATATTACTATTGACTATTTTCTGTGTGGAATCTAAAAGTTAAAAGGTTTCTTTTTATGATTTAAGAGGAATACATCAAAACCCTTTGAAAGTAAAAGCACTGGTCGTAAAACAAAAAAAAACAATATCTCATATCGTTTTTGTGGTTTTATTGTACAAATTATTCTGTACTAGCTGTTGCCCGTGACTTCGTTCGCGTGGATAACTTAACATTCATTACACATTATTATGTATTACTAAATCCTAAAATAAAACTATGCATTGAAGATATTTATATACATAAAATTAGCGTGCCGACTGCGGTTCCGCCGTTGGGCTACAGAATTAATGTTTTTTTAAAAAGTTGTCATTCTTCGTGTTTATCATGAATTAAAAGGTTATCATATAATTATTTTATTTTTTAATATTGTACAACGTAATTTATTATATTTAAAACTAGCTGTTGCCCGCGACTTCGTCCGCGTGGACAACTTAACATTACACATTCTTATGTATTACGTGTTACTAAATCCTAAAAGAAATCTATTAATCTGGGTATGCATTAAAAATATTAATATACATAAAAAAACATACTATCCAATTGAGAACCTCCTTTTTTGAAGTCGGGTAAAAATTAGCGTTCCGGCGGCGGTTTCGTCCGTTGGACCACAGTTTTTTAGATTTCCGTAGCCAAATGGCAAAAAACGGAACCCTTATGGATTCGTCATGTCTGTCTGTCTGTCCGTTCGTATGTCACAGCCACTTTATTCCGAAACTATAAGAACTTTCTATTGAAACTTGGTAAGTGGATGTATTCTGTGAACCGCATTAAGATTTTCACACAAAAATAGAAAAAAAACCTTAAATTTTGGGGGTTCCCCATATTTAGAACTCAAACTCAAATTTTTTTTTCATCAAACCCATACGTGTGGATAGGTCTTCAAAAATGATATTGAGGTTTCTAATATAATTTTTTTCTAAACTGAATAGTTTGCGCGAGAGACACTTCCAAAGTGGTAAAATGTGTCCCCCCCCCCTGTAAGAGAATGATAAAACTAAAAAAAATATATGATGTACATTGCCATGCAAACTTCCACCGAAAATTGGTTGGAAAGAGATCTAGAAAGTAGTTTTTTTTAATACGTCATAAATCGTAAACCACAATACTATTATTAAAACATCGATCAAAGTTACAACGAACTACAATAACTTTTATATTATGTTACTTGCTGCTACGGAACCCTTCATGGGCGAGTCCGACTCGCACTTGGCCGCTTTTTTTTAAATAAAGTTGACATTTACATTTATCATGAATTCAAAGATTATCATATAAACAATAATTTTTTTTATATTTTAATATTGTGCAAATTAGGTGATATTTCCTTCCCCCCCCCCCCCTAAAATTTGTCTTTTCCATACCCTTTCTTTCTTTCCTTCTCCATCCCCTTCCCACAACGTTGAATACCCTTTCCCCCACCCCTTCCTACACCCTTTATTTACCACTGCCCCCTCATCTTTCCTCTCTTACCCTAATCCCTCTATTCTTTTCCATCCGACTTCCTTCCCCTCCTATTCCCTTCCTATGTTGCATATCCAATTAACTGTACAACAAAATGTCTATCAAACTGCTGGACATGCCTTCCCCAATGAATGCCACAACGCCCTACAGATCCAGCCGCTTCCGGTCACCATCTTCAGGTCGTCCATACACCTGGCGGCAGGGCGTCCCACCCTGCGCGTGGGACGTCGCGTCCCACTCTAGAACCCGTCTGCCCCAACGGCCGTTCGGTACTACGACAGATGTGACCTGCCATTTCAGCTTACTAATTCTTTCGGCTATGTCGGTCACCTTCGTTATTCATCGGATCTCCTCATTACGAATCATATCCCTCATAGAGACCCCGAGCATTGCGCTTTCTATAGCTCGCAGAGCCACTTGAATCTTGTGGATCAGGCCCACCATCAGTGTCCACGTCTCCGCGCTGTAATCATGACAGGCAGGATGCACTGATTAAAGATTTTTGTCTTTAAACATTGTGGAATAGGTGACGTAAAGACTTGACGCAGTTTTCCGAATACTGCCCACCCTAACTGGATTCTTCTGTCAGCTTTTGAAATTGATCCTACCCAACTATATTGTCTGTCCTAGGCAGACGTACTCCTGAACAGCTTCGATATTGACATTGTCGACGATCACCGGTCTAATACTGGGCCACTAATTATCGAATAGCGAACTTTTTGTATCGAGACTTGTGGAAATACCTGAAATACATCAGCTAAAATAAATATATAAATGAGCTTTAAAACATCTCTGTCACTTTCTGTCAAGTTCTTGCAACGACCAGTAATATTGAACTACACTTTCATACAAATGATATGAAATGAGAGGTCAACTTGTATTTCAGCATCCTGACATTTTATTGAGATATGACTTATACCAGTATGAGGCCCGAACTCAAAGCTATTAAACAGTGAAAACGCCGTCAAGTTCGGTACAGCAGTTTCCAAGATTAGCCCGTACATACATACATACATACATACAGACAGATAAGAAATTTTTTAATTATATTTTTGGACTCTACTGGTCTTCAGTAACATCCGGGCAGTGAAATTTTTTTTTTAACTTCAATGTACAGATTCGCTTTTCTTTTGTTTTTTCTACTCTTTTATTATATGTATAGATAATATCGCAGGTGATATTCCCTTTCCCCTCTCACATTCCCTCTTTCCAAACGCTTCGTTCTTTCCTTCCTCATTCCCTTCCCACCACGTTGAGAACCCCTTCCCTTACCCATCCTCTGCCCTTTATATTCCACTGCCCTCCTCCCTCTGTCCTACCACCTCCCATTCCAGCTAGCCTCGACCTCATCTTTCCTCTCCTTCTCCCCTAACGCCTTCCTACTATCACTCCTCCTCCCAACTTCCCCTCACCTTCCCTCTCTTCTTTCCCATCCGACTTCCTTCCACTCCTATACCCCTCCCTTATTGACACCTATTTTGCATATCCAATTAACTATACAACAAAATGTCTGTCAAACTGCTGGACATAGGCCTTCACCAATGAACGCCACCACACCCGGTCCTCTGCCCTATGGATCCAGCCGCTTCTGGCCACCTTCTTCAGGTCGTCGATCCACCTGGCGGCGGGGCGTCGTGGCGATCTGCAGGACTACTACTTTCGAACATCATTTCAACCCCTTAGGAGATGGTTTTTCAAAAACTGTAAAACCCTTGTCAATTTAGGTACAAAGTTTATAGAGTACTCCTACAAAGTTTCGAATTGATAGAAACATCTAATACTATTTCTCCATACAAACGATGAACCCTTATTTTACCACCTTAGGAGTCGAATTTTGAAAATCCCTTCGTTAGCGCATACTTGAGCTACTTACATAAAGAATATTTGTGCTAAATTTCAAGTTTCTAGAGCAATCGGTTTAGAGACTACTACTTTCGAACCCCATTTCAGCTCCTTAGGGGATGGTTTTTCAAAAACTGTAAATTACTTGTTGAATCATTATGGTTTTCGAGTACTCCCACAAAGTTTCGAATTGATAGGAACATCTAATAGTTTTCCTCCATACAAACTTTGAACCCCTATTTTACCACCTTAAGGGTTGAATTTTGAAAAAGCCTTCGATTGTGCATACCGGAGATACATAAGGAACCTTTGTGATAAATTTGAAGTTTCTAGAGCAGTCGGTTTGGAGACTACTACTTTCGAACTCCATTTCAGCACCTTAGGGGATGGTTTTCAAAAACTGTAAAATACGTGTTGATTCATTAAGGTTTTAGGGTATTCCTACAAAGTTTCAAATTGATAGGTATATCTAATAGACGTTCTGCATACAAACTTTGAACCCCCATTTGACCCCCTTAGGCGATGAATTTTGAAAATCCGTTCCTTAGTGCTTGCCTATGCTATATAGGAAACCTTTGTGCAAAATTTCAAGTCTCTAAACTCAGCGGTTTTCCGCTGCGCGTTGATATGTCAGTCAGTCGTTTCTTCTTTTATAGATACAGATTGTGCCCCGAACTTAAAGCTATTAAACAGTGAAAACGCCGTCAAATTCTGTTGAGTAGTTTCCAAGATTAGCCCGTATATATACTCGTATACAGACAGACACGATTTTTTTTAAATTATATTTTTAGACTCTACTGGACTTAAGTAATTTCCGGGAAGTGAAATTTTTTTTTAACTTCAATGTACAGATTCGCTTTGCTTTTGTGTTTCTACTGTTTTACTATATGTATAGTGAGATAAACTTGGCTGCGTGCCTGAATAGAGTTTAATAACAGCATATTTCATGCTTTACAGCAGTTTACAAGTTGACGCAAAAGGAGCAATCTACTTGACGACTAAAAATGGAACGTTTCCAATAACGTTGACATCCTTGAAGTCCCAAGACGGGAAGCCGCAAGCTCCTTCAAAGATTTTGTCTGCGGCCTCTAAAAATCCTAAAAATCCTCCAACATATAAGGACCAAGACTACTGGGATGACAGAACGGACGAATTGTTACTTTCAAATGATATCAACGCGACTTATAAAGAACTAGACGGAAGGAATATGTGGAAAAACAATTTCAAGAGAAGCATCAACGATGCAGTTTCCAAAAATATAACATCTGTGTTAGAGAACTTGTTGAAGAATTATGAGAATTCTCAACTACCTACACATGGTAAAGGTAAGTTTAATGCCGCTTTAGGTACTTAATAGAATCCCAAAGAATAGAAGTTGTATTTTTAAATAATTATACTTTTATATTGATATAATTATTTCAGGCTATCCAACTGTTGTGCAGACAAACATATTGATAAGAAGTATGGGACCAGTTTCAGAGCTTGACATGGTGAGTCAAACATTTCTAAATTATTACGGGCATTCTTGTGTCACGTCGTAATAACAAACGTAGCTGGCGAAAAGGCTTTACCGTGCTACGGGAGCTACGCCGTAGTACTCCCGAGCATCGAGAATTGAAAACAATGTCATGTTTTTAATTATAAAATGTGAATTGTTTTAGTCGGTTTATGTCAAACTTGCTTCGACCTCGTTTGGTCCAGTATTATGTTATTTACATGCTATTATTTAACTTCACCTGTTACCTACTATGTTTGGGTCAAAGCAAGCTACTCAATTTGTAACAGGTTGAACCCAACAGATTGAGCTGAATTTTTGCACACACCTTTGGTTCTGGTGACAATACGATAAATTAAACTCAATATTGTAATATCTTCAAAATGGCCGCCGCCCCAAGACGGCGAATTACCTTTTACAACCTTTTTATTTTATTCATTACAACTCTCTTACGTTTAGGTTTTTATATTTGCATAGATTTAGACTTTTTTTGCAAATTTTTGAAAATAAATCAATACCAAATATTAAATCAGTTTCATCTATAAAGAGAGTCAGTATGTTTATTTTATTCATTTTAGTACATAGCTTAAATATGTATAAGCTTGTTTGTAAAAAGATTTTTATTATTTTATACGTTAAAATGAGTCACGAAATGAGACCTTTCCTTTCTACTAGGACTATTCAATGGACTGCTACTTCAGACAGTACTGGCGCGACACTCGGCTATCCTTCTTCGGCCCCATCCGTTCTCTGTCTCTCTCCATCAAAATGCTGGAAAGAATTTGGCGGCCTGACACATATTTTTACAATGGAAAACATTCTTATGTTCACACGATCACCGTGCCTAATAAACTATTAAGAATTAGCCAGCACGGAGATATTCTGTACTCGATGCGGTAAGTTAACTTAGGGATCTAGCGTCATAGAGTGTGCATTCCATATTATGTCGTTAGAATTATGTATCTCGATTTCGTTACGTAAAAATTTCACTTGAAACATGTGAAAATCTATTTTTGTTAGTGGGAATCTTTCCTAGTTTCTCATAATAATACGTTTTAATAGAGGTAGGTATACTCAAAAATACCTTGTATGCGCCATATATGCATTTTTTATCAATTAAAATTCCTAAGAAATAATTGAATGTCGAACGTTTCTTAGAGAGAAGTTCATTAATTCCACGCCCACTGAATAAATACAACACCCACAGTTTTAATTGGTGGCTTGAAAAATAGCTCGCTCCGATTACTCGCCAAGATATTCATTGGCAGTAAATTGCTATGAATATTATAATAATACTTGGTCATCGCAAAAACCTTGCAAGATATTTCATTTAATAAATCTATTAATTATTATTTTTGTAAGATACAGAAAAATTTCAATCATTCTTCCATGTTTAATATTTTAAAGAGATTTCGTTGGCATGTTTAATCCTATCTGTTATTTTATTGCTGTACTAGCTGTTGCCCGCGACTTCGTCCGCGTGGACAACTTAACATTACACATTCTTATGTATTACGTGTTACTAAATCCGAAAAGAAATCTATTAATCTGGTTATGCATTAAAAATATTAATATACATAAAAAAACATACTATCCAATTGAGAACCTCCTTTTTTGAAGTCGGGTAAAAATTAGCGTTCCGGCGGCGGTTTCGCCTGTTGGACCACAGTTTTTTAGGTTTCCGTAGCCAAATGGCAAAAAACGGAACCCTCATGGATTCGTCATGTCTGTCTGTCTGTCTGTCCGTCCGTATGTCACAGCCACTTTATTCCGAAAGTATAAGAACTTACTATTGAAACTTGGTAAGTGGATGTATTCTGTGAACCGCATTAAGATTTTCACACAAAAATAGAAAAAAAAACATTAAATGGGGGTTCCCCATACTTAGATCTGAAACTCAAATTTTTTTTTTCATCAATCCCATACGTGTGGATAGGTCTTCAAAAATGATATTGAGGTTTCTAATATCATTTTTTTCTAAACTGAATAGTTTGCGCGAGAGACACTTCCAAAGTGGTAAAATGTGTCGTCCCCCCCCCTGTAAGAGAATGATAAAACTAAAAAAAATATATGATGTACATTGCCATGCAAACTTCCACCGAAAATTGGTTTAAAAGAGATCTAGTAAGTAGTTTTTTTTAATACGTCATAAATCGTAAACCACAATACTATTATTAAAACATCGATCAAAGTTACAACGAACTACAATAACTTTTATATTATGTTACTTGCTGCTACGGAACCCTTCATGGGCGAGTCCGACTCGCACTTGGCCGCTTTTTTGAAAATAAAGTTGACATTTACATTTATCAGAATTAAAAGATTATCATATAATCAATAAATTTTTTTATATTTTAATATTGTGCAAATTAGGTGATATTTCCTTCCCCCCCCCCCCTCCAATTTGTCCTTTCCATACCCTTTCTTTCTTTCCTTCTCCATCCCCTTCCCACAACGTTGAAAACCCTTTCCCCCACCCCTTCCCTCTCCCTACTCCTACCTCTCCCCCTTCCCTTAACCCACCCCTTCCTACACCCTTTATTTACCACTGCCCTCTCATCTTTCCTCACTTACCCTAATCCCTCTATTCTTTTCCATCCGACTTCCTTCCCCTCCTATTCCCTTCCTATGTTGCATATCCAATTAACTGTACAACAAAATGTCTGTCAAACTGCTGGACGCATGTCCCCAATGAATGCCACAACGCCCTACAGATCCAGCCGCTTCCGGCCACCATGTTCAGGTCGTCCATACACCTGGCGGCAGGGCGTCCTACCCTGCGCGTGGGACGTCGCATCCCACTCTAGAACCCGTCTGCCCCAACGGCCGTTCGGTACTACGACAGATGTGACCTGCCATTTCAGCTTACTAATTCTTTCAGCTATGTCGGTCACCTTCGTTATTCATCGGATCTCCTCATTACGAATCATATCCCTCATACAGACCCCGAGCATTGCCCTCTCTACAGCCACTCTCGCAGAGCCACTTGAATCTTGTGGATCAGGCCCACCATCAGTGTCCACGTCTCCGCGCTGTAATCATGACAGGCAGGACGCACTGATTAAAGATTTTTGTCTTTAAACATTGTGGAATAGGTGACGTAAAGACTTGACGCAGTTTTCCGAATACTGCCCACCCTAACTGGATTCTTCTGTCAGCTTTTGAAATTGATCCTACCCAACTATATTATCTGACCTAGGCAGACGTACTCCTGAACAGCTTCGATGTTGACATTGTCGACGATCACCGGTCTAACACAGGGCCACTAATTATCGAATAGCGAACTTTTTGTATCGAGACTTGTGGAAATACCCGAAATACATCAGCTAAAATAAATCTATAAATGAGCTTTAAAACATCTCTGTCACTTTCTGTCAAGTTCTTGCAACGACCAGTAATGTTGAACTACACTTTCATACAAATGATATGAAATGCGAGGTCAACTTGTATATCATCACCCTGACATTTTATTGAGATATGACTTATACCAGTATGAGGCCCGAACTCAAAGCTATTAAACAGTGAAAACGCCGTCAAATTCTGTTCAGCAGTTTCCAAGATTAGCCCGTACATACATACATACATACAGACAGATAAGAAATTTTTTAATTATATTTTTGGACTCTACTGGTCTTCAGTAACGTCCGGGCAGTGAAATTTCTTTTTTAACTTCAATGTACAGATTCGCTTTTCTTTTGTTTTTTCTACTCTTTTATTATATGTATAGATTTATTGAATCATGTCATCGTGAGCCTATTGTGTCATGAAAAAAAAACGCCGACGATCCTCTATCGGCAGCAGGATGGTACAATCACCAGAGAAATTGAGTACAAATAGCCAAGTATCAGGTTTTTTACTAGTAGTAGCTCAGCCCATGGGTTTAGCGTACTTATGTGCACGATATTGCTAAAAAATTTAGCAGTCCTTCACTATCTACGGTACCTGTGCATCCCACCGGACGGGGATGCGTTCATATTGAAATCTCAAGCGTTAATCGGTTTAGTCTGACTGACCAGGCAATGCTTCTGTCGGTGCACCGAGCGTAATACTAGATCCTTTTAGCCCTTCCATCCGTTTGAACGACAGAGAAATTTGCACTGACTATTTATTAAACGATTTCAAATCCCTGCTCAATGCTGCTACTGATTTCAAATACTCAAAATGTTTTATTAAGCAATAAAAACTTAAGTACTTAAGTATACGTACTGTATATTTGTAAGTTACATATTTATTTATTTTTAGGTTAACAATAAAAGCGAAATGTCCAATGGAACTCCGAAACTTTCCGATGGATCGCCAGTCGTGTCCTCTTATTCTTGGTAGTTGTAAGTATGGTTGCTAGATTGCTTAAAATTATTATTATTAGCTGTACACAGCATCTAATGTAGTTGCTATTAGCAACAAACGGTGAAGTCAACATATATTCAGGTAGCTGTACATAAATTCAACTTTGTTTATAATTATAATAACGTGATACTTCCTACTCTATCTATAATACTATAAATAAAGATAATTGAGTTTGCGAGTTTGAACTTGTTGTTTACTTGACCTGTTTTTAAATAATTTTTAATGGTAATGTGCGACTGATTGATAAAAAAAATTACAGATGCTTACTCCAACCAACAGCTGGTATATCAATGGCAAAACACCCAGAGCGTGAACTTCGTGCCCGGTATGACGCTCTCGCAGTTTGACCTCATTAGCTTCCCCTACAGGAACTTTACGTTCACCAGACGAGAAGGTGAGAGCTTGGAATGTGGGTAATGATTTTAGCGACTATCCCGTTTAGGGTTAACAGACATCAAGATTTTTCCTGACATGTCAGGATTTTTAGGCACCGTGCACCGGCAGGATTCCGGTTGGACTTTGAAACTGTCAGGATTTTTTGGATTATTTAGGTACTAGTAAAAAACAACTTTTTGGTAATAAACCAACTTAAATTGGCGATTGACCGGCTGACACACAAAACTTAATTCATACCTACTTGTAATTTTTTTTTTTTAGGAAATATACATGCCAGGAATGATTAGTGGGTCTTAAACTAGGTTAGTAAGAAGTCAAATATTTTGCATCATTAGTACAAAAAGAGTGGAAAAAAATTCCGTTCTTCCCTACTAGTAGGGACAGACCAGTAGGGATATGTGGAATAGGTCAATAAAAAATTTCATGAAATATAAATGTCAGTTAAGTACAGAATTAATTACAGGTAATAACAGGTAGGTATAAATAACTGCGCACTTCGCACAGTGCGTTCGCAGCAAAATGTCAGGACGTTTTTTCGTACAAATCAGGAAAATTATCAGGACTTTTCAGTTTTACATCTGGTAACCCTAACTCCGTTAGACTACTGTCCTACTACTATCTACAAATGAACGAACATATTACAAGGTGTGGGCCACATGAAGTTAGATAAAAATCCTCATTTAAATTGTATTCCCAGTACATAAAAAGTGCACTTATGTAATATTTATTTGTGTTTACAATAAGACAATAATTACAAGTATTGAGCCATTCCTTTAGCAAGGATGTTTGTTAGGCGCAAACAGGAGAAACTCCGGTTATTAAGCTGCCTATACAAATATAAATATTTTGTGACGACTTATTTCCCTGTATCTTAGGATAAGAAAGCTGAGATTTAGGCAATTTATTATTAAGTAAAAAAACTATATTTCTTATTACTTCGTCATTTTAGCTCAATTTAGGTGCATATAGGTGTAAATTGAGTTTACATTAATACTTAAATAACGGTGGTATCTGGAAGAAACCTGATAATGTGAAAAATTTGAGTGTCAGGGGACGGGGGAGGGACAGTGACAGTTAGAGAGAGTAGAAGTAGGAGTAGGAGTAGGAGGAGGGGGGGCGGGAGCGGGAGCGGGAGCAGGAGCGGGAGCGAGAACAGGAGTGGGAGTGAGAGTCGGTAAATAATCGTGTAGTCACCTTTTTGTAGAAATTAACATTCTAATGTAATTTGATTGCTAATATTTCGAATGATCATTTAACGAAACAAGCGGCCCAAATAATTTACTAAGACAAAAGGGATTGTAAAAATGTATGTATATGAGGTCATAAGTATTAAATTAGTATTATCTCAAAATGTAAATAGAGTGACTTACAGGTCTCTCTCCGTGTGGCCTTCAGTTGTATGGAGCATAGGGAATAACACAATGATGTATGTAAAAAACAACAAAATTACCAAAAAAAACTTATCAGGTTTGTCCCAGACATCACCGATGTATTTTCTTGTTTCTGTTATTTATATTTTACACGCCAATACAAACTAATTATATACAGTATGTAAGTACATAGGTTGAAACATTAGTTTGCAATGATATGACAATCAGTCTTGAAGAATCAAGACTACTTATCAATATTGGAGGCAACAATCGAAAAATTCTTTCGGAACCCTTTTTCCACAGCGGACTGTTTCATCAAAGGGACCTTGCACACATACGATTCCGCACGCCTTTTTTATCTTCTTTATTCCTGGTACATTTTTAATGTGGCGATTGCTCTTGACATAGCAGGGAATACACACAGTGACAAAAACAGAACTTAGGGAAGGAAATAGTTGTTTTTTTGTAAAAAAAAAATATATATATTGTTTCCATATATTTTTTCAGAGCAAATATTTTAATTACATTTTAACAAACTTTTTTAGTTAATACATTTACAAATAGAACTGTGAATCTTTATAAATCAAAAAGTGACCAATAAAATGTAATCAAATTTTTTTCTTAATTTCTACAGTTGCTTCAGACTTTAATCGTCCCTTACTGGTAAAAAAGATAAAGCAATGATGGCGATGGAACACGCATACTTAAAAATTAAAAGCGTAAATGAAAGAATAACGATAATTGTTCGAAAAGTATAGTGTAACAAGGAACTAGATCTTTCAAAAGTTAAAATTAAGCAACAGATTTTTGCAATGCGCAAATACTTTAGCACAGAATTATATACAAGTGTTAGGTATACTTTATTTTTGAATCAATCTACCAATGATGTGGTTATAGTTCGAAAGTCTAAGTAAGAAGCCTTACCATGAAGGTTGTGCAATTATCAATTAAATATGTATTAGTTGTCTCTTTCATTTGTTTTGTGTATTTACCTATACTTATTTAATAGTTTATTGTACACACAAATATAGAAAGATCAACACAAAGAAAAGAAAATTATACAAAAGGATAAGCTTATTTCTAAAGAAATTTCTTCCAGCTGTAACACTTCAGTCTGTATCAATAAGTTATTGTTTAAACTTGTATCCTTTTTTGAGTAGCAAGTCGGCAAAGTGTAGATACGTCATACCTCTAGTATATATTATCTTTGGTCATACACAATGTGCGGGTTTTATTATTTATTATATACATATGTACATTTTTAGTTTACCGACTAAAACCACCGAAATATAACGAAAACCATATTTTTCACATTATTGCCGGGCGATTGCACATATTGTTTTAAATCTAATATAAATTTCAGCTCACTATGTCCAGTAGTTTATGAGCTATCCGGCGGACAGACAGATAGACAACAAATATGACAATAAGAGTAACCCTAAAAACTAACATTACAGAGGTATTTCCAGCGCAACGATCTGTAGCAATCTTAGTAGCTAAAATTGGTGTGAAGGGGTATAAACTTTTTGTGGTTATGTAAAAGTGTAAAAGGTCCGTAAAAGCTTTCATTTCCACTAATTACGAGCGTGCGCCGGAGGCTTTGTCCGCTTACCGCTTAATGTAATTTCGTACCTTGGCCTCAGATATGGAAATAGATATAAATATGTGGCATGTAACCAATATTAATATGACATGAAATAAAATCGCCCGAATTTTAATTGCTACGAAAATTCGAGATTACCGCATCGGATATGAATCATTCGATTTACATACTATAATTTTGGTGTGTGTGTTTTTTTGTTAGAACCAACGACTTTAGTAGAATGCGTAACACTTAACATAAAACACCTACCTGCACATTAAAATAGAAATATAAAATAATATTCAGCATTTAAGATTATGTACGTAAGGTACATTAACGCCCCTAGAAGTAACCATGTGTAGTCTATGAATCGTAACAAAATTTGTCTAAGCACTCAGGAAGCACATCTTGTTTACCGAAAATTCAACGCTCTAACGCGTTGTGTTTACCGTTTTTATCTCAAATTCTCCCCAAAATACTCCTCAAGTGCTTTCCAGTGCAAATAATATATGATTTTGTTTTTTCCGTCTCTGTGGCGAATACGAAATACCTAATGTCTGGTAAAGGCAGAGCACCGCGCCAATGACACGAATCCGCTTTTACGCCTTGAGGCATCGACATTTGCGCGGATCGAAATCTCTGATGAGTGACGGCGAAATATCGAAATTCATGACCAACAATTTTTGCCATTTTGAACGAGTTACGGATTAAATTTGCCGTGTGGTTCCCGACTCAGAATAGGGCCCAATCCCCAATCTTCCCGTGGGTGTTAAGATGACTAAGGAATTACACTAGGGTCGAACAGCAGCGTTCTCCTCTCAAAGTCAAAATAATTTATACACTTGGTATAAAAAATTTTTTATCGACTACCGCTTCCATGGTGTTAGCGCTGTGAAAAAGAAACGGTGCAACAAACTTAAAGCAACACATCTTATAAAATCAAGTTTGTTTACAATTATATAAAGATTGTGCGAATCTGAATCAACATTAGTACCAGGCATCTTCGCCATTCCGACATGCCGAAAGGATTAGCAAGCTAAAGGGGTATCGGGCGGGCCACATATGCCGCAGAACCGACGACGGCCGTTGGGGCAGACGAGTTCTGGAGTAGAGACCGTGGATCGGCACTCGCAGGGTGGGATGCCCCGCCGCCAGGTGAACCAAACGACCTGAAGAAGGTGGATTTTAATGTTTGGATGTTTGTTATTCAATCACGCTTCAACCACTGGACGGATCGGGATGAAACTTGGCACACATATAGGTTAGGTCTTGAAATAGGACATAGATTAGTTATTATCCCGAAAAACATCCCATTCCTACGGGAAATACATAATTATTTGTGATGTTAAGTTGTCCACGCGGACGAAGTCGCGGGCAACAGCTAGTTTATAATATTAGTAGGATTATTATCTAAAATGAATTGACTAGGTAGCTACTGTTAATATGCTTATTTCTTTAAACTTTTCTCTTAATGATTCTCTACAACGCAGATTATAGATTTGAGTGTATTAAGATCATTACCACAGAGTACTAAATATTATTACTGCGATCATCAATCAGCCTACCAGACGTGGTGATTATGGCAAATCCCACAATGTACAGCCCATCAAAAGTGGCATTATTTGGGGAGGCTTATGTTCAGCAGTGGACGTATTTCGGCTGATTTTATTTTATTTTATTTTATTAGGAAAGCTAACAGCTATTTTTACAAAATGTTACAATGTATGGATAAATATATGCCAATAACAAGCTTCCACATATAGGAAGTTGTATACACTGAACGGAGTAACAAAAAGAGAAAAAAGAAACAGAATACATGAAAAAACAAAAAACATGAGAACTACAACTAAAGAGTGCTTAAATATTAAACCAAAAATGGCTGAATGTGCGATCGATCAGTTAATAATAAATTGGTTAGAGCTACTTTAATGCTATGGGATTTGTTGACAAATATGTCGATGCGCTTGTTGTCATTTAACATATTAAATAGTTTGCAAGTCCTGGGAATGAAACTATTAGTTCTATAATTAGTGCGGCCAAATGGGATGTCAAGTAATAAGTTGCTACGCAGTTTTCTAGCTGGGGTCCTTAGACCAATCTTGCTGAGGAGCTCCGGACAGTCTAACTTGCTCTGAAGAATATTTGCTAATAGGCATACGTCGGCAATTTTCCTACGCTGATCAAGCGGTAATAGATGAAGTTTAGTACAACAATGGTTGTAGTCAAGATAGCCCAACCTGAACTTGAAACAGAGAAATCTTAAGAATTTCTTTTGTATTTTTTCAATTTTGTCAGATTGGATCGAATACTTGGGATTCCATATTTGTGATGCGTATTCCAGGTGACTACGAACATAGGCACAATACAATATTTTAATAGTTTTCATGTGTTTGAAACTTTTGGACGCACGGATGATAAAACCGAGAGCCTTGGAGGCTTTATCAACGATATGATTAATATGATTAGTATAAGATAATTTACTATCATGAATTACTCCAAGATCCCTGCACTCATTCATTTCGGCTAGTTCTTGATTTTGGATTTTATAGTCGTACTTAAACATATTTGTTTTACGTGAGAAGTTGATGAAGAAACATTTGGATACATTAAGATCCAATTTGTTTTCGCGACAGTACTCATCCAGCCTGAATAAGTCATCTTGTAATAGATGGGCCTCTGAAACATTATTAACTGCTTTAAAGACTTTCAAATCATCCGCAAAAAGAAGGAAATTTGAATTTATAAAACATTGGCCTATATCATTAATGAAAATAACAAAAAGGAGAGGACCCAGCAATGATCCTTGAGGTACTCCGGACGAGATGTCAGTCCAGGATGACTTAAAACCGTTCACAACCACCGCTTGTGATCTATTTTTGACGTAAGAGGTAAACCATCTGTAAAGATCTCCACGGATACCGAGTGACATAAGTTTAGAGAGCAGAATATCATGACTGATTCGATCAAATGCTTTACTATAGTCCGTGTAAATTGCATGCACTTGATTATGGTTGTCCATATTGTGGGACAGAAATTCGTTAAAGACTGTCAAATTAGACACAATGGATCTTCCCTTGAGAAATCCATGCTGCTGTGGAATAAAGATACATTTAAGACAGTCATAGAGTTGGTTAAATATTATGCGTTCAAAGATTTTGGCTATAAGACATAGTTTTGAAATCGGTCTATAGTTTTCCATTTTATCCCTAGAGCCCTTCTTGTGAATGGGAGTGATGAGTGCAGACTTCCATATGGATGGAACCGAACCTTCCCTTAGAGATCGTTCAAATAGAAATGATATAGGAACCGCTAGAGCTTCGGCACACTTTACTAAGAAAAATGCCGGTAGCGTATCGGGACCTGCTGATTTGGAGAGATCTAGTGACCTGAGAAGTTTAAGGACCTCGTCAGAGTTGATCTCAATTGCAGAGATATCACAGGGTGTATTAAGCAAATTCGGATCGAAAGATGAATTGGTAGTGGAAGTGTGAGGTGCCAGAAAATTAGAGGTGAAATAGGAGGAGAATAGCTCGCTTATACCCTCACCTGTGTCACTAGTCTGATTGGAATAGGTCATAGTCGCAGGATATGATCCGCTTCTACGCATTCCTTTCATGTAAGACCAGAACAGCTTAGGATTCTGAGTGATAGACTCCTCAATGCGAATCATATAATCTTTGTAACATTTTTCTTCAACTTCTTTGGCTCTGGTACGCAGTAGATGAAATGTGTATTCGTCGGACTTGTTACCATATATTTTAAACTTGGAGTGAAATTTAGATTTTTCTTTGATGATTTTAATAAGAGATGAGTTGTACCAGGGTGGGTATCTACCGTCACGGACTCGTTTCGTCGGAACGAATTCGTCCCTTAATTGAAAAATTATACGGTAGAAATTTTCAACCGCCTCGGTGACACTTCCCTCAGCAAGAAGAATTGACCAGTGGGTTTCCAAAAGGTTCTTACATATGCTGTCAAAGTTACCCCGCTGATAACAGTAAGTTAGACGATGGGGAGTAACGAGAGGGTCAATTTCAACAAAAGATGCGTGCACAATCAAAGTCTTGTGATACAGGTCCTCCTGAACGAGTGCATCTGAACAAAGTGAAACCGAGACAAGGTCGTTACAGAGAACGAGATCAAGTATACCATTATGGCTATTTTTGAAGCAGTTAAATTGCATTAGGTTGCATTCATATAACACATCAATAAAGTCCGAAATCTCCTCCACAGTGACCTTAGAAAATGACCGCACTGCGGAAATTGAAGGTTGAAGACTGTCAATACCAGAGGAGGGCGACCATAGGATATCACTCATATTAAAGTCACCCAGTAATAGAAATTTGTCAGATGGATAAGTCAGAGTTAAGTGTTTAAGGTTGGTTAAGAAATTTTTTAATTGTACAGCGAATTTATTTCCATTCTTTTGGTCACAGAGGTACAGTGTACATAAGTGCAACTTGTAAATAGATTTGGTACAAGGGTTACGAAGAGAGATTGTAATCCATAAGTCCTCGGCACTTGACTGCCAGCCTTGGTCATGTGTTACAAGTAGGTCTCGGCAGACTGCAACTGCCACCCCACCACCCATAGATTGATCTGTTGAGGCATAATCACGATCGCGACGCCATACCAGATACCTATCGTCAAACAGTTCACTGTCAGAAATGCTACTCAGTAACCAGGTTTCTGACAGTGAAATAATGTCATAATTAGACATTCTTAAATTACGCAAGAAGGTCGTAGTTTTGGTCCGGAGTCCCCTGCAATTTTGGTAGTAAATCATAAGATTAGCCATTGGTAACAGAAAGTGATAAATAAAAATATAGTTTGAATATAAAAAAGGGCCGATGTTTCACATCCCATTTTAACAAACAATGTGTAACAAAAAATATACCCATTTTAGTTTCAAACAGTAACATTAACAAAAATTGCAAATCAAATATACCTGCGTAAATATAATAATAAGACACTTCGTCATTGTAACGAGGCACCCATTCAATAGCGCAACATTGTTGCATACAATGACAGAGCTCATTAGTGAATAGTTGAACACGAAAGAACGCGATAAGGAAACATGCGTCTCTCAAACTGTTCGGGCACAAACATTCAAAATTAAGGAAAAGAGAATACGAAACATTGGTAACATAATCTAAAGATCTAAACAGATTTAAATTAGCTTCGGGATATCCTTTTCTGTTTTTATATTTATTATCTTCGACTGAGTATCCTTCCTGGCAAAAATTTTTGAGTTTTTTACCCAAACAAATTCGAAATTACAGTTCCTTGCATGTGCCTTCGTCTTAGTCAGTAACATTTTATTCCGAACAGTCAGATGATCGTTGACATAAATACGACTTGTACCATCAAGGTTTATATCAGCAGCGCATAGGGTCTTAATCAAGCGTGCAGCGGCAACAAAATCTTCTTTCGTGTATCTGTTCAAGAATGACACTATTATAGGTTTCGTTCTCGAACCTCCGTTTTCGCGACTTGGAACTCTGGTGATGAAGTTAATGTTGCGCTTGGAGATCGGGCACATTATCTTAGTACCTAATTTAGAAACAATGTCAAGAAGATTTTCATGATCTTTCATAGGAACCCCTTTGATTTCTACATTGTTTGATCTCATCCACTGGTCCCTCTCATTGAGATCCTCTTCCAATGAAGATACCTTCACTTGTAGTTCCGTGACCACATCTTGAACCTTCTCAACTTTTGTAAGTCTTGCGTCGAGGCTTTGCAACTTGTCAGACATTTTGCCCACCGATACTCTGAGGTCATTAATTTCATTTTTTATGTCCTTAATACCAGCAACAACATCCACCAACGGAGCAAGAGTGAGTTTGATATTGTTAAGCTCCTGCATAACTTTAGCTAAAGATGGTACTACGGGCGAGTCAACAGCACTAGCACCCTGTTTCACCTGACCTCCCCCAGACTTACATGCAGGACATTTCCATGTGGCTTGCCTATCACCAAGTTTGCGGTAACCAGTCTCGGTGATACCAGAACATGCGTAATCAAAATGACTTTTGCAGACGCTACATTGAATAGCGTCAGATACTTCATCATTGCATCTCCCGCATTTAACCATTGTGTTATAAGTTGATAACAAGTATACACTCAGGGATCACAAACACGAGATGCTGGCTGACAGATTGAGAAACACTGGCGTATAGCTAACAGACGTGCACTCACCATGAGAACTTTGTCGAAACTGATGATGATAATGAAGGGATCAAATATGTTTGCATTTATATGACGAAGGCTTATTTCGCATACAACGTTCGTCGCATTATAATTGTCTTATAAAAGCCTGTGATTACATACTAAAATCACATCTCATGTTCCTATTAGAGATTGCTATTCTTTCATAATGACTAGGTATATAGGAGGGAGCGGAAGCGGAGTCTTCCAAAACTTCAGGTACTTATTAAAAAGTTTACAAATTAACGATGTCATTAGAGGGAATATCCAGTATCCAGTGAGATGTACATAGCCTTGGGACTCATTACATGTTTCGCGAGAATTGTATAATAATGGATTTTTGATAAAATGCATGCATTCTTTAAGAAAACCTAAATACGTATTCGAATAGGTACATAATTTAAAGTTTCTATTAAAATTTAAGTGTGTTGTCGTTGAACTTTGTTTGCCTTGTAATATTTAAAATACAAAGTAACTTTGCAGGCGACTTCTCTGTTCTTCAAGTGTCGTTCAATCTCCAACGACACACGGGCTATTTCCTCATTCAAGTGTACGTGCCCTGCATTCTTATCGTCGTCCTCTCGTGGGTGTCTTTTTGGATACATCGCGAGGTAATATTACATTCCTTTACCCTTTTAGTGCCTCCTTAACTGACAATTTTCCTTTACCAACCTGTTTTTGTTTTTCAGGCCACCTCCGACCGCGTAGGGTTGGGAATAACGACTGTTTTGACTCTGTCGACGATAAGTTTGGACTCGAGGACCGATCTGCCAAAAGTAAGATACGCTACCGCTCTCGATTGGTTCCTGCTTGGCAGTTTCTTCTACTGTATTGCAACGTTACTAGAATTCGCTGGGGTACATTATTTTACAAAGGTAACAGAGAAATTTGATAAGCTTCTATTTATAACTTAAGGTAATAAAATGATCGTTAAGTTTTTTTTTTAGGTGGGATCTGGAGAAATCGTAATTGACGATTCCGAATGGGAGGAACTTATCGAAGAAGTGGGAGGAGATGCTTTCGCAGCGCGACAACTCGCTGTGCGTAGGCGAAGCTCAGCGCGCTCTACTACTAATTATGTGAGTTAACAATGGAGAGTAAGGAGAAAAAGACTCTTCAAAGAGCAGTATATTAGACGGTATCCCAGCAAAATCGTACGTTTACTAATTGTAATGATATTATTGCGGGAGATTTTTCAGTTAATCTGACGTCACTATTTAATTAGAGACCTATTGCCTCCGAACACCGCAATAACAAAACAATCATACCCTTAGTTATCTCTGACATTTTCAGAGTCTCTCTCTCCCGCGTCCGGCCCAAGGCAATTGTTCTGGCGACGACATGCCAGCCCAGGTCGAGCAGTCAGGCGCCGTAAGACTGACCATGGAGCGAACCACGCAGACCGAGTGCCGTGTGCCGCGCTGGCGGCAGCTACTCTACTGCCTCGCGGGAGACGACCGCTATCGGCGTCAGAGGCAGCGCGAGGCCGGCGGTGAGTATTACTCTACATATATCTAGACATATTTAGATCATTATAACGAAACAGTTTACAGACAAGACTACTGTGTTGGAGCAACTCGGTCGTATGGTGCTAGCTAGTAACTACCTAGCGCCCGCTATCGTCGTCTGACGGTGTGATGGATAAGTGTAAATTTAGACATCTAGCACCTGTTTATAAGTCAGGTAGGTAGCCCGCTCGGAATCAGAGCAGTGAAGCCAACAAAATGCAAATACATTTAATACAGGGCTGGATTTCGCACTTTCGCACAATAAATAGTTATGTAATCTGAGGCTAGTACAGTTAGATTGATTCCAACAGCGAAGCCCATCGAGCCGCTAGCGACTACTGCTCTACTGCCTAGCGGAGCAGATGGATGCAAAATATGGGAGGTCACTTAAGTATACTACTAACATGCAGAACAGAGCGAGTGCAGTGGAGCGCCGACACGCCAATGAATATATATTTTTTTAAAGTTTTCATTTAATATTTGGAAAATACTATTTCTCCTAGTTATTTATTTTTCTATTTTACATTGTGTTCCAGTAATTTTTGTGTTATCGATGACAGTAGAAAGGAAAAAGCTTCTCAATAAGAGTATCTGTTTTGAAGGAACCCTAGAAAAGGACTGGACTGTGTAAAATTTGAATTTGATAGCGAGAGACGACCGCCGAAACAACCGATCAAACTGACAATTGGCTTCAAAGTTGGTGGGCATGACCCCACTGACCACCACGTGAATCCCCCACTGTTTTAGCTACGCTTTATACTGTTATCATGACAATTTCGTTTTCACAGGAAGCCGTGGCCATATAAACAGCGTTTCGCACATAGACAGGGCTGCACGTGTTATGTTTCCAGCATCTTTCGCTCTGCTCAATCTGTTCTACTGGCTGGTGTATTACGCCTTCTCCAATGATGACTTCGCATGGAGCGACAACCCTATCAACTCTCTTTCTCATTGAGGCTGCAAATATGACTAAAAATATGAAAACCGAGACGTACATCTTAATCGTACGTAGACGTACTCTTAAAAACTCTGTATGTGCAAATGCACAACTCGAATGCCCATATGTTTCCAAATATCTACTTGCGTCCTGATTTGAAACTTGCGTTCTGGTGACTTATTCACGTCAATAACATCCGGTATCCGTGGTCAGATCGCGTTGTTAGTTCGATCTGACCACGTCCACTCTTTGTGTCCTGCTGTTTCTTGGTTTCTGTCATGGCAAGGAATAAACGTTCCTTCTTATTAGTTTTATTACGAATATCCTAGCCGAAATACTTAAATTTTTAAGGATTGAGGCTATAAAGACTCAAGATCGTCTGTTGTCCAAAATCCTTTTTTTAAATGTAACTATATTAACTTTAGTGTTACAAACTTAGAATAATATTATACGTCTTTCAAGTAGAGTCCAATTTGTTAAATATCTATTAAATAAAATCGTTAACTTCGCGTGTCTGTACATTGAAGATATTTGCAAAAAAATATTGGGGGGTCTAAGGATAAGCAACAGAACACATTTCAAATATTTTTGAAATTTTTGTCTGTTTATATGTTTGTCTGCGAGTTTGTGCACGCATCACTTAAAAACTACTGATCGGACTTTGATGGACTTTTCACAGAAACATGGGGCTTAATTTGGTGTAACATATAGGCTTTATTTCATTGCAATCGGTGCAGTCAATCAAAAGTTTATAGTTCCCGAAAACTCGCATACACTGCGAAGAATGTAGGGTGTAAATGTTCGACTGAATTCGTGAGCGGTAGCGGGAGCGGGTATGGTACCAGTGTAATTTGAGTGTTTCAAAATTCGCATTTTTGATTGAGTTAACCGATTACAATGAATTTGTGGTATACGTATGCAACAAAGTAATGTTGGTCGGAATTTGAATTGCGATGGATTAGTTACGAGGACTATATTTGGAGAGACGAGGGAAAGAGGTTTGAGCCGGTTGAGGGGAGAGCTGAGGGGAGGGTTGAGAGGAGGGTTGAGGAGAGGGTTGAGGAGAGGGTTGAGGGGAGAGTTGAATATCTGGACCTGGAACTGGGCCTGGGCCTGGACCTGGACTTGGATTTAAAGTCTATGTGGAAGTGGGATAGGGAGCGGAAGTGGGAATGGGAGCAGATCCTGTAGTCCACGCGAGCGGAGCCGCGGGCACAGCTAGCTATTAATAAATATTAATGGCGACTGTTTTTGTAAGTCATCATAAATTATTGTGACTCAACATTTATTAAAATGTAATAATATTTGTAGGATTTACTTAACTGTGTATCCGAAGCCAAAACATTAATACTTAGCCAAATGTTAATAATTATGCTAAAATTCTATACAAGTAGGTAATTACTTAGTGTAGTTTTGAGAGCGTTATAGGGGTAGCAATTTATTTCTGATTACAGGGTAAAACAGCAATGTTATATAGTATAAATATTATTTACGTAACAATATGACCGCCTCGTTGGCTTAGTAACATGGGCGTTAGACTCGAAATCCCTAAATCGTGGGTTTGTTTCCACTACGATCAGACATTAATTGATCCTGGTCAGTTTTTGTCTAACTCCCATAGCGCAGGGATATCTAGTTTATGATTAAACAAATGTAAGATGTATTATTCTTATTTTAAATAAATATTTCTAACTCTATTCCAGTTTAAAGCCAGTAAATGTAAGAGTTACACTTGCCATATTTGTTAGATGTTTATAAATAAATAATTATCTTAATCATGTGTGTTGTTACATAATAAAATCATAACAAAACAAATTACATTGTTTTATTAATAGATTCTGCTTGGTACTTACCTGAATATATATTTTTATGTGTATGTTATTTGCCCGCCTATGTCAAATCAAGCTAGTAAACTATGTGATATTAAGGTTCGCTGCCGCTTTAAAAGTGGATGCGGTTCGTTCGCTAGATGTGCACAGAGCCTTAAACATATCGACGGTTCCCGCTACAAATGTCGTAAAAGCCATTATGGCGAAAGAAGTCAACTTTTTAAATATAGCTCTCACTTATTTGAAATTAAATAGTGACGCTTATTACATGATAAGGAACTGGAGTTTTGATAATTTTTAAGCTATGTCAATTTAAAAAAGCTATTAACAAAAAATAATAAACAAAAAAACAAATTCTTAAAAGTCTTGCATTAGTTTTTAAGGCCTTTGTAGCGAGTACCGTTGATATAGATTTTCCCATTTATCATAATATTAGAGTGAATTGTAACCGTCAATTTGAGATATGTAAAAATAAAAAGCAAACATGTTTGAACATTATATTGTATTTCCCAAAATAACGCGATTGTTTAGCATGAACATATATTGATTATTGAAATGATCGACATGTTACATACGTAGGAAAAGTATAACAAACCGGGACAAGCAAGCACGCCCATTGTGAAATGTAAGGAATAATCGCATTCGTAAAACAAATATGCATATTTCTAGCGAAAATGCATAAAATAGTAATAAATAATATTGATAAGTAGGGTATCTACCACATATATAAAAAGATATGTAGATAATTTAATGTAGAACATTCAACTCTCTCAGTTTTATCAGAAAATAAAAAAATGCATATAAATGGCCATTTTGTTTCAAATAGATACATTTTGGCCTCCTTCAGTATTCTTTAAGGACGTTCTAAGGAAGTTTTAGGTATTCATAGGGGGGCAAACTTTTTTCATAATATGTTATAACTCCCGATAAAACTGATTTTGTACACTATTGTAAGTACTTACAATTTGTATGTTATAAAAGGTCTCGACTCGACGCGTACCTACGGATCGTCTTACGTAACCATATAAATATATGTAACTAAACCATTTATGGATTTAAATATTTCTTTACGATCTAATTTGTGTATAAGAGAACAGTTAAGTCACCAACATGTGAATCGCCACCATCAGGCTTCAAAGAGAGTTATGTTGAATATATAGATATCGTACTTTGCTAATTTCTCGATAAATCATTCCTTACATCTCTATACGTCTATAGAATCTGAATTCAGTTAGTGATTATTTAATGACAGTTCCTCTCATTTGAATATAATTGAGATCATAATGGTTGCAGTATGGATTATAACTAATTTAGAATGTTTGGACTAGGCTGAAAATTATCTTGCTGAATTCAGACCCCCATTTATTCATTATCGTCTTACTTATTACAGTCTTGCCATAGTATTAGAATAGACTGAGCATTTTACTCGTTTCTCTACATACATACTAACTTCATACGTAGGCAGGGAACTGCGCTTCTATATGGCGTGTGGAGTCACCATCTATATCCTCTCTATATTACAAATATTCGATCAATAATACATAATGTAAAATTCTTCAAAATATTTCCTATTAGGTGCAATATTCGTCATATATGTGAGAAGAAAAATTTCTAATTGAATCATTCACTTGGAATATACAATGCTTACATATAATTGGCTAAGAATACGTAAAACTTGTTTATAGGAAGAATTTATTATTAACAATTGGGTATGACCATGAAGGTAAAAACTCGATCACGCTAATTTTGTATGGATATATATTAAATTGCCAATGCTAATTTTGAAAATCGCTCATTAGGCATTTAGCCGGTGATACACATGCTAGTTAGGGCTGTCGTCCGTTATGCGAAGCGACGCGACATTGATGAAACGGGTCGCCAACATTCTGTTACGAAGTGTCTGCGATATCGACGACACGTCGCACGCGATTTCATTCAAAATAGAATGTATTTGCACATATATAATTTACTTTTGTCAACAGTTGTTTTTTTTTGTAAATCATACGTCTAATAAATATCATATTTAGATAAAAAATATATATTAGTTGCATTATTATGGCGGGAGAAATTATGTTAAAGTGATGTTGGCGATATCGCGGATATGTACGCTAAGCTGTACGCCGGCACACTGTACGTATCGCATACATGATTTCGATTAGTTCATTTTCGTCGCATCGATATCGCGTCGCTGTTGCATCGCATAATGGACGACGGGCCTTACTCGTACAAAAGCATTACATTAGATCGCCTTTTCATTTTTTACATGCGAGTACCGCTACGCGGGAAGAATGAACATGCCCTTTTTAAATATCATTATTCATAAGAATTCTTTTACAAATTTAGACCGAGTAGACTTCATTAGTAGCCTAATATTGGGCTTATTTGAAAGGCAAACAGGCATGATCGTTACCAGCAAGTGTATCGGATCGACGTTTTGAGCATGTCGGCTACTTTCAGCCATTATATTAAGTTTGTATTATTCTAGTTGCCATGGAAATAGCACGAAGCTTTAGTGGTTTTGAATAGGTAAAATACAGTGAAGGGCAAAATTTGTATGCACTTTTTGGTAAAAAATATGAATAACCTTAAAAGGAGCACAAATTTGTACTGTTTTAAATACTCATATGTATATTTCATTCCAGATTAATAGTCCTATGAAAACAAACGCATTTGCGTCTCGAAAACAAAATACATAATAGATGGTGTTCCTAAGTGGACCGCAAAGTTTACTTGGTAATACAAACCTATTTTTGCTGCTGGTGACCCTTTCATGTATATGTTACCGAGACGTAAATAGCGTTGGTTTTCATAGGACTATTAATCTGGAATGAAATATACACATTTTCAGATGTATATGTGTAATTATTTGTATACACCAAACGTTACCAAAAAAAAAGAAGATGCATTAGTTATAAAAAACTAAAAGCTCATAATTATGTAAACATTATATTTCTGTATATTTGTGACAGGATGTTGGATTTTCACCATGGAACCATTACATTGTATAAACTCTCAAAAATTATCCTTAGACCCCTTTTTTGGAAATATCTTCAATGTACAGACACGCGAAGTTTACGTTTTTATTCGAAATGTATGGCTGACTATTTATAATCTAAACCTTGATTTTGTACTAAAATAAGTGTTTACTAGCTTTAATCATGTATAGATATTTAAGACTTTTAGTATGTTCCCTTTATAGTAAAGTTGAGGGAGACATAATTATTGTAGTTACTGCATAGATACTTAACTACCAATGTGTACATATTTAAATTTTTAGGTGATTCCATATTTTTGGTAACATGTAACCTTTTATGAGAGATTGTGGTATAACATGTTTGTCCCTGATTGTACCATAGTGAGGTGTGGGACAAGTTTGTCTAACAACCGGTACCTAGCAACCTTTATCTGATTAGCTATTTCCACGACGTGCGATATTATTTTTTACCTTCATGGCTATGAATGATAGACTTTTTCCCTAGGCAATTTTCTCGTTGGTAAATTTATAAATATCACAATCACAAAAAGGTTTTAATCTAATATATTTGCTACAGCATGTTTAATTTTCCATTAATGAATTCTATTATATTTAGGGAGGTAAAATTCAAAGAGAGCTTACGAATATACATATTTTTTCAGTTTTGGTCCATCATTCTGTAAAAATATAAAATCACGACAATATGTTCACCGGACACATTTGCAAACCTTTATATTCTCTATAATAAATAGAAAATAGACATTTTAAAGGCAAATAGTTAAAATACAAGTGGAATGTATAGTTAAGGCTTCCATCATAAGTTTGAAAAGTACCCACTACTTTAACATTTAATTGGGAAAGAGTTGTATAAAAATTACCCTAGAATATTCTGCATTGGCGTTTATAAAACTATTAGTAAACATGTGACGTTTCTAGACAAAAGTCGTACGGCACTTTAAAATAACGTATAGCCCTGCTGGCCGGCAACCCAAAATGGATATTTTATATCGATACAAAAAGACGGCTCAGTCTTCTAAATGGATTTGCAAGTATACCACTGCACAAAAGTATAAACAAGCTGCAAGTGGTAAGTATCCCATACTGGTTAAAGATTTAGAGATATATTTATTGGAAAAGCCAAGCAGTTGCTTGCTTTTTTAACTATCTACCATTCGGTCTGTTAACAACTCTCCAGTAGTTTACATGTAACAAAAACAAATATATTGTAACCATACATCAATTGCCGTACAAATTCGTCTTAAAACGTCTCATAACTCGCATGTTTACATTAGACATGCATTTCATTCAAGATTATTGTTAGCTATTACGAACAGACAACAACGCAAGACAAAAAAAACAACAAACTTATATCAATAATCTCGTGCGCCTCATAATTATTACAATTTGTGCTAAATAATTAATATACAAAAAGTAGACAACACATTATTATTATACATATTTAAATAATATTAAGGTATAGACATATCTGGATTTGATATCAATTTATTTTCGGTGGACGGTAAAAGCATGCTTTTGAACACAAGAAAACGCAATTTCTTAGGCGCGTATCGCGGGGCGTGCGATTGGATTACAAGGATCTAGTATGGATGCTAGGTCCTTGGTGGATTCTACCACCATTATCAATAAACGTCACAGACGTAGCTACAATAGTATAAATATATTAATATGCTGTGATATAATATATATTATAGCAAGCTACCAGACACGGAGACGATGTTGTAATTTATATGTTGCCTTCATATCACTGACATTCGGCCATACCTTAATATATATTAATATAATATATTAGGGTATATTAATATATATTACAGTATAGCTTGGTAACCTAATAGAAATATACATATAGCTGCGTGTGTGGTCAGTAGTTACTCAAAGATTATTATAGAAAATATCATTCTATTAGCATTCGCACGCATATGTAATGGACTTGATTTTGATAATTTTTTTCTCCACTGAACTCCAACAGTAAAATATACGTTATTACCAAATTAGGAAAATATACTTAAAAACAATAAAAAATAATCAACACTACATACACTTAAAACGATCTACTCCACGACTACACAATATTAGTACCATTTATTTCGATTAAATAAATCGATCATTTTATTCCAAATATTTTATTAATTGCCCCAAATGGGTCAATAGTTACCTTTTTATATATAAAATATATTGATGTATAACGAAAAGGTTGTATTTATCAATATACATTTTATAGTTTAATGAGAATAGTCCAATATTTTACATTTTCCACATTTTGAAAAACGAACACAATTTTTTAGAATAATTATTACTACCTACTTGAATTTTTTTTCTAGAACAATTCAGGAACCCTTAAAATATTTGACTATTCTCAATAAAATCACATTTTAGACTAGATCACTGGTCACAGATTATAAATATAGGCAAGGTTTTAAATACGCTTGTATAATAATAATAATTTACTCAATGGTCACACTATGCCTATATAGACACACAAAGCTCATCTAATAATAAATTAATAGCCTAATTTTACACT
Organism: Esperia sulphurella; assembly: GCA_947086405.1. Lineage (NCBI taxonomy): Eukaryota > Metazoa > Arthropoda > Insecta > Lepidoptera > Oecophoridae > Esperia > Esperia sulphurella. Next base: position 11,904,023 of record OX352262.1, on the reverse strand, counting down.
CGGAGTATTTCTTCAAGCTCTTAATTTTATAATGCACAAATAAATAGGATAGAAAAGCATCACGCCACTTCTGAAAGAGTCAAAAGTGTACAATTTCATAATTTCTTTACAGTTACCAATACACAAAATATACAATAAAATCACAGATTCTACTTTTCATTATAAATATTTTCACCTACCTATATATCTTTTTTGCCTACGACAAGAAAAACGTTCATGTCATCTTTTCCCTTAACGTAAACGCTTCCGCGCGGTTCAAATTCGTATCTACTGGACAGAATAGGTATACAGGCCTCGCCCACCTGGATCCGCTTGACAACGCCCGTTGAGTCCATCCTCGAGGCTATGTTCACTGCGTCGCCCCAAATATCGTAGTACAACTTGGTCGTGCCTATAACACCAGCTGTGACGTCGCCAAAGTTGAAACCGATCCTAAGTATAAAATCAAACTCGAGCAGATCTTGGTTGAAGTTATCTACAACCCTTTGCATTTCTAATGCGAACTCCATCAGCTGATAGAGGTGGTCATAAGTACCGCGAGACGCGTGCCTCAAATCGGGGTTAAGCCCGCTAGCCGCCATAAAAGTGCTGCCTATAGTCTTTATCTTTTCAACGTGCTGAAACTCCGGCCGTTCCAACAACTCGTCGAAATCCGCAATCAATTCGTTCAGTACTCTAAGATACTCCTTACCCTTCAAATAAGATTCGTCGTACATTTCGTTGAAATTAACTATACTAGCAAATATTATGCCGACGTCCTTGTGATTCTCTGAATATTTGGCGGTGTTCTTGAGCTGGTCAGCCACGTGGCGCGGTATGATGTTGTGCAGCAACCAGTCCGCTTGATTTCTCATGTTCTGAACCCTCTGTTTGTCGCGGTTCGCCACCACGTTGCTATAGAAGCTCAAACGATAGCTGATCTCAAATTCTCTGTTAAGGAACCATACTAACATGAGCAATAAGCCTATATCTAAATAAAGCTCTATCAAATGCATTTTGTGCGGCATACCATCCAATTCTAATGTGCTATTCTTGGATCCCGATAAATCATCACTTGTCATATTACCAATTTCCGTTACATTCTGAGCGGCGATCGGCGGAGTCAGTTTAAGTTCGCTTTCCAAAAACTGATTATTCGCTTCATGACAGCCTAAAATGGCGAGGAAGAGAAATAAACCAGCATATAAAGTAACAAGAGTATTCTTGACCAGCCAGTTCATTTGCGTGAAATTACAGAAGTGTACTATACTTAGACATAAAAGGTAGACATAGAAAGACTGCTCGCCTTTCAAAATAGTCATCGTAGTGTTTTGGCAAGAGAAGTTGATGAGTACAGCTAGAATAGGCAGGCTGATCAACAAACAGCCCGACAAATGCCATGGGTACCAACTTGAAAGTTTTCTAAATATTTTGACAGATCTTCTGATCGCGTCATTGACAGCCGGGTCGTTTTTCGTCTTCCATTTCAAATAATGTCTATAAACGCAGAGCGACATCGCAACAGCCTCTATAAGAATAAAAAATATGAACCACCCGAGGGATCGTCGCCATTGATCGTAGAGAATGAACGTGGACGCGGTGACAGCCAAGAATATTATTGCCGAGACGAGAATATCCAAGGCGGTATTAAATCTTGAGGTGGTAAGAGTCGGTGGGAAGTCTTCGCTATCGTCGCTTCTGTGAGCTTTGTCCCTGTAATGCCTTTCCATTTCGGGCAGCTTGAAGAGTAGGGTAAATCTGTTGAGCGGTGGTTGAACAAAGTAGTTTATGCCTGACCTGGCATTGTCCTGGACGCAGCGTATGAGTTGTAAGTCTGATTGCTTGCGTAGTTTCTGCAGGGACTGCACTTGTTTCTCGTCGAGTGGCGGCGGGAGACGGCTCTTGGATGGCTCGTTGAGAGATGACTGACTGGACGTGTAGTATCCGGATACTCGGTGTTGCAACATATCGTTCTGAGATGTTGCCAGGACAGTGTGATTGAGGGCGAATATCTGAAATAGTTAAATACCTATATATCCTGTAGCACCTACTATGAATATTATGCTATAATAAAAACTAATACCTATTTATTTTTCTACTATGTACAATATAAGCTAATATAAAAACGCGTTACAGCATGAATACTGACGGCGTTACTCGCTGAATCGCTAAGCCAAGCCTTTTGTAGTTTTTACAGAAATATATTTTCTGCATAAACAATATACTGGGCGTCATTATAAAGTATTTACTGGGCGTCTTCGTTCGACAGTTCACTTCCGAGACGTTAGTTTTACTGACAAATAATTCGTAGGCTAAATACCATTAATCGTAAACTCGGAATGACCAAGGACTGTCATGTTATATATACTGATAGAAAAAAGTGGGCTTTATATCAGAAGGTACCGAGTAAATTTATATTTAATAATTTTAAATTTGATTTAAGACTTCAAACACTTTGATTTTAGATATTTTTTAATTATTTAAACATATTTACCATATCAGTTTTAAAAGTTTATTTACGTAAAATGTTTAGGAATGACTTTTCAATATGTACGTTTTAAGAGAATAATTAAATATGGGATCTTTATGGTTCAATATCCCCTTTTGAAAAGTCATTGGGGATTATCACCAACCTGATGCTGTATGCTGGACCGGCGGCTGGTGCTCCTGATGCCGGAGTCCTTGCGGCTGTTGACGGAGGGGCAGAGGCTCACGGAGTCGTCGGAGGCGCGGCCAGGCTGCGGCGACGGCGACGGCAGCGGCAGGTTCAACTTGCGCTCCTTGGGACGGACCAGCAGGTCCGCGTGGGTAGTGAGCGTGGAGCTACGGGCGCGACTCACCGACGGTACCTGCATAATAAATATATCCCCTTATAGGTCGAAACGATAAGTGTCGATATTCAATCGAACCTATCAGTGCCGCCTCAGTCCTGAGTTTGTCTTTTTTAGTTAAACTTTTTTTTATTACTTTGGCTTATATATCAATCTCTCGACTTATGGTATGGTACCCAGTCTTCCAGACAACAACATTATCTGGCCATCATAATTATCATCATATCATCCTTAGACGCCCACTGGAGCCCTTCCCCAATGAACGCCACCACACCAGGTCCTCCGCCCTACGCATCCAGCCGCTTCCGGCCACCTTCTTCAAGTAGTGGTTCTTCCTGGCGGTGGGGCGCGCACCCTGCGCGTACCGTTTCTGGGAGAGGCCTACACCAGTAGTGGACTTTTGACTACTTTTAGAGTGATGATCTACTCTTGACCCAAATTACTGATGGAAATACAAAATACTCGGTACTGTAACAAATACCTGGTTTTACACAAACATTTGCCCCGCCGCGCCGCCGGGAATCGAACCCGGGTCCGTTGGCATAGCAGGCAGATGGCTATCTACTGAACTAAACGCGTTTTTATTATATCGTCATTTGTTTCTAAAGGCAAATGTTGCAAAAAAATGCGTCATATTTAATTGCCGAATTCGTAGTTTTATCCAAACAAAACCTTATTATGATCATTCTACCTATTAAACTATATATTGGCCCAAATTTCAGGTCAATTAGTTTTTATTGCCTATTGTAACACCTTATTTTTGGTGTGAATGAATCTTCGTCTAGCGTCATCTAGCGGTCGCCGGCGGAACTACGTGTTGTTGACGTTAGGTTGCCAGTAGTCTAAATCGCTCGATAAAAATTGAGTTTATTCACATTTATTTTAAATTAACTTATATTGTGGCTTATTACTAATATTTACAAATGTTTTTTTGTAAATGTATCAATTTTTATAATTAATTTCTCATCAGTTGGTTAGTGTTGCCAGGGGAATAAAGAATTGATTCAGTTCCGAAACTAGGGTGACAGTTGTTGGTTGTTAGATTCCCCAATATGTAAATTCCCAAATTCCGTCTTTTTTTTGATGTTGTTTGAAGTTTGACACCGAACCCACTTTGTGGTTTATGGTTGTGTTTTACCTGAATGTTGGGAAGTCCGGGTGGCGCTGGGATCTCTAGTGGAAGACGGCCGTGTTGGATCTTGGAATGGATCGTCCATTTTGATTTGATCGCTTGACGAGTAGACGCCGTTCGTCGTGAACTTGGAGTGAACGTGGAGGCGTGGACGCATGTATCTAGCTACCACCTTTTCCTCTGATAGGTAAGTAAACCTTTTCTCCTTAAGTTACATGTGGAGAACGATGCTAGTTGGACTGATTGTAGTGGGCCTGCGTCCACATGGGACTGTTAGTGGTTATATGGTTGTTCCAGTCTAATCGTGGTGTTATTTGTTGATACAGGAGGCTGTTACCTCCGGGGTTGACATGGTGGAACGTTGTGGATGACCGGCATTCTTTCCTCCGACAGGTAACCTCTTTTTTTTGTTAAATGTGGATATCTTTGTTGGATTGTCATTTGTGAAGGGATTAGCGTCCATGTGGGATATTTAATAGGCCTGCGACTTTCCCATAGTCTAAATGAAGTATAATTTGTTGAAACAGGAGGCGTTTGGCGGGGGCCAATTATTTGGCATGCGCTCATCTGTTGCTGAGGGCCAACTGTTTGGCATGCGCTCATCTGTTTGCTGAGGGCTAACTGTTTGGCGAGGTCTCAACAGTTTGGAGGGGGCTGTCTGTTTCCTACCAGCCACTCCCAACTGGTTCAGCTCTAACAGCTTGACCACGGTGGAGGTAACCTTTAGGAGGTTCGGACAGAACATAGGAGGTACCTCGGGTGGCTGCTTTGGCCCCCGATAGACCAGTATAATACATTAATCAACATTAATAAACTTTGGAAGCGTCACCGACCAAGCGTTATAAAAGGGCCCATATTTAATTGTTACATATTATGTTTGTAGGATAACGGATTGGTAGTAAAGTCTGTCTTTTCTAGTAAAATATTATATTATGGTGGATCTGGCTTCACCGATCCACTGTAGATAAAACCAGACCATATTAAGTTGTTTACCTAACCTTTTTTTTGTCAGATAACGGAGTGTACTATTTGATTATATCTTTTATTTTTAATAAACACTTTTCCCGATTTCCCTCTTTTATTTTCCCACGGGAAAAGGGGTGTTTCAGTGGCGCCCGAACAGGGACCCTTTTAACGCGAAATAGTTCTCTTTGGCTGGTCCCCGAGCTCAGTCATAGGTTGGTCGGTGACGTATTTTTTTTCTTTTCGAGATTGTTGTGGAGTAACGTTTAAATCAAGTGCGGTTACGCATATCAGCCCTATACCCTTATGGTAAAATAAAGTACCTTTCTGTACTTTTTGTGTACTTTAGAGATAGTGCCGTATTTTTTTGTTCAATTTGCTAATAACTAATTGTTGTATTTTGAAGTACTTTAATGGCACCTTTGTGCCTATTGTTAAAATAAACTCCAGCTATATTTGAGACTTTTTAAATGGTGCCTTTGCTACCATATTTTTGATTTGTTCTGTTTTGTGTTGGAGTAATCACCTACTTTGCGTGATTACTATTGTATTTACTTTTATGTACTTAAATACGAATTTGTTTATTATAAGCTTGAAGCACCTTTGTGCCTATTGTGAAACTAAGCTAAAGTTATTTCTGCGGCTTTTGAAACTGGTGCCTTTGCTACCATATTTTTGATTTGTTCTGTTTTGTGTTGGAGTAATCGCCTACTTTGAGTGATTACTATTATATTTACTTTTATGTACTTAAATACGAATTTGCTTATTATAAGCTTGAAGCACCTTTGTGCCTATTGTGACACTAAGCTAAAGTTATTTCTGCTGCTTTTGAGAGTGGTGCCTTTGCTACCATATTTTTGTATTTTTTGGTTTGCGTTTGAGTAATCCCCTGCTTTGCGAGATTACTATTGTATTTACTTTTATACACTTGAATACAAATTTACTTACTATAAGCTTGAAGTGTAAAACGGCTTGGTCGGTTACGTTATTTTTGCATTTATTCCGGATTTGCGTACCCCGGATTTGCTTGACTTTACTTTTACCCTACTTGCTTTGAATTAGTAGCATTGTTATTACCTTAACTTTCCCCAAAATGGAGGAAAGGCCTATCAAATTCCACCTTCTAAATAGGGATGAACTGGTATACGAAATAAAGATCCGGGACGCCGTGCCTGAGCCTACCGTTGAAAAGATGCGGACCCAGGTAAGGAAGTTAGTTCGGGAGGTTCCCACTGACGAAATCGCGACGTTTGATGGAGATGTCTCGTCCGAGCTTAATGATATCTCTGACAAATTGGGGGAGCTGACCGCTCTCTGTACAGCCAAAGCCCCCATGCTGAAATCACTTAATAGAATTCACGCGTTGGGTAACCACCTCTATCACCGCCTGGGTCGGGTTCAACCGGTTGACGAGGCGGATGCTGCTAGGAAATTGGATCTGGACGAGAAGCTTCTCGCCGTAACCCAGCGCCTGGATCGAATGTTTGTCACTTTTAAATCTAGCTTGGAGGAGGAGACGGGGGAAGACGGGAAGGAGGAGATTCAGTCTGAGAAGGAGCCTACTCCCGTAGGTGACATCTCGCTACAGCCCCCCGATAAGGATCAACCCCTAAAAAAAAAATTGGACTCTAACTCATCTCCCCTTGTCGTTTGCGATCGCGGCGCGGGGGTATATAAACTGAACCTTAAATTCAGCGGGAAGGAATGCATCCTGGAGTTTATCCAGCGGTTAGAGGAATTGTGCCAGTCCCGCGGTATTACTCATACGAAATTGTTCGCTTCGGCTTCGGAAATATTCGTGGACGAAGCCTTATATTGGTTTCGCGGGTCGAAATCTAGTGTAGCCTCGTGGGAGGAGCTGAAGGCCCTCTTGTTGGACGAATTCCTACCACTTGACTACGATCATCTTCTCTTACAAGAGATCCGCCTGAGAACCCAGGGTACCGATGAGAGCATAGTTAATTATTTGAGCGTCATGCAGAATTACTTTGGGCGTCTGCGGAAGCCTCTTACCGATGAGGAAAAGTTGACGATTGTCACTTACAATATTCGTCCTTTTTACTCGTCCCAGTTGGCTATGCATCCGACCACTACGTGGGCTGAACTGAAGAGCCGGTGCCGTCTGCTGGAACATGCCAAGAAGCGTGCGGACGCTTTCTTAGAACCGAATTTACTTAAAGATGGTCTGCTAGCACCTGATTTGTCATACCAGTCTAAGACCCCTACCCCCCAAAATAAACCGTGCGCAGTTGTTGAGAAGAAAGACGCTTCAGATAAGTTCTGTGTTCGCTGTAGGACCATTGGTCACTTCCTTGGAACTTGTTCCGCCCCGCGGGTTTTGATCTGTTATGGATGTGGGGAAAAGGACGTGACCACGAGGAATTGCCCCAACTGCGCGCGCCGACCGGCAGATGCCCCTAAGGACGGTCCAAAAAACCCGCAGGCGTGAACCAGAGGCGTAAGACTTCTTCTTGCCCTCCTACAAATGATAAACTCGATAAAAAGGACTGGACCAAGTGGTTATCATATGTGGGAAATTTCTTTTCTTCTTTTAAAAGGAAGGAAAAGCCTTTGGTTCACGTGATAGGCGGGACCGATAATAGACCATTTATGACGGTTGATATACATGGGACGAAATGTTGCGGATTGTTGGATTCCGGATCGGAAGTTTCTATTATAAACAAGGATATTCTGGGAGGAAATTCTAGAGATTTTACTTTGCATAAGTCAATTGACTTGGATTCTATTACTACGGCTAATGGATCTTCCTCACCTGTCACCGGTTACATGGAACTCCCGGTTACGGTAGGGAGCAAAACCATGGTTGTAAGATTTTATATAATACCAGGGGTTACTACTGACCTTCTTTTGGGCATTAATTTTTGGAGGGCTTTTGGCATCGCGCCAGAAATCCTGTCGCTGTGTAGGGATATGCCCACTGATAGGTCGGAGAAACGCTCGGTTTCGGAAGCTCGTTATTTGCGTGACTTTGAGTCACTGGATGAGTCACAGAGGCATCGCGCCTGCGAAATAATTAGAGGATTTGAAAATATTGCGGCAGAGAATAAGGGGTTAGGTCGCACTCATTTAATCACCCATACGATTGACACCGGCGAGGCTGCGCCCATTAAGCAGAGGTATTATATGATGTCTCCGGAGCGCCTGGATGAGCTGAACCGGCAACTAGATGAAATGCTGCGCGATGATGTGGTGGAGCCCAGTATTAGTCCTTGGAACAGTCCCGTCACTTTGGCCCCAAAAGCTGACGGTTCTCTTCGCTTTTGTCTGGACAGCCGCAAGCTGAACGCGGTGTCCAAACACGACTCATACCCCTTACCGTATATAACCCATATCCTGGATAGGCTTAGAGAGGCTAAGTACCTTAGCTCAATCGATTTGAAAGCCGCCTTTAATCAGATTCCCTTGGACCCTTCCTCCAAAGAGAAGACGGCGTTTACCGTCCCATCGCGGGGACTGTTCCAATTTAAAGTCATGTGCTTTGGTCTGACTTCAGCCCCTGCTACCCAGCAGAGACTGATGGATCGTTTGTTCGGACCCGAGTTTGGAGACCGGATCTTTATTTACTTGGATGATATTGTGGTGGTAAGTTACTCGTTTGAGGAGCATATTCGCCTTTTAGGAAGGGTTTTGGAACGTCTAAGTGAGGCTAACTTGACTATCAATCTATCCAAATGCCATTTCTTCCGCAAACAATTAAAGTACTTGGGGTTTGTAGTAGATGAGAACGGCTTGCGGACAGACCCGGAAAAAATCCGCGCGATGGTGGAGTTTCCCACCCCTTTATGCCGTAAGGATGTTAAGCGTTTCCTGGGTACGGCTTCATACTATCGCCGCTTTATTAGAGACTTTAGCCAAATAGCTGCCCCCCTGAATGCGTTGACTTCAACTCGGAAGAATGCTCCGCCGTTCGATTGGTCGATGGAGGCCGAGTCTGCCTTTACTGAACTTAAGAATGCCTTAACTTCTGCTCCGGTGCTGACGTGTCCGGATTTCTCCCGGCCTTTTGTGGTTCATGCCGACGCCTCTGAGTATGGCGTTGGTGGGATGATCACCCAACTGGCGTCAGATGGGGAGGAGCACCCCGTGGCTTATTGTAGCCGTTCCCTTAATCCCCAAGAGAGGAACTACTCCGCCACCGAAAGGGAGGCCCTGGCTGTAGTGTTTGTGGTTGAGCATTTTAGGCCCTACCTGGAGGGAAGTAAGCCATTCAAAATTATAACGGACCATGCAAGTCTTAAATGGTTCCTTAATCTCAAGAACCCTACTGGCCGGTTGGAGCGTTGGGGTTGTCGTCTCTCCCCATATAACTTCACTATCGAGCACCGTCGCGGGTCTGATAATGTCGTGCCGGATGCTCTGTCCCATGGCGTGTCAGTTTTCTTAGTAACTTCCTCCACCGCGGACGCATGGTTCCGAAATATTTATGCCCGTTGTCAGGCCAGACCTCAATCTTGTCCCAATTACCAACTGGTGGACGGGAGGCTTCTACGTTATACAAAAAGTAAATCGACCCTTACGGGAGACTTTGATTGGAAGGAGGTGGTTCCGTCCGAGTTGAGGTTGGACCTTATTAAGGAGCACCATGATACTCCCATGGGCGCTCACTTTGGAGCCGACAAGACTCACAAGCGTTTGCGCCTTGGGTTTTTCTGGCCTGGGATGCACGAGGACGTGTTGAACTATGTCTCCCAGTGCTCTAAATGTAAGGCGTATAAACACTCGAACCGACCCACACCCGGTTTAATGGGTGACCCCAAGGTTTGTCGCCGGCCCTTCCAGTGTATCAGCATGGATTTAGTTGGTCCACTGCCGCCGTCCCGGCAACAGAACACTTTCCTCTTGGTGGTTGTGTGTTGTTTCTCTAAGTACTGCCTTTTATTCCCTTTGAGACGTGCCACTAGCAAAGTTATAGCGCAGCGGCTGGAGGATCATGTATTCATGGTGCACGGTGTGCCACAAACGATCATAGCGGATAATGGCCCCCAATTTGTGGGACATGAGGTGAGATCTCTTTTCTCCAAATACAATGTCCCTCAACTACATTTCACCCCAGTTTACTGTCCACAGGTAAATACCGTGGAACGTTACAATCGTACGATCGTTACTGCCATCTCGACCTTGGTGGGTGATGACCACCGATCCTGGGACGTCAATATCCATAAAATCCAGTTTGCCGTTAATACTGCGGTTAACCAGTGTACTGCTTTCTCCCCCTTTATGTTAGTACACGGTCGCGAGGCGGTTTTGGATGGAGCGGTGTATGGGGACTGTGAGGACATAGAAGAGGTCGACGTTGACAGCCGGAGTGACTACGCAACTCAATTGGGTGATTTGAAACCCGTGTTCCAGAAGGTGTGTGAGGAGCTGCAGAAAGCGCACTCTTATAACGCTAAGTACTACAATCGTCACCGCCGGGACGTGGAGTTCGATGTCGGAGACGTGGTTTGGAAACGCACCCACCATCGGCACTCGGCACCCAACATACTTGGATGATATTGTGGTGGTAAGTTACTCGTTTGAGGAGCATATTCGCCTTTTAGGAAGGGTTTTGGAACGTCTAAGTGAGGCTAACTTGACTATCAATCTATCCAAATGCCATTTCTTCCGCAAACAATTAAAGTACTTGGGGTTTGTAGTAGATGAGAACGGCTTGCGGACAGACCCGGAAAAAATCCGCGCGATGGTGGAGTTTCCCACCCCTTTATGCCGTAAGGATGTTAAGCGTTTCCTGGGTACGGCTTCATACTATCGCCGCTTTATTAGAGACTTTAGCCAAATAGCTGCCCCCCTGAATGCGTTGACTTCAACTCGGAAGAATGCTCCGCCGTTCGATTGGTCGATGGAGGCCGAGTCTGCCTTTACTGAACTTAAGAATGCCTTAACTTCTGCTCCGGTGCTGACGTGTCCGGATTTCTCCCGGCCTTTTGTGGTTCATGCCGACGCCTCTGAGTATGGCGTTGGTGGGATGATCACCCAACTGGCGTCAGATGGGGAGGAGCACCCCGTGGCTTATTGTAGCCGTTCCCTTAATCCCCAAGAGAGGAACTACTCCGCCACCGAAAGGGAGGCCCTGGCTGTAGTGTTTGTGGTTGAGCATTTTAGGCCCTACCTGGAGGGAAGTAAGCCATTCAAAATTATAACGGACCATGCAAGTCTTAAATGGTTCCTTAATCTCAAGAACCCTACTGGCCGGTTGGAGCGTTGGGGTTGTCGTCTCTCCCCATATAACTTCACTATCGAGCACCGTCGCGGGTCTGATAATGTCGTGCCGGATGCTCTGTCCCATGGCGTGTCAGTTTTCTTAGTAACTTCCTCCACCGCGGACGCATGGTTCCGAAATATTTATGCCCGTTGTCAGGCCAGACCTCAATCTTGTCCCAATTACCAACTGGTGGACGGGAGGCTTCTACGTTATACAAAAAGTAAATCGACCCTTACGGGAGACTTTGATTGGAAGGAGGTGGTTCCGTCCGAGTTGAGGTTGGACCTTATTAAGGAGCACCATGATACTCCCATGGGCGCTCACTTTGGAGCCGACAAGACTCACAAGCGTTTGCGCCTTGGGTTTTTCTGGCCTGGGATGCACGAGGACGTGTTGAACTATGTCTCCCAGTGCTCTAAATGTAAGGCGTATAAACACTCGAACCGACCCACACCCGGTTTAATGGGTGACCCCAAGGTTTGTCGCCGGCCCTTCCAGTGTATCAGCATGGATTTAGTTGGTCCACTGCCGCCGTCCCGGCAACAGAACACTTTCCTCTTGGTGGTTGTGTGTTGTTTCTCTAAGTACTGCCTTTTATTCCCTTTGAGACGTGCCACTAGCAAAGTTATAGCGCAGCGGCTGGAGGATCATGTATTCATGGTGCACGGTGTGCCACAAACGATCATAGCGGATAATGGCCCCCAATTTGTGGGACATGAGGTGAGATCTCTTTTCTCCAAATACAATGTCCCTCAACTACATTTCACCCCAGTTTACTGTCCACAGGTAAATACCGTGGAACGTTACAATCGTACGATCGTTACTGCCATCTCGACCTTGGTGGGTGATGACCACCGATCCTGGGACGTCAATATCCATAAAATCCAGTTTGCCGTTAATACTGCGGTTAACCAGTGTACTGCTTTCTCCCCCTTTATGTTAGTACACGGTCGCGAGGCGGTTTTGGATGGAGCGGTGTATGGGGACTGTGAGGACATAGAAGAGGTCGACGTTGACAGCCGGAGTGACTACGCAACTCAATTGGGTGATTTGAAACCCGTGTTCCAGAAGGTGTGTGAGGAGCTGCAGAAAGCGCACTCTTATAACGCTAAGTACTACAATCGTCACCGCCGGGACGTGGAGTTCGATGTCGGAGACGTGGTTTGGAAACGCACCCACCATCGGAGCGATGCCGGAAGGCATTTCTCTTCGAAATTGGCACCCAAATATGAGCGCTGTCAGATCGTGCAAAAGCTGTCCCGTTTGGTCTATGTGGTGGTAGACGAAAACGGTAAGTCCAGCCAATGCCACGTGAAAGACATTAAGGGCGTGGGATGAGACCCGAGTCGAGTGCTTACGGCTTCCTTCTCCTAAGTTTGTTACTCGGTAACTTTCTGTTTTTTTGTAGGTTAGGATGTTAGTAAATAGTTTTGATGCGGTTGGAGGGTCCGTAGGCCACCTTCATGCGCGTGACGAGCTCTCTGCGAGCCGTTACGATGCCAAGGACCACCAGCCCCATTTGAAGAACTGTGGTTTTGCGAATTTCCGCGGGATTAAGTAATTTTATCTGTGTTATTGCGGGAACGTTTATGACTTCGTCTTGTTGCTCTACGAGCGCAGTTTTTGGCGTACGTTTGTGTTGGGGGTTTTGGTTTCGACGAGGGCGTCGATCGAATTCCCTGCGTGAATTCTTGCGTGGTTGGAGAGGTACTGTAACACCTTATTTTTGGTGTGAATGAATCTTCGTCTAGCGTCATCTAGCGGTCGCCGGCGGAACTACGTGTTGTTGACGTTAGGTTGCCAGTAGTCTAAATCGCTCGATAAAAATTGAGTTTATTCACATTTATTTTAAATTAACTTATATTGTGGCTTATTACTAATATTTACAAATGTTTTTTTGTAAATGTATCAATTTTTATAATTAATTTCTCATCAGTTGGTTAGTGTTGCCAGGGGAATAAAGAATTGATTCAGTTCCGAAACTAGGGTGACAGTTGTTGGTTGTTAGATTCCCCAATATGTAAATTCCCAAATTCCGTCTTTTTTTTGATGTTGTTTGAAGTTTGACACCGAACCCACTTTGTGGTTTATGGTTGTGTTTTACCTGAATGTTGGGAAGTCCGGGTGGCGCTGGGATCTCTAGTGGAAGACGGCCGTGTTGGATCTTGGAATGGATCGTCCATTTTGATTTGATCGCTTGACGAGTAGACGCCGTTCGTCGTGAACTTGGAGTGAACGTGGAGGCGTGGACGCATGTATCTAGCTACCACCTTTTCCTCTGATAGGTAAGTAAACCTTTTCTCCTTAAGTTACATGTGGAGAACGATGCTAGTTGGACTGATTGTAGTGGGCCTGCGTCCACATGGGACTGTTAGTGGTTATATGGTTGTTCCAGTCTAATCGTGGTGTTATTTGTTGATACAGGAGGCTGTTACCTCCGGGGTTGACATGGTGGAACGTTGTGGATGACCGGCATTCTTTCCTCCGACAGGTAACCTCTTTTTTTTGTTAAATGTGGATATCTTTGTTGGATTGTCATTTGTGAAGGGATTAGCGTCCATGTGGGATATTTAATAGGCCTGCGACTTTCCCATAGTCTAAATGAAGTATAATTTGTTGAAACAGGAGGCGTTTGGCGGGGGCCAATTATTTGGCATGCGCTCATCTGTTGCTGAGGGCCAACTGTTTGGCATGCGCTCATCTGTTTGCTGAGGGCTAACTGTTTGGCGAGGTCTCAACAGTTTGGAGGGGGCTGTCTGTTTCCTACCAGCCACTCCCAACTGGTTCAGCTCTAACAGCTTGACCACGGTGGAGGTAACCTTTAGGAGGTTCGGACAGAACATAGGAGGTACCTCGGGTGGCTGCTTTGGCCCCCGATAGACCAGTATAATACATTAATCAACATTAATAAACTTTGGAAGCGTCACCGACCAAGCGTTATAAAAGGGCCCATATTTAATTGTTACATATTATGTTTGTAGGATAACGGATTGGTAGTAAAGTCTGTCTTTTCTAGTAAAATATTATATTATGGTGGATCTGGCTTCACCGATCCACTGTAGATAAAACTAGACCATATTTAGTTGTTTACCTAACCTTTTTTTTTGTGTCCGATAACGGAGTGTACTTTTCAAGCGTTATAAAAGGGCCCGTATTTAATTGTTACATATTATGTTTGTAGGATAACGGATTGTACTTTTCTAGTAAAATATTATATTATGGTGGATCTGGCTTCACCGATCCACAGTAGATAAAACCAGACCATATTTAGTTGTTTACCTAACCTTTTTTTTTGTGTCCGATAACGGAGTGTACTTTTCAAGCGTTATAAAAGGGCTCGTATTTAATTGTTACATATTATGTTTGTAGGATAACGGATTGTACTTTTCTAGTAAAATATTATATTATGGTGGATCTGGCTTCACCGATCCACTGTAGATAAAACCAGACCATATTAAGTTGTTTACCTAACCTTTTTTTTGTCAGATAACGGAGTGTACTATTTGATTATATCTTTTATTTTTAATAAACACTTTTCCCGATTTCCCTCTTTTATTTTCCCACGGGAAAAGGGGTGTTTCACTATATATATGGATAATAAGTGTTTCCCCAAAAATGTAACAACATTACTGAGTCATTTGCAGTCAGCACATTGAACTCACCTCAATATTATTAGGCCTGCCATATTGTGACCTGTAGCTGCTGCTTCTAGCGAAAGGCGACATGTTACTCCTAGACTGACTCAAGTACGATCGTATGTCTATTATTTCTCGTTCAAACGAGGCCGCCTCCTGACACTGTGGTATGTTCAGCTTGCTTCCACTCTGCATTGGCCTGATTATGTTATTGTCATGAGATTCTATCACTATAGGCACTTGTTGGTAGCCGTTGTTGGTTTGTAAGCCAGTGCCATCTCCGCGCTCCAGGAAATGTATTGTTTTGTCACCGTAGCACTGCTTCTTCATCTCATGTAGCGGCGTATCCGAATGCTTCCTCAAGAACTTGGGCACTTTCCAATTTTTGAGTTTAGTCGTATACTTGCCATAACTCCCTGGAAAATGGTAGTTAGCAAATCATCGCAATGTCTGTTTTATATGTAAAAATAGCTGCGTCTGGGATAAACCCCGGTCCGCCCGGCTTTAGAACCATTATCTTAAGAAGATATAACGTCCGATAATAAAAGTATATAAATAGTACCTAACTATGATCGTGACGCGAAAACTTATTACAGTTTTGTTTATCTCGCAACTCGGAATAGTATGCACGAGATGTTAGCAAACTATTTATCAACCAATCACTTAGCATGAACATACTATTTGAGCCATAAATTAGATTTATCGTCTACGATAATCTTAAAGAAACGTGAAAAGATTAGAGCTATTTGACACTTCAAATGTTAAAATAAGGTATACTGTTTTATGATCATTTAGAGAATATTTTTGTATAGATGTACCTATTACAATACAATACCCACATTGTTCGTCAATACTATTGAGCGCCGAACTGGCGCCACGAAGACAGTTAATCAACTTTAGTTTACTTTGTTGAAATTTCTTTACGAAGTTGAGTCAGATTTGGTACATTTATTATAACTACATAAATTAACTACCTACCTACAGTTCTTATCAGCTCGAATAATTTGGCGCATCTCAATTTGAAACCGTTTCTGATCTAAGTGTTACTTGATTTAATTATGACTGAGAGCATCACCTTCAACTAATGAGGAGTCATGTTATATCTTATCTGCGACTTGTGCCTTGTGCCACTGATAACTAAGACTTTTCCACAGTTCAATTCATAATATCAGCGTATGGCGAGGCAAACAAACGAATCCGATACGGGGTGATGACATATTGAGACTTCACCAATACAAACCTAACGCAAACAACATGATCATGAACTACTGGCACTATCACGGCTAATCTGGAGCACGCGATCTTATAATCCGTTTATCCACCCAATTCAACAACTGTAATATAGCTTCTGTGTGTATTTTATACGTATGTAATAAATATCTGGACAGTTGAAGTTTTATTTGCTTAGCTATATACATTTTAGTATATAGCTAAGCAAATAAAGTTATTTTAACTTAAAAATTTAAGTACAGTTGCCTTCGATCACAGAAAAAATATGGATACAATCCTACTATCCTACTAATATTATAAATGCGAAAATTTGGATATTTGGATGTTTGTTACTCAATCACGCTTCAACCATTGGACGGCTCGTGGTGAAACTTGGCACACATATAGGTTAGATCCTGGAATAAGATATAGGATAGTTTTTATCCCGAAACAACATCCAATTCCTACGGGAAATACATAATAGTTTGTGATGTTAAGTTGTCTACGCGGACGTCTATTATTATATGATTACTTCAATGTGATTGCCGTGGCTATGGTGGTAGTGTACCGCGCAATACGCGAACGCGACCGTTCGACATTAAGCGATCGCTAGCGATATCGTGTCATCCTTTTATCCAGTTTTTTATTTCGTGATCGAAAACTGTCGAATGCCCAAATTCATTGCAATTTAGACCTTATCATTATAATGAAGGTAGGCTGGTGTAGACTTAACTTTTACTACCCCTACTTTTATGTGGGTGTACCTGGAACTAACTCGTCATCGTCATACAGACTTATGCTAATAAAGAGGCAAACAAATTGTTCGTAAATAAACTCACCAACAGACGTCGGGCTTTTCGATGAACTGTCAGTCCTCTCAGGGAATCCTTTCTCCCTTTTCTCGTCTAATTCTCCGTCAGAATCCAAAATACTAGGCAGTGAACTGGCTTTGGTACGAAAATGGAATGATGTCGGCGACAGGAAGTTATGTGCTTCAGACTTTCTTGGGCCAAGTCTCTGGTCTTTCGACCCATCGCTATCTTTCGAGGAAAGCGGTAGCGGGGAGTGGTTATAGGAAATGGCGGATTGCGGGGAGGCTGCGGGAGATATAATGAGACGTAAGTTTATGGGATTGGATGGGGAGAGGCACTGGTCGTGATCGTACGGAGAGTGCAGCTGGCGGCCTTCAATGAAGTAGGTTTTGTGACCTGAATATACATACAATGTTTTAAAAACTAATTTTATTTAATCTACTCAGTAGTTTTGTTAACATCCCTCACCAAATACTTCCTCGCCCTCCTCTAGCACATAAGATCCTCCAAGGAATGCACTTGTTTCCTCCGAAATATGGACGCGGCCTGGTCGTCCCGTAGACTCCATTTTGTTGGCAAAGGTCACGTCGTTGCTCCACACATCGAACTTGAACCTGCGCTTGCCCACAATCCCACAAAGCACGGTTCCGGTGTGAACACCCACTCTCATATTAATCCCCTCATCACGTTCTCTATCGAACTCCTGTATCGCATCTATCATACCTACAAAACAAAACGCAAATAATCATAACAAGCTGTTTACTTGACCTACAACACAGCCATAACACTAAGATCTAATAATACATACCTAATCCCATTTCCACACAACAAGTAGCGTGATCAGGCCTCGGCTCAGGGCAACCAGAAACACAGTAATAACAGTCCCCTAATGTAGAAATTTTCTCGCATCCATGATTCTGACAGAGCTCATCAAACTTCTCAAAAAGATCATTCAATATGTTGACTAATTCTTCAGCACCTTTGCTACTAGACATCCTTGTAAAGCCGACAATATCAGCGAAAAGTATACTGACATTGTCCATGGAACTCATGTTAAAAGGTCTAAATAATGATTTAATATCTGAAGCTCCAGGATTCGAGTTTCGTGGGTTCAGGGGATCGTGAGTCTTTATATTTGAGTCTGACTCCTGTACTTGCTCCTCCATCAGCCAGCTGGCAAGTTTCGGCGGCATCACTGAATGAATCATTTTCTCTTTCAACTGCTTCTCCATCTCCAATTGTCGCCTTACCAGCAAACTTTGCCCTACTTTCATAAATGTGCCACGCATTCTTACAAACGTCATTAAATAAATATGTACACCAATAATGTGCACACAGAGCTGAAGTAAAATTCTCACAAGCAATCCAGGATACTGCCATTCTTGTTCACTTAAATGCAAGACTATGTTCAGAACTTCAAACACTATTGAATACAACAGTCCAATGATTACACAGGCAAACAGTGGCAATGGTGTCAGTGTATATACGATCAACAGGATTTCAATGCACATGGTGAAGTGTCCCGACTGGCTGATGTCTGCAGCCTGAGACACTACTACATCGAGTTGAGTGGTCAGACTCACCAGAGACAGGCTGAGCGTACATAGAGCGAGTGCCATTACCAGGGACAGCTTGAATGTATACAACTTGTAAATATTTGTAAATGTGGTGAATAGCATAACACAAGTTATCAAGAGTACTCCAGCAAATATGGAACATAAAAATGGCCATTTGACTGTTACACCATTCAAGCCAAGGACCACAAAGTAGACAAACCATGATATAGAAAATATCAAAATGTATAAAAGTGCAAATCTGAAAAGGAAAAAACAAAACATCAAATATGTTCAATTGATAATAAAATATCTTGCAAAAGTGATTTGTACTTTTATCAGACAACAAACAATCACAGTCATGAATCATGCAGGGCTATTTATTAACATATTTGTTCAAGATATTTATTTGAAAGGCTTACCTGAATCTTAACCTTATCTGTCTAAAGGAACTACTTCGGTATTGGCCTTCGAGTATTTCTGAATCGAATCTTGGGTTCCACCAAGTACCAGGGGCGGCTCTTTCAAAGGCGATTGGTATGGTAAGTCCACAGCAATTTGTAGTGGAGTTATTGTGCGCCAGATAGGCCTGCACGTGCGGCGCCAACCGGATCTGGGCATCCTCCCCCTCCGAGCACTCTGTGTCATGCCTGGCATCCACTTCGGAACCTTCATTGCATTTAACACACCCACTTGGTACACTCATTGTTCCTTTACCGGGCACATGCCACAATCCATTTTCAAATCATTACAGTATTGTTCTCCATATTTAGATTCTGTGCAATAAAAAGTAAGTCTTTAATTTGACTGTAACTAATGAGTGATTCGCAATGATGTTATATTTCTGTAGTGCAGAGTTCTTATTTCTTTATCACAAAGAACTCAGTCTGTTTTGTGAAAAACTGAAAGAAAACATCGCAAAGCAATTACAACTGCACCATAGAAACAGAATATTAGTGTGAATCATAATCTATTTGATTTCATTTCATATGAAGAGGAATGCTACATCTGGTGGTACAGTCTCTGTATCACTCTATTAACACTTGCAACTATTGAATTGCTGCGTGCAATATTTCATAGGCTACAAGTATATTGCCATGCTTACAAGCATTAACATGTTATGCCTTGTGTACATGTATTTACACTGGTTCTTCTACCCTTTAAACAGATTATCTAACCAATTGACCATGCGCTGGAGACTAGGGCATGCAGAACTGGTGCTTAAAGCCTAGAAAGAACTGGGAAATACCAGGATTTTGCAAAACTAAGCACTGGTTCTGCATGCCCTACTGGAGACACCCACTTAAAAAAAAAATTGTACACATTGTTAGTATTTTAACAATATTTTAAATGGTGTAATGGTACATTCGTCCTTCAATCTATTGTAGAACAGGTGAGTTTGCCCATAACTGCAATGGGATATTCACCCTTTTGCCAAAAGACCAATGATATGTGTTTTAAAGTGAATATCTAGGAATTCTACCTTACCGTATTATAAATTATGTACTGGACAATAACCTAAATTACATTTAAGCTTGGCAGTTCTTATATTCTTCCAACTTCTAAGAAATTTCAGATCTAATAACTACAAATTAATTTCCCTTCTCCTAGTAGATAGATTTCTAGGTGCTCCCTTCACTATTACCCAAAAGTTCCGTTTTTATTA
Organism: Esperia sulphurella; assembly: GCA_947086405.1. NCBI lineage: Eukaryota > Metazoa > Arthropoda > Insecta > Lepidoptera > Oecophoridae > Esperia > Esperia sulphurella. Next base: position 11,884,020 of record OX352262.1, on the reverse strand, counting down.
TGCATAATTTGAAATTATTTGTAGTTGAGCCTGTAACTATCTTTGTATAGATTTGAATGTATCTGAATAGTGCCTCAATGTCAAATGTTAATGTAGGTTCTGCAAACATGTATGTGCTATTTGTTATTACATTTATATTGATTTTGTGTAGTAGTATTTGTCTATTTGTACAACTTTTTTATAAATACGACCTAGGAGAGATACTTTCTAAGTTCTAGGCATTACTGCAAATCTGCACAAGTATTTAAAGTAATACCTATTCTTTTTGACTTCTATATAGGAAATTGTATTTTGGTACATATATAGGTAATGCAAATAATACTATAATACCAAACCAAAATTAATTTAAATGTTAATAGGTAATATCTAATCTACAAAACTCACAATTTTGATTTTCTCTGGCAATTTGTATGGAGCTCGGCGACAAAACAAATCTCACAAAACTGTTTTATTGCAAATAGTGGAATATAGCATTAATTAAAATAAATAATAAACACACTCCGAGAACAGAAACAGTACATTCCTGATTTCTTTTAAACGTGATAAACTAAAAATTAAAACATTCAACAACACTGGCAAGTAAGATCAGACCCAGCCAACTACTATGATATGATATGACCTCGTAGGTACCTACCATACCTACGGCATGAACCAATGTTGCCATAAATAAATGAAAAAAAAATGAAATGTCAAAGTTTAGTGCAATCAAATCAAGTATCAAGTATTAAACCAAATAATCAAATTATTATGCACAAATACTATAGCATTTACAAGGGCAAATTATGGAACTATATTGTCTTGTCATAGTATAAATATCATGTTAAAAGTAAACAGGCTAGTAAATCACTCAAACGTCGCGGAAATAACTGTTCCCAAAAGCGCACTCATGGCGCTTTTGTGATTTTGACACCTACCGATTACGCGCGAGACGTACGCTTAAGTCACAATTTCTTCTATTTTTATTTCGAAAATATACTGATTCACATGGCAACACCACAGAAATGGCTATAGTTTGCGAAGAGATAACATTTTAGTCGTGTCGTTGTTTATTGCTATCAGCCCAGGTGAAGTGTACGCGTTTTCTTGGTTATTTCTGTATCGGTTTATTATTTCTAATTATTTCCGGCAACAGGAAATTTTATGGGGGAACACAACAGATGGCCATTAGCTTTCTTATTTTTTATAAATTTGATTATTCTACTTTGGGTAATGTTATCTATGTTCGTACCTCCGTGTACACTTCTCATGGCATCCAAAGAGTACCTATATATTGCATCCACAAATTAAGTAGTGGTACCCAGTGATTGCATTTCATACGATAAAGCTGCTTACACATTATCGGACGCGGCCGTCAGCCGCGACTATGCACAATATCGGACGTAAGTTATGGACGCGACCTTGAGCTAGTATTATTAAGTATTCTATGCTTGAGCGCTCAGATTTCAGAGTGAAATCTGGCCGACCGGATACCGAACAACCGTGCACTAGGTACTCGGAATCAGCCCAACACACGAGAGAACATTATACTACGAACCTAGGAACACTATCAGTTAGTGTTTCCACTTTCAATCGCTGAATTGACTGAGCATGTACCTAATCACTTCAATATCAAAGAGGATATAATTTTTAATAGATGAATCAGAATACAGCCGGCCGGTTCTACATGAGGCAATTTGAATGCCATGCCGATGATAAAATAATATATATAATAGATATAAAAACGAGACGTTGAACGCTAAATCGGATATTACAGTTGCTTCAACTAAATCGGATATTTGGACTACTTTATAACCGTGCAGCTATAACCGGCAGCCAGTGTGCAGTCGTTGCATTGCACGTGGACTGCCAGCAGAATGCCGCAGTTGGTTTGCAGTTATGTCAACAGCACAAAAATTGCATCCAAACCTGTAATTTGGGGCAATTAAAATTCAGACCGTCTATATTCACTCTTAAATTGGCAGATTCGGCCGGCACATGAGCATGAGAAATTGCAATGCGTGATATCACTGTGAACGCAGCTTAAAGCTAAAAAGCCATGTGATGCTATAAAAAACTTCGCGTATTGTGATTGGTAGCCAATATCTCAGTTTGCTAAAATTAAATAAAGTATGGTAATGAAAATTACATACGTTTTTTGCTATGACAGGGCTTCCTATAAAGGCGCTGTACTTTCCCATTTCGGCCCTTAACAAGCGTCATTCCAGCTCGAACCTTTTGAACTAAGCCACGTACCTGAATTCTGATCACACCACGCTTCACCTTGGAATATTTACTGGTTTGTACTCAAATTTCAGATTTTATACTTAGATACTTTAAAAAATATACTCAAAAAATGCCGAAATTAAAAATCGAGTATATCTTATATAGTACCGATACGAGTACAAAATCTGAAATTTGAGTATACAAACCAGTACAAATTCCAAGGTGAAACGTGGTATGATCAGAATTTAAGTATGTACCTTAGTTCAAAATGTCCGAGCTGGAATAGAAGCGTTTTACCTACCAATAAAACGCATATTAATTACTTACCTTATTCGAAGCATAAAGATAATTCATTTTTGAAATTTATGTCTATTTGTGTACGCATCACTTAAAAACTAATGAACAGATTCTGATGGACTTCTCAAAGAAACATGGGGCTTAACTTATCAACCTTTTTGTATGGACTCAAGAAGAGAGTTAAAAAAATGAGTAGGGCCATAATTCAGTCGACTCTTCGGGACTGACAGAATGGAGATTCTGGAGATCTTTGAGGTTTGTCTTTTTAGCTATTAATATGTAGGTGATTTTGGAAATCAACGTGGAAATTTTCTCTCTTAAAACATTTAATTTGGGAAGACTCTTCTGGTTTAACCAAGGACAAGGTAAACAAGACTTTTTGGAACCAGAAAAGACTGACTTTGACTATCTAACCTAAGTTCTCCAGAGTCTTCAGCATTATATTGACATAACCGTGAAGAATTGAGAACTTAAGGGCAATCAAAAAATCGACCAGATATAGGTACTAGTGATCTTTCTTATTCCAGGCGTAAACACTATGGTGATGTGCTCCACCCAAAAGGACGACACGTCATTTGTAGAAGCTCGTCTTTGTAATCATTAGTCTATTTTGCATAGCTAGTACCCGTACAATCTAGTACCCGAAACACGATTAAAAAAATGAACTTCTCTGTCACGATGTGACAAACTGGTTGAGGGCTTTTAGATTGAATACAGGTCACGTAGAGCAGTCGCTCTTCGGCACCACATATATTGTACACAGCAGGGTTGTTGCTGATGCAGGTTTTTACTGTTTCAGCGGATGCTGATGCTGATATTAATAAATTACTTAAATAAAACATATCCTACTATGAAATTATTAGCAAATATGAATATTATTATATATACTAGCTGTGCCCGCGGCTGCGCTCGCGTTGACTACAGAATTAAATAAAGTTGAAAATTATTGTGTTAATTCCCTTCCCCGTCCCCTTTCCGCTACCTTTTCTCCCTGCTCCTTCCGCTCCAAGTCCAGAACCAGGTCTAGCTCCCGCTCCCACTCTCGCATCTACCCTCTGCCCTCAACTCTGCTCTCAACCCTCCCCTCAAACCTCTTACGCTCGTCACTCCAAATGTAGTCCTCCTTACTAATCCATCGTAATCCAAAGTCCGCCGAGTATTACTTTGTTGCGTACCAAAGTAATTAATGTATGTGAGCTTTTGAAAACTATAAATTCGCTTTACTTTTGATTGAGTTAGCCGATTACGATAAAACAGAACATAAAGCTCCCGCTTTAGCTCACAAATTCCGTCGAGTATTTACACCCTACACTTCTTTGTTGCATACTAATGCAGTGTTACGAGTACGAGTTTTCGAAAACTGTAAATTCGCTCATTTGTATGACTGGACCGATTGCAATGAAATAAAGCCTTTACACCGAATTAAGCACAATGTTTCTCTGAAAAGTCCATCAACATCGGTTCAGTAGTATTTAAGTGATGCATGCACAAACAAACAGATAAACGGACAAACAGACAAACTGAAAAAACAGTAAAAAATTCCAAAAATGATCGAAACATGTTCTATTACTTATAGACCCGCCAAATGAGGGAATAAGTGACAGCTATTTTTGTATAACTGTCTATGATTGGTTTAAACTCCACGTAACTTGCGCTAGGACCCGACTTCAATGAACACGTTACGACTTGAATGTCAGCATTAAAAATCAGCATTGTTGCTGATGCTGACGCTGATGCGAATAATCCGAGGATGCTGATGCTGATACTGATATTCGCAACAACCCTAGTACACAGCTGGGGAGGGAGAAGCCACCTCCAGAGCCCATTGATCTTTCAATTGATTGACAATCCGATGTTCTCATTGCTTTCCAGAGGTGATAGACTTGAATGAGACACCCCGCTCTGAAGCAGTTTGCGTCGATACTTACGCTGCTTATTGCCCCTATATCCTGACGAGGAAAAAAGGCGCTTCCGGCAACTGCCGTATTGTTCCTAAGCCCTTGGCTTTGGTCGGGATGAACGTCCACGAATGGAATCGCGGTTATAGCTGACAGGAGTGTAGTGAGCAACACTGCCCTTGCGGAGGGCAGTTCTGATTACAAACGCCCTGCGAAGGCGGGTTATAGGAGCAGGTTGCATGTACTTTACTTACATTTCCACACGAACCTCTACTCCTACCCTGCGAGAGTAGATTTTGGTTTGGCTTCTAATGACTAATGAGCTATGTATCTGTACTTTATAGTCATATACCTCATTAGTCGCATGCACATAGCGTGTTCACACTTGCTTTAATATAGTATGCTATTTACAAGCATGTGACTAATGACCATGCGTATCAAATACACATATTCAGTATTTTGTTAAAATGAATGAGTACCAAATTGAAAATTATACTCCAATAAGTGAACCGAGTGATCAACAACGTTCTATTATGACAGTTTCTTGCAAAATGAACTCTACAAATCTATTCAGAACTCGCACACTAATAAGCAAACACGTTCACACGTGCGACTAGCACATTCCGTTCCACCCGCACCTCAGGCATATTATTAAGTATTCTATGCCTCAAGTAGCATGCTCAAAAATCAACCGGCTTGCGATTTAGTCGCATGCTCATTAAAAATTAAAATTAAAATATATTTATTTTCGCTAAACAAGAGTATAACATAAGAAAATATTCGTTTGTTGCCCGTGGTACTACCAGTATTACTACCAGTAGTACCACGGGAAAAAAAACTACCCGTAGAACTACCAAGCGATCCAGTAGTACCACGGGAAGTTTTTTTTTACCGGTGGTACACTTACATTCTTTAGGTTTTTAATTACATATTGTACCTTCCTGCCTTTTTTTAAACATCGAAAAACAAATGAATGACGCTAAAACGAATTAGCGAAAAAACAAATATTAATTTATCCTTTTCACACAAAAAATATTAACTAAGTCCTAGGAACGAGAGATAAAAGTACACATTAATGTACGTGTGTACTTTAACGCAATTTTTCAAGTGCATATCCGACTGTTATTTCTCCCGATATAAGCTCCAATAAAATGTGCCTTATATTGTCGTCATTTATGATATCAAAATTAACAGAAAAGATTTTAATCTTTATTCAGTGTAGGTGCTAAGTAAAAAGGAGATTATATACGGAATTTGGAAATGATAAGTCTAAAGCAGAGAGACGTATAGTTGCGCTTTGTGCCGCTTTACCGCTTCTACCGAAAGACATGATTTTAGATGGTTGGTCTTACATTAAAGAAGAGAGTGAACACCTCAACTTTGAAAAATTACATCAAGCGTACGTGGATCATCATCATCATCATCATCAGGTTATTTTTGTCTCCACTGCAGGAGCACAACCCTCTCTCATCTGCCGGTGACAGACGGAGGATTTGGCCTACACTCCCCGCGCTGGCCAGACGTGTTGGGGAGGCCTGATTAATGTTTTATAATGTATTCCCTCAGTCGCCTTGTACGACATCCACGGGAAGAGTTGGAGTGGTTCTATTCTACTCTACCGGAAACCACACGGCAAAGAGGTACGTGGATTAGAGACAAATATTTAAGCCTGTTGAGTGTTTATGGTATGAGGCATCGCACTAACAATGTGTTAGAAGGCTATCACTCAAAGTTAAATAAGCACATCAATAAAAACAACGTTACGTTAATGCGTCTGCTAAATGTATTGAAAAACGTATCTCACAAAAGCTTAATTTATAATTCGAGCAAAAACAACAAAAGACGAAAAATTTATATCATAAATGACGACAATATAAGGCACATTTTATTGGAGCTTATATCGGGAGAAATAACAGTCGGATATGCACTTGAAAAATTGCGTTAAAGTACACACGTACATTAACGTGTATTTTTATCTCTCGTTCCTAGGACTTAGTTAATAATTTTTGTGTAAAAAAAAAGAAATTAATATTTGTTTTTTCGCTAATTCGTTTTAGCGGCATTCATTTGTTTTTCGATGTTTAAAAAAAAGGCAGGAAGGTACAATATGTACTTAAAAGACCTAAAGAATGTAAGTGTACCATCGGTAAAAAAAAACTTCCCGTGGTACTACTGGATCGCTTGGTAGTTCTACGGGTTGTTTTTTTACCCGTGGTACTACTGGTAGTAATACTGGTAGTACCACGGGCAACAAACGAAAATATTGGGGGCTGATGTCTCCTTTTAGACTTGGTAAGTCTGTGTTAGGAGGCACTGCTCTTCATTACAAATATATATAGTAACTCTGTTTTATTATAGTTTTCTAATACTAACATTTGTTTTTATTTCAGAAGATACTTATTTCTACTTATTATATGCAGTGAGAATTAAACAAAAAAATAAAAGGTAAAAAGGCACAAAGATAGGATCAGATCCCGCGTGTAGTGTGTATGAAAGTAGGTGTATGTGTGTGTGTGTAAGTTGTGTGTGTACGGTGTGTGTGTGGAATGTTTGTGGGGGGTTTGTGTTCAGGGTGTGTGTGTAAGGTGTATGTGTAGGGTGTGTGTGTGTTTGTGGGGTGAGTCTGTATGATGCTTGTGTAGGTTTTAGTGTCATGAATTTATTATAAGAGGCAGTAAAGTACTAAGTGTAGGAAAATACAGGTGCAATTTCCACCCACTGCTAAGTGAGTAATAGTTTCACTTCATCATAGGTTTTTCGCATTAGTCGCACGCGCTGTATACACATGCGAATTGGTAGCACTTGCTCGAAAATCGCATGCTCTCGTGCGACTAATGAGCATCTGTATCTGTACCTATAAGTTTCGAATAACGGCAAGTCAATTAAAGACGTCATTCCGAGTCGCACATCAATTTCAATACCCCCTTGTAACTCGCGATCTGTTTAAGTACAAAGTAATTTTTGGGTACAAAGTAGTACAAAATCCAAGGGGAAGCGTGGTGTGATCAGAATTTAAGTACGTGCCTTAGTTCAAAATGTCCGAGCTGGAGTGACGTCATTACCCCGTTGTAACTTTTGATCTGTTGAAGTACAAAATCTGAAAACCGAGTACAAATTAATACGTTGAGTACTAAATCCTGCCTTGGTCAGATTACTGAGATTACTAAAGTTCGACTTCTTCCGAGCTGGAGTGACGCACACTATCTTACTAACATTATCTACCCTTCTCCGGTCCACCGGCTTCTTAGTCTCTGCCATGCTCTACATTCATATTTATTAGATTCAAGACAAATAGGTAGGTATTCCTACAAATAAATTTATGAATCTAATAATTTCAGGAAATGTCATAATCATAACATAATAAAAAAATAAACACTATAACCGAACTGGAAAAATAAATTTATTTGAAAGATATTACAAGGTGGGGTAAAAAAGTAAAAGAAACAAGACAAAATGGGTTACACATGGTTACGGGCCATTTTAAAAATATGTGGTTAAATTATCTAGTCTACAAAAAGCTTATACATGATTAGATTAGGATAAATGTATTTTGTCATGTAATATAACATCGCCACACTGGTAGTCACATGACCTATAAGTATGTTTGATATGCGACAGTATGTAGGTACAATGCAAGAACTTATAAATATTTTAAGTTAACAGGAATGAATGACCAAAACTTTCAAGTTTCGGTACAGTCAACAAAAATACACACTGAAATAAAGCATCTATGTCACAGCATGTGTTTGTTATACATATTTAATAAATATAAGGGTTAAATAAAGAGAAACAATATTTTACTTTAGAAGGCCAGTCCACTTTTGGGTGTGCTTGACTGTACCAAATCAATCCTCAAAATTACATTTAGACGCATTTATTCAGACTTACTACATACTTATCAACTTTTGTTGAGTTCTGTGTATCTCTGAATGAGTTTGGCAACTTAACAGAGAATGTCAAATCCTTGCACACCACTAAATATTAACATCACATGGAGTATAAAAACACTCTTCAAAAATACAATGTTCTCAGATTGTAACTGCATATAACCATCTTATTGGCTAGTCAAAAACTATAACTACTTAATATAATTGAAAATAGCTTTAAGACATTCTTTTTGGTAAATATTGTCTAATTTATAAAATTACATTCAATCATATGTTTAACTCTGTCCAGTATCACAATAACACATAACATATGGAAGACATTTGAAACAATTTTGGTATTAAATATATTTTATCCAAGTTATTATACAATATTAACATTTAATAATATATATAAATAATTAACAAGGCACAACCCTAGCACCATAATATTGCTTTAATACCTAAGTATAAACCTGAGATTTTCACATAATATTATGAATAATATCAGTAATTCCTGAGTTTAATTATCTTCAATAAATTACCTATTTAGTTTTATCAAAACTGTAAACTTTTATCACAATAAGTTGCGGTATTGTCAACATCAACTTAAATTTCAAGTCTTATCCCAATATCAATAGATAGTCTAATCATTGTACATTCCATCAAGCAAAAAGTCCATTCTTTTATAGTGTCTATTTTTCCAAGCTTCCTGACCACGCCGCAGGGCCATATAGCCTAAAACTGCAAACATAGGCACCACTAGTATTGTTATAACAACTGGCATAATCATCCCCGGATGCCTACTAGCACTCATTGGTTGTATTTTCGTAGTTGGTCCATTTTCTTTGTGCGGTGAAGGCATTTGATCTGGTATCAAAGATTTGGAAGACGATTTAATTGCTGGTATATGCAAATCATTTTGAGTGCTTTGATCTGAATTTGCTAATGTGTCATATGATAATATTAGAGGCTTCTTGTGGACCATAGTTGTGTTTATTTTTTTAACAGGAGTTGCCGTAGTCGATACATTTGTCTTATTTTTGAGGCCACTTTTAGTTACAATAGGCGATATTGTTTTCTTGTGTTGATCTGGTTGTTCATTAGGTTTTTCTTTTGTTTCCTTATGAGGCATGTCTTGCTTAATTTGGATATCAGTTACATCAGTAGAATTCTCTTTATATACAACTCCTTTTCTAGGAACAACTCTTGAGGGTAAGACTGGCGTATCTTTACCCAGTTCTTTGTAACTAAAAATCGTATTATTTTCTTTGCTAGACATCAATGAAGGCGCATTTTGTATTATGGTACCACCTTCACTTGCCAGAGTTTCCTTTGTTTTATTGCTTTTGGGGGCTTCAAGTTTAGGAGACTCCGTCGGAGTTATTGATACAGTAGAATTGGCAAGAGCATTTGTTATGTTGGTTCCAAAAGCCAAAGGAATAAACAGTATATTGCACAGAAAGAGGAAAAGCAACATTTTTTATGAAAAGTTAACAGAAATCAAAACCACAGAGTTAATGGAATTTATAAAACTTAAAAATCACAAAATAAAATCCTCAAAGAATGGTGCTGACGACGACGCGCCATTGATATGATTGACAGTTAATTTTAATTTGTAATCTAATATGTAATCCAATGTTTGGTGATAAAGTACATTTTATCACCAAACATTGGATTATTCGAATGATAGAGCAGAATGCCGGCAAAATAGATTTTTATCCAAAATGTTGGCCAAATAAATGCAGGAAACATAAATAAACAATTTTTTTACTAGGTACTGGGGCCATGTAATTTATGTAATGTTAATCCTTGAGAGACTCCTTTAATGTGATGTGAATTTATTGTGATATAATGTGAACCTAAAGAAAAGATTCTTTAGAATTCTTTTGTTTCTAAAGAAACAAGTAAGAAAAATATAAAACGCATTGGCTGAATGATCATAGATATCTTTGCTTTCTCTCCTTCAATCACAACCAATTCATTGTCTTAATTTTGACTGACAGTGAAAGTTGCGACTTTCAAATGACACAAGAAATACGAAAATAGCCGAAAATATTAAATAGTATTTCCCAAAAATGTATATAATACTACTGTGTGCCTTGTAAATACCAAAGATATATTCAAGATGCGGACCCGGAGTAATTCTGGGGTCCGCTTGGACTATTACCAAAGGGTGGTACATAAGCTGATCCTCGACCATCAGCAGCCAGTGACGGGCTTGTTTCCTGCCAGCCCTCAAAATGACCACGCATGGATCAGGGATAACTTGTACTGTATATTGGCAGTCTGGGGGTTGTCCATGGCATTTAAAAAGATCGCTGATCAGGACGAAGATCGCGCTAAGACGTATGAGTTGGAGCAAAGTTGTGTGAAGCTAATGAGAGGTAATTGGTTCAATTACAGCAATTAGGTAGTACAATATTTGTAAGCACACTTTTTATATGAATGCCATATATGCAGTTAACTATATTAAAGATTATTTATCACATTAGCAACTTAATATTAACAGTAGCACCTTGTATACTGAATAAACCAATAAGTGACTTATACCAGTTTAGGTCTCTGATATTCATGGTGTTCCATAAATATTATGACAAACTTAAGGGGATGGTAGACTGGTTGATGATTAACGAACATCATCAAATCTCAGTAAAAACTTTAAAAAACTACTTTTGAATAAATTCGTAAACTTCTCATGTATTTGAATTGCACCATTGTATTAGAATTGCAACAAATATTGGTATCAAAAGTCCTCAACTGCAATATATGGAATCCTTATAAATGTTTTGTTCTAGAATCAATGATAATGGGGCCTGGTTAATGGTTATCACCTGCACTGTGCACTCGCCTCACATTCATGAGGTCATGGGTTCAAACCCCACCTGTACCAATGAGTTTTTTTGAAACTTCAGTACAGTTTATTATAATAAATACCACAGGCTTTTCGGTGAAGGAAAATATTGTAATAAAACCTGCTTATGCCAAAGAAGAAATTCTAAGGCGTATGTGAAGTCCACCAAATCGGCTTGGGACACCATTGGTGGTCAGGGGTTTGGCACAAAAGATCCTGAAGGGTCGAAGTGTTGCCAGGTCTTTCTGGCCCCCTAAGAAGAATGGTTTATCACCTTAATAGTTAATAGTTTTTACCTGATGTGGTGATTATGGTTTTTCAGGCCTATTAATGGCGATGATGCAACAGACAGACAAAGTGGAAAAATTTAAAAGCACTCAGCATCCACTAGATTCACTCCATGCTAAATACTCCTCAGCCACTGGCCGCACTGTTGTCAAGGACAATGAATGGGGACACTTGCAAGTTGATGCCATCTCCCTGTATCTACTCATCCTGGCTCAAATGACCGCATCGGGTCTGCAGATTGTCTTCTCTCTTGATGAAGTAGCATTCATTCAGAATTTAGTATTCTACATTGAGTCAGCATACTGCACCCCTGATTATGGCATTTGGGAGAGGGGTGACAAAACCAACCATGGACTGCCTGAACTTAATGCAAGTTCCATTGGTATGGCCAAGGCGGCCCTTGAAGCCATGAATGAGTTGGATCTGTTTGGAGCCCGTGGAGGTCCATCCAGTGTCATCCATGTGTTAGCTGATGAGGCACAGAAGTGTCAAGCTGTATTACAGTCAATGCTGCCAAGAGAATCAAATAGCAAAGAGCTTGACTCTGGTTTGTTATCTATCATAAGCTATCCAGCATTTGCAGTTGATGATCCACAGCTGATAGCTAAAACAAGAGATACAATTGTCACAAAACTACAAGGGAAGTATGGCTGTAAAAGGTTTCTTAGAGACGGGCATAAGACACCCAGAGAGGATCCAAACAGGCTGTACTATGAGCCGTGGGAACTAAGAATGTTTGAGAATATTGAATGTGAGTGGCCTCTGTTTTTCTGCTATCTTATGCTTGACTATTGCTTCCAAGGAGACAAGACTAATGTAAGTGAATACATGCAGAGATTAGAAAAAGTTATGATTAGGAAAGATGATGGGATAAAGTTAGTCCCCGAGTTGTATGCCGTGCCTCCAGATAAAGCTGATAAAGAACAAAGTGAACCTGGGAGTCAGGAGCGGATACCACTTGGCAGGTGTCCTTTCATTTGGGCGCAGTCCTTGTATATTCTTGGAAAGTTATTGCAGGAGGTGAGATGGTATTTTCATTAATTTATTTCTCTTATAATAAAATTAAAAAAAGGCTTTAACACTAGCTGTGCCCGCGGCTCCGCTTGCGTGAACTACAGAATTCGCTCCCACTCCAACTCCCGCTCCCGCCTCCGCCCCCGCTTGCACCGCCTCCGCCTCCGCCACCGCCGCTCCCGCTTCCGCTTCCACTTCCACTTCCACTCCCACTCAGACTCTCAATATCCCGCTCCCACTTCCGCTACCGCTCTCACTACCACACTCAGTCCCTTTTTCCCACGCCCACGCCCACTTCCATTCCCACTACCAGCTCCAAATGTAGTCCAAACTCATCGCAATCTGAATAGTACGGAAATACTATTATGTGCTATTGCACATACTAACCTTACCTACTAATGTATTTGAAAACTAAAAATGTCCATAACTTTTGATAGAGTAAACCGATTGCGATGAAATAAAGACTAAATGTTAAGTTAAGGTAAGCCCCATGTTTCAATGAAAAGTTCATCAAAATATGTTCAGTAGTTTTTAAGTGATGCGTGCACAAACTCACAGATAAACAGACAAAAATTTCAAAAATTATCGAAAAGTGTTCTGTTGCTTATCCTTAGACGCCCAAATTTTTTTTTGCAAATATCTGCAATGTACAGACACGCGAAGTTAACGATTTTATTTATTAGATATTTAAAAAAAATATTAAACAATGCAACTATTAATGTATGGAAGTTTCTCCCACTATTCTCAATTTATTCCTGTCTTAGGCCCTTTTTTCTCCAGTTAGAGCTACATATTTCCTAAAATACGTCCTTCCGTCATTTCCCCAATCTACACTTCTGTTTTCCATTACTTGACCATTCTTTGTCCGACTCTCTTTGTCCATACATTTTTTCATTGTTCTCTTATTTACCTAATTGTAAATAATTTGTTTTAGGGTTTCTTAGCAGTCGGCGAATTAGACCCTCTGAATAGGAGACTGTGCTCTGAAAAGAAACCAGATGTTGTTGTTCAGATTGTGATACTTGCTGAAGATAATGAGATCAGAGACAAATTGCTTGAGTATGACTTGCATGTGCAGACTATTAGTGAAGTGGCGCCTATTGAGGTTCAGCCAGCAAGAGTTTTGAGTCATCTCTACACATATTTAGGTATATTATTATTATTTTTCCTATTTTGCTTTTTTTCGTCATTGCTAGAAATATCGTTATTTTATAATCAGAGAATAGTAAAAATCGTTAAAATTAAATTTCAGGTCGAAACAAAAAGCTGGGTTTATCAGGGAGGAAATCACGCGATGTCGGCATTCTTAGTACAAGCAAATTGTACTCATTAAACGATCGCATTTTCGCCTTTGCTCCACAGGTATTTATTATCAAAACTTTTAGCTCACTTTTAACATTATTATTATTGTTACATGAAGATTTAACAACAAATTTTCAAAGAAGGTACTTTTAATGAGGATGCACTTGCATATGTTCTCATGCAAGCAAATTTTCTGTTCAACTGTGAAAATACCAAATTACATATATAACTTCTGAAATAACTGATTTATTCTATTAGCATGTTTATTAACAATTAGCAAAAACTTATTTTAATTTATTTATTTCATTTGTTTAGTTTTCTGATATGAAACGTTTCTACATTGCTTCTGACTATGAGCTGATGGTTGATACTCTCAAAGCTGAAATTAATTTCCTAAAGTCCTCTTGGCAAAACCTTCTGGGCCGCCCGCTTGTTGTCATGAATTTGAATCAAATGTATTTAGGTAGATATTATTTTTATTTCTATTTTTTTTTCTTGAGCAATGCTTGTGGTTGTGCCATTATACTCCCTTTGTATTGATACATTTACTTCATTATGTATGGGGTTTTGTTGTGTTAACCTTATTTTGGTGTTGTAAGTATTTAGAAATTAATTCATGTCTGGTTTGGTACTCTATGGTAGACATTGTTAATAATAATGGTATTTGATTGCAGCATTAAGTAGTATTTTAGACAGGTTTTAAAAAAATATTATGTGTATGTAGGTGATACTAAATTGTAAGAAACGGGTGGGTGTTTTAAGTAATTGTATTTAACCTGAAAAAAGACTAATCTAATAAATAAAAACGTAAACTTCGCGTGTCTGTACATTGAAGATATTTAAAAAAAAATAGATTTCGATCATTTTTGACAATTTTGTCTGTGTATCTGTTAGTTTGTCCACGCATCACTTAAAAACGACTGAACTGATTTTGATGGACTTTTCAAAGAAACATAGGGCTTAACTCGGAGTAACATACAGACTTTATTTCATCGCAATCGATTTACTCAATCAAAAGTTATGGACATTTTTATTTTTCAAATACATTAGTAGTATGCAATGTAACAAAGAAGTATAGGTAATTAATATAATGTTCGGTACTATTCAGATTACGATGAGTTTGGATTATATTTGGAGCTGTAGTGGGCGAGGGCGTGGGAGTGAAAGTGGGATTGAGAGTCTGAGTGAGAGTGGAAGTGGAATAGGGAGCGGAAGTGGTAAGGGGAGCGGGTCCAATAGTCCATGCGAGCGGAGCCGCGGGCACAGCTAGTGTCTGTATAAATGTTCTTATTTCCCAACATCTACTGTGTAGAACGGTGACATCTACAATTTGTAATCAATGTTTGTGAGTATACCCTTGCCATTGGTCCCCTTGTGATAATGTCCCGCATGCGTGTGCCGTAGAACTTCGACTACGAAGAGTACTACATGTCACGCGACCCGGCGTTGCTCGCGAGTACGTTCATGGCGAACGTCGCGTTCCTCGGCATGAGCTGGAAGCAAATGCTTGGCCGGCCGACCATCACATTGCTCGCCACGCAATATCTGTTGGGTAAACACAAAAGTTTATAATCTTATTTAATTTTTATTTATACAAATTAATCACATAAATCATTGTGAGATTTCGCCATAAGTTTCAATAATTAATCATTCAATACATTAGTCTTGTCCAGGAGAAACCTCTTTTTAGAGATAAGCACACCTGTGTGTACTTTCTGTCTTTGTTTCGTGCACTAACACTAATAAGTATAGAAGCTCCGACAGACATTTGCCGAGTTAAGTCGCTAGCTAGCAATGACATGGTGGTGGTTAGTTAAGATATATAGGATGGTATGGAATAATACTCCACACTGACGCGGTCAAGGTACGGCTTACTGGTACACCACCACCACCGCCACCACGCCACTGTGAGGGAGGGATTTAGGCGAGCGCGTATATACGCTGTATTCATGTTACTTGTGTGTTGTATGCGTCCGTATGTCTTTATTCATCACTTCATATCAGCCTATTAAAGTCCACTGGTGGACTTATGCCTTGCTTTGTCTCCTTAACTCGAACACTGGTTGAGCCCCTACCATAAACCATATCAGTCATATGTCGCTTAATTTATAACATTAAAAATAGTTTGGTGATGGATTTTACAGGTGGTTGAGCATTCCTTGTTGTTTTCAAATATTCATTCTTTCTTTAATCATTTACACGTATATTGTATAAAACGCTTATTCTACTATATCAAATATATATATTTTTAATTAATTTATTAGGTCACCAACAGAATACATTAATTGTTACATGAGGGAAACTTACAAATGTACATTGGCTAGATGCCACCCTAATATAGGCAACGACAGCATGCATCATATCAGCCCGTAGACGTCCACTGCTGGACATAGGCCCCAATGAACGCCACCACATCCGGTCCTCTACCCTTCGCATGCATTGTTTGTGTTAAGTTAATTATAACTATACGTAGGTACTAGTCTAATATACTTATTAATATATATATATTCGGTGTTAGGCCTAATCACTTATTTTTTCTATTATAAGTTTCATACTAATCATATGTTGAATGTTCTCGCTTTCAAGCTTTGCAATCAATATAAAGTTACGACAAGTTTAGTTCATAATATTATGTAATGTTTTCAGATCAAGGTAAAATACCTATGGCCATGATAACAACGATGAAAAAGCTGAAGTCCGGATACATTAACGGTACTAGAGTGACACTCGGTAACCTCGGTGACTTTCTGAGCACATCAGCTATAACCAACTTAAGCTTCCTTGGTAGTCAGGAGGATGGCTATCCAGACAGTAAGTCGTTTGATATGTTTAGGCTGTACTGAATAGCGCATGTCCCAAAGGCAATGTCAAAATCCTTTATTGCACATGAGTACACTTGATACATTTATACACGTAAGTATAAATGTATCAAGTGTACGTATTTATCAAGTGGAGACCACCATTGGGAAATCTCTTGTTACTTGGATCCCCGATTAGTTGGCAGTGGCTGAAAGCGGAGAACCGAAGATAGGGTTTAGTGGCACGCCTGAAGAGAGCCATCTACGTTTTGAATTTTAAAAAAAAATATCAGACCTAAAGTAACCGAATAAATCTAGTCACTCTCTCATCTATCTATTATTCGCTTAAAACGGGAAAAGATTTCGGTTTCGGTTACTCAGTTTTCAAATTTATTCCTTTAACATGTTGCGAGCACTCACATTTTGCCACAAAACAGACTGTTCTATGGAAGCAAGTTATGACATCTGTTATCTAATTTAACTTAGACGAATGAATAAAATTTAATAACCAATTAGTGTCAATCATGAAGGTAAAAACTTTGGGGTGACGTATGAGGTGCGAAAAATTATTTGCCTTCATGGTATGACATGTAGTAACATATTATCTTTGGCTTTATTCAAATGTTGGCAGTACTGTTCTAAAATAAACTATAAGATGAACCTTTTCATACCGCCACTATTACTAGCTATGATTCCATGAGCTCACACTTACCTTCCTTAGTTTGCACAATCGGGGAAAAGTTATGCTTTCTTTTATTAATTATATGAATAGATTTTTATATTATTTTTGATTAAGTACATACATAGTTAACCTTTGTGCGAATCTCAAATAGTTCTTAGATAAAGATGCTTCGTATTTTTGTTTTTGTATTATGTCTTTTAACAACTTTTTTTTCAGAACTAAACCCTCAAGTTCAGAGCTACCTGGAGGAGCACCTGCTGAAGTCTCTTAACAGCAAGTTAACTTTTCTATCAAGGCCCATCGGCGCAGGCAAGATGCGATCTCTGCGTCGACGAATGTCTGTGCGCGGCGCTATCAAGAAGACCAGGTCCATCAATGTGGACTGTAAGTGTCAACTTTTCTACATGTTATGAAACGAAATAAACGTATTGTCACTACTTATTGCTAAGCATTTTATTGCTTCACTGTATGGCACATACATGTTATTCGAGATAGTAATTGGGGTGACATCTTTTAAAACTAAACTAAAAGAGCACTATCTGTGTCACTCAGTATAATATGGCGTATGTATCTATGTAAGTATGGTTATTATAATTATTATATTACTGATGACGGAATGTAAGAGAATGCTAGAGAGAGGAATGCCTGTTTCGTCTATAGTATAAAAGTTATTGTAACGCAATGGAATAATAATTTGTAATGTTGGAATATTTTAAATAAATAAATATATAATATATATTTATCTAATAAATAAAATCGTAAACATCGCGTGTCTGTACATTGAAGATATTTGCAAAAAAAAAAATGGAGGGTCTAAGGATAAGTAATAGAACACATTTCAATCATTTTTGGAATTTTTGTCTGTTTGTCTGTGAGTTTGTGCACGCATCACTTAAAAACGACTGATCGACTTTTCACAGAATCATGGGGCTTAACTTAACTTGACATTTAGTCTTTATTTCATCGCAATCGGCTAACACAATCAAAAGTTATAGACATTTTTAGTTTTGAAATACATTAGTAGGTAAGGTTAGTATGCAATATATAGCACATAATAGTATTTCCGTACTATTCAGATGTGGGAGTGGGAGTGGGGGTGGGAGTGGGCGTGGGCGTGGGAAAAGGGTAGTGTTGGTGGGAGCGGAAGCGGGAGCGGAAGCGGATGCGGGAGCGAATTCTGTAGTTCACGCGAGCGGAGCCGCGGGCACAGCTAGTTTTATATAAAAGTAAAGTAGTTTAGGTATTTAGTTATTATGTAGTCTATTATACACTTATTTGGCCCTCCTCGCTCTTACTGCCTGCTCTCACATCCTAAGGTGTAAGGTTGGCAGGAAGAGATCTATATAAATATAAACTGGCTGTATTTCGATTTAAAATTTGCAATAAGTATATGTTATTTTTTCGTAAGTATGGATTTAGTTAGATCTGCATTGGTAACGGATATGGTAGCAAGCATTGGGGAAGCAGATTACTTTTGAAAAATAGTGTTATCGCTAAATTAATTTAATTTTCCTTAGTAAAGTTAGAACACGTTTATCTTTTTAAAAATAAAGTAAGTCGAAAAGTAGTCCGTACATATTCAACACTTTCGTATCCTGCTTATGTGTATAAGTTTAAGTTTCATTAGAATTATCCTTTCCATTTTAAACATATTTTAATTCGAAATTTATATGTGAGGCAAGTTTGTTCTTAATATTCTGCAATTGCCATCATGAGTAATGTTTATTTACAGCTGAAACGTTAGGGATGGAAGGCGAATACGTCGGTCCACAGCTGGAGAGGAAGCCGTCCTGGCTAGATGTGGACACAGGCGCCTTTGGGCGAAGCCCTTCACCAGAAGAAGCTAGGAAGAAAGCCATCACCAAGTTAGTACTTAAAGTTTGTCTTAACCGCGACTTCCTTAATGTAAACTACTCAGCTTCCTGAAGTTACCATCCGGAGATTCTTTCTAAGACACTTCTATAGATATAGTAAAACTGTAAAAATTAATGAAGGTGAAGGATCTAAGGATTTTAGTCTGTTAATTTGTGCACGCAATAATGAAAAACTACTGACCCAATTCGGACGTAATTTTCTGAAAAACATTACTTAATCTGGAGTAGAGTTGGGTAGAGAGATAGAGGGCAAGCGTTCTAGCGGGCGGACATGAAATTCGTACAGCAGATTTTACATAATGCAGACATGAGTTAGTCTAATGTTTTAGTTCTTATTGTTCTCCTTTGTGTTTGTTCAGTATAGTTGGCTGGTGGGCATTAATAAAATGCATATAGCTCTTTATAATGTTTATCATAATTACTTTTTAGAGGCACATCAACAACTAGCTTAGGCGTTGGAACGCCTAGTATTGAAGTGACCAAAGAGACGACACCGTCTCCACCGAAAGAGGAAGGTAAATATATTTTAGTTTAAATTTTTTATATTTAAGTATCTTTTTGCAAGCCCCTTTTTAGGATCCGTCAAACCGAACACCCTTGAGACGAAACTTTTGTGTCCATCTGTCTGACCGACGGAAACACATTGGCTCATAATGATGGGAAAATTATAGGAATTCCAGGGAAATAATCTTTCTAGATATATTTCAGGAACTCTATCTATCTTATCTTCTTAGGGGCCCAGGAAGACCTGGCGATACTTCGACTTTCGGGATCTTTTGAGCCAGACCACTGTCCACCAACGGTGCCCCAAACCGATTTCATAGCTTCACGTAAATCTTAGAATTTCTTCTATGTCATACACAGGTTTCCTTACGATGTTCTTCTTCACCGAAAAGCCTGTTGTATTATAAATAAACCGCACTGTTTCTAAAAGTCATTGGTATGGGCGGGGTTTGAGCCCACGATCTAATGAACGCGAAGCAAACGTACAACCCATTAGGCTACCACAGCTTTTAGAGGAAAACTAAAAAAAAATATTTACGAAACATATACGACGCATTGTGTACGATACAAACTTTTACAGACTTTCTTTTAAATGGCTTACTATAATTGTATTTAACAGATTCTTATACATATACAGACTGGCATATATCTAATTTAAATACTAAACGTTATTAAAATTATTCAGGGGCAGTGAACAAAACCGTGCCGGTGGTGGTCCGCAACCGCACCACGTCGGAGTCCCAGACCCTGGCGTACGCAGAGCAGGAAACCGACGAGCTGATCGCCATGCTGCGCGAGACGGAGAACCTCGACGAACAGGGCGACATACTGCAGTACTTGGTTGACACGCACGGGCTCGACTTCAACACAGGTAAACATAAATTAAAACCCAACGGCCTTTAACTTAGCACAAGTGTTACTATTTATCTCGGGCCTACTCCCTAAGCATTTAGGATAATATCCGTCGAACTGATAAGTCATTTTGTACTCTCCAAGTGACATATTTGGATAAGCGTTGGCGTCTAGATGAACCTACTGAACGGTTGTTGTAATAAGCTGGCTCGCATATTACAACTCACCGCCAACTCCGTTCCCTCTTACAAGTTGTAAGAAACATTAAAACTACATTTTGTTGGGGCTGCCACGATACTGTAGGTGTAGTGCATCATGTATGTTTGTCGAGGCGGGTGTGGATGGTTTTCACGCCATTTTGCGCAACAAGAGTTGCGCAACTGATGCGCTGCGTGGGGCACCAATAACAGCTTCCTGACCACTGTATATATGAAAGTAGTTAAATAATACCTTCGCAAATAGTTAAATGCCAAATTTGTCTATCACAATCTACTAACTTGAGGAAGGCATATGTCCAACAGTGGACGTCTCAGGACTGATATGATGAATCTACTAACATCTTAATTATTTTTTTTGTCTGTATAAGTCTTTTCATAGTGCCTCCTTACCGTACCACATTAAATTAATTCTGTATTAGCTGGAGTAATCTGACGTTTACTGGGTTAACTTTTTATTTTAATGAAAATTGTGTTGGGACTAAAGGATCAACTTCAATCACGTATTCATCGCCAGCAAAACCATTTACCATTCTTATTTTGATATTCTTGCTCATCAGCCACTCCTGTATTCATTGTTTAGTCCAAGACATCCTAGACAGCGATTTATATTTCTGGAGTGATCGTCAATACATTTGAATCCTTATTTGACTCTGTCTGATTGAGTTGATTCACAATTGTAAGCATCAGTGTTACAATAAACTGGCAACATTATTTTACAAACTGATTAGCACCTGTCCAGGAAACTCGGGAACAACGGAACCTAAGCTTGTTCTGTTAATTGATTTTTACAGGCTAAAAGAGGCTTCAACATAGTTTTTGTTAAGGTGGTGGGTTCTATTCCCACTTGTATAATATAAATACAAACTAATTGTATAATACGATACCTGGTCTGGATGCCTTGTCTTATTCCTATAGTACAAGAGAATGCACTAGTTTGGGATTAGACAAGTGTATCCACTAATTGTTCTAAAACCTCATATGTGGTAAATTTTATTTGATTGATTTTTTAACACCATTTTATAGAATTTTTCTCTTCTTAAATGCCATTAAATGGCGAGAAAACCCAACCAAAACAAATTAGCACATATTTAGGAGGTATTTTAGAAACAACAACTTTATGTATATTTATATATTATGATATTTATAGGTATGCAAGAAAACGGCAAAATTGTCACCGTGAAGGATCTCCTCAAATCGCTGTACGAGAAAGCGTGCACTCAAAAACTTTGGGGGCTGGTCCGCCATACCGCCGGTATGCTGGGCAAGAGGGTCGAGGACCTAGCCAAGGCCGTGACCGATCTGCTGGTCCGACAGAAGCAGATTACCGTGGGGATGCCGCCCAATAATGAGCATACAATCACAGCGCCACTGCCAGAGAACGAGCTGAGGCACTTGATACACTTGGTGACTAGTTTTGTGTTGTCACTACATACATATTTAACATTGTTGTAATACTTACACCTGCAGTATATAACAGAGGGATAATAATAGTTAATTTGTTATACTGCCCTAATATCTAACCTAAGAGAAGGCTAAGTGTACAAAAGGATTTGTTTTGCCAGGCTGCTTTTTTCGTGTGAAAATTTCTAGTTTCTTCACCAATTTTAATATGAGAACTAATTAATCACAGAAGTCTAGAAAAACTCTTTCGCGTCTTTTTTATTTTCTCTAAAATTTCTTTTTACACTTAATGTGCATTCGCCTTAAAGGTTGATTCGGACCTATCAGTGCTGCCTCAGTCCTGAGTCAGTCTTTTATAGTTAGGTTAATAAATAATGTGTCATATTTCAAATGCAGTTAAGGCTATCGATCCATTATGCTTTCGTATTCCGACAGTTTAGCGTCAGTGGTCCTTCAGTTCAGTTCCGTGAAATTTAAGTTCTTAAAATACGAAACGGGAACTAAATTAGCATGTATTCATATTTCATATTTACTTTGGCATATCTAAAAAATGGCACTGATGGCTGCCAATTAACCTTTAAGAGTATCAGGGAATATACATGTAACAAAGCACCTGTAGTGACCGGTTACGAAACAACTAGTGGACAGCGCATCACTTTATAATGCAATGTTTTTTTTTTAATCACCATAAGGTGTCAACTAGAACTTAAGTATAGTAGGCGACATGTAACTTGAACTGTGATTTGTCTGAGTACCGCCGGGCTCATACAAATCAGAACTTAATTACGTGTCGCCATCTATATACAATATTGAGTGCCCTGTGATCGGTCACTAGAAGCTTTAGCTGTTTTATTACAGGTAGAACACTGTACCAAGCATTTTATTGATTTTGAGCGTTTCAAAACGTCAAAATAAAATAAATCGTTCTGAATCTAATGCCCCGTTAACCATTTCTGAGACATGCTGTACAACACACAATGTGGTCCACTAATAACTAATATATATTTTTAGTCCATTTTTAAAGACAACATATTTTTTGCATGCAGTCATTTCGTCATGAAAAAAATCAGGGGCATGAACATAAACAGGTAAAAATATGTTTTTTTTTATTATTTTGAAAACATTATCAGTGACATAAAGAAGTATTTAAGTTTGATGGTTCATTTTTAGAAATATGATAAGCTCAGTGTTTTACCATTTATCCATCTCACATGAGCACAATCCTATAGTTATCACGACAAACGTCGTATAAATAAGATTTAGATCAGCATGTATGAATGAAAACTAACCGACTTAGTGACATGAACGAAAATGTTTTTTTTAAATCATTGTCATTCAACCGAGCTGGCCCCAGGTCCAGACCTAATTAACCCCTTGGGCATCATGTGAGTTTGTGACCACATTATATGAAGTTTAACTGCTACTACTATCGACTAATTAACCCATAGACAACGAGAAGAATAAGCACACCAACTGCGCACGTCGCCATCTTAGTTCCGAACTAAACTGATTCCCGCACATCGTACATTTTGACGGAATCGTTTGTAGAATTAGGAGTATCTTAGGCTTATTAGTCGATGGCTACTTACTACCCATCACCTGGATTTATTCTTCACTCGCCTGATCCTCACATTGCTCAGTTACTGATCTTAACAAACCGTATTATTTATTTACCGAGATGTTTGCAGGCTTACGGCGACGACGAGAGTACAGCGATGCTGACGCAGGAGCTACTTGTGTACCTAGCCATGTTTATCCGCACTGAGCCGCAACTGTTCCTCGAAATGCTGCGCCTCAGGGTTGGACTCATCATTCAGGTAATATGCAGCTGTATAATAGGGTGTATCGTCAAGACCGGTCAGTATGGGGAAGTCAGAAACTAAGCCTAGCCCGCTGGATAGTAAGTGTGACTGTCGCACATAAACCTGTAGCCCAAAGGCAACAGTGTGCTGTTACCCTGAGGACTATTTTAGAGTTACCTTCAAACTTTAACACAACGATGCTAGGATTGCTGTTTGATGGCAGAAATATAAGGTGACCAGACGGATCCTGTGTCATAATTTCATCAGATTATGAATATCCCACCATAACGCTTTTAAACAATTGTATACGGTCAAATGATTTTTGTCAAGTTTCTTAACTTGTCAAGTATGAATATCTTTTATGTAATTTTGTGTCTGCAGGTGATGGCGACAGAGTTATCACGGACACTATCATGCGATGGCGAAGAGGCTTCGGAGCACTTACTGAACCTGTCTCCGTTCGAGATGAAGAATCTCCTGTATCACATACTTAGCGGGAAGGAATTCGCTATCAATAGTGGTAAGACAGTTATATTATCAGTAATTAGCTTTTCACCCAGAAAACCTAGTATTTAATGGCGGAAATATAAGCTATGTCCATTGTCCATCTACAACAAATTAGAATTTCCACTGATAATTCCTTTTCTATTCGGTAGTAACATAAATCACCTCGATCGAACAAACTCAACAAGCTGCCACAATGTTATATTAGTTTCGAAGTGTAATTTTCAGCCTTAAATATTATTAATACGGTAGAATTTGTGTTGCTTTTCTTTTTTTTAAAGCAATCTTTTCTTTCCAGCTAACTCGCTGTATATAATAAAGGCAAAAATCGCTACAAGTAAAGGCGAGTCTATAGATATTACACTTGATATATTATTAGATTATATTATATTTTTCAGAGTGAACCCAGTGTTTACCTTTTGTTATAAATAACATTGTCCAAAAGTGTGTTAATTCACCTTTTAATGCAATGGAGTTACCTTTAATACCTACAATTTGTACAAGGTGGTCATGATCTGGGTGTTACATTGTGATTTGTCTTGTCCTTGTTAAGTCCCATAGTATAGGAGGTAAACCTACTTTGGGGTTATATGTTTATGTGAAAATGCATTGTATGTGAAATATTATTAAATTACATTTACACTGTTGATCAATGTCCTTTAGAATATTATCGTTAGTAACAATATTTGATTGTATGTAACGCAATTTGTTCCATTATTAACATGACTGTGCCCGGTTCTTCTCTTTGGAAACAATTATTTGTAAACATCTATTGATCACTCATTGTAAACAACAGATATTTGCGTTGGATCTGGGTGTAAATGTATGTTTAGACCAGTTTGGGTCGTGTGATGTAATTTTATTATAATTTTTAATCTTGTTAACAAACTCTTGACTTTTTGCTTTTTGACTTGTAAATTTATTTTACCAATAAACACGATAATTATATTTTATTTATTGGTAAAATAATATATTACTAACATACTTGTGTGGACGCTATTAACGAAGCAGTGATTTAAAAAAAAATGTTTCGCAGTAGGTCGCGGCAACTTCTCCATAGTGAGCAACAAGTCGACCCGGTACGGGAAGAAGTCTCAAATATTGCTCGAGGGACAGCCACTCCAGGGAAGTGTGGATGACGGTGAGTATAAATGCATCGACTAGTATTTTCCCGAGTATACATGACAGTGAAAAACATCACTCTCTTTGGGCTTCGGTAAAAATTGCATATGTACATCTAGAATAAATTAGCATTTGAACAATACAACAACATTTGTATAAGACCGCCTACTTTATTATTGTATCTGTGTATTTTTTATCGTGCAATAAAGAGTAAATTGAATTGAATATTTATAATCGGTTTGTTAGTACCTGAAATTACCACAAGCAAATCCTAGACCTATATATCAGAATGTCAATAAGACTTAAGACAATTAGTTCACTGTTTTCTGAGTCTACATTTCTTTATTGCAGCGCCTATAGTAGAACCGGATCGCCAGGGGCAGTGGCTGCGCAGGCGTCGTTTGGACGGCGCTCTAAATCGGGTGCCAAGAGACTTCTACCCACGCGTGTGGGGTGTTTTGGAAAAGGTAGTTGACTAAGGGTTGAGTTATATATAAACAAGTCCGCATTTGCATTACGCCCACCACCGCGTCGTGCTGGGTAATGCACTTCCCTCTACGCCACGAACAAACGGCCCTGAATGAACAAACTTTGCCGCTGTGGATACTTACGCTATCCCATACGCGCCATGGCGCGCGATAGTGGGGTTCAACCCTAACAGTACCCTACTGAGCCAGTCTGACATGGGTTGGTTAGGACAGCTTACACAACATTAATTTATTTCATCATCATTATCATCAGGTTATTTTTGTCTCCACTGCAGGAGCACAACCCTCTCTCATCTGCCGGAGACAGACGGAGAATTTGGCCTACACTCCCCGCGCTGTCCAGACGGGTTGGGGATGCCTGATTGATGTTTATAAATTAAATTGATGTTGATAAATTATTTCACTTAGAAGAAACAGCCTCCTTGTGTAAACATCAGTTTTATCATTCATTATATCTTAAAGCTTTGTGCACAACCAGCCGACGATCAGCAGCGGATTATCCGCTCTGTTTCAAATACTATGTTTTTGTATGTATCGATGCACATGCAACATAGGTCGTCCGGCAATCCAAGCGACTGCGGCGGACAACGGACGAGCTGCTCCGAGCGGCAACAAGCTATTTTTTACTATATGGTACCTAAAATAACACTCAAACTTTCAGTGCCAAGGCCTAGCGATCCAGGGCAAAATCCTGCAACCGAACTTAACCCAAGAGATGACGTCTGGGGAGCTGAAGTTCGCGCTGGCCGTGGAGACAGTCCTCAACTCCATCCCGCAGCCGGAGTACCGCCAGCTGGTGGTCGAGGCGCTCATGGTCCTGACGCTGGTGGTGGAGTACAAGGCGGTGGCCGACCTGGGCGGCATGATCACGGTGGAGCATCTCGTGCACAAGGCCAACCATATATTTTTGGAAGATCAGGTAAATGATATGGTACTGTGTTTGAATAACTTAAAATTAACCTTTAATATTAGCAGGGTTCGAAATCAGATTTTTGTGATAAAGTAAAAAAACCGCCCAACTCTCTTTCCATAGCGATTAGGTGCCATGTAGGGCACACGTTCCTTGTTTGGTAGGTATTAAAAAGGAGACTTTCTTCGATATCAAAGGCTTGCAATATCTGTCATGTAATATGTGCGGCCCCGAGGGAACAGCTAGTTATTGGCCACAAGAACTTATAAATTAGAATAATATTAATTTTGTAAATGAATAATGTATCTTATCTTCTCAGGGGGCCAGTAAGACCTGGCGACACTTCGACCCTTCAGGATCTTTTGTGCCAAACGGTGCCTCAAGCCGATTTAGTGGACTTCACACACGTCTTAGATTTTCTTCTGTGGCATGTGCAGGTTTCCACACGATGTTTTCCTCCACCGAAAAGCCTGTGATATTATAAATAAACCGTACCTACTTAAGTTTCGGAAAACGGGCGGGGTTTGAACCCACGACCTCACGAACGTGAGGCGAGTGCACAATCAATCCGGCTTTCACGGCTCAAATAAATAATGTAACTTTTATCTTCTACATAGCTTTGAACTTGTTTCCGCAGATGAGATGCAACGGCGACGCGACGCTGTGCTGCGCTAAGGCGGATTGCTTCGGCGGCGCGCTCGTCTGCGGTGGCGCGGCGGGCGTGTGCCAGCACCTGTACGACAGCGCGCCCAGCGGCAGCTACGGCACCATGACGTACCTCGCGCGCGCCGTCGCGACCCTGCTCTCGGATAGGATGCCGCACGATGCGCCCATAGAGTGCACTATTACTTAAACGTATCTTGTATCGAATGTTATTTATAGGGACAAACTAAGCAAAACAGAGGGACTGGGTGGGTTTTATTTTCATTCGGAAAGTTTATACCTGTACAGATCAAAAACGGAAGACTAATAGTGTCCCTGAAATTCAGATTGGAAGTACATTATGAATTAGCGTTTTAACGTTTGCCTTAAGCGTACGTAGAGATGGACCTTAAGAAACTGTTAAAAACAGACGACACATATCAATGTGTCTGTTAATAACAGTTTCTTCAAAGCATTTAAAATCATGCATTGCTCTCGCTTTCTTTAAAGTGGTATCTGAGATTAGAAGTGACGAAATAATTTGATTTGTAACAATGCAAAATAACATGTGATATTTATTATCAGGGATCGGAATTAGGTAGTCAATGTACTTAAGACGAATAGCGTGTTAATATGGATATCCCGGGATTTTTATTTGTTTTTGATTGTGATTAATTTAATTTTAAATGGAAAGGCAGCTTATAGCTGGTGCTTATGGTGGTGATTAGTCGACTTAATTATTTTCTTTTAAGAAATTGTCTAGTCTGTTCTTAAACATGTTTATTGATGTGACAGTTACAACAGATTCTGGCAATTTGTTGCGTCTAGATACAACCCTGTTGCTTAAAAAATTCTTTGAGGGTTCAGGTAAGCATTTGATCTTTGTAATCTCATATTATGTTCTCTGAGTCGTTCAGTGGGGTTGAGTTAAATGTATTATTTAACTTGGATGTGTTGATTTTTACCAGAATTATTTAAAAGTTTGTCATTTATTTATGTACTAGCTGTGCCCGCGGCTCCGCTCGCGTGGACTACAGGATCCGCTCCCATTCCCACTTCCGCTCCCTATCCCACTTCCACTCAGACTTCAAATCCAGGTCCAGGTCCAGGTCCAGGTACAGGTCCAGCACCAGGTCCAGCTGCAGGTCCAGGTCCAGGCCCAGGCCTAGTTCCAGTTCCAGGTGCAGATCCTCAACTCTCCCCTTAACCCTCCTCTCAACACTCCTCTCAACCCTTTCCTCAACACTCCCCTCAACTCTCCTCTCAACCCTCCCCTCAGCTCTCCCCTCAACCCTCCCCTCAAACCTCTTTCCCTCGTCTTTCCAAATGTAGTAACTAATCCATCGCAGTCCAAATTCCGACCTACATTACTTTGTTGCATACCTATACCACAAATTCATCGTAATCGGGTAACTCAGTCAAAAGTTATGCGAATTTTCAAACACTCAAATTACACTGGTACCATACCCGCTCCCGCTCCGGTCCAGCTCCGGTTCCGCTCCCGCTCTCGCTCTCGCTCCTGCTACCGCTTCCTATTCCGCTTCCGCTCCCGCTCCCGCTCTCAATCCCACCCACCCCGCGCCCACGACCACGCCCACTCCCACTCCCACTCCAGATTCTACTCGCAGCTCCAAATGTGATCCAAACTCATCGCAATCTGAATAGTACGGAAATACTATTATATGCAATATATTGCATAATAACCTTACCTACTAATTTGAAAACTAAAAATGTCTAAAACTTTTGATTGAGTTAGCCGATTGCGATGAAATAAAGACTAAATGTTAAGTTAAGTTAAGCCCCATGTTTTTCTGAAAATTCCATCAAAATTCGTTCTGTAGTTTTTAAGTGATGCGTGCACAAACTCACAGACAAACAGATAAACAGACAAACCGACAAACAGATAAACAGACAAAAATTTCAAAAATGATCGAAATGTGTTCTGTTGCTTATCCTTAGACCCCCCAATTTTTTTTTTGCAAATATCTTCAATGTACAGACACGCGAAGTTTACGATTTTATTTATTAGATAAACACATACAGTAATATAAATATAGACAGTCCTCATCGCTCATTTAATAATTCTTCTTCCGCCTCCCACTTACTAGTAAAATAAAATACAAATAATATGAAATTATCTTTTTCTAATTGAATATTATATTATACTTTTAATTATTACTTCTAAGAGTCCCGGGATTTTCATTGAAACAGTCAATAAAATCCCGTGAAAAGCAATGTCTACATTATTCTTCCGTGCCATATTTTGGTCGCAAGTACATAAATGACACTACCTAATTCCGATCCCTGTTTACGTATTAGATAGAATGTGAACTCCTCCAGACCGCTTTTTTGCTGTCCCTGTATTATCTAAGCTTCTTCACGATAAGGCGTCGTTTAAATTTTATGTAATTCAACGCAGGGCGCTCACACCTTTTTGCAGTTAAATATGTTACTAGGGTGGGTCCGCTCATGGGTTGAGTAACACAAGATAGCGCCTGTAGTCGAAAACGTATTATGCAATTTCTTCTAAAATTATTTGGTCACAATTATCGATAAAAATTAAATGGGCCTTCTGTTTAGCTAATAAATTTATGTGCACCAACTTTCAAAGTGCAAAGCGTAAAGGTTCATTCGGACATATCAGTGCCGCCTTAGTCCTGAGTCAGTCTTTTATAGTTAGATAATTACTTATAATTATGTCATAATTCTAATGCAATAAAAGCCGTCAATCCGTCATGCGTCCGTATTCCGGCAGTTATGCGTTAGTGGTCCTTCAGTGCAGTGTCAGTTAAGTTCCGTGAAATTTCGTGACGGATCGATAGCCTTTACTGCAATTGAAATATGACACATTATTTCTTAACCTAACTAAAAAAGACTGACTCAGGACTGAGGTGGCACAGATATGTCCGAATGAACCTTAATACTATTAAGTCGAAAAAATAGTATTAAGTTTCATTCGGACATAGCTAATGCGCCATCTTGTGAGCGATTACCCTAAGGACTCATGTTTGTAGCTCTATGACATATTTAGTGTTTTTTTTGCAGTAAACAGTTTGTAGAATATTTGTTTTGACTTTACAGTTTACATGAAGTGTATTACCTATTATATTATTTAGAGATGCAAGACATTTTCTATTTTGGGTTGTTATTACTTATTATAAAGTTACATATTATGATGGCACAAAATATATAGATCTTATACGTGTACAAAATATCTATGGATATAAAAATATAAATTACAAATGACTATTAAGTATTCATCTTGGTTTGTTTCTTCCATTTGCAACATAAAAGGTTGTATTATATAATCTATGTAATAATTTGTGGAATGATTGATTAAAGATTGTAACTTGAACAGAACCATTTATTTCTATGATGACTAGTCAGAAGAAAATAACATGGAACAAGGTTTCAAACAAAAACACTATAGAGTTTAACACATCTATCTACTTCAAATATTACATCATGTCTAACATAACACAACTTAATTTAGTTCAATGGCTACACAAGCTTTAAGCTTCATCTTTCTTGCCAAATGGATTCATTTTTGACAGCCATGATGTCGTAGATCTGTAATAAAAATTGTTTTTTTGTCAAGATTGAAAAGTTTTAGTCCTAGACAAAAATGCTGTGCAGTAATGTTTGTACAGTGATGGGCCACATGCTGTTTGCCAACTCGCAATCAAAACCTTTAAAGTAGTCAGTCTCTTTGGTGACTAGTAGAAATGTTATTACTTTTTTTTACATACAAAGAAAAACAAAGCTATTTAACACATTTCACGCAAGATACGATCCATACGATTAAAAGATTCACCGCTAGCCTTAGAGTAGCACGGGGCCGCGACCTCGACTTGGAGGGAAGACATCATAGCGTTTTCTTCCGATACGAAATATCGTGTCATTTTTCGCGGGGTTGCACGCACACTTGTACGCTGTCGCTACGACACACACACACACGTAATAAATCAACACATTCATAACCTCTAGTACACATTGATCTATTTATTTAGCGCATGACCGGTGGTCTTGTACCTTTAGAAAAGTGCTTTATGCCACTAGCTGTTCTTGATGCGACATTTTTTTTTCATTCTTTAATGTCTAATTTAAGATAATTTTATTTTCCGAACACAAGTATCAACTTACGATATTTCATCCGTAGAACTTATGCTCTCTTCAACTCCAGCTGCTTTTAATTTCTCTACAAGATTCTTTCTATATATATTCTTCAAGGGGACAGGTTTATTTGCAGCCTCCTTTTGTTTGACCATCTTGCACAAAGCCTCATACCATGATAAGCCATACCATTCAATTTCTTCAGGTGTATACTGGAAAAAATAAGTTATGATCTAATTTATTAGCTTCAAGATTCTACTGTTTCCAGTTTAGTGTGCAGATAAGGGACCTGTTCAGCTAGACATTATTAGTCAGAGACAAAATGTGGGACTTGCTACTCACTAATGTGATTGGAATTTTGTTTGTTTGTAATTAACTCCTATGTTTACAGCTTAATTTTATAAATATTATTCCAAAAAAAAAACTATTGTAGTGTCCTTACAGGGCCTATGGTTATATGTAAGAGCCTATTAACTACATGAAACAATAAATGATATGAATATGAATGTTTAGCAAAGAACAATGCCCAACATTTTATGGGAGTTGGGCTAAACTTGTGTCTGGACCAAATTGTCCCTAAAAGGCAGGAATATACTAAGTATTATTATAAAAAGAAAATCGTTTAACTATTTGATGGAAATTGAATAATCTGACATAGAATAACATCTTCATGGGTATATGGTCAATATTAACTGCTCCAGATCTTGACATCTTAGTGTGGTTATTACTTAACGAAGATTAATTGTGTTCGACATTTTGAAGGGATACATAATTCAGACCTATATTTTAGTACACGAATGGTGAAGATGTACCCAGACCGGTTTTGGGCATTGTCCTTTAAATTCTAACTATCTAATAAATATAACTTGGTATAATAGTAAAAAAAATTTGAGTTACCAAGATATATGTGGTGCCATGATAATGATACAAATATATATATTATTCTAACTGGAGCACATCAGTATACAAACAAAAAAGTACATTGTGATGCAATATTATATACAAAGAAATCTACACCTCTGAACATGGCCTGGTTTAAATGGGTCATAACTTCCTAAAATAAACTTAAGAATACTTACAGAAGACAAATATGTCTTGTATTCCTCATAAACTTCTTGTTGTTTCTGAGTATTGTAGGCATATCTAGGACACCCATTCATCAGCTCAGTCAGTATTTGTTTTTTAAGTTTCAAAGCCAGCATGGATATTAGGTCACAGGCAGGGGTCTTGAGCAAGTAATGGTCAAAGCCATAGTGGTCATTAATTAGTCTAATTGTTCTGTCAGTAACAGTGACAGATAGGTGGGTATTTAATACCTCGGATCTGACCACAGTTCTCTTTAGCACTGGCACCCAATAGTGAGGCACGCGACGTCGTTTCGGATCTCGTTTCTGGAAACCTATCAACACACTATTAGGCAAGCTGAGCTGTTTTTATACATGTGTCTAAAATGATTATTAAACTTGTAGAGAAAGATTAAATACAAAATTTTAATATGGTTTAAGATTCAATTTTTAAAATAAAAAACCCATTTAATAGTACATGTTGACTGCAAATGATGCTGTATATCACAAGCATCTTGTACAGTGGCAACATTGTAATTTTCTAATATTTACTTACTGCTTTAACATAATGATTACACAAGACACTAGAAATATTACACTTCCAATTTAGTAGAAAGACTTACAAATTAAAAGTGAAACGAAACTTCCATTTACTAATTACTGTCTTAAAATAATAAAGAATAATGGGAAATGTAAACATTAAAGCAACACAATATATTCCAAGTGCCAACCTTTTATCACTGCTTCTCCAGCCCATATTCCTTCATGAACTTCGGATGGATATTTCAGAGGGATGTTAATATTCTGTATGGGTAGAGTTTCTCCAGTAAGCTCATCACGCTTCCACTTCCCTTCTTGTGGTACGAAGTGCACGGCTGCTGGCTTCAAGATCTTCCACTCGCGCCAAAACTTCTTATACGCCGCGGGTAATTCCGAGGCTATACCAACTTCGAACCTGCTTTTTTTCTTATAAGTTTTGGATAATAGACGAGCAGAAGCCTGAAAGAAAACAAAGGTCGTGGCAAGGTAGTGTATAACCAATACGATGACGAATTTAATGGAATAGTTTAGTTCTGTCGTACGTACCTGGATACGGGAAGATGCCATTTAATCACTTTATTAATGTAAGCAGCATAAAAAAGGGATATTTTTCTACGGGACCGATTTATTTTTCAGTTTTGAATACAATATTCAATTTTGTCCAAAAAAAAATTCTTCAGATCGGATGATGATTGAGTGACATTGACATTTAAGTCTTTTTTTAAAATGTTTTACGGCTCTGGTTTTACATTTAAATGAATTTAGTTTTTCTGTTAATTGAGAACAAATTCTGCAAAATGTAAATAAAAATATTCAAAGTAATTCTAAGGTGTTAATTTTATGTATTTTACCAGAGAAAATAAAATATACGGGTATTAAAACCGAGCCACTGGAGTCCCGGACAAATAACGCCGGAGTTTTTTTTTCTATAGTGCCCCCTTTTATATACTCTGATTAGGCCATTTTGTATTTACACGGTTGTTTTATAAGTTTATAACTGTAAATGTCCAAAAACAATTTCATTAAAAGACTAAATTAGTATAGGATAATAATACAGTCAAAATGCCGGGATAGCTTAAATAGATATCATCATAATGGTAATACCAAAGTAAATTTCATTATTAACGGCTCAAAAGTATTCTTTACAGAGCCGTATAATCATCGATTTGAAAAGCAATAGATCCGTCAAGCTTGCAAGCAGGGTGGCCGGCTATAGTGGAATTTTTCCACTGTGTTGAGTAGCGCGACATTAACTTTTGACCCTTGGACCGAGCGAAGCGAGTGATAGGACCCAGATTCTAGTCAACCAACACAATAGTTAGTTGCGAGGAGTGCCCGAAGGTCGCGATGACATATTGGGTTGCATTTTGACCCAGATAGTAGGTATTCAACCCAATAAATATAACCTCAAAATAAAATAAAAAATCATATCTTAACACTAGGCGTCTCCGCACTTTCCTCCCACTTCGGGTTTCGCCATTTCAAAAAAAAATTAATTTAAGAAATAATACTATAGACTACCTATAATTTTATGTATGCCACAATTTGCTTTATTTAGACCTCTTAAAATGTCGCATATAGTATGTTTTTATGACCATGTTCATATTTTCTTCTTATCTCAGTTAATTTAATAAAAAACCTTATTGTATAATTTATAAAAGCATATTTTCTACTTTTTATCCGCCGTCAAGTTGTCGCCTAACAATAAATTCAGTTGCCACACCAAAAAATCACTGCCAACTTAAATTTAAACAAAGCTTACAACTCAATATAAAGCTGCTACTTTATACTTAAAATGCTACTTCGCTGTAGCTGCCAACCTATTATTTTTGCTACCCATTTTAATTATTATTAAAACCCTAAATCAGATTAGTTTGTCGCCGCGTTAAATACACGCCTTTATGAAATATTCATGGTAGAATCATTTTTTTACACATTTGCCGAATCATCTTGTCTTGGCTTACCTCTATTTGGAAGAAAGAATCGCTATTTAATAACAGATGTCGCCTCAGTGATGCATCGATTTTAATTAACATCATATTATAAACTCTATGTGTATGTAAATAAAGATCAAACGGAAACAAAGCAAAACGCCATCTCTGTTTCTATTACAAAAAAAATATCAAGTTGCCACATTAGCTCAAGTTCTGCAACATTCCGGTAGGTGACAAGTGTCCTTTATTAATGATCTGACTACATTATCGAGAATGAGAAATTTAATTGTTTGTCCGCCGTTTTTATTTATTTTTCTGTTCGTCGATTTCCCAAAGACCCCTTAATTAAAGGTCAATGGATTAAAGCTTCTGGTCAGGGTGAAAATTGGTACCCTACAACGAGTGCGGCTATCTGTTCGGACAATTTTGACAATAGATGTTTTATGGAAAACCAAAGCCGAAGGTGTTTAAAGAAAGATTCGATTCCAACACTGAAGTTAAGTCCATGCACTTCGTGCGATACAAGTAGGCATAAGAAAAGTTTGGACGAAGTCAAAGATGAGTTAAAAACACTAGTAAGTGTCATTGACAAACAAAAATGTTAGGTAACATAATTAGAATTTTAGTTGCCAATAGTGGCCAATTCTGAAATCAAACATAAAATTTTGCAGCTATGAATGATCTTCCTAATATTGTTTGAAGGAGATAGATATAATTTTAGCGCTATTAAATCTAATAAATGAAAACGTATATTTCGCGTGTCTGTACATTGAAGATGTTTGCCAAAAATAAATTGGGGGTTTATGGATAAGGCATAGAACACATTACGATCATTTTTGGAATTGTTGGCTGTTTATCTATTTGTTTGTGCACGCATCACTTAAAAACTACTGTACCGATTTAGATGGACTTTTCACAGTACCATAAATATCATTGATAATAAGTTATATCGAATAAGTTTTACTGGTAATTCTTGTTCCAATTAATACTTATATTTTTTTCAATTATCAGCATAAATGTACGAGTACGTGTGTTTTTAATTGTCGACAGGCGTTAGTTATTGTGCTAGGTGTTTTTAATGATTCCCGAGTAAAAAGCGTTTTTTTTTAATTTAAAAATTATGTAATTTTTTATATAACTTTAGTTAATATTTTCTATTCAGTTTAATGATGTTTCATGATAAGAGCGAATGGTGAATGAATGAATGTCGATAAATCTAATAGCATCACAGCACTAGTGAAAGTAGCATAAGTTAAAGTTCCGCTACTTAAAACGAGATGTCATCATAAATTACGAGAATGATATGACAAACTTATACTATTGTCATAAGGTTTACTTTGAAAAAATACTTTGACGCTAAGATCTCCTCTTCCCCTGTTTCACCACCCCGCAACGAGGCCACGCTGGTTCGCGAACAACACGTCATGTAGTGTGATCTATTTGCTTCCCATTATGGATGCGTATAATGAGTAGGGGCGCCTCAGAAGAATGAATAATCGCACAAAGTGCATGGACTTAACTTAAGTGTTGGAATCGAATCATTATTTAAACACCTTCGGACTTGGTTTTCTATAAAACATCTATTGTCAAAATAGTCCGATAAAGGACAATAGGACACTTGCCACTAGGTCCTTAAATAAATGACACTTGCCACCTACCGGAATCTCGCAGAACTTGAGCTAATGAGGCAACTAGAAGCCAATTGATAATTTTTTTGTAATTGAAACACAGATAACGTTTTTCTTTGTTTCCGTTTGATCTTTATTTACATATTCATAGTTTAAAATATGATGTAAATTAAAATCGATGCATCACTGGCGTGACATCTGTTATTTATCAAATAGCTACTTTTTCTTGCAAATAGAGGTGAACAACAAAGACAACATACATCGATTGATGTTTCGGAAAATGTGCAAAAAAAAATCATTTTAGCATGAATATCACTTAGAGGTTTAATTTTTTATGATAAGACAAATTTATAAAAATAACATCGAATTCAAAGTAAAAGTTAATATTATTTAACATAATTAGTGTTACCGTAAAAACACCTGTTAAAGAGGAATTAATACTTTCATGTGGTACATAACTTTGCTATTCGATTTGTTTTTTTTTTTTATATATAATTTGCATTGTTTTATTGCACAATACGACATTCTCTAATTATTTATTTAGATGCTGTGTCGTTTTCGTGTGCACTCGTTGCGAGTCGGCAGCATATATATCACGTGATCAGTGCGCTGGTCAATATAGTGGAAAAAATCCACTATGGCCGGCCATCCTGTACAGGCGAGTTAGACAGATCTATGGCTTTCCAAATCGATGGTCTGGAACCGACTTTAGCAAAACAACATAAGCAAAAAGGCAAAGAATCTATGCATATACTGTCCAGTTTACATGAACTCACTGTATTCTCGCTTAAATTTAATATTTATATTATCCGTAGTACCAGTGCTGACGTGGAAAAAAAATGCAAATAGCAAGTGCTACAAGGTGGTGGCAAAATATTTTGGGTATTAGTGATTTTTCTTGAAAATTTTCTTGAAAGTATCTTGTTATTCTGTTCTTAATTTTTACTAATTAACATTTGTTATTTATTGCTATTGTTGTCGCGGTATTATTTTTGTAATTAATGTACGCAGAGTGTATTAAGTCATGTCAGAAAACAAAAACGTCGTTAAAGCCCCTAAAAGGGGCCTATCGGAAGTGTCTGATACCAATATAGCAGTATCGTCTGGCGAAGTATCCAGCGTTGCAGAAAGTGTTAAAAGTACCAAGGTAAACAACTTGTAATAGGTAATTTGTATTCAGTCAAGGGCATGGTACATTTTGTAAACATGACATTAGGCAAATAGAATGGTTTTTCAATAATATGATTTGCCTATATTCTCAGACGCAACCACATGTTTCATCATCATCTTCAGAAAGGCAAATTAAATTTGAGCGAGCCCAGAAGTGCCTTGAAAATGCAGCTCTGGTTTCAAAAAGGATCAAAGAACATAGGAAAGCAACTGCGGAACTGTTGGGACGACCATTTGGTGAGATAAATCAGACCAGTTTCAGTAACTAAAATAATAAATCTAATAAATCTAAAGAAATTACATGAAACTTCTTGCTTCTTAAGGTGGACCATACTACCATCACATGACTAATATGAAATATTGAATCGTGTAGTGTAGTGTGTGTTATTTCAATAGTTGGCTTTATGTAACTTGATTGCTCATATTGTAAGAGTGCCAGTACAAACAGCACATGTAACATGCTATTATCTGTTTTTAATATTTGCCTTATTGAAGAAAATACTGTATTTACATCCCATACTTCCTTCAGCTTATATTTTTTTATTGCAGAAGATGATGATGGTGGTGATACTGCTTCTGAAATGGCATCCACCATGAGTGAGAGGACAGGCTACTCTGCTGCAACTGACACCTCAGTTACATTATCAGTTCAGGAAGCTTTGAATAGTGAGACTGATTATATTAATTTGTGAGAGATTCTGAAGCTCATTTTAAATTTGACTACACCAATATTATTTATACCCCTGTCAAACTAGTGAGAAATGAGAAGTATAACAATTGTTGCCAGCCTTATCTGTCTGTCCTCTTGGACTTCAATGCTCAAAAAAATCATAATAGGTTTATTATTTATTTACTACATTTTATTTTCTTTGAATAGATTTTAAAAATAGAATTTAAGTTGATTTAGTAAAAAAAATTCTTTAAAACATAACCCATATTCAGAACAGAAACCA
Organism: Esperia sulphurella; assembly: GCA_947086405.1. Classification (NCBI taxonomy): domain Eukaryota; kingdom Metazoa; phylum Arthropoda; class Insecta; order Lepidoptera; family Oecophoridae; genus Esperia; species Esperia sulphurella. The sequence continues at coordinate 11,845,103 of OX352262.1, read as the reverse complement.
TATTCACATTATTTAAATCAGTTTTTTGAAACTAAGACCTTTTTAGTTAATTTTATACATTTTAACTGCTTTATTTTATACAGTACCTGGTATAAGCGAAAGCCTGGCGAACACTCTGAAACAGAAGGAGTTATTAATGGAGAGGATAAAACAATACAAGGAGATCAGCAAAAGACCCATGAAAACTTCAGCTATTAGCAGGAGGGAATCTGTAGCAGATTCCAGTGTTGATATTAGGAAGGTTGGTAGTAATATACCTACATAATGAATACACTACACTTACAAATAAGATCCTAATATACTAACAATTCAAGTTTTGTATCTGAATCCGACACAAAACACAACTTTCAAAACAAGTCTGTTGTTAGTCAAGCAATGAATAATGAAAAATGATTAGATAGATGGATGATTGATAGGTGATGATAGTCACAGCACAGTCTTGTATAGTAAGACAAACTTCATTCATTAAACTGAAAGCTATTTAGTTTGTTATATTTTATTAATTTTTTACATTAGAGCCATTTTTTATGGATCATGTATGGACTTTCAGGCACCATGGGCATTAATTAGCCTGGTCTGACTTTATTTTGTTAATGAGGCTAGGTGTCCAGAATTCATCTGATATTGTAATATGAACTCTATTCTATGGTGATCAATGAACCATATAGTCAAAGTAAAATATATTCATTCTAAATTAGATACAAGGTATTGCTTTCTAAACATTAAAACAAAATCCAATGGAATTACTTTGGACTGTCCTTGGTGTCAGTCTGGAATGGACACATAAGGAGCTTGATTAGACTAGAAAGCCAGAGAACAGACACTATGATTTCTCTCAGAGATAGCAAACTCATGAAATTTCTAATGAATCACAACCAAGCCAACCTTAGACTGCTGATTGGCAGCATAAAACAGCACTGCAACCTGAACAAACACATGCACAACTTGGACATTACAGACAGTCCCCTGTGCTGCGATTAGGAGAATGAGACAGTGGAGCACATGTTGCTACACTATCATGCAACTAAAGAATTCATACTGGAATTTTACAGTAGTGTAGAAGGTCAATTTTGTCAATGTAGCCAATTTTTGTTGTCGTTATTTTTGTATTATCTTTCCTGATTTTTTTTTCTTTAAATTTATTCTGATTATCTTGTGCTTACTATATACAATAACCCCTTAATCTAGCTGGTCAGTTTACTGGTACAGCTGTATATTTATAATTTGTGTACCACATATATTAAAAATTGCTTAATTTATATTTAGAGTAAAGATAGCAGCGATGTGGCTCTACTTGTAAGCACAGTAAAAGAAAAAGAAAATTTGCTGAGTGTTATGCAGGTAAAGATGAGAGCAATGGAAACTACCATCCTAGATTTGCAAGAAAAAATCAATGAAAAGGACCAAATTATAGAATCTAAGAATAAGGCTACAACCCTGATGTCAGACAGTTTGAGTAAGAAAGGTGAGTTTATAATGAATAAGTCTAATTAGTCTATTATATACATATATCATTAAAACTAATATGTTATGCTCACCCTATTTTTTTTATAGAAAAAGATTCATTGCTTTTGCTTGAAGACACAAGGCAACAAATGATAAAAATGCAAGAAAACTTTATAAATATGGAAGCAGAATGGAAAGAAGAAAAGAATTTATTGATCAAACAATTAGAAGGAAAGGACGAAAAAATCAATAACTTAGAGCAAGCTAATACAATTTTAGAAAATTCGAGATTTGAAATCAGTGTGGCACATTCGAAATTAGTTGAAGAAATAGAATTAAAAAGGAAGGAAATTTTAGAACTGCAAGAAAAACTAGAGACATTAACTCCCACAGATGTACAAGAACTGACACAGAAAGAAAAAGAAGATGTGGAAGAAGAAAAGGGTGCTCTTGAGATAGCTAACATGGTTGAGCTTACTAAGAAGATTGAATTATTAGAGCAAATCAACTGCCAAATTAGGCAAACTAATAAAGAGCTTGAAAATAAACTTGCTACCATAAATCCTGAGCCTAAATCCCCTCCAAGTGGTTCTCCAAGTAAAAAAGGAAGTCCTCTTCCAACCCGTAAAAGTGGTAGAAACACAGCATCGAAAATGAAATCTCCTTGGAGTCACTTATCAACTGAGTCATTAAATCAAGAGACAGAAAAGAAACCAAATAAAAACGAATTAACAAAACTAGAAATGCTTGTGCAGTCCCTTAACAAAGATATTTTGGACAAGGAATATATGATTTCGCAAAAGGATGCTGCTATATCTGAGTTACGAACCATTAATGAACAAAATCAGTACATAATAAATGAAATGAGGACACGTGTCAAAGGACAGTCAGAAATGGTTGATATTGGAATTTGTACAGATACAACTTCTCAACCTGCACATGGTCAAGAAATGACCAAACACAAAGAAACAGACGAAACGGTAAAACACAGTAAAGGAGATAAAAAATACATTGAAGAAAAACTAAATATTGCTCAAGAACAGATCGCAGCACTGAATGATGAAATTGATTCAGCTAACAAAAACATGATAAAAGTCAAATCAACCCATAAACTAAAATTAAAACAAATGCAAAAAACGATTGAAAACTTTAGTAAAGTATCTGATACAAATGCAGAGATAGTGAGGCTTAACGAAGAATTGCACCAACTTTCACAGAAGGTGGCAGAATTAGAAGAAGAAAAGGGTAATTTACAATTACATCTTGTTGACTATGACGGCGGAAGACGTAAGTATAAACCATTCTGTATAATTGTCCGTGACAGTTTCAGATATATTTAAATATAATATCAATTTACAGTAACTGAATCGGATGTTTACAAGAAAATGGTGGAAATGGAAAACTTAGCGGAAGCACGACTTAAATCTATAAGTGTACTCGAAGCGCAGAAATTTGATTTAGTACAAGGTAAAATAGAATATATTTAATTTCACGCGTTACATTCTGTATTTTATTTTGTGTGTGTTATAGTAATGTTTTTTATGTATATTCCAGAATTACATGAACTACAACAAAAGAATGTGGAAATGGAAGACAAATTAGTAGATATGTCTCAACTACATAGTGAACAAGTGAGTTCCGAAATAAAATCTGTTCAATTAGAAGAACAGATAGATGAACTCGCTGCTTGTAAAAAGGAATTAGAGCTTGTTATAGAGAATCTTAAGCTAGACAAAGAACACCTAGATGGATCTATCAAATCATTGGAAGAAGAAAAAGAAGAGCTTATTCATAAATTAGAACATTACATTCAAGAAAACATGGAATTGACTGATAAGCTTGAGAAAATGAGCGCTGAAAAAGTTAGCTCAGCAGAATCTATAGAAATCGTGGAATCACTAACAACGCAGGAGAAACTTGAACTTGAAGAATACCATAAAGGAATGACTGAAAATAAGACAGAAGAAACTCATGCAGTACCATCTATTTCCCAAGAAAGTATCACTATAGAAATGTTAATTGAACAACGTGCGGAGTTAAATAAAAAGATTGCGCTATTTACACAGGAGAGGCAAGAAGTCATGGAGAAAATGAGTAAAATCTCTTACGAAAATGAATCTTTGCACAATAGAATATTAGAAGCTACTAATCAGAGCAGCGACCTACAAAATAATATTGAATTGTTAGACAAAGAAAAAAATGATTTAACTGCGCTAAATGAAGAACTCAATCGTCAGATAGAAGACTTAAAACGTGAAAGGATTGATATTATGAAAGAGAGCGTTGAAATAGTTAAGCCAGCAAGTCTCGATGAAGCCATTGATGTGGCTACAGTAGAAGCACATCTTGATGATAAAATACCTGGGGATAAAGGAAACAACAGAACTAAATCTGTTAAACAATTAACAAAAGAAATCCTTAAATTGAAGAATACCATCAAAGAGAGGGAAGATGAAATTGGTGACTGTCAAATGAAAATACTATCTTTAGAGGAACAACAACAGAAACAAAACGATTTAATTCAAAGCAATGAATTTTATGAAATAAAAGTGAAATCTTTAATGGATGAAATAAATCAACTCAAAGAAGACCTTGACAATGAAAAGGGAAATAAGGAATCTGAACAACAATTACTACAGTTTAAACAAGCAAATGATTTTTTGCAACAAGAATTGCAAAAGTTGCACCAAGAATATTCTACTACAATTAACGCTCGTGATGTCAGACTCCAGGAATTAGAGCATATTTTAGTAGAATATGAGAAACAAATATTCAACTATGGGAACACTTTACAACAAAAAGATAATGAAATGGCTGAATACATCAATCAAATCAGTAAACTAAATGACGTGTCGCAGAAACTTAAATCGACTATTGAAGTTCTTGAAGAGGAAAAAGCTAAAGATCAAAATGCTGAAATAGTAAAATCCCTACATAAACAAATATCAGCATATCAGAAGAAATTGACGGAATATGAAGAGAAATTAAGAATTTTAGAAGAAGAAAAAATCCAATTATTAACTTTGAAAGGTGCTTTGGAAAACAAAAATATTAATCTGGAAACAGAGTTAAAAAAAATTCAAGAAACTTTCGCCGAAAAACAAAATTTCATCAAAGAATTACAAACTCAACAACAGAAACACTCTGACGAAATATCAAGTGTGCTGCTTCAAGTTAAAGAGCGTGACGAAGAAATTCATGAAATCAAGTTGCAATTAAGAAAAGAGTCCATAGAAAATGAAAAACTCCGTACAAATTTGTCTGAAAAAGAAAACAACATAGATAAATTTACACAAGAATTTGAGGAAACTATTGAAAAAGTTAACACACTTTCTACCGAAAACGAGCAGCTGCGTGAACAGTATACAGCAATAGAAACTAAAAACAAAGAACTAATGGATAAATTAAAGAAATTTGCTGCGACTGTTAAGAAAAAGTCTTCAATGTATGCCGAGTTAGAATGTCACCTGAAAGAAAATGAGAAACAACTTGAATCGAAGAATGAACAATTAGAGCAACTGATAATACAAGTTGAGACACTTCCTGCGTTACAAGAGAAGTTAAAATATGCGGAGGAGGAGTTAACACATTTACAGTCTGAAAAACTTACACTAGAGCAACAAAAATCTAATGATATTCTTAATTTGCGAATAGAAATTAAGGGTTTAGAAGAAAAATTAACTTCTGCTACGGAGGAAGTACTTAAATTAAACGAGTCCCAGATTTTGGCGCAAAAAGAATCGCAACTCGCTCGCGAGAAAAATGAAAGTCTAAAATCGCAGATAGATTCATTAAACAACAAGTTGACTGATCAGAAAATGGAACAGAAAAAATTCAATGATTTTAATACTAAGATATCTAGCTTGGAAGCTGATATAAATCAAAAACAATCTCAAATAATGGAGTTGTTGGGAAAAATTGAAAACAAAGAACAACAAATACATCAACTTCAGTTTGGGCATGACGCAAAAGTTCAGGAAAGAGATTTGTACATCGAAAACTTAGAGACAGAAATAAGCAAATATAAAAATCGTATTTGTCGACTCGAAGAAAGCATTTCCATTATGGAAGGTATGAGGCACACCCTGGAGCGGAAAGCCGATCAATTGGACAGTCAATTACAAGAAAAGCAGAGAGCTTACGCTGAGTTTACGTGTCAAGAGGATCATTTAGTGAGTAGATTAGCTGTGCTAATGGACCACGACAGAGTTGTGGAGAAACAGCTATATGAAATAGAAAGTGAAAATAAGGAATTACAATATAAAATTCAACATGTTGGTGAAGAAAATCAACGCCTACGTAAATCTCTTACTGATATACAAGAATATTGTAATACATTAGTAGAAAAAGCAAGTAAAACGGATTTAGCGGAATCGGAGGCAGCCAAATACCAAACACAACTCCGTGATCTCGAAAGTCAACTAAAACGAATTTCACATGACCATCAGACTTTATTAGTGCAAAGGAAACATGATATCGACGAATTAGAAGCAGAGTTTAATACACAGATTGAAAATTCTATCAAAGAAAAGAAAGTGTTGAGCGAGAAGTACGAGAAAGTAAGTGAACATGTTACGCAATTAGAATACAAACTCAAAGAATATAGAAATAACGCTGAAAATCTTAGTTTAAATTTGGAAGAGCTCTCAAGAATAAATCAAGAACTATCTGAAAAGGCTTATAAAGAACAAGTTCCGTCACCTGATTATACGGAACAATACATCAGTGAAATAAATAAGCTTCATTCTGTTATTAACAGTAAAAACCAAGATTTTGTCGAACTTAGTAATAAACTACAGTCTCTTCAGGCGAATACCGCAGCAATGATATCAAATTATGATAGTAAAATAAACGAGTTAAATAATCAGTTGCAACATTCTGCTACAAAAATAGACCAGTTAGTTCAAGAATCAAATACTCTTAAACTACATAATGAAGAGTTGCAAAAAGCATTATCTGATAGGGACGAACAAATCCAACAACTACTAGCAAAGAAAAAAGTAACATTTGAAATGAATATCCCTAAAACTGAAGGCATGATTATTTCATCTACAATTGAATCTTTAAACGAAGGTCAGAAAAGTATTGATCTTTCGGCTATTGAATCACAAATAGTTTCCGAATCGTCTTTACCTTATGCAGATAATAAACATGCAGATGTTAAAATATCTGAACACACACAAAAACAATCTGTTAGTATAGACTCTGTAGAAGATGTGATTGTACCTAAAAAGGCTTATTTGTGTTACATGGGTAAAGATAATGACCCTGAACAGCTTGATGATCCATTTAATTCAGACGAAGGTTGGGGATTGGGGGAATGCGAAGAAATTGGGGAGGTCACACCCGGATTCTCTCATTTAAAAGAAAAAATACACAAGCTTCATAAAGATAATGAAGCGTTAAAGGCTGCTCTCGATACAAGCAATAGTAAATTAGTAAAGGCCTTGAAAAAACTAAAGGAACTAAAAGCTAATAATGACATGTTATCAAATGAATTAAAAACATCCAAGCAGATATCACAATCATCCTTTTTGGATAGCACTATTGAAGATGAAATGAAAATTAATATTCAAGAATTGGAAAAAAAAATCGTAGATCTCACTGCTGATTTAAACAAAGAAAAGCGAGATAAAGATACATTAAGAAAGCAAAATGAGATCTTTCATAATGCCAATGACAGATTGACCGAAATGAAAGAAAAACTGGATAATGAACTAGAATTATGGAAATATAAATTTAAGGAAGCTAATGATAAGGTTTCTACATTGCAGTGGGACAGTGATATGAAAGATACATCAGAACATAAAATGTCTTCAGGTTTATCAAATGTGAAAGATACTTTGATTCAAGAAGAAATAATAAAACTTGAGAAAGAAAATGACGAATTACAGTCTATTATTGATCAATTGACTTCCCAAAACAAAGATCTGTCTACTCAGCAAGGGCAACTAACATTGGAAATAAATAAACTTAAAGATCAATTAAAACAAAGTCAGTCTAATTTTGAAAACTACGAAATTATGAACAACCAATTAATAGATTTGCAAAGCCAAAAAGCTGATTTGTTAACTAATACTGAAGCTTTAATTAAAAAGTTGCGTGACATGGAAGTTCACTGTAATGAAGCCAACGAACAGCGTGAGCTTTTAAAAGCCGAAAATGAAGATGTTCAAAAGTTGATTGAAGTGAAAACTAAGGAATTAATTGAAAACAAACAAAATTTGGAAGAGGTCATACAATCGTCAAGACAATTAGAGACTAATCACAAAAGTCTTATGAATGAACTGGAAACAGTCAAATCAAAATTACTTAGGAATGAAGAACAGCAAAGTATGTATAAAGTACAGAGTATGGATACTCTTGCATTATCAGAGAAATATAGTGCCATAGAGGACCACTGTTCACAACTGAAAAAAAGTTTGGATGATGCAAATAATAAAGTTTTACAACTGGAAACTGAAAATCGAGAGTTGATGCATAAAACAAACTCTTACGATGGACAGATAAATGAACTGAATGCAAAGATTCTGCACCTGAATACTGAGAATGATCAGTTATTATCAACTGTTGCAGAACTGCGTTCATCTGTGTCGAGCGCAGTTGATCAACGGGGCTTTGAAATAGCTGAATTATGGAAGCAACATTTAGCTCAAAGAGAGGCCGACTTTCAGAAAACAGAACAAGAACTCAGGGCTCAACTCAATGTTTCCGAAGCCAAATATGAACAGTTACTAGACAACGTCCAGTCATCGACCCAGGAAGAAACTAACAAGTTAGTAACCATGGAACAAGTAACATCGTTACACAATAAGTTGCAAGATAAAGAAGGGCATTTGCGCAACCTTCAAGACAAGTATGCCGAAGTAATAAACCAATTAGATATGCTTCGTTCAGAAATGGAAGACGAAAAAACAATGTTTGAAAACAAATTCCTGGGACAGCAAGAGGAATACGAAAAGCAAATACAAGAACTTTCTGATAACAACCAACAGCATTCGGAGGATTATGATCACGTCTATAAGAATCTTCAAATTGAATTAGCTGCAAACAAAACAAATAACGAAGAACTGAAACAGCAAATTCGAGAACTAATGTTTAAAATAGAAGAATCCGAAGGAAAGTTAAAGGACTTAACAGATCTACTTCGAATAAAAGAAAGTGAAATATATCAGAAGACACATGACTACAATATAACATTAACACAAAGAAATGAAGAATTCGAGAACGTGAGGAAACAGTTACTGGATTACGAGAAGAAAGTTGAAGATTTAAGTTATGAAAAGGAAGCAGAGCTGGCAGTTTTAAGGTTGAAGATGCACGAAAAGGCAGACCACTACGATAAGGTGCGGGATGAATTAGAAACAGAGAAGACAAGCTTGGCTGAAGCATTGAACGCAAAAATAGTGGAATGTACAATTCTTAATAAACAGATATCTGAACTTAACAAGACACTTGAAGAGCAATCAACTTACATTAATGAAATGCAAACTGCTCTAGAAAGTCAAGAGTTCGAGATTGTGTCACTAAAAGATGAAATATCTAATTTGAAAGATGCATTGAGGTCGTCCAGTAGTAAAATAGAGAAACATGTTACTTTCGCTTCTGATACAAAACCGGGTACAGATGGCGAGCAATCTGAAAATGTGTTAAACAGAGAACTGTTAGATGCTGTTCCAAGAGCAGAATTAGATTTAGCGTTGTACATGCTGCATCAGAGAGATGTAAGATGCGAAGAACTCACGATGGAGCTCACTCGGTTACTGGAGGAGAGAGATACGCTGCAGCTGCGCCTTTCCGATAGTTTACGGTCCTGCGAAGATTTGAAGTCGTCTTACAAAGCTGCTGGTTTGGAACTGTCTATAAGCTCTAGTCAAGAGACCGTATCGGAACTGCCCAGTTTTACAATAGAAAAAGAACAGCAGTTTGTGGATGTTCACAGAGGACAGACCTCTCGAAGCAGCAGCATCAGTGATCCTGATGGAGACAAGCCAAAGTTGCAAGCGAAGTAAGTAAAATGACAGTCATATGTATAATTATTTGAATTTGAAAAAAATTAAAATAGGTGATGGCACGCATTATTTAAGGTCTGTGTCCAGCAGTGGCCGATAAGATGATGTTGATAGAGTAACCCATAGGTTTAATTTGTTCAAGTCACCAACCGGCCATCAAGTACTTTACTGAAATGAGTAGAACACGTATAATTCAGCACCTTCGCCATTCATGGTATTTGAAAACACTCGTCTAACCTATTGGAGTCTAGTCGCGCTAGTCTTTTTAAAGGATTGATGAATAGGTGCATAATATATAAATAGACAGTTGTGTATTTATATATATTTTTAAAACCTATTAGCAAGAGTAGATGCAATAAAAATAATACGCAATATTTAAACGGCAGAATCCATCAGAACATTTGTTTATCAGGTTAACGGAGTTGCGCAGCGTAAAGCATAGCCGCGACGTGTGGCTACGGCACGACAGTGAGCAGCGGCAACTCGACATGCGCCTGTTGCACCGCGACGTAGCACACCTGCCGCCCGAGGCCGTCGACCAGCTCGCGCAGGCGCATCATACTCTCTGTAAGTAAGCACAGTCGCTTGGTGCGGCTACGGCACGACAGTGAGCAGCGGCAACTCGACATGCGCCTGTTGCACCGCGACGTAGCACACCTGCCGCCCGAGGCCGTCGACCAGCTCGCGCAGGCGCATCATACTCTCTGTAAGTAAGCACAGTCGCTTGGTGCGGCTACGGCACGACAGTGAGCAGCGGCAACTCGACATGCGCCTGTTGCACCGCGACGTAGCACACCTGCCGCCCGAGGCCGTCGACCAGCTCGCGCAGGCGCATCATACTCTCTGTAAGTAAGCACAGTCGCTTGGTGCGGCTACGGCACGACAGCGAGCAGCGGCAACTCGACATGCGCCTGTTGCACCGCGACGTAGCACACCTGCCGCCCGAGGCCGTCGACCAGCTCGCGCAGGCGCATCATACTCTCTGTAAGTAAGCACAGTCGCTTGGTGCGGCTACGGCACGACAGCGAGCAGCGGCAACTCGACATGCGCCTGTTGCACCGCGACGTAGCCCACCTGCCGCCCGAGGCCGATTACCAGCTCGCGCAATACTCTGTAGGTAGCTGCACTTTGCAGAACATTTTTACCATTGACATAAAATTTTAGAGGCCATATTCTGTTTGCTGGAGGCCACAGAATCGAAGTTGCTATAATCCAAATTTCTATCACCATAATATGTTTTAATGTTCTACATTGTTCTCAAAATTTCAAGAATGATCTGGAAAGTTGGGCAATATATTTAAATACTTAACGTAACGTTTACAATTATTTAAAAACAATTTTAGACATTCTAGAACATTTTGGATTTCAAGAAATTCTAAAATATATTAAACGTTTAAAATTAATCGATTGACAAAGATTCTAATCAGTATAGAATGATCTGGATTGTCTTAAACAAAAGTAATTGTGCATTCTAGAATGTTGGTTAGTTGGTCGTGTAACATAACTAAGTGATAAATAACTTTGGAGATTACTGATAACTTATTATTATTATTTCCAGCACGAGATTCCCAGAGTACTTCCACTGTTCTTCTTAACTGGTTGCGCGGCAAGAGCACGCCAAAGGTAGTGCAGGACATGTAAGTCGTCTATTCATGTTGTTAATAATAATATAGTAAGCAAATATTAATTTCGTACATAGACAAAAATATTTTAAACTCTTTTTATTTAGTACTTACTTATTTTATTCGTAAATTGTTCTTGTACCTACTGTAAGTTAGGCTGCAGACTGCACTTGCATTTATTGCCACCACTTCGACGCAATTGATTGTAAAATGTTTTTTTGGAAAAATAAAACATTTTTATTTAAAATTGTGCACTGTATCGAGCTTGCCAACGAATTTTATATGGAAATCTAGAAATACTAATAGTAACGGCTCTAAGATAGGCATACATTAAAAACTTTTTGCCAGCGTCATAATATTAAGTAATAAAGTTCAAAAGATACCAAACAGGTACCAAAGGTGCCTTGTTGGAATTTTTTTTCGCGAACTCCACTGTAGTTGCTATATTACAGTAAAAAAATATGATGCTGTACGACACTCGTGCAATGAGTTAGGTATTTCTGAGTACAATAGGGAATTCTCATTTTGGCAAGAACTAACGAACGAAAATTTTTGACAGCCCCGCAGAGTAGTCGGTAGTGCACTTGCGAAGCTCGGGGTCGCGGATTCAAATCCCGTCCCAGGATAAACATTTGTGTGTTGAGCATTTGTTTGCCTTGTTTTATCTGTATCTGTATGTGAGAGTATTATCAGCTGTCCGATACCCATAGTACAGGCTCTGCCTAGTGTGGGATCAGGGGGCCCACTCCGTAAGCGTTTCGGATAATATCCGTATGTAAAGCCATTTGTGCTCTCTAACGGGTCATGTGATATATTCGGATAAGCGTTGACATCTAATGCCGTGTGGTTTCCGGTAGAATAGAATAGGACCACTCCAACTCTTCCCGTGGATGTCGTACAAGACGACTAAGGGAATACATTATAAAACATCAATCAGGTCTCCCGAACCCGTCTGGCCAGCGCGGGGAGTGTAGGCCAAATCCTCCGTCTGTCTCCGGCAGATGAGAGGGGGTTGTGCTCCTGCAGTGGAGACAAAAATAACCTGATGATGTTGACATCTAAAGGCAGAAACACATTTACCCTACGCGACGCGACACCACGCTACGCAACGCGTAGGGAGTAAAATCCAAACCTATGAAATCCTATGGCCAGAAACACATTATCCTCACGCGACGCAACGTGCGTGGAGTCAATCAAAACGTACTAAATCCTATGACCAGAATCATATTATCCCCACGTGTGATAATGTGTCGGTGCCTTATTAAACCCCAAACGCTTATCAGAATAAATAGCACAACCGTTAGAGAACAAAATGTTTTTTTTAGTTCGACGGGTATTATTCGAAATGCTTAAGGAGTAGAATTCCAGGTGATCGTGTGAGATGTCCACACATACTATAATATCACATTGCGTGTAATGATGCATTCCTTTAACTTTTTTTCATTGTGGCCAGACACAATGTGATAAATATGTATTAATACCTGTTTAGGGTAATCTTGAAACAGGCGTCCCAGATTCCCCTGGCGCATTTTAATGATTTGTTAAATATTATCAATAAATTAATAGATTTTGTAAAATTAGTAACTTTTTATGATTAATAAAACTAGATTACTAACTACTTATAACAGAAATTCTTTAAAATGAAATGCGCTGTAGGAATCAACTGAGGCGTCTGTTTTCAAAATTCACCCTTTATCATTATTATTGCTATCATATTTTCAAATATTTTGTTTCCAAGAATCTATTGTTGCTATTCCTATTTCCTATAATTTTTATTATAATAATCTTGGATTATAAATTATAGGTACTGTTGCCCAAATATGGCGTAGACATTTTTAATCGTGCCTTTCATACAAAATGTAATTTTATTATCTATTCAGTGTTATATACAACTGTTGTGAATTCATTTAAAAACCTGTATTATTAATGTATATAATCAGTGGATCCGTGGGATTTCGGATCTTTGTATAATTGTAAATTTTTTTTTGAATAAACGGTATTCCATTAATATTATTTTTTATTTTAATTATTCATAATCATTAATCTGTGAATGTGTTGCCAAAATGTCGATGGGTTTAAATCCGAATTGATATAATAATTATCCCAGATGAAACTTAGTTTTTAAATTAAATATGTTTTGAGATCACATAACATAATATCTACTTTAATCGTTTTGTCGTTTAAACTTTAAGGGATAATAAGGACTGATTTGGTATTCAAAACAAAAATGTTGATTATGGAATGATAATGTGGAAGAAAACAGTTTGTAGTAATTTTAGAGATTTTATTGGAGTTTCTTTAAATATTTACATCTGAACTTCGCAACGCTCATACAAACCAAATAGAAACTTAAATGTAATAATCACATATAAAAATCAAAATTAGGCACTTTATTGTGTCATAATTGTTAAATTTTAGAATTTTCTTTCAATTTAAAGTACTTACATCGTCTGAGATGGTACAAGTACGAAATTGCTCTATCTTGAGCTAAATTGTTCTTACATTCTATGTATTTCATATCAAAAGTATTCTTAAACTATTCGAAAAAGCCAGTCCAAAAGCCAAATAAAGCATTAGATAAAGACTAACTTTGTAATGCGTATATTTTCCCACATAATTTTACATACAAACTTAATAATTAAATGTCTATTTTTTATTTATGTATGTCAATTTTCGTATGCATTATCCCACAACCAAAATTAAATATGTGTGCAACTAAATGTAATTGTTGGTCCTGTTATTGCATGTTATGGAGTTCTGTTTCTACCTACGTGTCCATGGTGGTGGTGTCACATTCGTATTATATTAATATTTTATAGCTATTATATTTTACAAATACTTTTATAGTAGTGTTACTTATGGCACCACATGCTTATAGCATATTTAATTTGTTAGTATTTACATTTACCGCTAGTTATCTATATAGCAGATCGCTTTATTGTAACATACTTCAGGATAACTAGGCAAACTATTACTGAGGTAAAAATGACAAAATATATGTGTGTGTCTATATAGATCTGCCTCGGTGCCTTGCTGGATTGCCTTATGCGATGGAAGACATTGGACTCTGTTTAGTTAGATACAATGTTTTATATTTACCCTACTGAACGTTAACTTCTAACTTACTAATGAAGGTGCTACATTATCTTATATTTAACTATAGTAAAAAAAACACCGTTTAAACTTTTAATAAATTGTCTTACCACCCGTACATAAGGTGGTCGCTCGAGGGTTGAGTAACACTAGATGGCGCCATTACTCGAAAAAAATAGTTTTAAATTTTCCCTAAATTTATAAGGTTTCAATTCTTGATAAAAATCTATTTCCCGGGCCTTGTACCATTGATAATGCCTGACAAGATTTTACGTTTAAGTAATGATTTTGTGCACCAACCATCAGAGTGCAGTTCATAGCATTCAGATTCTTGCAGTGGTGATGTAGAAGGCCTGCGAAATTAGTTTTTATCAGACTTTTATGGTTAAATATAACTTTTTCGACTACTGGCGCCATCTAGTGTTACTCTACCCGTGAGCGACCACCTTAAAATAAAAGCATTATTTAATTCTAAAGAAACTATATCACAATTTATATTTATGTAAAGTAATGAAGGCTTTGTCGTTTCTTTGTAGAAACATTAAGTACAAAGTAATGAAACTTGACTATTGCGTTAATATTTCCAATGGTTGCGTACATAGGAACGATAATGTGAATCTAAATGACTAAATACTTAATCTAAAAATCTTATCATTTGTCAATCATACGAAAAATCACATTTTTTTTCTTTTTCTTCCTAATAATAATTCAACGATATCTAACATAGTACCCCTAAGTTAACATATTATGACTGGAAGTGACTATGATATGAAGTTCAACTTTTAATAACACTTATCACATTAATTTTACTTATTAACCTAACATTGTTGGTACAGTTTATCAAAAAGGAACAAAGATAATTATTTTGCCTAACATACTATTAATTAAAGAGAATCTTCCATACAAAAATATACAGCCCTTTGTCTGTATCCATTAAATTAATGAATAATTATGTATTTAAGCATATACTCGAACAGTTGTGCAGGTAATGTCATTATATCCATAACTTGACTGTATATAACATAAATGAATGTAACAATATTAGTTTTTACATTTTAAAAGCGTAATTTATTGCCTTCCCCCGATATAGGTTAAATCTGGATTGAAATTATATATAAATTTTACTTATAGTTTCTTCCGATATTTTATTCTGATATAATCTGAATAAATCACATTTTTATTTTATCAAACTAAAATAAATTTTATAGCCAAGTCAGTGAGGAGGTTTTATATATATCTTTTTTATCTAGACATTCAATCACCTATAACGATTACTTCCTAAATAATATACTATTCATAACTAACCATAAATAATGACATATATCTGTAGTAATAAATCAGTTCATTGTTCAAATCAAGAGTGTGAAGGCTAACTTTGGTCCCATACGAACAAACATATGCATAGGCAATGACTACATCTGTTACAGCTATTTGTTGGCAAAAGATTATTGATTCAACATTGCCGGAAGAAACTGAAACGTGCGTCTTAATCTTAAACATTAAGAGGTAGATTGTAATTTCAAGAACCGTAACAACTAGAACTGTAGAAGATATAAAGTTAGTTCAGTGCAACGCCTCGTCGAGATATCGGCAAACTAGACTAGAGGCAGACAACTTACAAGTAGCACGCAGGGCTTACGACTATTTAAAACTATCCACAATTCCTTACACTTAACATAGAGTAAGTAGGTACCTACGTTAGACACGTGCTCAGTCTTTGTAACATCAGTCCTCGATAACGGATGCACCTTCAACTGAACGTAGTTTAAAGTATTTTCGTACGTAGTTAAAGCGATAGTCCTCACTGGTTGGGCGTGTGCCCGCGGGGGTTTCAGAAGTGGACATCTCTGACGTCGGTGGGGGTGGCGGCGTTACTGTGCGCCTTGTCCTGGGTGGGAGGGGGAGTCCACCCCGCCCCCCGCGCCTCTCCGTTTGGGACCGAGATAGCCTTCTCCTCGATCATATTCTGCACCATCTCCTCAATCTGTTCTAGGCACGTCTGCAGACAATCCTGCACAAAAATAATACATGTCAAGATTACCTTTGCTTGACTGTTGAATTCGGCGCGGTGGCTTCCACGGGTGTGGTGTGAGCGCCAGAGATCGTTGGTTAGATTCATTCCCACTGGGGACGACTACTTTGGACAACTTGGTCCTAGGTTTAGGCCTAATTTGTGACTTGAATGCACAAAAACGACAAGTAATTGTACATGGCCGTCTCAGTCAAGTGTTTTAAAAAGTTACAAGAAGATAGCGCCACTCTAAGGTAGATAGTGAAAGTAGTTACCAAGTCGATGCCGGTGAGTTCCTGCAACCTCGGAAGGTGTCCCTCCAGACTGAGCCCTCGAAGAGCTGCGGCGATGCTACAAGATGCTAGAGTGCTCGCGGAGTGCAGCGTGAACTCGTAATCTGCAACAAACAAAATGTTCGATAAGTATTTGGAACGGCATTGACATTTAACAAGAGACGACATATCAAACTGAATTATATTCTATTTTACGAAACAACTGACGACAGTTTACATAAATGTTGTCTGTTCTTTGGTACACATAGTTCGATGTTTAGGTTGGTTGGTTAAATGTATGTGAAAGCTTATGTTTCGCAATGTGACTACTCGGGCTTGCATGTAGGTACCCGGGATTAACAAACGCTTTACTTCGCGATATCAGCACAAACCGGGTCACGCCACTACGTGCGTACTGCCGTAAAGTATTTTAAATCAAGAAGTTTTTCCTGTTCAAAGGATTTTGTTTTGATATTTTTCTTCCTTGTAACGTTAACGCGATAAGTCGCCAATTATAACTGTAACCGTAGCCCATCGACCAACTAACCTACCGCCAAATTATATACGAGGTATCCAAAGACCAAATTAATTGTATTGATTTACCCACCTCATTGCTTAGTGGCTTGGTCATTAGACTAGTGCCAGAGGTCGTGGGTTCGATTGCCATTGTTTGACACTTTGTACAAATAAGTCCCTGTCTGGGTATTATAATCGTAAATTATCCTATCCTTGTTTAATTCTCATTGTGTAGAAGAAAATGCTTGTTTAACAAGTATGTATATGAAATATAATTATTTGTTAGTTTTCTAAAGCTGTAATGTTCGTAGATGATGTAATAACACGCAAGGCGCGGGCGGGCACGTAGAGCTACAAGCCTCTACAAGCGCATCCGGTAAATAAATGTTCCTCTCTCCCTCGCGCAGGTTGTCAGTCCCTCCGAGAGTGCAGCTCAAAGGAGCCGGCACCCGCCCTCGCGGCCGCATTCCACAGCCTGCGCCTGCGCACCCGATTCACTCGAATATTTCTCACGGGCTCACTTTGGCGAAACCATTATACGTATACAGACATGCTTTAAAAAGACCCTGCCTGACCAATTTGGGGCTGGACGTCTCGAGTATAGAAAAACTTGACATAATTGGCTTGAAAATATAATGAGGACAGAAGTGCAACATTGTAGTGTCTCATTAGCAAAGTTGTTCAGATTTATACCACTTCCTTCGTTATACAGATCTAACCCCAACACCAAGAAAGGCTGTTTACATTATTAAGTCCAAACCAAATACTTGGGCCAGATTTAAGTACTGTACTTTCATACTAGCTTTGCTAGTATTCAATGAATATTCAGACGGTTTGTGTAACTCAACGTCTACTTCTTTAGGATATCAATGTGTGTTATACCACAGAATAATCAATTTCCTAAAAGCTAGAAAGACGATGGTTACGCTGAACCGCTAAATCACGCACACAATGACAGTCGCTTATTCGCTTAGGGGCCAGTATAGGCAAATAACCTAGAGCCGATTGGTACGCTTCGGATTGTGGGGGAGGGAGTGAGTGGTATAAGTAACTTAGTTATTTACAATATTTTTACCTTTCAATATCCTGAGGAAGCGTAAATGGATTTCTGTCAATATTTAAACACTAAGTGTGCAGTACTTCGCTTTCTTTTGAATATTACCACAGAAAAGATAATGTACGTCCTACTCCCCATAATTAAAAACAATAAATAAAATCGAAAGTTTATACTTTGTGAGCGTGCGTCAAATGAAACCCGACCAATCGTCCCGAAGACGGGCCACGCCGCCTACGAAAATTTATACCTATATCTAAAGTAAGAATACTAAATGTTACTACGTCCTAAAAAGTACGGAGTGAGACCGGCGTGGTTAGACTAGGGTAGATACTACAACTGAGTCGGGTCGAGTAGGTAGTCCAACATGGCATTATCAACCGGCGTTCGCTCAACATACACATTATAGTATAAATGCGATATAATTTAGCAGGAAAATCAGTTGTTCGACCTTGTGGGACTTATAATTTCCAATAAGTTTAATACCCACAAGCGTAGATACTCCATCATAATTTTCATTTTTAAATCATGCATGCTTTTAGTCACGTTTTGAGTACTATAAGTACTTATAAAAATGAGTGGTTTCCCACGCTATTACGAGAATCACTATTGAGGCCCGCGTGAAACCACAAGCTCGCAAACTGAGGACAGGACGCAGACAATGCGAGTGAAGCCTTCAAGGGCCCCTCATTCACCATTGAGTAGACCCTATTATACCGACCAACAACGTATGGATATCGAACACTCTTCCAGCTCATTTAAAAGATTTATTTTCAGTTTTTTTTAATTTGCATGTCGGCATACCGGAGATAAAGGAACGGACAAAAAAAGGATGAAACAACGAGAGCAGCCGCTCACTCGGAGCGGAGCATTTGCATAATCTGATGTTAATCAAACAGAGCAGTCCTACCGCCTGGTTGCAGCGACCGGTCCGATCGGGTCGCGGCTGACGGTCGGACTTGCCTGCGACCGCGAGGTACCTCGTCCGGACCGTCTCGCATCCGACCGAGCCCGGATGGAACACACACGCAGCGGATATACAATCCTCCTTATTAGCCGCGACTGATGACGTGACTTTGCGAACTAATATATCCGTTTACCCGACTTCCAGAGGAAGTTATTAGGAAGTCAAGAGCTCAAGCCCCAGTGCACTATTGTAATTTCTAATTCTGACGCGCAGTGTGTCCGCTTTTTGTTGTTGATGCAGACGTGACTTCGGTATACATATATGTATAGCTACGATAGACCTCGTCGTCTTAAACTTGCATAAGTGCGCGTGCCCTTATCGTATCCATCAATATTATCTAGTGACATAATAGTTGGACTGCCCTTGAACGTGGTGCTGATGTGGTAATAGTCAGTGACGGCGGCGGCGCTTGCGTCTAACGATTCGCGAGGTGAACGCTCCGGCGAGGCCGCAGCGCGCCGCCTGCCGCGCGCGCAGTGCCCGTCGCCGCCGGAACAAACACCCGCGCGGCCCCTGCGCCTGCGCCGCCGCCGACCACACTGACCTTAGAGCAACACGGGGCTGCCGGCTCGACCCGGAGGCGCCATAGCGGGTTCTTCCAATACGAAACAGCCATTTTTCGCAGGAAGAACCACGCACACATGAACACTAGTATGTTGTCGCTACGCTCGAAACACGTATAAATCGAAAAACACAACATTGATGCAATTCGATACCGTACATGACCTGTGGTCTTGTAACTTGGCAGAGGGTACCGCATGAGTATGGGGACTCCCCTCTGCGGCGCTTTATGACACCGACGATGCGACGGTCTAGTAGACGAGTGGATAGACGAATGGGTCTGTAGTCATTTTGCGAATTAGACATTTGCGACCAAAACCATTCTTTATGATATCTCCGAATCAAAATCAGAAATGAAATTCATTTCTTTGGTGGCAATACTGTCGCACGTTGCCCCACAAAACCGTTCCCATGTAAAAACACCCGGCCCAGATAAGATACACTCACGCAATCGACACATCTTCATAACGTAATGAAACCGTCGCGCCGCCACTCGCCGCTCTGTTAATTTACAATGATATCCACAGGCGCGTACTCGCCAAGCGACAATAAAACTTTTTTTGCAAAAAAAATATAATTTATCTCCATCGGTGGAGCCCTGCAGGACATGTCAGCTTTAAAATAACCCATTACTGTAATATCCCGCTGAGTTATGATTTCAGAGTAAATTGTGCCATTCAAATAATGATACATAATGCGGGCCCTGCCGCGAAACACTTCGTCTTGGCGTTTGATAGCTGACGCGCGGGGGTGACAACTGAACTATTGCCAATGTGGCCGTCGTGTGGTGTTGTCTATCGATCAGTTAGTATTTAGGTGGAGCTTAACTAAGCCAACTGATTTGTATGTCGCTGATGTTGTGAATATATGAAAGAAAAATACATAGCTACATCTGAATTTGTTTTATACTCCTTATTACGAATATCGCTACGTACACTGATGTGGACTCTTATATTCAATTAATAAAAATATTTCGTGATTATCTGACTGTCTTCATTATTATATGTCGGCAAATATAGGCAATATGATGGAGGAGATTGCCTCCGTCTGACAAGTGAGAGATGATATCCGAGGAGCAAGTGAAATAAAAGAGCTGGAGCGTGAACTTCTCCAGCAAAAAAATAACACGACAGCGGCGGCGAACAACAAAAACCGTTGCACAAAAACATATGATCCCATGATGGTTGCGGGGGGGCTGAGAGACGTTGGCGGGGTGCGGGGGGGAGTCCCGAGGCGTGCTGGAATGCGCTCGCTCGAGCCGCGCGGCGTGGGAGGCGCCGCTGCACTCAGCTAGCCAGAACACACACACCGCCCTGGCCCCTACTCACTCGCACTCTACCCTCACTGTAAACAAACCTATTCACGTCGCACTTTCTTTACCTCCCACTGAATGCAACAAGAGTTGCTATATATGGTCACTGGGGCGGTTGATAAGACGTGGCTAAACACCTGGGTGTAATCGTAAGTTCTCTTCTAACTACCAGTTATGTCAACTTCGTTAGACGCTAACTTGTTAGATCGAATCACCATGTCATTTGTTACGGTTGTAAGCATCGGCGATGAGATTTACACAACAAGAACTGGCTATTTATGTTGGCGCTATGATATGATAAAGATTGAAGCAACATTTGATAAACCACCTATAGTTACCTGAAGAAGGTTACAGATTCAACATAGACGACTTACTCAACGTTAAGAAGTTAAGGACTATTTTGAACCTGTTCAGAGACGGACCGATTAAACCGGATAGGGTTAAGTCTCCGAGACCTATTTTAATTGATTGCTACTGTCTTTTCTTACTTAAAACTCCATATTAGCACAAAGGTTCAATGACTCGTGCGTGACGGAGGCAGCCAAGGCTGCGCGCGGCGACATTGTCGTGACGTGACGCGGTATCTAGATGCTAATTACCGTCTGCTGGTGCGAACAAAACGTCCCGATGCTAATGCTGGCTGCGGTAACGTTTCTATTCCATGCGAGTGTATCGCTGTCAATTGTTCTACGTATCTGATTGTTATAATGAATGACGGTTACGTTAGAGACTGTGAAAATAAGTTCTTTGCACCCGACACTTTTTCTTTACAGCTATTTAGTGGTTGATTCAAAACACTTACCTCTGGCTGCTAGCGCGATGAAAGTCTGTGCATGCCTCTGCACCATATCGGTGTCCACGAGACCTCGCAAAGGCAGCCGCGACAGAAGCAGAGGCAGAAAGTCGTGAGCTGTTACCCCAGCGACGTCCCATTTTAACTTCGAGAGTACCAGCAGCTCCCAGCTCTGTTAACAAAGAAACGAATTGTTTAGAAGCAACGTTACATGAATGTAAGTTTAGCAGGTAGGATAATAAAACGGGTCCGGTGCCATATCCGCCGCATTTAATCGTAAACGTGGCGAGTTTCGCTCGACTTCCCGGAACGCTGTGTAGGTAGTCCCCGGCACATTTTTGTATACAATGGAAGGTACAGTATTAAAATATTGTTTGCCATGTTTAGACTAATTCTAGTAATAAAATGTAACGAAAATAGTTAAGGTGTTGATATTTTAGTAAGTATGAACACTCACAAACACTTTGTTTAAAAAAGTTTATCAATGAAAAAAAAAACAATGTCGCAAATTATAACTGTTATCGTTCGCAACTGCAACCAAAGCTGACCTAGATAAAATTAATTTATATTAACAACAAACTCGGCAACTGACGATACCGCTAATATTATCTGACTGTGGTTAATTTTATGAATAATATGATTATATCGTGTACACATACACTCATACAAACGTAGGCAATGCATGTTCGTCCGTTGGTCGACAGATAATACACAATGTTTACTTAACTCAATCGCCGGGGTCGCCGGCGGCGGCGACGCGGCGGCGGTACCCAGCTGCCTTTCTCCATACAACTTCGTAACGCAAAACTACAGAGATAGAGTTGGAACTTGTTTGGCAAGGGTTACTGCTTAGGTCCAACTGGTACTCGATAAACCGAGTTTGTGAATGAATGAGTCTCATCATTGGAAGACGACATAGGACCGCGTGTCAGTGTGCTGCATGCATAACATTGTAGAGTCAATTACAGACTCGTTCAACACAGAAATATCGAATAATGAAAGTGTTATTTTTAAAACAAAGGTAGCTGCTGAGACTAAAAAGAGTAGACGAGCACAAATAGTTAACGACGACGCAGTGGTATGCGGGTGACCGCGGAATGAAAAGATTGGGTCTTTCGTCGAATTCGCGACCGGTTGAAAAGCTCTTCGAAAACAATGCTCTCGTAAAGCATTCACCGCAAATGCCGCTGCACGCGAACCCAGACAGATATGCAGATCCAGACCTTATCTATGCGCTTGTTACTCAGAAAAATGATGTGGTCGTGCCGATAGGTACACGGTTATTTACACCCCTATCAGCTGAGCTCGCAACAGCATTTCATGTGCGCCTGAGCGTAGAGGCGAGCCGGGACGGATGGAATGCTCGTAAAATTTACGGGCGGTTCATTAGAGAAGAGGAGGTCGGTGCGGGCGGCAGTGCGGGCGCAGCAGTTATCGAGCCGCGTTACAGCTAATAAAGCGAACTATGCAAACAGCCCTCGTCGCCCGCAACACACTCGCTGAATTCCACACTCCGTTCCCATGCTTTATCCAATTTCATCGAACGGTGTGACCGCGCCGCTTAGAATCAAACAATGAGCTCGGTGTCGCGTGGCCACAACGACTTTGGAATTTTCCAGATACGGATGGTAACACGGTTGGTATGGAATTTGCAATAGACTTTTCTTCTCACAAAGCGGGAGGTCTGCATCTTAACATACTCTATTATTTTAAGTTTTATATATAAGTAACAGTAATTAATACTGTCTTGTTTCTTAAATATAGTTACTTTCTCAATCTTCACGATATATTGGTAGGCTGTGTCAATAGGCAAAGCGAAATAATTCGCTCAGATCGTTTGTTTTTTTTTTTTTTAAATAAATTATCTCTCAAAAAAAAATTATAGGTAGGTAACGAATTTTTAAATTTAAGTAGGTAACGAATAAGCTCAATCAAAACATCTTCTCGTAAATGTATACGATTATTTCTTATTATCAATCGGAAGCGCACTTGTTAAGCGTTGAATACTAAAGTTACCGCGAGCGTGCAAACGTGATAGACATGCAAAGTATCGCAAGTCTTACGTAAGTCGGTATCATCAGCGAATTCCTGTAAAACGATAATAGTGACGTTAACATGTAAAGTTGCAAAGCCCTTTCTGGCGCCGGCACATCCGTAAACCGAGGCAATTTATGTGTGTGCTAGTTTATTGATTCTTGCAGTGTACAACATCTGTAAATTCGGATGGCTGAGTTTCAGATTATTGCGAGCGCAGGCACAGGCATCGAGAAGGACAGCACAATGGCGCGCCGCCGCCCGACTGCCTTCCACATCGCGATCGCTGCTAACCACAAAATTTTCATTTTTTCTTCCCTCACGGCCGCCGCCCGCATAGGGAGTCGTCCAACTGGTACAGTCGGAATTTTAATACCGTTGGAGATCTTTTAGTGGCGATTTCATCAATTATTGAGCGAAGAGAGAATAAAATACATTCTTGTTATAGCACGGTAATGAATAAATTCTGCATTACGATGCCCTTTGCAATTTAGGTAGCATTCCTTTCATGGTGTCATGTTTCAAAAGGCATTATCAATAAAGTAACAATGTTTACCAAGTTGTAATTAAATAACACTTCAGATCAGAACGTCTCATAAGCAAAATGTCAAAGTAAGCAAATTACTACATACGCGAAGATAATACTGTAGCTGCAGCAATTTGCACTGCAACTACTGAGTGAACACGCTTGTAATTTATTAATGAGAAAACTGAATTGTTTCGACAACAGCATAATTCAAAAACATATGAAGTTAATGTGTTATTTTATTATGTTTTTATATTATAATGTAGAAGTGTTATTGAGAAACATAATACTTATAATATGCGAGACGTTTGGCGAAGTTTAGTGGACAAACAGCAAGACGAACGGGCGACCGCCGAGTGGAATGTGACTGGTCGGGAACCAGTCCCTCCCGTACCCTCCCCACTCCCCGGCGATACCACTCGTGGGAAACAGCACAGATGAAACTCCATTATCGAGAACTAAACATTTACGCTCCAAAAGAGAGTGACACAGACTCCATTGTTGGCAATCCAAATCGCCACATTTGCCGAACATTTGCAAAATTTACCAAATCTGGATGTTCCTAATTATCTTAGGACAAAAGTTTGGCAAAAGCGATGTGTATTGCCACCATTAGCTTCGAGGGGAAGTAGAATCGCGCCGGAAACAACCCGAGTGCGTCGAGCTCGTGAGATCGGCAAACAGTTCAGCTGAGTCGTGCTAATTTGCTAATTCCTCATATTCTAAACATAACATTCATTTCCTTTTACTGGTATGTTCATGTTCGTATAGTTGACCTTTTGTTTGTGATCGTAGTGATGACGTGATAGCGAATCCGTTAAATCTGAATCATGAGCTGTTAGGCGAACATGGCAGAGAACGAGTATTTATAATACCACATAGGAAATAATATTTGCGATACGTGAATGCTGTCTCAGTCATAATATAAAAGGTGGCTTGTTGTCTCAGCTGTTTGATTATGGTCTTATCTTAGTAGGTACGTGAACCACACGTAAGCGATATTTGTCGCTTACGTGTCGTGAAACGATTGTCTTGTGGAATGAGTCATCAATGAGAAGTAATTCAAATTATGATCTTAATTTCACCTTTGTGACGTAATGAGATATTCAGTTGTTGCTACCGACATATTTAGCACGAAACGAGCAACAAGTAGCATTTTTATGGTTAGCCTCCTACTGTTACTAATGTGGTATTGCTGCTAGGAGTAGCAGGGGTCAAAGGAAGATATAATCCTCGAAAAAAAAACCTATAAAAACTCACAGTTTATACTAAGAAGGAAACTTTTATTGATAAGAAATAGAATAGCTGTCCAGAAATCTAGTTCCCTCTAGATAAATTATAGGTAAACAATAAATAATTTGCCCGTTCTTAATTAATTGCACTGCTAAGTTCTCATAAAGGGGGAAGTACCGAGAAGATAAGTAATACAATACAGTAACATTATCGAGAATGAACGGAATACACGTCATTAAAATACAAAACCCGTACATACGAGTTTGCGATAATAAATCTAATTAATTGATATTCACTTCTCAATGATCAGTACAATTTATATTTATATATCTAATCTAGTATGTAAAGACTAGTATCTTAAAGATTTAAAAAAATCGTGTTAAGAAATAAGTTTGAAATTTACGTAACCGAAGAATGACTGCCTCTTGGTGTAGAGATCGAATACGGTCCAGTGTTCAGTGTGCGTAGCAAAAAGCGTATACTTATATACGTCTACCTAGAGTTTTAGTTAACACATTTTCACAGAAAATATCTTCTTCTAACATAGAAGAACACCACAATGATATTGTAGTCTATTCTTTGTGATAATATGTACCGCTGCTCGTAAACTTAAGCTTTAATTATAATAAACGTCTACGGTGGTAATGTGTATGTGAGATCGCGCGCGGTTTAATGGGTGCGCGGGCGCAGGCGACCGCGGGAACCCCGCATTAAAGTCGCTTCGCCTTGGATGCCGGAGTGAGTATGCTCTTTTTGTTTGGTGCGCGCCCGCGAGCCCTGGTCAACGCCTGCGCCTGCGCTGATGAAACCAATCAATTACTCCTTCCTCTGCTGTTGCACGAACTTGGCGTATCCCAGTTCTTATATGTATACACGTTATTAAATCCATGAAACAACCAAATCAGGTTATATTACTCAATTACACAAGAAAGTCCACTGGAAACAAACATGGTATTTAACCTTAAGAGATATGAGAAGCTTAGACTATTGAAAGAATATGAGAAAAATTAATGACCTGGCCCAGGGTAGAGAAGACTGGAAAAGCATTACTGCCTTTGCTCTTTGGCATAGTAACGAAAGTAGTATTTAACTTGGGAGTAATTTTTAATTATTATTTTATTTTAGTACTTTTATTAAGCACTAGCTGTGCCCGCGGCTCCGCTCGCGTGAACTTCAGAATCCGCTTCCATTCCCACTCTCGCTCCCGCTTCCGCTTCCGTTCCCGTTCCGGTCCCGCTCCCGCTCCCGAGCCCTCTCCCATTCCCGCTCCCGCTCTCGCTCCCGCTCCCCTCCCGCTTCCGCTTCCGCTCCCATACCCACTCCCCTTTTCACACTCCCACTCCCACTCCCATTCCAACTCCTACTCGCAGCTCCAAATGTAATCCACTTATCGCAATCTGAATAGTACGGAAATACTATTATGTGCAATACATTGCATACTAACCTTACCTACTAATGTATTTGAAAACTAAAAATGTCTATAACTTTTGATTGAGTTAGCCGATTGCGATGAAATAAAGACTAAATGTTAAGTTAAGCCCCATGTTTTTGTGAAATCTCCATCAAAATCCGTTCAGTAGTTTTTAAGTGATGCGTGCACAAACTCACAGACAAATAGACAAACAGACGAAAATTCCAAAAATGATTGAAATGTGTTCTATTACTTATCCTTAGAACCCTCAATTTTTTTTGCAAATATCTTCAATGTACCGACACGCGATGTTTACGATTTTATTTATTAAATTTTCAAAAGTGCAGGTCATTATCCAGTAGTTGATGTTAACAGGCTGATGTTACATTGTCTTTATCATCGTCATAGATTAGCAGTACTTAATTAATTCCTATCAGTCTGTTTAGGATAACTTAAGGTAACAATGAGATATTTAATAAAAGTCGAATTGAGTTACCTCATTGTGATACGTTCCTAAACGTACCTTTCCATTTACCAATTGGCTCGGCTGTTTATGAAGACGCGAGTATTTACGTTTTGTGCGAGTGGGTATGGTCCAAATTACCACCCACGCTCCCCGCGCCCTAAGCCTGTTAGACACTAGCGCATCATCGCTGGACCTCGCACTATTTTCCAAATTCGCACACCCATTTATTTATGGACGTTGGAGCAAGGAGTTGCAGTAAATTCGGTAAGTCCTTCCTTCCAATATATCCCAGTGGTTTCATTATAGAGTATTTTGGTGTGGTTGTTATTTATTAAGGAACTGAGCTATCGAAGGATCCGTGTCAACACTGTATTTAAGGGCCAAATGAGAGGGTCCAAACGTGCAGCATACGAATTGACAATTATAGTATAATTTAGTTTCTTTCGAATTTAAAATATTTAACCGAAGCGCCAACACCAAGTGACAACGAGATAACTTGAATGAAAGTCAAGTTTGAATTATCTCACTGTCACTATAAGGTATCAATATCCTGTGGCGTTATTATCGTTTGCACCAGACGGGCCCGACATAAAATGGAACGATTCCGAATAGGTTTCATGTTGAGATTCATTTCATTTGCATAAAAAGTTAATTGATTTCTTGGGGCCGCTAGTTTTTACTATTCGCCACACTCGGGTGAGCTGTTATAAGATGAGCATAAATTTTAGTGTTCAGTGATTGTGACTGGTACCGCTAACGTGGAAAAACTATCGAAATGCGATAAATTATTTATAATACAATAAATATGTTTGTAATTTACTGAAATGTAAACCGGGTAGAAAAATCGATTTTTTATTAGAACTGGTGAAATATGCTGAAATGCAAAGATAGGCTGTAAATATGGCTAGCCTACGACTATTCGTAGACCCGCTACGAAAGTGCTACGAAGTATGTTATGTTTGATTTGAATGGGAAACAATTGTATTTAAAGAAAATTTCAACTTATAGTAGTTATTCGAAAATGGGCATAAATGTATCTGGTATTTTATAAAATGAGTTATGCAATTATCTATCACTATAAAGATTAAATCGCAACAAATTATGGCACACTCATAGTTTACACTGTAGGTATATGTGCGTTGGATTTTCGTATATCATAATTATCGCCGTTGCAATCACAGACTTCTATTTACAAGTAGATTAAGAATATTCAAAACACTTCAGAAATGTATATAATATATGTATGTATGATCATGTCATAACATGTCACTGTTCACATATGGTCGCACGCGCACGTAAGTGACTCACTGAAATAAAATTTAACAAGAAGACGAAACTTATGAATATGAACTCACGATCGGACCGTATCATAAAAAAGTCAAACGTAAAAAATCGTAAATAGTCTAATTGAATATGCGATCTCTTATTGGCGTGGAGTTAGTTAGAGTTCCTGATTAATGAGATAAGGTGAGTGTTGTCAGCTTCAGAGACTTATATTTTTATTGGTACCTATAACCCATATAAAAACTTTGGAAAAAGAGTACTTTTTAGTGTTTTTGTAGGATTTGTAAGACTGGAGAGAGCCAAATGCGCCGTAAAATAACCCCGAATAAGAACATCATTATCCAAAAAAATCTTCGCTAATAGTTCGTCGTGCGTTTTGTTCAAAAGTTACGTATCTCTTAAGATTGCATGCAAAACTTCAGTAAAGTGTAGAAAAAGCTTCAGCAGATGAAGAAAAAGCATAGGAACTTTACAAGCCGCAGGGAGAAAGAAACGAAACTGGCAATACTGATGAGGCGAGGCACGAGGTTAGCGCAGGCAGCGGGCGTGAGAAAAAATGAGCGGCGGTGCTCCGTCTGTAATTGGTCTGATTGAAACGCGGGCGTCGTTCGGCGTTGCTTTCGAGAAGCTCGGCTGATGTCCGCACTAAGGGACAGTGTCTGTCCGATGTCCTCCCAGACTCCAGGCTCCGTCGAGCCGCATACCACGATGCAAAATTACAAACTATACGGTTATTATTATTATAAACGTGTTACTTAAGTGTCTCTTGAATTTGGATCGTAATCAGACGCTGATCCCAAATATTTAAAGTTAAGGAAAATTAAATGATATGAGTTGTTTTACTAAATCTTGCGTTTCGTTTGATGCAAAATGGTTGTGATGCGAAATGTTTGATTCCTTAACTGCCAACCACTTAATGTTGTGCAATACAATCGTGGTGCAAATGTCTTTTTGAAACTCAATTCACACTTAACATCCGAAACTTTTTGTGACGTTTATGTACCTAGAAAACTAACAATATGCAAACCGTGAAGACGGACTTGAAGTCGTACAGAAACTAACATAAACCTTAATATTTCAATTAGTTAAACAGTTTGTGGCTGAAATGAGACTGATTTTTCAGTACGAGTACCTATTTAACCTGGTTAATTTCGATCGAAAATATTAATAACGTTTTAATTTTAATGTCTAACCGAATAATTCAAGTGCATAAACCGGTATGCACTTGTAGGTGAAAACAACAGGTCTGTGTTATGACGTGCAGTACCTACTACTACCTACGTGGCGTGCACTCACTATCTGCGAGCCGGCGGCGGCGGCCGGGCCTCCGACGGGTGGCGCGCCGCCGCCGATATAGCACACAAATTAAACGCAAATATTTTCAATACTCTGCAGAAAAACTCTGGAACAATGCAGCTTTTGTAAGTATTGACACAGCGCGTGTCTGTATTAAACCCATTGAGACATCAAACAAGTTCGGCGTAGGTTAGTACTTTGTCAAACGTACATTTCAATGTCATCATTAGCCTATCGCCGCGCAATGCTGGACATAGGTCTTCCGCATCTAGCCGTTTCATGCTTCTTTAGAATGCCAATGTGCTTCGGAAGAAACTCTAAATCTGAACCCAACTATCCTACTGTCGAAATATACAGCCATAAGCCATAAAATAGTTCTACAGTGGATGTATATCGGTGTTAGTGCACCCAACACCGATATATCTCAACTATGGACTTATTTAACTATAAAATAGCTGTATATATAGCCAGTGTGCTTGTTGGGAAGCTTATGTAATCCAGCAAATAGCACTGCAGCTGCATGGACTATGGCCCACATTGTGAGAGGTTAGGCAAAGCCGAGTCCAACTATAGTCTAACTAGTATCTAAATACGTATATTGTTTATATCCTTTTTCCATATTGTTTATACTTTCATATACAGCAGTTATAATATGTGTAAATTCAATAAAAAAATATGTAGGTTTATAATGACGATGATCGAAGAGACAGCCTCTACTATCACACCTGTGGTGGCGAATGCTTCGCAGTGAAAATAAAACTATAGAAACCACATAAAAATGAGTCGACAACGGACGCTATTTCTGAATTCAAACGATTGCAAGAATAATTCCGATCATAACCTCTAATCTACAAATACATACGGAAAATCATGATGACTGAGACCTTGAACTGACTGAACCGAATTAGATTTAATGTCGTTTATGAAACTGAACGAACGGACTGTAACTTGGAAATAAATAGAATATTTATGTACCTTATTTAGACATTTATAATTAACCGAAATTATTATACCAGAACTGTCCTGAACAGAATAAGATGAGAATGAGTCAGGAACATCTATTTTTTGAACGACAAGTTATTTTAAAAACGGCGAGCTATTTATAATTGTCACAGTCTCTTTAGAAAAATACGCATTTCCTCTCCGAGCAAGGAATGAGGTAGGTGGGTCGCCGGTGATCAATACTCATTCACTCGTAAAGTTTAAAAGAAAACATAAATCCGCAAAAAGAAAATTGAGGCTCCAACCAAAACTAAAAATCAAACCAAAAACCATGGATAGATAAATGCCTTTTGTTGCGTCTTAAATCAGGAATTCTAATTTTGAATCTCTCACGGATGTTCGTTTAAACCGTGAAGATTTAGAAATCATGCGGTGAACGACATGAAAACGCCTTGTATTGGTCTAGCTAGCTGTCTGTGAAACCAGTGCATGACTACATGCGCGAGACGAGTGCAGTGCAGCGATCAGCGCAAAAAGTATCTCCACGAAACTGTACAGACTACAGTTAGAGATCAGCTGTTTCCTCAGACAAAGAAAGTTAATTAAATCTTCTTATTACTTCATTCTTTATAATATAACCAGGTCATTCGCCTCGATGCAGGCCAGTTGTGTCAAAGATCTAGAACTAGATCGTCTAACGTTTGTAATTGTGACGCAGACAAAGTTGTTGGCTCAACTTGGTGGTTATACGGTCCAAATACGAAGCGAGGAGGTCCAATTAGAAACTTGTTTATGTAGTTTAATAGGAATAACTGAAGTTAGAAGAAATAGGACTTACACAAAGATCTGCGAGGGTGATGCTGTTGGCTGTGTAGAAGACAAGCAGCTCCGCCGGCAAGCCCCGGGAACTGGGCTCCCGTAACTTGGAAGCCAGCAGTAAGCACGCAGTGCCCAGCAGCTGAACTTGGCTCTTTCCCACCATGCATGTACTTAGGAACCGGTCCAAATATGATATGGCTAGCGGGAACACTTCTTCTTGGCAGCTCTGGTCTTCACATACCTAGAACAAAACACTATTCTTAATTACTCGCTCAAGTTTGTAAGAATCGTCGACTTTGCAAAGCCGCACCCAGTCGGCGGTGAGTTTATCATCCGGAATTCCTGATAACCTATATATAAAAATGGAAATACAAGCTATTGCGATAAAAGCAACTCGCATTGCTTTCCTGCAGTTGAATTTCTTATCAGCGGGAATGGTTACAGTGTGCAAGCAACTACCTAACTCGTTCATTAAACCGACGACGAACGGTTAAATAATTTCCGTTTGTGGATTATCTAATCTCGGGTTAAGATTACTGCAACCTATCATCGCTATATTTAAAGCGTTTAACTAAAACGTGGACAGTTTTAATCATAATTCATCCCTCATATTGACTAACAAACAACAAAGTTAATTCAAGCGAAACGTTGCCGAACTGCACTGAAATTAGTGAAAATGAAGACTAAAAGTACATTTAGCGTAACATTCATATGAAATATAACTTGCCTATGTAAATTAATATAATTAATATTTAAGTAGGAATTGTGAAATGGAAAGCCGGGAAACAGATGATACTGAGATACTGGCTATATATGCCATAAAGTAAGCCGAGAGTGTCATGGGACACGCGGAATGATACAGATTGTTCCCGCATAGTTTCGCACGGTGTAAGGCGACCGGCACGGATGCAGACAGATCTCCGCGAAATATGTGCAACTAGCTTTTACCCGTGACTTCGTTTGCACAGATAAAATAGTGATAGCAAGAAAGAAAGTTAATACAACGCCATCTTTGGACCATTTTCATCCCTTAGGAAAATTGAAGTATCCTGGATAACCAGGTTAAACCAGGATATAGGCACATCACCGGCACTCTATATGAGATACCTACTATTACAACAGTAATAATAGTCTGTCTGTACACGTTTGTATGAATTATTGTAGGGCTGTTAGCAGCGAGCGTGCGAGCATAATCGATCGAGACGGACAGCGTTAACGTAAAGGACATGGCTCTCTTTCTAACTTATAGCTAGGCGCCGGTACGAAAAACGAAAAAAAATCCTATTCTTATTGGTTTTATTGATTTCTAAGCATCCGTACACAGCATAATAACGAACCGTATAGTTTTATCATTACAATCTTTAATGTCAATATATAATTCATTATCGATATGCCTCAATTTGTAACATACATCGAGAGAGAAAAAGCGGACGGCGGCGGCAGCCCTGAAGTACGTCGTGTACTCCCAGCCGTAGTTCTACTTTGCGGGCGACGTAAAACAGGCGGGGGTAGGCGAGTGTCGCTTCTGTACTTAGTAATAGTCTGTATTCTTTGATATATGGGAAAGAATCCCTGTACTAAACTATACCAACATGGGTTGAGCTTTTATGGCGACAAACATCTAAAGATACAAATAAAAACACAATTTCGCATTAGGGATGTTTAAAGTTTAGTCTATTGTTGCTCAGCTCAGCGCTTAGTGCTCACGCTCACTCCCACGCTCCTTAGCCGTCAGCTGATTTAACTGATGCCTCAGTAAGGCATTAGCATAGCATTCTTCTTGGAAATAGATCGTAGCTTCCGTTTTTTTATAAATTAAGTACCTACCAATGACATGGTATTAGAAAAAAGTGTATTAAAAACTAAGGCGCCTGGGAAGTAACTTAATACTCGATGTTACGTAAAAAGCTTATTCCAGCAGTGGACAAAAACAAGTAGTTTAAAGATTTATTATGATCTGGATCAAACGTGACACATCTAACAACGCATTTGTTCATTAACTCGTTAAAACATATATTTACATAAAACTAAATGCAGGTAGGTTATGTCTGATTTCTTTGTTGTTGTTAAATAATCCACTCTGCAAGTTTTTATATCTGTAAGTTGTTGTCAGGTACAAGAATAAATAATTGATTTAAATAGTTAAATTACTGCTAACGTTAAGAGCTAGTCGTAAAATTGAGAATATGCTTCTAACAGATTTCACCAGATTACCAGACAAAGTTAGAAACATTTAATTTTGAAAGATATTAAAAAATGCGCTAAACTACGCACATTTAACTATCTAGGTTAATATTTACAAAATTATTTAACAACTATATTCTCCCAATAGTTGATAGATAGATCTCCCAATAGTACCTACTTTATAAAATCCTATCGACAAATATGTTAATGATATATAGGTATAAATTTATATTTGGTATGTCCAAGAAACCAAAATTTCTGAACACTTGAAATTTATTATTGTTAGTAATAAATAAATTATAAGTTATTTATTATAGTACAATAATGTTATGGTGTTCAAAGACTTTCGTTTCCGAGTGTACCAAATTAAACAACATGACAACTTTACCATACTATTTACTAAGTCTATGTAGGTAAACGGTAATTAAAACATGACAAATAAAATCTAGACCCTAAAATGGCATTCGTCAATGATTTTCTATATATAGATAGATATAAGTACCTACCTATCTTACTAGGAATTCCACATTACAACTACACCTATCAGTTTCGAACAATGACAAATAACTAGATAGAATGAAAAATTATGTAGGTAATAGATCAAGTATTGTTCACATTAAATGACACTGTCTCCAAATGTCATTGACCTTAAAGGCAAGCGATTGTTTCGGTCTGCTAGTGGTGCCCTGAAACGTGGGAGGTATGCGACTGGTTTAGGCGTTTCCAGCACGAGGTGTCGGTGTGCACCGCGCCGCATGGCAGCCCGGCCGCGTGACGTCAGCACTCGTCGCGCACCGCGCGCGCAGCCGGCCGGCCCAACCACGTGGCTACACTTCACAGCTGACCGCCTGCCTGGCTCTCATATGGTCTATTATACCTACACAATATCAGTATTTTACCACCTGCCGAACAACTACAACAAAACCATTGGCGAGAAAGGGTTACCTA
Organism: Esperia sulphurella; assembly: GCA_947086405.1. NCBI lineage: Eukaryota > Metazoa > Arthropoda > Insecta > Lepidoptera > Oecophoridae > Esperia > Esperia sulphurella. The sequence goes on along the minus strand of OX352262.1, from coordinate 11,810,301 downwards.
CGTGCATAAAATGCAATCTAGGCAGACACAATCATAGGTACTTAATACCTAGTAAGGCCATAGAGCGCATAATGACGTGTATGTGAGCCAGCAATTATTCGTTTGTATCAACGTAACGACTAGTTAAAGATAAGTTCGTGCGCGTCCGGTGTCAGCTGTGTGCGTGTCAAAATCAGCTGATTATTCAAATAGAACGAGCGAGCGCTTCGGTCGGCGACCGGCCGGCGCCCGCGCCCGCTCGGGCCCCTCGCTCGCTCGCTGGCGGGTGGTGAAGCTGACTAAGTACTTATTATACCTACCTACCACTATTTCCATCTAATGCTTTTAGTAAGTTCAATAGCCTACCAAGGTACTAATGTTCCAATAAGATTCTAAACAGATTAGGCACATACCTATACGTGTAAACACAAGAAACAGCTGATCATGTAAACAATGTCGCAATATCATCACTGCGTAGGTTAATAACCTACCAAATATACGGACCTCTTAACGGAGATACCTACAGGAAACACAAATATGGAACACATCATCACCGACAGCACCTGGCGGAAGCATGAGGAGTATGGTTCGGCCGGCGTCGGCCGGTCGGCGGACAGTGGCGAGAGCATACAAGGGCCACTGGCGCTGGCAGCACGCGGCCGGCTCGGCAGCGCGACAAGATGGCGATGGGTGCGGCACGGCCGAGTGCGCTCACCTCTAGCATCCACTCGGCGACCAGGCGGCGCATGTGCGGCGTGATCTCGGTCTGCACGGTGCCGAAGTAGTTGGCGGTGACGGCGTAGCGCTCCTCGGTGCGCAGCAGGTTGTCGAGCACGCGGCGGCGCAGCAGCACGGGGTCGGGCGCGGCGGGGCGGGGCGCGCGCGCGGCCGGGCCCGGCGCAGAGCTCCCGGGACTCACGCGCTCCGCGCACAGCAGCTCCATGACACCGCACTGCGGCTTATTGTGGGCTCGGCGTGCGGTGGCTCGGCGGGCTGGTGTGTCGGCGCGGACAGCTGATCGTGGCGAGCGGGCGGCGGCGGCGCGAGACAGTGCGAGTTGCGACGCCGGCGAGTGCACGAGCCACAGTGAGCCGTGATAGCTGTGCGGCAGTGACAGCGCGCGCCCCGCCGAACATATGATCGGAGGGGCGCGGGGCGGCGGGGGGCGGGCGGGGCCCGTGAGGCCGCACGCAGGTTTCTCCCGACGTTCATATAATAATACATTGCGTGTCTCGTTCACTCCTGCAACATTATTATACATACGTCTCGTTCTGGTATATTTACAAAATGAGATGAATTCCACGGATTGAATATAAAACCACCCATACATGTAGGGGTACATTAATATCCTAGATATTGAATTGCCTGCAGGATCTTTTGAAGATATTCTGTCTTGATTTCTGCATTTCCTGTAGATCTAACATACACAGGTTCGAAATCTATTCTGTGTGGACCTACTGACTTTGAGTAGGTGTATAAAGAAAAAAGTACTTTTATAAAACATATTACCTGGTCGAGATCCGAACTCTTGCTCTCTCCCTTGCGTAGCAGTCTATAGGCTTATCGACTGGGCTACTAGGGGACAGTCTACAGTAGCTAATAGTAGACCGAATTATAAAACCTACTTATCATTTTAATACCCATACCATAACCAGGGAGTACTAAATATTTGCCATAACTCTATGCCCATACGCAATAGGTATGCTACGCTTCCTATACATGGACACATTCTTGAAATCAGTTGTCACGTCAGCTGATAAGCTTACAGCAGAATCGGCTGCATTTTGCATTATTTTGTGAAACGAGACGTATAAATATTACACTTCACAGTGTACGGGATAAACAGATAGCCGTCTTCCTCACACTACGGATAGTGGGTCCAGCAACGGCTGTGGTGGTCGATTTATCGAAATTAATTGAGGACTGGCTTTTACCCGCGGGTCTGCCTTGGCAACCGCAGGAAATGTGCAGTGCGTTACTATAGTAGTTATTAGTAATACCAAAGATAATATAAATACATAGTATTTATGAGAATACATCGTCGGTCGTGTCCGTTTTTCAAAGACATGTTTAACTTATAACGGCACGAATGACGAAAACTTTTCCCAAGACAAGAAAACCCAAGTAGTAATATTTAGTATTCTATGCTTTAAGTAACAGTGGAAACTGCATCAAAATTTGTCAAGCAGTTCTCAACAAAAGGACACGACTGAAAGACAGTTATAGATTTTAAATCCTGAAATGTCTATACATTGTTGAATGTTCGGACTCCTGATCAACATTTTCTATAGCCATGATATAATTAGTTTCCGAGATAATCAAGTTAATTACAGATAATTAATAAATTACAGGCAAATATTTACTGTATGTAAAGCTGGAATGGAGTTCTGGAGTGGAGACCGCGGATCGGCACGCGCAGGGTAGGATGCCCTGCCGCCAGATGAACCGACGACCTGAAGAAGGTGGCCAGAAGCAGTTGAATGCGGAGGGCGGAGGACCGGATGTGGATGTGGTGGCGTTCATTGGGGAAGGCCTAGGTCCAACAGTGGACGTCTAAGAGCTGATATGATGATATGATGAAAGCTGGAATACAACAAGACTTGGAGTATCTGATACTACCCCTTGAGCTTTGCATGGACAGCTTGCACAAACAGTAACAGATTGATAAACCGTGATAAAAAAAACGTCCTCTGGTGACGTTACTTATTTTTTTCTAAAATGGCGGCGTTTTACAAATGGCGAAACAAAAACATCATCATCTTATCAGCCCGTAGACGTCAACTACAGGACATAGGTCTTCCACAATGAACGCCACCACACCTGGTCCTCAAAACGTATTATATGTACTTATTTACCATCTAGCTGGTAATCAATACCAGCCTAATAGGGCTGATGCGGGTTGGTGATCGCATCGCAGCATGCTGAGATGATGCTGATGTCAGCCCATCAGCTAGAGTTATACTAATGGTAAAATGGTAGTAACTAGTACCATTTTAGATTTTCGTGCTTTGTACACATGGGTGTATGCCCGTGTATAACGTTGGTTACTAGTTACTACTCTGTTTCAAATACCTACCACACTTATTATGTCCTAAAAGTTATACTTATACCTACCTACTTACGCATTCTCTCTAAGTAGGGAAATAAATAAGTAATAATAACGACATACAACATAATGAAATAAAAATTATTCATGATGTATCAACAACCGCCCGCGCCCCCGCAAAGATCCGCCCAGCGTTCAATATGAACTTCGCTAGGCGTTTCGGAGAATGACACTGTAAATGTTACAGTCTTCAACTTTCTTATCCAGTCGAGTTTTTATACAATTGTTATACAAAGTGTAACAGAATACTTGCAACGACCGTTATAGGGGTTCTTAGTAAAAGATACTGAACAACCTTTTGGATGGCGAATTTGGAATTGGCTATTAGGAATAGGTACAAAAACTTTTTATACATATTGAACCGGGCTAGACAACTGATTTTTTATGTATGTAAAACATACCTATCCTTGGTCCCAGAGGCGTAGGCAGAGATGATGGATCGCCACTTTGCGCGATCCTGACACACCTCACTAGCCTCAATCACATTCATCAACGTTTTCATGCTCCTCCTTTTATTCTCCTCACTGCGGACGGTTTATAACTTGATCCTTGAACGTACTCCTAGGACGACCTTTAACTGTAGTTCCTTCCACATTCGCACTGTAAATTTCTTTTGTCACTCTTCTTTCATTAATACGCTCTAAATGTCCAAACCAACGCAGCATACCCTTCTCTACCTTCGTCACTACATCTTCTTTTAACCTACACTTCTCACGTATCACTGTATTCCTCACTCTGTCACATAACTTCACTCCACATATAAGACCGCATTTCAACCGCATTTATCCTGCTTTCATCATTCTTTAGCCATACCCAACATTTTCTCCCCCAGAGGGGTACCAAGGCATTAAGTATGTATGTATGTCATATATTGTTCAATAACGAATTTGATACTGAATGCCTCTGTTCGTCTCTGGTCACTATAGGTAATTTGTTATATCTGTATGTTTATCTAGAGTTGGAACTCAAATATATTCTCCAATACGGGTCTGATAATGACTAGGAAAAAAAACCTGGATCTAAAGGCACATCTTCACAATTTGCATTAAATCAACGGAGTGAGGGCAATGCCCCAAGGTAAAGCCTAGAAAGAGCTAGCAATAATCAATTACCTTTATAATAAAATCAATAATTCTATTACATGTAATTAAATGACTTGTGCAATTCTAATCATTAGTCATAATTAATGTCAACATTTTTCTTAATTTATTAGGGACTAGCTGCGCCTGCGGCTCAGCTCGCGTGGACTACTCACTCTCGATCCTCAGACTCCCACGCCCAATCCCACGCCTGTTATAGCTCCAAATGTAATCCTAACTCATCGCAATCTGAAGTGCACCGAACATTATAACATAGTTCTTTGTTAAATTGCAACTACTAATGTATTAGAAAATTTAACAAGTTCTTAAATAAACGGCCCCAAGTTTAAACCGGTAACAATCTAATAAATAAAATTGTAAACTTCGCGTGATTGTACATTGAGGATATTTGTAAAAAAAAATGGGGGTCTAAGGATAAATAATAGAACATATTTCGATCATTTTTGGAATTTTTGTCTGTTTGTTTGTGCGCGCATCACTTAAAAATAACTGAACTGATTTCGATGGACTTTTCACATAAACATAGTGCTTAATTCGGGGTAACATATAGGCTTTATTTCATTGCAATGCCCAGTCAATCAAAAGTTATGCTAATTTATGGACCTGGACCTGGACCTTCACCTGGACCTGGGCCTGGGCCTGGGCCTGGGCCTGGGCCTGGATCTGAACCTGGACCTGGACCTGGACCTGGACCGGGACCTGGACCTGGAGCAGGGCCTGGACCTGGACCTGGACCTGAAGCAGGAGCGGGAGGATAAAGCGGCGGCGGATGGGAAGAGGGACGGAAATTAACTCTTAATATTTTGTAATACTGCAGTCCACGCGAGCAGAGCCGCGGGCACAGCTAGTCTAATAAATAAATATGTCATCTTCACGTGTCTGTACATTAAATATTTTTGCAAAAAAAAATATTTGGTGGATGAAGAATAAGAAATAGAATTACTACATTAATATCATTTTTGGAATTGTTGTCTGTTTATCGGTTTATCTGTTTATCTATTTGTTTGTGCACGCATCACGTAAAAACTTCTAAACCAATTCAGATGGGGTTTTAAAAAAAAACATAGCGCTGTTCTTGGAGTAACAATTAGTTTCTCATCATCATCGTTAGGTTATTTTTGTCTCCACTGCAGGAACACAACCCTCTCTCATCTGCCGGAGACAGACGGAGGATTTGGCCTACACTCCCCGCGCTGGCCAGACGGGTTGGGAAGGCCTGATTGATGTTTTATAATGTATTCCCTTAGTCGCCTTGTACGACATCCACGGGAAGAGTTGGAGTGGTCATATTCTACTCTACCGGAAAGCACACAGCAACTTAGTTTTTATTTAATGGTAATCAGCCTACTCAATCAAAAGTTTGCGAATGTATAGTTTTCGAAAGCTCGCATACACTGCATTAGTAAACAACAAAGAGGTGCTCGACGGAGTTCGTATCGCAGTGAGTGAGAGCTACATTTTGAAGAAAGGTAAAAGTGGAGATGGGTGGTCATGGAAGTGTAGGGGGTGATAAGGGGGAGTGGAAGGGAGGGGTAGGGGAGAGTGTGAGGGCAGGGCTTAAGAGCAGGGGAGAAGCAGAGGGCAAAGGACAGGGGTTTGGGAGGGGTTTCAGAGAAAGGAAGGGAGAAGGAAGGTAACGGAGGGAGAAAACTGGCGGGAGCGCGGAGATAGGTGGGGAGGAAGAGAGAGAGCGAGGTGGTCAAGCCTCGTACAGCCAATGGTCGGCGCGTACGAAGTCGCAGGCACAGCTAGTCCAATAATAAGTACTTGGCAGATTTTTGTGATGTCTCTCATACCTAATAATTAAATTAATTATAAAGTACACATATACAGATTATTACCACGATTTCAGTACTATAGTCACCCGAGAACTTGACCCCTTTTCAACAGTAATGTTTCTGGTGGAATTTGAATCTACCTTAAACTAATGTTACGTTTATTCTAACTAGGTATTTGACTTGAACAGAACGTTTCGTGATTCCTTGAAATAATGGCCAGGCCCAGGTGTTTGACCTGCAGAAGCGCAAAAGTGAGGCGGCGGTCGGTACAGAGGCAGAATTCGTTACAAAAACTTAAAACGCTTTTTACCCGTCTGGTTTGCACCGTCCAATTCATGCATATCAGAGAATGAACGTGATAAAATGCGTGGTTACATAAAATTTGCTCATAAAGTTTTATTTTAATTCACTTAAAAGTAGGTAGGTAGGTAACTAACTTTATTGCCGTCGTAGGTTGTTCGGTCACATATGTTTTGCTACCTATTTCTTTACCCCTTTCTACTAATTTATTCATCATCTAATATATAAAAACGTAACTTCGCGTGGCTGTACTCGTACATTGAAGATATTTGCAAAAAAAAAATTGGGGTTTCTAAGCATAAGTAATAGAACACATTGAGATTTATTTTTGTCTGTTGGTCTGTTAGTTTGTGCACGCATTACGTAAAAAGTACTGAATCGACTTTGATGGACTTTTCATAGTAACATAGGGCTTAACCTTTTAGGCTTTTCATAGTAAGTCCACGAGAGCGTAGCCGCAGGCACAGCTAGTAATCTCTCAAAATGTTACTAAATATATGTCACAAAACTAATGTCAAATAATACTTAATACTTTATTAAGGCTATAATCAATGTATGTAGTATAATGTACTTTTCGTTTTATCTATTTGAAAAGGACGACTTGGTTCGCCTTTAAGTGCACCCAAAGGTGGTGTTTTCTCTATGAGACGTTTAGTAATGAGTTTTTAATCCTCTTTATAAATGCGCCGCAATTATCTTTGCCGGGCACTTTTTGAATTTGGAACATCTTAGTGTTCAGCGGCAAAAAAACCGAACGCAAATATTGTTTGATTAAAGACTGGCTGGTACGACGGCCCATAGTAGCGCCGCCGGCTAAATAAAAAAAAAACGCGCGAACTACAGCCGGTGTTTTCGTCAATTTTCACGGATTGTTAGAAATTCATGGTTTTGTTTTGAAAAATGAGTTCTTCAAGTGACAGTGAAAGTATAGAATTAACTCGTAAAAAAAGTATTAGAACAGAACAATAAATTTTCATAATTGCGAAAATGTAAATATAAGTTTTTAGTTGTTTTATTATTAGATACTATTTAATTTCAATTTAGTTGTTACTCTATATTTTATTAAATAATAATATTACAATAAAATATGAGGCGCCTTTTATTTTCTCATAGAGGGTGATGAAAAGTAGAGTGTATCACTCGGGCGCAACATATATTTTTGGCTCGGGCGACGTACATTGAATCCCTCGCTACGTTCAGGATTCTACTAAAGAATTCCTCACTTCGCTCTGGATTCAAAAAAGCGCCTTCGCCGTAAAAATATTATTTTGCTCCCTTATGATGCAATCTACTATTCTAGGCTTAGGTATCTATCTATCTCTCTATATAGTATCTATCTCTATGGGCCAACTTTATTGCATGGTAATAAATAATCCTATTGACGTCCACTGCTGGACATTATACGAGTACGAAATTGGAATACCATAATTTCGATGAAACGTACTATCATCGAAAATAAAGGATTGTATGAAACGTTGAATACCAAGTTACAGAGCCTCAAACATCGTCGCAGTGTGCCTGTCTTTCGGTATTCTACAGGTTAAATTTTGGAGTGTGTTTTGAGTGTGAGTTTTGAACGTTGATGGAAGGGGGAATCAAATCGTGTAATTCCTGGAATTACACGATTTGATTCCCCCTTCCATCAACGGACTACCAGGCGTGGTAGGGACTTCATCCTTATGTAGCAGACATACCACGCTCTCGCACGAAGCGTTTTGCTTCCTCTTTCATGATGCGAACTGCTAAGGAATGGAACTCCCTACCAGCTTGGGTATTTCCGGACAAGTACAATTTGGATCATTTTAAAGGAAGAGTGAATAGGCATCTTCTGGGTAAGCGCGCTCCACCTTAGGCCTCATCATCACTTACCATCAGGTGAGATTGAGGTCAAGCGCAAACCCATCAACAATAAAAAAACTGGTTTGCAGTATTATTTATACTTAGTAGGTAATACATATTGTTTTCTAAAATTTCAGTTGAAGGCTGCGCGCGCGTAGGGCTAGGCGCGTAGGGCTGGACGCGTGCAGGAAGTGCGCTACAACATATAACCGGGCTTCATTACTGGCACCGATCTGAATATAAGGACGACACTTTTATTGTTTCTCATATTTTCTCTTTTTTTTGTTTGCTTCAGACCAACGAATGGGCGACGCGCATTCTGCGGCTGCGTACTGCGGTGAGCGGCCCTCCCATGTATTTCATATTCAATTTACGCAAATTGAGACGATTACGCACTTTGACCATGAAATACTAAGCTCTTGCTTTATAATTTGCGCACATTACCGATAAAACAGCACAGAGCGGTCTCTTATAATAACGTAATTAGCGAAAACTAAGGTGTAACAGTTCCAAGGCTGCAAATATTGAGGGGACACATATACCTACCTACATACCTGAATAGTGAGCTGCAGCTGTCTGTCCCCATGAATATTTGCAAGTTTTAGGCCTGAAGGCAACAAATGTATTGCCAGTGCCAACATGCGGGCTAAATTCAAAAATTCCCCGCACTAGAGCCCTACCACGAGTACAAGAGTTTCATACCCGAGTAATACCTACGCTGAGCCGACGTATGGTCATCGCAGTACTAGACCTGCATCTATGGCGCTCTTGCTCGCTGCCGATCTACTACGCATGTGGACGGTCTGTGGATTAAGGCTAAGCTAGTGTGATGGCTTAGTTTGTTGAAGTCAGGGATTCATACTCAAATCAGCGCAAAGTTTTTTGTATGATTATTATTGTCTTACCACGGGGATTTCAGTGAATGAAAACATTGTCTTGTACACGATGGAAAAGTGTTTTATGGCGCAAAGGTGGTTTGTAAAGGTTCGACTTAAGCTCAACAGTGTGACATAAATAGGCTGTCATCGCAAGTGTGTGTGTGAGCTATTACTTCTGGATATAGGGTAGGTATATGATTGTAGGTGTGGTCTCTACTTTTTAGGATATTATCACTATCCAGGATGTATTAAAGAATGCAGTTACTGATAGTCGATTACAAATTGACTAAAGTTAATCGTTTGTAGCGAATGTCGCAATGACAAACCTTTGACCGGATACCTACGTACTTTAATGTTTCCTTACTTCAAAAACAGCATATTGAAATGAAATGAGCTTGAGCGCAAACAATGAACAGAATTCCAAAACACAGGCAATAACATGGGAGGCTTAGTGCGAGCGGGACATCATTCTTTCTCGGAATCATGAGGCTACGTAATGGAACGCGGCAAAGAGGAATGCAACCGGGCCCAGGCCAGGCGCAGTCCACAGTGGCGCACCGTTCGGAGCGAGCATCTCGCCGAAAACAATATCCAACTTACAAAATCAAGTTAGTGATGCAACGACGAGTACGTTTTTAATTAAAACATTACATTTCCAATTTTGTTGGTAACATTCTTTATCCTATCTAAATATAGTACACGCGGCACAGTCATGGTAAAATTGTATTTTTTAATTTAGTATTCAGGACGATATTCAGCCAATACGAATACGAAAATTAATTGCCCATGATTTAGATTTAGAATCTCCGTTGCATCACTACCTGATACGTGGGCTTGTTAGTTGTTTCGTCAAGAACAGTGATAGGACACACTTTATTGTTAGCTGTTCCTGCGAAGACACTTATTGGTTCTGCATCAGAACGGATAGGTTAGGATGTTGATACAGATAGACTCAATAAAACCTGCGCTGGACTATACACTACATCGCAACTTGCGAGGCGCAAGTTTGTATTAGTAGATTTGACCCGAGAACATTTCTTGTCCTTATGATATGTTTCTTGTACTCTTAAAAGTTTAACAAAGTAAAAAAAAAAATCAACATCTATTGAAGCTTAATCGGCTTATCCCGGTCAGAAAAGCTTCATCCCAATGGATTAAAGGTTTTAACAACGTCGATCGACGCGTCTTTCCCTTATTCCACTGACTAAAGTTTTCTCCTCTGAATTATCATCTTACGCCGATTACACGTCAATAAATGTTAGACCACTGTTAGTTGACCTATTGAGTTTCCTCGGACAATAGGTTTTCAATCGAAAAACTAGACAAGGCGGTCTGATATATGTAACAGCTGACCTACATGACTACTCATAATAACAAATTCATTAATCTCCAGTAACATTCATAGCTTGGCCTAGTTTAAAGCTTATAACTAGATACAGACAATGCGGCTTTCGCCCACAGATTAAACACTAACAAGCTGTATTAAACACTAATTATGGAATTACAGATCGCATTGTCTGATGTGATGGTTTCACTCACGTTGCGAGCCGTGCGTCTGATTCAGTACCTATAAGGCAGTGGCATTTAATTTCTTGAAAGTTTACAAGTACCCACATGTATTGTTGTTTGTTACGATTCACATATCGTACTCTTGGTAGAACACAGTCGTATCTTTCTTACTAAATGTATGAAACTGTCTTCTACGATATAAATAACTAGCTGTGCCCGCGGCTCCGCTCGCGTGGACTACAGAATTAAATAAAGTTGAAACTTAATAAGCGTTAATTCGCTTCCCCCTTCCCTCTTCAGCTCCAACTCCGACTCCTGCAAATATTTTCAATGTACAGACATGCGAAAGTTCTATCATCAATACTTTCCGCAGCGCATGCGATGAAATACTATTTATGGCTAATTTATTTACACCTTAGGTTACATTATTGAAGTTTTGGTAGGGATCCTTAATAGTGTTTCCTCTTCATATATTAGTGTAGAAGTGTAGACGTAGATGTAGAAGTGTAGATAATATATTGAATATGTGTTCAAGTTCGAATGAATCTATACAGGTGATAGCAGGGTTAAAGTTTTATACTGATCAGATTATGTACCAACCCGCATACTCAGATACGGTTATTCAAATAAGTGGTACGAGTAGTGTGGTTGCAAATATTTTTTTGGATTTCGCTAAGGATTCTGAGGACAGTCTCGTGTGCACGTTATTAAATTACACTGGTTGTCTTCTCTTACATTTATAACCGGAAAACAGCAATGCAAGCATTCTCTACTACAAATGTGAAATAAATAAAATGAACTAAACTTTTAACAAGTTTTTACTTTATTTTATTAGTTCATGAGACAGATCCCTTTTACCTACACTCCCTCAACTTAGAGCATATACTTTTTTACTACCTAAATGCTGGCAGCACGACGAATAAGTTGCAAGCTCTACGGTAAGTACCTTAGATTGAAGCAAAAACTTCATTTAATCTTTGTTTTAATCACTAAAGACAAAAAACCAAGTCACATGTGATAACTTTTTACTCGTGAATACATCAAAATCATTAGTTTTTCGCTACGCCATATTTGTGTAAGCGACGAAAAAGCGCGCGTCCACTGTCTCACTTGCACGACTGTTCCAGGCCCTCATACTGTCTCTGACTGTCAGTTCATCATTCGGGCCCTATCGACGAGCAAAAGTCGACAGACAATACTGGATCAACGTTACAGGCTAATTGCCAGGAACGGGGAGTTTTATAAAATATCTATACTAAGTATCCACAAATTAAATACCCAGACCAGGACCAAATTGTGTTGTCTGTCCCCCGTAGAATTCGAACCCATGGCCTCTGTCTGACGCCCTGATCCTAAGCCAAAGAAACAGTCAATGGATTAGTGAACATACTTCTCGGTGCGCCAACTTTAATTTGGTATAGTTTTTGGCATCTTCATCTAAATAAGTTGGCCAAGTGCGAGTCAGTCTAGCGTATGGCGGGTTCCATACTATGCCAACCAATAAATTCAAAAACATATTTTATAATTTTTTTAATTAAGTCTTGCGCCGTCTTTCTTGGGAATTTGGGAATTATATTATTTCGTTTTCACTACATTCTCATGTATTTTTATATAAGCATAGCTTAAAATAAAAGACATGTAAATTATTTAAAAAAATTGTATTGGGACTTGTTCCTAAAATTTAATCAGATTTAGCTAAAATTATGTTTTCTGTAAAGCAATACAAAACTGAGAATTTGAATATTCTATCATTCCTGTCCAGAGATAGTCTAGATTAGATTTCCAATTTGAAACAGCACCATTTCCTAACGGCATGCGGCAGCCAGTGTTGCTTGTCTGCGTTCCCACCTAGGTAAATACCATCCCGTTATATTGCATGGGATAAAGCGATAAGCCGTTCCATTATTGTACGTGCATACCGGAAATTGGAAGTGTTGTTTAATTTTTATGCTCAACATTTCCTGGGAAGTTACATAAAAACCAGATTGCAGATGCAATTTTACAGTATATTGCTTAATGCAATAATGTATGGTTACGGATTACTTATGGTACTAATGTACTCGTAAGTAACTCATAACTGGTCCTGTTTTTATTGTGGGCTCTTACGCCATTTGAGAGTTTGATTTTCAACAGATACACGAAAACCCTATAGTTAAAATTTAGTATTCCAGTATTTCTGGTATTCCATGTGATTGTGTAATATTGTCCTTGTCTAATACCGGTAATATGTTAAAGCCTAGTTTGAGATATGCATGGTAAAATTCAATATTTTCTTCTACTTCATTGCAACCTTGCTTGTTGCTTACTAGCTCTACGCTTTTTTCAAGATATTCAACTTATTTTTTTTAGTGATAGTTAGTCAAGCAGAACCCAGTTAATAGTTTCGTCTGGCTACCTTCTAGCCACACATAAAACTGTTTGCATCGTCCGGGTTAAGGTTAATGGCCCACGTGCCCGTATTACATTAAATAGTTAATTAAAATCAAAGGTTGGCATATGTTCGTCAATTTAGTATGGTGGATTAATGGAATGTTACGCTACCTAAATGTGTAAGTCTAAGTCATAAAAATCACGATTTATTGAAATGAATGAAAATTAGATGATAGACTTATAAAATCACCGGCTGAGTACCTGCTCCTGTAAGTAAATAATAATTTTTTATTTTTTTAAATCTCAGTATGTTTTTGTAACTCGTCAGAATATCTCCCCCACATCTGCACCCCAATAACTCCCCTTCATTCATACCCCAATAGTTAGCTCCTCCTCAATCACGCCTCGCAAGGCTCTCAAGCCTCAACCCCACGTACTCGTAACTTATATCTCGAATATCTTGACCGCGGAGTCGTTAGTATTTTCTATAAGTGGTAAGCTCGTTCACAGACGCAGTTTCAATGTTGTTTCATTTTAATTAGCTCCAAATACCTTTAATTAAAATTCTATTCTAAATTTTGTAGTTTGTTTACTACGTATGTCGCGCATGGCTGCGCCCGCGCCTGCCCGAGCTTGCGCACGGCGGCGGCGCGAAGAAGGCGCAGGAGGCCTATAGTCAGTGCAGTGAGTGCACTATGCGCTTCGGCCACTCACCTGCGACTTGAGTTCCCGCAACAATGCACCGTAACCATGGCAAGTGGTAAAGAATATCGAGACTTTTTGGTCCAAATGATTAAAATAACGAAATGAGGCATTCGATAGATAGTTGTGACGTCACAATTCCACCGCATTAATAAATACTATGGATGCTATCGATAGTATTGTCCATCATTCTAAGTATCGGAAAAACGAAGTCAAAATTTGAGTTAACAGGTATTAATACTATCGATTACTATCGATGCCTCACGATAGTATCAATGGGTCTATCAATAATTTGGTTTTGCGACTATCGAAGGTACTGATAAATATTCCTGCAACACTAACCATGGCATAAGCATTATTCTTTTATTGTTAATTAAAACATACAAGTAGGTAAGTGCTTCGTGCCTAGCCGGAGGCGCGGGCACTCAAACATTACATTCCATCCACACTACGGTTTTATAGATTTTGTGAGCTCTTGTGGGGTTTGTACAATGTTGAGATAACCTTTGATGGTAGTGGTGTTAAATTAAATGTTAAATTAATTACCTGTTACAATTAATTAAATTATTAATAGGTGTTACCTCGGACTTGGTTTTCCTTTTTTGTTATTCGACCGAGTTCCGTCGTCGTAGCGAGCTCGTGACAAATTTTCTTTTTAATAGTGTTAAAATCCGTGACTATATCGAAACTCTTTGGCCTTCATTTAAGTCATTGGTCATATACCTTATACCATGTACCGTTCAGAAGAACTAATAATTTTTCAGGAGTATTACTATGGGAAAACCATCAATCATCATCATATATCTATTTGCGAACATAGGTAAAAATATGGTGTTAACAAAAGGTAGTGTGGCAATCTATGCTCCGCCATACGGCATACAAATACATTACTAAATAATAAGCACATGGGCATGCGGAAATGATTCTATTACAGTATGTCAATTGATAAGAATAAAATGACAAATTATAAAAATATTAAGAATAACAAGAATTATCTGAATGGAAACTAAGTATTAGGTATACATCAGTTTACATTGAAAAACATGGTGTACCTCAAAAGCTGTTGTCATTCATGAATTCATTTATAGAGTAGTATGATTTTCCGATTAAAAACTTAAATAAGTTACCTTATATAAATTCATATGATTGCAGTCTCGTATAGGTTTCGGTAATTTATTATAGACCTTTGGTGCCATCGCAAATATGCTATTCCGTAGTAGAGTAGTTCTAGCTAGCTAGACGGTATTAAATGCAGTTTGTCGCAGCGACGCTAACTCTGAACACGTCCGTATAATTGCATGTTATTTTTAACGAATAAAGCAGTTTCATAAATATAGAGCTATGTCACAGTCAATATTTTTAATTTAATAAAATTCGGCTTGCTGCTACCCGTTCGCTTTAAGTTACACATTGATCTCATGCATCGTTTTTGAGATTTAAATACTGCCTCATTATTTGTCGCGTCACTCCAAAAAAGATACCATATCCAAAGTAGACACAACGTAGGCATTGTACGCAGCGAGTACGACAGGCTGATCCACCATCCTTCTCAACATGTACAGCGCGTATGCATATTGATTGAGTTTATTACATGTATTTTCAATTTGTGTGCTCCATTTCATGTTATTATCAATTTGTAAGCCCAAAAAGGATGCTGGTTGGTTTCGTCAATTATGTGATTTTTGTATATAATGTCTAAATTTAATGGATTATTTTGTCTTTGCCGAAAATTCATTATTTTAGTTTTACCTAAGTTTATTTGTAGATTATTTGATTCTAACCACTCAATAATTGATTTTAGACTTTGATTTACTTCACTTTGGATCTCTGCTGAACTGTCATCAGCAAATAAAACCATTGGATGATGTGTTGCCTTTGGAAAGTCATTAATGTATACGAGAATTAGTAAAGGCCCTAGCACGCTTCCTTGAGGTATTCCATAATACACAGATCTGGTGTTTGATGAGTACCTATGTTAAATCATTTTTAGTTTTGCAACAGATTCTATTAACATGAGTGACTTGCATCCTATCGTTCAGGTAAGTCCGAATCAGATTAAGTATATTACCTCTTACGCCATATTTGTCTAGTTTTCTAAGTAGTATATCGTGATTAATGTAATCAAATGCCTTGGACATACCCTGATATAGTGCTAATTAATGCACGTTTTTGTCCATATTCATATATATTTTCTGTAGAAAATCATAAACCTCCATGTTAATGGTTCGATGCTTTCTGAATTCTTTTTAGTCATTACAAAATATTTATTTTTTCAAAATAAGGCATTGTAAATGACTTTCTCAAATATTTTAGATAAAATTGTGATAAAGCAACTGACCTGTAATAACCCATGTCATCTTTGTAATTTTTTTTGAACAATGGCTTGATAATAGATATTTTCAATTTGCTCGGAAATACGCCGCCTGCAATACTATTATTTATGATGTAGCTTAATACTGGAGCTATAATTGGTGCTACTGATTTTATTATTTTAGTACTAATCTCATCATAGCCCGTGTTGTTTCTGTTTTTTAATTTACATATAATTTCAAATATATCATGTGGTATGGTTGGTTTCATGAACATGGGTTGGGTTTGTCATAAGTACATGTACTAACAAAGCTATTAGTTTTAGTTGGCTGTACTTAATCGATAAAGAAATCATTGAAATTGCAAAGGGGGCCGGGGCGGGGGCGGAGGCGGAGGCGGGGGCGGGGGCGGAGGCGGGGGCGGAGGCGGAGGCGGAGGCGGAGGCGGAGGCGGAGGCGGAGGCGGAGGCGGAGGCGGAGGCGGAGGCGGAGGCGGAGGCGGAGGCGGAGGCGGAGGCGGAGGCGGTGGCGGAGGCGGAGAGAGCGGTAGGGGGAGCGGGAGCGGAGCGGAGGTGGTGCGAGCGGAAGCGGATTCTGTAGTTCAAGCGAGCGGAGCCGCGGGCACAGCTAGTCCTTAATAATTTTCTACACATTCAGACACCTGAATCAAGCCATACTGCATTTTCCTTATGTTTGTCATAATCTATACAAACCAACAATGTTTAATCCAAAAACATGAAAACTATTAGATTGAAAGCATCACACTCAAAAAGAGCGAAAAAGAACAAGCAATTTATTTGTTCACAACAGATTCGTACTTGTCAGTCACCGCAGATGAACGTTGATTTCTCATAGGATTAAAGAACTATGACCATGAGTGTATAAAGGATCACAGTAAGTTGATTTATTTGGGAGACATTTTTTCATGCAAGTCCACTGTTGGCTTATTGCGACAAAATCTCTGTAAAGGCTGACTTTCGGAGCCTGTCTGACTACTCGGTACTTTACCCTATGCAGAGCCGAATTTTGTCAACCTTCATACGGAGTAGATTTCAGCGCAAAGGATCGCATATTCTCAGGGAGCGGGCGGCAGACTTTAATGATGTAAACAAATAATCATTATAAAGACTTTGTAATGTCGTCACATTTACTCACGTGTGCATTACATACTTAGGTACCTAGCTAGCATTTTTGGCGTTTGCGTTCTCCTAAACTTTAACCTTACAAAGTAGGACGGACATTAAGATAAGGAGGGGCAGAAATTTTAGAGCCCATACTTAAGCTCTAGAGGCCCTCTTTGCAAGGAGTAAGTAGAAATAGGTAGAAATGCTCGCTCTCAGTGTATAGGTTGAATGCTCAACTGCATGCACATTTAGATGCCTATTCCTTTTATATGATCAGTACCGGATTTAGGTCCGGATCATAACAAAAAAATAGGCAACTAAATCTGCATGCATGCATTCAACCTATGCCTAAGAGTAAGGATTTCTACCTATTCCTACTTACTCCTTGCAAAGAGGGCCTCTAGAGCTTTGCAAACTGTTAGTGCTTCCAGTAGGGCCGTATTCATGGCCGAATTATAAAAAGCTGTTAGAGACAGCGTAGTACGTTGACCTGATAAATGTTTACTGTCCTTGGCCGCTGGCGGCGCGGGCGGCGCGACGTCCGGAGTGAAGTGACGTCATTACGGAGGTGCCGATGGGTTTCAGCGATGAGGCCCACTACTCCAGTCGCCATCATTCGGTCTTTTCTTAGATTTTCTACAAAAAACTTATAATACGTACGTAGCGTGAAGTGTACTAAGTACATATGTACGTAAGTACCTGCCTAACGTGGAGTGGTGTAATGTAGTTCGCAGAGTCTACCACTTACTATGAAGAATTTATCTTTGTCTACGAAGCTTTTGTTATTTGAATTTAAGTGTTTTGTCAAGTTTTAGGAGAGGCCTATTAAATTATGGTGCTTAGGAAAGGACAGGCGTGTTTTATTTACGAAACTACCTCCGATGCCAGGAATTGAAAGAGAAGCGAAAGTAACTTGTAACGACATCTCAATGACAATAGTAGAATAGATTAGGTAGGTAATCTACTTGCGCATTTTTTTACATTTTTAAGATCTTTAAATTATGTTTTTTTTAATAGCTTCCATAACTCCCAAAAGTTTGGTAAAAACAAAACAAAAAAGGAATAGATAATAAAATTATTTTTTGTCGCCTCTGTACGTACTCTTCTCTTGCAAAACTGTATACGGTTAACAAAACAATATGGTAAAAATAAATAATTAGCATTCTATCGCTCACGGTGTGGTAATGAGGTTAGTGACTCGGACACAGTCTGCCGTAGTAAGTACCAGACACGTCATCATTTCACTAAGCTGGCCAATCAATAATCATGATTCACTTAGTAAAAACTTAAGTAAAAAAAAAACTATAGAAGTCACTGAAGTGTTACCTACTCGTATCTAGACAGAACGGTTTTTACAGCGTACAAAAATATAGGTACTTAAATGTAGGCAGTAGGTATAATTATATATATCTGGAAAATTGAACATAAAAGTGAACAAACGCTATCTTTATAACTTATAATAAGTTATAACATATAGAATATAAAGAGGACTTATACATTTTATAGTTCTTAACAAAAAAAATACTTTGATCCTTACATCTGTAATACCACATTTATATTTTCTTATCAAGTTGATTATAATTTTATTGACATATCAGCTACCAGGGAGACTGTTGGAGCTGGCGCTCGCTACAACAAACACCCATCATGTAGACAAATCTGCTACGCATGGTGGTTTAGTATGGTGGACATCATTTTGGTTATATATTCTTCTCCTTTATACCACTTGGAAAGAGCTGGTAATGAGGTCTTCGAATGTTTTTTTTATTTTTACTTTTGGATCCATATTGAGTTCTCTTGTTAATATTTTCGTCAGCACAACACAGGGAGTGACTGTGCTAAATGATGTCACGGTTTTGTCATTTGGCGAACGACACACAATTATTCCGAGTAGATACAGCAATCTGACTGTATCATTTCTTGGAACATCTCTAAACCCCAATTGAAGCCATATCTGGTAAGAACCAGCCATGGTACCTTACCGACCATATGTAGGTACTTACTAATTTTTTTCTATGATAATACTTAATCAAACGGTGAGGCACGCCTGTGGGTCTCATATTTTCTTAAATTACGCTATTAATTTTAATGAAACAATTAAAGGTCTTATCACAGATCGGTAGAGATCAAGGGTATACGAATACGTTTTTTTTTAATAATTCATCACGTTTAATAAAGAAGTAAACGTGTGTAAAATAAGGAGAGTGGCGACCAGTCCAGATACAGACTAACATTTGTTACTACCGGCAGTGGTAGCCTTAGACTTAACTGGTATGTCCAACCAATGTCCATCTACATACTTCGAGGTCCACCACAATTCGCCACAGACCTACCGATCCGATTTATCGTTGCAATCGGACAGGTTACCGCTATATACAATAACTCAAACCAAAGAGGCTCGGACACAAACCTTACCATCCGATTCAGTGAAATTTATCGGAAGATCTGAAAAATAAGAAAGTTATAGGTAGTCGTCGTACAAAAAACATAGAAATGTCCGTAAAGAAAATATTGGATGTTCCTAAAAAAATGAGAATCCTCGATTTTATATATTCAGAAGTATCCTATGTCAATAGTCTAATAATTCCGAACGGATCGTCAAGTCTGCAGAGGCCTGTGGACGGACTACACCAGACTATAGTCAGTATGGCTCACACAGTTTTTGTCGGGCGGCTATAGCGGCGAAGGTCGGTCGAGGCAAGCCACGAGCGAACTAGCATTCCAACCGCTATGAATGAATAGTCGCCCGACTGGTCGGCGCAGGCGCATACCAAGTGACTTCAGATTAATTTGACAACAAACATTTAAGTTGGCGAAAACCGGAATGGTGGGCACCCGCCCCGTGGGAACCGCGAGCGGTCCGAAACGTTTGTCTCCGATGATTGTCCATTCATTTATTGATGCCGTTTCGTGTGATTACATGATGTACGACCAATTTGCCCGGAGCTTTTAAACGAGGGACGGCATTCAAGCACGCAATCTCGGCTCTTGCAAATAGATTTAAAGGTGATTGCTTAATCACTTCTTTTTTGTGACTTTTCGCAGTATATAATTATACAATCCTATTATAGGCCACTTTGTTGTTTTTAATTCGCACGTTGAAAAATTATTAAGGCCCAGAAACGCTACGAAGAATTCAAGCATGGACAAGATTTTGTTTCAATAATATATTTTTTTTCAATGCAAAACATTCAGCATTTACGAATTTTAAGCACATTTGCACAACTTGAACTATGAAACACAATTATGAAACACACATGTAATCGAAACAATCATGTTCTATAAGTAGTTCTATAAGATTTGTAATCTGCAGTGAAAAGCGGCAATGCAAATGAGCTGGCAATACTAGAAGGTGAGCTTATTTGCGATCAGTTGGGAGACCACTGCCTAAGTATTCTTGACCTAAGAAATTAAATAGACAGACATTATAAATGTGCGTGAATTGATTACTTTTACATGTAGACATGCATACCTTTGGACATTTCCTAAAGAAAATTTTGTTCAGAATTCATTCTCAAGTTTTTAAATAGTAGGTAGGTCAATGAATCGAATACATCGATACCGCCCAAAACCAGGTAGTCTTGTAAGGCGTGGATTGGTTTTCCATCGAAAGAACATTGAAAATACGAGTATATTCCCTTGCAAACGAAATGCTTACATCGTTTTTTTATAATGTAAGATCTACGAGACGAATTGATAGTCTAATTGTGAGTGCTTCTGCTCGCTTTGTATGGTCGAGAGTTCAAACCGATTACCTGTCCTTTAGATTTTTGGAACTATGTATGAATTACACCAACCGAATTTTAATAAAGAATAACATCAAAACAATGAGAACTAGAGACAAAATCATGAGAAAACCTGAAAATCATTGTTGAGTAGTATTTGAACACCACCAATAACCAATTCGCACCGGGCTCATGTTTTGGTGACCCACATACCGTGGCTGTGAAGTTATTATCCTATGTCCAGCAGTGGGCCCATATATACGCTGTTAATTTAAACTATTTTAAACCACAAAGTAATTGACAAAGTATTCCAAAAGCCTTCAGGAAAATGTTAACTTCGCACACGTAAAAAACCGGATCGCGATCAGTTCATCAACTGCGCAGTTATGGTCAGGAGAAGACGTTAGGTTTTCAAACTAGTATTAATATATACCTACCAGTACAGATCAGAAGCGGGTTGCATACATCTCATGTCCGAAATAGATTTTCGACATTGCGATATTGGTGACACGCTAATTACCTACTCTTACAGTGGACTTTACAGTCGTGGCCTAGTTACAAGTGTGCTAGCCTCACTTTCATGAGGACGTGGGTACATACAAGTCTAGGTCTATACCAATGAGATTGTACTTACGTACGTAGACGTAAGTGCCTACGGTTCATTATTGTACCACAGGCTTTTCGTTGAAAAAAAACATCGTGAGGAAATTTGATACGTCAAAGAAGGAATTCTAAGGCGCATGTGATGTCTACGAACCCGCACTGGTCTAGCGTGGTGAACTCTGGCCCGTATCCTCGTTGAGAAGGTAGGCTCAACTGTATTTTTTGTAATAATATATACTCTTTTATGACAACAGGCTTTATTTAAATTCAGACTTTACATATTAATTCTTACATTTTATTGCGTAGTGTAGCTAATATACTTATTTGCCCTGACGGGCTGTCAGGGGCTGTGCAAGTAGAGGAATAGGCGGGCTGCCTATTCCTCTACTTGCACAGCCCCTAGGCAAAAGCAACATTCACAAACAGCCCAGAAGTATAAGACTATTAGAAACTCAGATTAGAAACATCAACATTAAAAGGCTTTGTTGTTGGGCATTGTGTAGGTATTTTATATAATTAAATTTTTTAGAAAAAAAAATACAAATTGGTAAATTGAAAATAATTAAATTAAATTAATACCCATAATATATATTCTTATAACTAAATTATAAATATACAGGCGATAAAACATCCTGAGGCCGGAAGCGAATAAATAATTCTAGGTGTGTAATGTTGTCAAGCGGGTGGCCTTGGAGCTTATGGTGATTATGTCAGAGTCACCATTGAGGTATTCAAAAGACGTAGCTGGTACAAAGTGATGGAATCTTGACAGGTTTACAACAATATTTTTCTTCGTACGAATCTCTAATGATCATGATTAGAAAGAACGTCACCATCGCTTAAATATAGACTAAACATATATATAATAATCCGAAGTACTTATGCCAGTATTAGATTTCAGGTGTCACTTGATACTCTCATTTTACTTCAAGCCTGAACATACAACATGTAATAGCTGCAAAGTCAACGTAAGTAAACATCGAAGACAAGAAGAACTCAAGTTCGTCTTGTCTTCGATGTTACATCTACACATCAAATACAATAAAAAAATTACACAGATAGGACAATATTGTAGCTAGGTTCCCGACCAAACGTTTCACATTGTTCGGAAAATTAAGGTAATGTTTTCTTTAATATTGCAAGCAAGAATGCCCAGGCTGTCTGCAAATACAAGTGTGTTGCCACCTGCATTTGAGTTAATCGAAAAATGAAAATTATTTATTTTTACCATGTAGCTATTTATTATAAGTCTCCCCAAGAAGAAACAATATCTACTGTCGAAATTTTTCACAAATTTATTACACATTTGAATACGGACGTTCCTTTGATCTGTTCCTAATTCAAAGATTATTAATGGTCAGTTCGGCAGTTACATCAATAAGTGGGGGAACACATGTGTGTATGTTCTTTACTAGACTGGCATCGGCTCTCACAAAGACGATGACGTGGTATAAGCCATTATACGTAAATGACTAGCCTCACCTCACCTCGCCGTGGGAATGAATTAACACTACCTCACGATAATGTAACATCCATGACATATCTCAGAGGTAAGTATTTAATTAAGTTTTTACTGTTGAGATATGAATTATTTGTAGCAAATCTTCAATGGCTATAAATAGGTTCCTTTGCAAAGTTAAGAATCTTAAGGCGTTGTAAATTACGAAAAAACCATAATTTATTAGATTAACCAAATTGGCAGTTAACACATGCCTTGAATGTTGGCCATGTGGTAAATAGGGTCCAACGTATGTGTAATGAAGCTGCGGTTTTTATACCGAACCTATGATTGAAAAGCACATAAGCAACCACATGGGTTAAGAAACCATATGGAAACGAGCACCTTTTAGAGCAGTCATGACAAAATTGCGGCCACGCATTACGCACTTTGCGACCCCCACTAAAATTGCGAAACAAAAGAAATTCAGGCAACCGCACCTTGTCACTGAAATGGAAAGTAAGTTTTTCATATAATACCAGTTATAATAATACCTTTGCATGATATCGAGATTAAATATCAATAAAATTCGGAGACAAATGTTATGAATTTGGGCAATCTTATGCTTGATTATTAGTGATTACTGATTAGGCAAACATTTGCGAAACAGACCATGTCGAGACATTGCCTACTTAACCTGATGCAAGCCGGCATCAGGTTTTGCCGGCATTAGATAAAGTACGAGTATGGCCTAGTTGGGTAGGAATTTTGAATTGGTAGCGCCTGATTTACGCCGATGATAGCTTTACAAGTTGCCCCCAGCCGCGGCCCTGAACCCGAAGGATTATGTTTATCTGTCGGTAGGTATCAGAGCTCGCTGTTTCGGCAGATGCCTACCAAAACGACGCTGATAACATTATGCCGGTATCTACTTAATGTAAAAATGTTGCCGCGCGTATATATAGCGTCTTACGATCACGTAATATCCTGCCTAATAAATAGGGCAATGCTTCACGTTAACCTTGTTAACTTCGGAATCTTTTGACAAGGTCAGTTAGTTATTCAAAGGTTTATTAAAACTTGCTACAAAAAGTAAAAGTAACGATGATATGTCAGTATTTTCTGTGCGAAAGTCATCCAGGGGAGACGTTAACGCCTCGAATGGGATTAGGCGCCCCGGCAGCCGTAAAACCAGTTCGAATCGGTTCGTCGAATAATAAAAGTGGCCTCTATTTTGGGAGCTCCCGCTGTGTTATTGGGCCTCCGCCGGAGACTGGGTCTCACCCTCTCGAACCCCAGTAACTGCTATGACCCACGCATGCTCCTCTGATTGGAATTTCATACAGGCACCTGTATCATTGTAATTCAAATACCATTGCATGCAGAATATCAACTTATATCATACTAAACACAAAGAAGATATACATCCAGAGTTAAGCTATTCATCATCTCATCATATTAGCCTTTCGATGTCCATTGCTGTGATGTGACATCTGTTGAATTTCAAACGATGTTTTCTGATCCATGCAGTATTCAGAACAGAATAGAATATAAACTATCAAAAATCAGGTGATTGTTGATAGTTTATTTATGCTTTTAATTTAGTTAAATTTGATACATGTTTCAAGACACAACCACACTTTGTTTACTAGCGGATCAGAAAGGCTTGGTATATTTAATTCGTTGAGGCGTGGTTTAACGATCTTGAATTATATGACATTATTATAACAAGTTTATTATATTATTATTTTAAGGCAAATGGGTGATAATACATAATGTACTTGTGTAGTGGGGAAGGAGATTATATCGAGGTGTCATTTGGCGGTCGGCGGGGCGGGCTGCGCAGGCGCAGACGTGCCAATGACTCGCGAACCTTGAGCCGATGGTAGACAGAAATTGTGGGCCCCACACCACACTCACGCGCACTATACTTGGCTGTTGTAGGTAAACGCGGTACGTGCCAGTGTAACGTATGTAAGAAACCACTTTGCAGATATAAATAAAGGCTTTTAAATGGAAACAGACAAAACAAGCAATGACAAAAAGAGCAGGCGGCACTTTACAAGCATAACAATAGAAGGGGCACATATGTTTATTTATATGTACCTACTAATATACAAATCATCGTACTTTAAAAAGCGACGCTTCTGGTTCATATCAAATAAACTCTCCGGTGAATTAGCGAGGTCAAACGTCGAGCTACATATGTACAGAAACCATAGGTGAAATTCCGCGTAGACCGCTACGCTACATTTTGTAGAGCTTTAAATATATTTTATAATATGAATATGAAATATTATGGAGTAGCATTAAGTACTGACAGCAGTATTGATACGCAAATGATCTCAGAAAAAATAAATAATGTAACGAATGAATTACCTAATTGCAATAATTATGTTAAATAAAGTTTCATTTTAGACTGTGTAAATTTGACAGGTGGTATGGTCTAGGTTAACCACAAACCTTCAAAACGTCTTTAAAATATATGATTTGTATCAATAATTGAAGTATAACAGATATCGGTTGCTGTAATACGGTCGGTCGGCCAAAACGTTCGGTCTTATCAATATCGGCAATGTCGGTCAAATACTCGGCGGAAGGCGCATGGGGGCGTTATCGTGAACACAAACATCACTACAAACCAAACCAAGTGCCGACAACCTGAAAATATAAACGTACTTACTAACATTTCGTACGTTGCTTGCGATTAATCAAGTCAAAATTTTGGTAAAACTTGGTCTAGTGATGTTACTCTAAACAATCGAAATCAAATTTCTTTGTTGCACATACACTTCTTACATTTATACACGTTTTTTTACCGTCTACCACTTCCTAGGTGTTAGCGCTGCTGTGAAGAAGAACTCGATTCAGTTGTAACGGCATGATTGAATAAAAAATAAGGAACAAATGCAAACCTTCAGACTGAAGTGTTTAGTCAGTATAAAATAAAATTTAAAACGAAAAGTTGCGATACGACCTACTTAAACGAGCTCATAAAGACCAAACTTAAATTAATATATAACGATCCATTTTAAATTATCGCATGTGTGAAGTATGAATTTCGCAATAAGACATAAGTAGCTACAATTATCGCAGAATAAAGAGTACAATGTTGCTACTATATTTGGGTTGGTTCCCCATCAAGACAGCAGAGCACCGAGTGCTAGCAAAAACTTATCGCATCCGAGGAATGCGTGCAATGTAATTAATTAAGAGCTATTAATTGTCGATTCTCTTTAGGCATTCTGCGTGGAACTTGACGTTGGGAAGTTTCTCAAGGCTGGGAGCTCTTCAATTTATGATATTGATTTATTTTGTCGTTAACTTTAATAGTCTATGGACATACTGCATGAGAAAATTTCTTGCATTGCGTCTTACTTTCGTTGCCGTTATGCTGACAATACACATTGCCAATTTGCCGAACATTTCGGCCAAATATCGAAGCTATATAGACAAGTAGTGTAACCATCCGGAGATGGACCGGTTCGTAAAGCCCGTCACAGACTTAGCTATAATACATATTTCTATTACGTCACCAAGCTATACTATAATATATATTAATATACCTTCATATACATATATATACCTTACTATTATACCTTAATTTTAAGGTACGGCCGAATGTCAGTGATATGAAAGTAAAATATACATTATAGCATATTCCCAGCGTGTGGTAGCTTGCTATAATATATATTATATCACAGCAAATTAATATAAATATTATAGAGCTACGTCTGGAACGAATTTAAATTAAACATGGGATTACATTTGTTGGCAACTAAGCTCATGTGTATAGCCTGCATTACAAATAACTCAATGAAGTACTAGCTACCTACCACATAATTGGTTTATTTTTGTTTCCTCATCTACGGGGACTTCCTTCCTACAGTTGGCCCATTTGGCACAAATATAGCATTAATACTTGCCAACAAGGGCTTTCGGGTTCAACTAGGTTTTCACCAATGTCTCCGCTCTCTGTGTTACCTACTGGCTTGTGTACAATGTCAATGAAAAACTTCTGGAGGATACTTAATTGCTATCTACTTTTAAAACGTATTTGAAGTTGGCAAAGCAGATCAAGATCAAAGAAGAGTGAGAATTTGAAATTCTACGGCTATAAGGTCTATATCTGAATAAGTAGTATGACTTATAACATTCATTTTATTTTTTCTGCTCCAGTACCGATGGCCCTTAAGGCAGACGAGCTCTGGAGTAGCGACCGGGTGTCATACCGGGTGATATACTGCATATCCATCGTGAGTCACTCCCTGCCAGATGGACCGACACGACATGAAGAAGGTAGCCCGAAGCAACAGGATGAGGGAGACGGATGTCCAGCAGTGGATGTCGACAGCTGTGAGCTTTGTCTAATGTCCCATATCACCATGATTTAGTTCTCAAGAACGTAAACTTGGCAATATCCGGTCTGAACAAATGATATTAGGATACCTACAAATTTGTACGTAGAGTTGATTGACCGAAAATACTGAGACATTAGACAAGCACTGTATCCTGTTAGGGTTAGGGGACAGACCGGGCGCCTGCGCTGCGCCCGCGCTGCCGCCGCCGGTCAGTTCGCACGCCCCTGCAATGAGTTTTAATTGAGTTCGAACGCAGGAAGCAGCCGCTACGGTCGTCGCATAGGGTGACCTTACAGGCCCCCTGACAAAAATAAACTGAGGACATATAGGTCACATGAATGACAACAAACTTCTCATGATTAAAATATATGGGTTGTAAGACATATCCCTAAATTGAAACCACTCACACTATTCTAAACAAGGCAGTGTCAGCGAAAAAAAATGTGGGTCTCCAATACAATATATTTAGTGCAGATTTTTTTTTACGAAATTAAAACCCGAAAATGAAACACCGTCTGATGGTAAACTATTTGTGACTATCGCCATGATCACCTGCAACTCTTGGATCGCTGCAATTTTATTACTCGTATGTGTAGAAAATCATCTGACAGCTATCAAATCCATCTGGTTGGCAATAAAGCATTCTTCAGGATGCTAATAAGAATGTGATTCTATTTTCGGGGTATGTCTTTTTACACATATCGTGAAACGAAAACAAATTGACAAATCTACTTACTTATACCAACCGTGAGCGAGTCTACCTATCATTCCTGCTATAACTTTATTTATTTTTTATGGCCCAAGACCTTGGCATTATGGCTGCTTTATTGGCATCCGGAGGCCCCTATAGGGCTCAAGTAGTTTAGGCGACTTCTTGACCTTCGGCCTCCTGTTGCTATTTTGATTTCCCATGATTGTAGGCTGCGTAGACTTGTTGTCCTTCACAGGCCAATCTATCATCTATTTCGCATCAGGTAATAAATCTCGTGAGCCAAACATGATTAAAAATCTCATGTTCGCTTAAGGAATTGTCACGGTTTTTATATGGAAACCAATAGGTATTTTATCATGGACAGCTCACTTGTTTCGTCTCTAGGCTTTGAGGAAAATCGATCAATACTATCTTTGTGTAGTTTGTTATTCGTGTAATTGAAAAGAATCGACAAAGCGCGAGTTGCACTAATATTTCTAGTGTTCAGCGATTATATTGAAAATCACTCTTGCGTTTAAAATTAACCGTTTGGTAAAGAAAATTCTTTACCAAAGTTTTGTAGATACTTTTTCGAATAATTTAGTAGAGTCCCGGCAACGTATTACATTACTCTTGGTTAAATATGCACGATTTAAAATGGACATTGATTCAAAATGTTAAGGTCAATTTTAGATTGTGCTAATTCACCCAAGTATACTATACGGCAGGCGACAGTACAACCTATGATAAGTTGAGTACTAATGCGGCATGCTGTGGTGAACTATAAATTAATTTTATTAGTGACCTTAACTGATATAATGACGAGTTATGTATTGTAATAACTCCCTGTAAACTCCACGTAAAAGTATAATATGACCAAAGACTAACAGCTCTTTAAAACTTTAAGAGGAACCCCAGAATACTTTAAACAGAATCCAGGCAATAAGTAAAAAAGTCAATTTAACGTAACGAAAAGTTAAGTCATTGTCCGGGTAGGAGCGAGCGCGTGGTCACCGTCGCCGGTTCGGTTCCCGACTCGGTGACGTGACGCTGCGTCTGCGCCGCTTGCTGTCACCACCGACAAATTGCTTTGTTTATGGCTGCTTATTGAAGTGTGTTCTACAAGGAGGAAGACTCAGTGCTTGGTGACGTCATTTAGGGAGAGCTAAAGAAGATTTTTATCAGTGTTTCGGAAACTATAGGTATCAATATAAGATAAAATTACATGTATATATGGACTGTATGGGACAGGTGTTGATTTGGTTTCTTAAACTTCCGGTTTACGATTTGACTGTATATACATATATATTATGTAATGTCGGTATTCATAACACGGTTCATTCGTAATTATAGGAACTGTGAGTTACTCAAAGAATCAATTCTTTTGATTAATTGCGTACTTATTACCATACGCACTAATTATTTACATCACTCATTTGGAGGCAGTAAAAAATTCATTTGTAAATTTATTTTATAATGATATGATCGATCGGTAGGCACCTAGTAAGTACATACTACAACCCTACCTAGTATCTATACCTAAAATTAGATTAAACTTCATTAGTGATAATAAAAAATATAGCTATTTATCAAATTAAATATTTTGATAAATAACCATAATTTGCAACAAAACCAAACTTCGATTAGATAATGATTGTTTTATACATGGATAGGACATTGAACTTTTACAGGAGATGACAGATGGCGAACAGAGTTAACTTTACCTAATCCATAGCTATAATAACGAAATGTGTTGCTATAATGATAGTTGGTACTACTGTCGTTCTTTAACTATGATTAAAAAATAAAAATGAAATGTATAAATAATAATACGCCGCTGCCCAGCAACGATAAAATCTCCGAAAAGTTAGAAAACAGAAAACAAGAGGCATTCAGAGATTAGTATTTTCTAGAAAAAGAAGTCTTAAGAAGTTTCAAGTCCCCCTTTTCATGTCGCAATCTCACAATAACCCAGCAGCGGCTTTTGCTGGAAGAAATCTCTTGTAGAGATAAGATCGCTGTTTGTTTCTTTTATACATTATATTGGTTTTCTCACAGCATTATACTGAGAGTGGGAAAGGTTTTATAAGAAAATAAACAGTGGGCTTTATCATGAGTTTCAACCCGCTCCTGATATCTTGTGAGTCCCTAGTCTGCGCCACCGCGCCACCACACGTTCCTCCGCCTTCCTTATACAGCCACTTTCAGCTTCGTTTTTAAATTTTCTTTCCATCTGCTAGATGTTGCTATCTACTGCTTGAGCGTGCTTTTTGCTTCTTCCGCCCAATGAGAGATTTTCTAGTAGGTACTAAATTTTAGTAGCTAAAGTTGGCAATAGATTAATTTCAACTGTTATGTGGTGTTGTGATTGGTAATTGGCCTCGAGCCCTCGAGGTCGTGGGTTTCTTTTGTCCAATCTTTGTTTAATTCCCATAGCACAGGAAGAATCCTAGTTTGAGATTAGACAAGTGTATGTAGATGTATGTAATATTTATTTATAATGAAAACACTCTAAGGACAACGTCTAGCAGGTCAGTAGTTTTTGTATGACCTTGCTTCATCGGCTTTTACAATACACATACCATCCTCACATGACATTTGATGATGCAGGTAGTTGTCCATCTGTCGAGGTTTTTAGAACTTTATATATATTTTTAAAGTGTAGGTAGTGGAAAATCACTAATTACGATCATATATATAGCGCCAAAAAAAGTCAGTCAAATATGCGAAGGCAAAAATTTAAAAGAAGAATACTCGTAGTTAACCACACGACGCCCAAGCCTTTGTATCGCGATGGTATTAATTTTGGGCACGATATGCCCTCGGGCCACCGACGCAGCGCCAATACACTTCGCGTTGTTGACGGCCTCATTTGATCCTAATTTTCTTGCGACTTCGTGATTTGTGGTCATTAGATACATAATATTGCATCTATACGTATAATCAGTATGTTATTAGTGCTGTTGGATATTCGGATGCCTCCTTACCAACAGTTATGGCTTGCATAAGCAGTCAGGTCTTTGACTTAAAGGTTTACAACTCCAAGTATGAGAACTAAACCACTGCATTTTGAATCTTTAAGTTGTCATGTATGGTGGAAAATGCTACATCTATGGAGTTTTTTTCTCCGATGCTTCATTCAAGAACCTAGTTTATTCTTGGACATATGGACAGTGAACATAAATTATGAATACTTGGCTATTTCAGGGCCCGCTTAAAGGCTTACTTGAAATCATACTCCCGATTTTTCAATTTATCTTAATATTTTTGCTATTATCTTTGCATTGTTGAATGCCTTAACTATTCATAACCCTTATACATATAGGAACGTAATACTAATAACATATATGTGTAGAATCGCGGGCGGTTATCTTGCGTGCCCGCCCGACAATCGGGCCCCAATTCGTGACAGCCGTTTGTTAAACTAATGGCGAACAAAAAGAACACCGTCTTCCACTCCACCATTAACTAAGTCCGAGTGACTATTGACTCGGCCAATTTGCACGCGCGAATAGAACTTGTCTCAGTCAGTCAGTCTCTGTCTGAGCCACTCCTTTTGTGCCAGTTTTTATTTCCGGCTGGCGACAACGACGTCACTTGAAGATCAATCGACGTTTTTTCTATTACTTGTCGCGGCTTTGGTTAATATAAAGGATGAGCGTATTTCACAACCTACCATTGTATTCATGCCAGCCTGATGATGTTTCTTAAATTCGTCTAACAATTGTTTAAATAATTATATAAATAAATCCATGAGGTAGGTAATTAATTGTGTTACCTAGAAAGTGTTTTAATTTTATAGGTTTCCGTCAAAACGGAAACAAAACCCGTATATTAGTTTTTGGTCTGTCTGTCCGCCAGATAACTACTGGAACGATTGTTCGAAAATCTTGAATATACATAGGTATTATATGTGAATTACCCAGCAATGATCAGAAAATTATTGACAGGATTTGTTTTACGTCCCAAGACATTAAAAGAAAACATACCAATACTGAATCCGTTCATTGTTTACGACTTTTTACACTTTATTGCCTTTTTTCTGTTCTGGATGTATTGCGTTGTCAAAATACAGATGATCCTGCTTTAGTTCAAAAGTTGATATCTAATACCTACATATATACGAGTATATAAATCTTCTGATTAAAAAGTTTTAAATAAGTGAATGCTCTGTAAACGACAACCCGAGAAATAACGTGACAAATGCGGCTGAGCGAATAGTCCTTGGTATTTGGTGATGGCCTTCGACCAAAAAAAGGTTGACGACCACTCAACTAGAGTCTATGACTTTTTCATGGGCAAGTATGAAGTAATTAGCGAAGTTGGCGCCATATGGCACGTTGCGGGGGTCGGCACAACCACACACATGTTTTGCGGGCTATGCACGGTGCGATTGGCCAACGCATTTAGTTAGAACAGACCGATTCTATCCCATCCAGTTCTACGTGTATGCGTGCATGAGACGCAGTATGGCAGACGGTCATACTGACCGTCAATCGACAGTCTACAACAGGACCTCAATATGACAACCCCGGGAATGTTCCTAAAGTTTCCATACTACCTGGAACGTTTCTAAAGTTACTGGCGATATTAACTTTTATTTTTGGCTTCAAAACACAAAAGATTGATGAAACAGGCAAAAATATTAATTTGGGCAATACTTTGGGCATTTGCATCACTAGTCAGTTGATGTGAACCAGCTGTTAAAAGCCAGAGCGTCGACTGACAGTCGGAACATTTGGAGGTACATACGACGTCAGGCCAAAGCTATGAGAAGAAATCCGTCTGACCAGGTCTGTTAGACCCAATCTCATGGTGTGTAGCGCTCAAAACCCTCGCGCCTCGCGAGCGACATATCGCCTCGAAAAAACGCCACGCTGATAAAAAGCGTCGTCGGTGTCGGCGGCTGGCGTGAGAACGCGGACACGTGGC
The DNA here is from genome assembly GCA_947086405.1 of Esperia sulphurella. NCBI lineage: Eukaryota > Metazoa > Arthropoda > Insecta > Lepidoptera > Oecophoridae > Esperia > Esperia sulphurella. The sequence goes on along the minus strand of OX352262.1, from coordinate 11,777,557 downwards.
CAGACGCAAGCTCATTCATGCATTTGATTCATAAACTGTATTGTAGCGCATTCAAAGGGCACATACTAACTCGCTCGGACGCAGTCTGACATTTATCGTGAAACAATAGAAGATTGGAGTCGCTCTTTCTAGAAATCACATGGAGAAAGATTAGAACTTGGAAGTTGAAGGTTAGGTTAGGTTTACGATACAATATACTGATTACGATATAGTATGTTACTAGATAATAAAGTGAACGACACTAATATAATTAAGAGGTATGTTGCGAGATTCTTCTAATTTTAAAAAGAAAATGTTTACCTAGCAAAATACTTGGTTCTCACACCACAGGAAATTAGACTTGGCAACTCCGCACGCGGTGCAAAAAGCTAGTAGTAAATAAATAAGAGCCACAAGACCCGGTGACGAATCGAAAGAAGGACCTCTTAGTACACAATTCTACTTCTACTTACAGATGGCTGGTCTATACTGACCTTGCACTGATATAAGGGCTTATTAAGTGTAAACGTGAATTCAAGAAAATGGCAAAAAGGTGTCAAACTGGTTTTCTAGAACTTCACGTAAATTACTTCAATTGTTGAAGAAACTCTCTCAGTTTTCATCTAATTTTAGAAATCCAATTAGGCACCTTTTTGCCATTTTCTCAAATTCATGTTTTACACTTGGCAACCTTCTATCGTATCTGGCAGTGTAATAAGTAAATTTGAGTTGATAGTTCCTATTTATTACTGTAAAGTACATCAAAAAGCAATCCACAAAGCCGCTGTACCCACATTGTGTATCTATAGATGCATATGCCGTAGAAAGAAAGGGCTCCAAGTTAAGTTTAACCGTGTCGAACCGTCACTTATGGTTATTTGTGAGGGAATGCAATCTTCGGTGGGCAATCGGCGGCGGCGGCGGCGCCCCGCTCGCTATAAATCAGCCCCGATTGAGGTCGGGCCGGACGCGAGTTATTTTTAAAATTGCGTGCACAATATTATGTGTTTAGGTGGAATATGATAATTGCGGCAAGAGGCGCCGTAAGCCGACACCGACTATGGGATTACAGAGCGGCCGCCGTGGACGAGGCGGAGGCCTGCGGCCCGCCTGCTTCGCTCGCCCCGGCTGATCACGCATCGTTAGGTACAACAGACTACACGAAAAAGCATCGTAATTACAATTCACGTTGCAGTTATACCTTATAGCGTTTTAGTCTTAGAAAATAGTGGAATAGGACAGTTCCATTTCTAGCCGGATGCGGACTTGTTAGGTTAGGTAAACTGAACATGGATACGTTTCCTGCTCATAGTGATCATCAAGGGGCAGTGCATGGACAAGCATGAAAGTGCACTAATAACTAATACCTATTAACATTTAAAAAGCCTCAGCCACAGCCTCACCGCCGACAATTACAAGGGAATATTACTGAATAATGATAACAAAGCTACTATGAATAATGCCCCAATATTAAAAATTAACATAACGTTTTTTGTCGCACCCTTTGGAGGTGGCCGAAGACAGGTACTCGTACACGCTATGAGGGTGCAGAATTCCTTGAATGGGCATTCTATTCGTACCCATGCGACTCTATTAAGCATCATCGAGTCAACGCAGTAGGATTCAAATTTGTTTGAAGATTTTTAATCCTATTTAGAAACAGTAAGATTAGGAATGCCAATGGTAGTATACACTTTGAATTCTTAAGAATATGGTGGAGAATAGATTGTATGTAAGAAGGTGCGAAGCCCGGCTGAGCTACTATCAATCAGCAAGGCGCCATTGAGGGTTGGCCGAGGCTCGTGAGAAACCGTAAACACTTACCCGCATTATCTGATAGAGATTTTTTCTCCCACAAGCGGGTCCGGTCATTTAATGGATTGCGCCGTTACTTGGTTTATTTTTGGAACCGAAGCTGCTTAGCATCAGAAGCGACTAATTTATTTAGAAGGGTTGACAGGTAAGGTATTAGAATGATGCAGATCGTTCTCACAAAGGAATGTTACCATCTTATCATTGGTCGTTTTATTATAAATTAACGTCGTAAAATGTCCTCTGGGGGGTTTTGCGTCCGCCTGCTTGACAAATAACAAGGAAACCTAATATTGACCAGCACCCAGCAAGGTGAAAATTAATTATTGGTTAGTCGAAAGCACGCAGCCGCATTGACTCGTTTGAGTTATTTCATTGATTTGTAAGTCCGTGAGGTTCTAAGCGTTTTAGAATTGAAGGCAAATATTTGTGTGGGGTTGTGGGCGGTCGGTCTCGGCTCGACGCACATGTGCAAGTAAAAAAACTGTGTGCCGTGTGTAGTGTGCGACGACTGTGTTGACAATGCGCATAACTGAACTGCGCTGCGGTACGGCCTGCGCCCGCGCCGACGCCGCTGCGCCGCCGCCGCGACCACCCTCCTGGCTGACATGCTCTCGTATATTTGAACAAATGATCCTAATTATAAGAAACATTCAGTTGTCTACCCAATATACATCGTAGTTGTCGGTTGCTTTATTGCACTTAGCGAAGATAAATATAATAAGGGCCAGTCAAAACAAGCATATCTTGAAACGTCATTTGATTTTTTTATGCCAGCAGTAAATCATGGGTGTATTGCTCGGGAGTGCACGCCGCGGACACCCACGCTCGTGAGAAGTGTCTTATCTAAAGGAAGTTCTGCGGTGCTGCTATTTAATAAATATTTAATTTAGTCGGAAAACGCGTGAGTCCCAGAGCATCCAGCCAGACGCAATCGTAATGGTACCTCACTGATTAGATAGTTTAGATACCATCCCATGGGAACTGACAACAAAATTAAATAGTAGACTGTATTTTCCGGTGTTCTACATTCCGAATATGTCTATATGTATATGAGACACAACGTTTTTATAGCCGACCTTATAAAGTAAGTTTTAGTAGACGTTATTTGTTAATGTTAAACACATTAGGGGTGTTTACAGATTTGCGAGGTTGCAGTGCGTGCCATAAATTTTTCTCCCGTGCGTGCGAGAAAACCTATGGAACGCGTTGTGGACCCGCTAAGCAGTGTAAACACCCTTACTAACTGCCTGGTCACGGAATAAAGGATGTCCTTATTCTTGCTTCGCAACTTTTGGATGTGAAGGTTACAAATGTGCATAGACGTAACCGCTTACCATTAGATGGGCCTTTTGCCGTTTTAGGCTGTAAAACGTTGATTCCTATAATACCAATAGGAAACCCGATCTGCGAGAGGCGCCCGGTATATTATTAGACGGATGTCTAGTCTATCGATGGGGGTCGACATCAACAAACACACCCCAATATTGTTTACCTAATGAGATGTGTCGACTGCACGCGATCCATTCTCACGACCCAACCTAACCGGAGAAAAAAAGAAATTCCCAAAATTTTCAACGCAATAGATACATTGTCTCTCCATAAACAGCGGTAAAATTTCACAGAAAAAACAAAGGGCTGGAGATGTATGGACGCGGAGCGTGAAAAAATTCCTGGAACCATAATGTGTTCGTTCATAAAACTTAGAAAGTAACTTTGTAGGTACTCTGGTGAATTTTGAGACTGCAATGAATAGTTAAATTAACTTTTCATAGTCCCATTTGCGTTGATAACATCTGTAGTTGTAGTGTAATGTAACAGCTGATTGAAATGATCAGCAACCTAATCAGTAGAAAAATTAAATCGAACGGAACGGAAACTACTTTCGGGCAGCAAATATATTTTCGAGGTGTTCAAATTTTACTACCTGTGAATAATTAAACACCAATGGTAACAGAAAAATAGCGACTCTGAAGTTTTTAGATGTGCATCTTGTAGCGAAGTTGGTTCTAAAAGTATACCTAGAATAAGCTTAGTGGAGGGTGGTGGAGAATATCATCATCAGCTGAAGTATGTCTACTGCTGAACATGAGCCTCCCCAATAGAATACCAGTTTTGGTAGGCTGTCAATGGGGGTATTGCCATAATCACCACGCTTGGCAGGCGGATTAGCGATCGCAGTAATGATCTTAATATACACAGGAGAACAAAACTGGTAAAATCCGTTAGTCGCCATGACGACACGCACGGTAAGATTGGGGGTGGCTCTATTCTAAGCCAGGAACCACACGGTTCGAAATATGGCTAGACTGAAGCCGACTCTACCCTTACCTAGCCACCATTACCAAAGGAATGCTCATCGCGGTCGCGACTGCACTTTACGGCTCCTTTGAAAATTGATTGCTCTTTCTACGTTTGGCCCCGCTCTGTTAACAACTACGCTACTTAATTGTTGTGTAACTTATTAATTATGCCCCTGAATGATGGGAAGATTACAGTGTACATAGACTATTTAACACGTGAGGCGCCGGCGCCGATTTAACTTGAACACTTCAATAAGTTTACGTCAAGAAGTAAGGTAACCCTTTTGTCTAATGGAGTGTCGCTCTCCATAGTTAGTTCAAACGTGACGATTTTAATATATATAAGAGTATAGTTCCCGGCTTAGAATAGGGCCACCCCCAAATCTTCCCATATGGGTGTCGTCAAGGCGACTAAGGAATTTAACCAGATACAGGCAGAAGCGTTCTCCTGTGTATATTAAGATCATTACTGCGATCACCAATTCGCCTGCCAAGCGCGGTGATTATGGAAAATCGCCCAATGGACAGCCTACCACAAGTGGCATTCTATTAGGGATGCTTATGTTGAGCAGTGGTCGTATTTAGGGTGATGATGATGATGAAGTACAATACAAATACAACAGATATAACAATAATAAAGTATAAAGCTTACACATGTAAATCTAGGCGGGCTTATCGCTAAAAGCGATTACTTCCAGACAATTTTTGTGTCTTCTTCTCCTCGTGTCGAATGGTTCCTTCCAAAACCTTTGTGTAAAGGATAAGAATAGCAGAAAAGGTAGGTTGGTTTAACTGCACAAGTTAAATAAAGGTAGGAGTATAGTTTATACCAGTAAGGTCATACCCATACAAATATACATACATAAATAAATACGTACATAAATATATTCAACAATAATATATTACACAATGTGGTTGATAACGATTAAGTACTAAAATGAAGGAAATACAGGAGTGAGATGATCTGTCAGCAAGTAAATGATCCTTGATTTGCCGTTTGAACGTGTCTAAGGATTGCGCATGTCTGATCGCAACCAGACAACGAGTTCCAAAGAGGTATAGCGTGAAGCGTAATAGGTGAAAGTGTAATAGGGACGTGACAGCGAAGGTTTTTTGAAAGACGAAGAGAACGATCGAACTTCCTCCCGTAGTTCTCTATGTTTGCCACTAAAACTCACTCACACGTAGGTAATTTAGTTCTCAAGTTTTCCATCTATACAAAAGTGCACGAAATAAAGATATAATCGCTGTTTGCAATTTCCTGGCAAATGCTTGTTATTAGAAATCTATCTCAATTTTGTCTGTTAGGAGCGTTAGTCATGCAAGAGACGCTAAGTTCTTTAATAAAACAGTAGAAGGGTCAATGCTTGATCCAATTAGCCGCGATGTCATGGCAATTCTCTATTTTACGATCTTCAAACAAACTCTGGCACGCTTATTACTCTTAAGGATCTGTGCTCACTTATTAGAACAAACGATAGGACATTACATATATTACATTACATAATTTTTCAATATTTAAGATTTATATAAATAGTAGAAATAAAATAATAGCTTCAGGATACTTTTGGGTCTTCTATGATAGTGCAGTCACACCCCCGGCACTCCATAAAAGCGAACAGATTTAATCACCTACTGCTACTACTGGAGCGCTAGACTGTCCGTACACGTTTGTGTATGTGCGTAAATTATTGTAGGGTAGCTGCACCCAGCGTGCGAACATAGTTGATCGTGGAATGGACTATGTTACACGTCAACAGCATAAGTGCTACTCTTTCTTACAGTCGATAGTGCGCTGACGTATAGTAATTTTGTACTGGCGGGCGGCGCGGTTAAACTGGCGGGAGAGGTGAGTGCCGCTTCATTACGTGGTAACATTTATAGTGCTTCTGATGCATGGTGCTTTCGCAATGCTTGTTGATAGCTAGACAGACAATTATTATTTGCACTAATACGCTAAAAGATTGCTTCTGGTATGCATCGAATGCACGAGAGCACTACATCAATCATCTACTGCAAGATCTGCAAGCCATAACGGAGAGTTTTTGAATTGACAGTGCCATATTGGGCTACAGAGTTACATCCGACGAGCAGTGACTCGGTTATGGATCTGATATAAAGTACGGGCTTCGTATATACCGAAAATAGTAAAATATTTATCAAGAACAATTGTATTGGTCAGTTACCAAGAGAACTCTTTTATGTGATAGTGTAGTGGACACGGTTTCGTTTAGCATGTGGTGCGTAATGCGGCAAAAATGTCGCTCTCTTGTAATTAGCACTAGACAGACATACAAATAGAATTGCTCTCTTTATACTTCTCTTGTAACAAGAAAAGGGCAATGTTCTTTAACGGAAATTACTTATTTAGATTTTTCACTGTCTAACAAGACCAGATAAAATCCTATCCTATCCTACTAATATTAATAATGTGAAAGTTTTGATATTTGTTACTCAATCACGCTTCAACCACTGGACGGATTGTGATGAAAATTGGCACACATATAGGTTAGATCCTGAAATAGGACATAGGGTAGTTTTTATCCCGAAAAGACATCCCATTCTTACGGGAAATACATAATAATTTGTGATGTTTAGTTGTTCACGCGGACGACGTCGCGGGCAACTATAAGATATTTTATTTATACTTTAATATTTAAGTAATAAATCAATGCTGCAGTTAGTATGTAGTCAACATGCATGGTGGCATGCTTCAATGTTGTGTTAACTGCACGCGGACGCATCTAAATTGCAATTTTTCGGCCAACCGCCTTCTCTATACCTTTCTTATATTCGGCCTTCTCTATACCCTTACAGGTTACAAGTATATATATACTTATAACAACCGATTTTAACAATATATTGTATATAATAAATCATGTAGCAGATGAGCAAACATTTAAAATAGTATCTGCTCTATGCACTGGTCGGTTGACCGTTAAAGCAGTGTCCATTTTCTACTGGGTGAGTTACAAAACATATATTAGGTTATTCATTGAAAAGAGAGAAAAAAAATAGTAATGTATGCCTACTCAATGTTTAAGTGAATACAATATATATATAGAGTTTTGACTGGTTGCGCGATGTTCTGGTGTGTGCGTCTGTTGTTGAGCTGAGGAAAAATACTTGACTGGTTTTCCATCAATCAGTTATTATTATATTTAAATTTGTATGGTTTGTCTGTTTGCTAGTGAATGAATACAATTGAATACCGTTGGACACGTGACTTTAAATCCCGAGAAAGTACGTAAGGTCCTGTACCACTAACGGTATCGATTGTCGCCTACGGATGTATCATTTAGCACTGGGTCGTGTAAGTCCCGCTTCCCAGATCAAACATCCTCGCTGCAGGCGATAAAGGCTCTATTTATTTATTTATCGACGCAGTCGCTCATAATAACGGAACAACTAACATCAATAAATAAATACATTCGTTGTGATTCTCACAGTTCGGCGCGTCGAATGTGGTGAACCTCATTCCTTAAACGCGCATCTCTTTCCTTCTTAAATTCCTTGGTGTCGGTGCATCCCTTTCTTGACCTTTTGTCGAACCGCCCTCGGCCGCAAGTTCCGAGAATTGGGCTCGTGGCATTTTTTAGAACGCATAATAATTTGATCGGGAAATATTTATGGAAGGGGTGCCCGGACGCGACTGGTGGAACGAGTCAATTATCAGCTCGGTTCGGGTCTGCCAGTCGCCGGACCTCGAACCCTGCGCCCGCGCAATGGGTGGCGCTCCCAGCCCTGCATCGCTTACAGACAGAATTTATGGTACAGATATAACTGAGGGTTGGAATTTCACAGGATTCCTTTTTTATTTTAATTTTATCGGCATGTAAGTTGTTATTATAAAGTTTTATGTCGAGTTTTTTAATATACAGAGTTTTACTGCTGACTTCCACCTAGACTAATTAATAAAATAATGAAGAAAGTATCTGTAAGTACATAGATTAAAAATACTTAACTGAAATAATCTCGATCATACATTTATACTAACAAACAAAAAAACTAGAGATCACGAGAAACTAATTGAATAAAAAAACGTCTAGTAAGCCATATTACATTTATAATGTAATTTGTTCATGTTTATTTTTATCAAATCACATTTTAAAAATATTTACAACTAATCAAATCTTTACAAAACAAAAATTACCTGCGTGTTAAAATGAGGGTAGAATCGGTAACAAAAGGCACGATCCGTAGCATGTTTGCTACGCGGACTGCTACGATATTCGTAGCATAGTGCATGTCATTGTTGCAGAGGAACCTTAACTTAAAACGTAATAGTTAAATGCTTTAATTTTGCTGCAAATACTTATTAACAATCTGGAATAGATCCACAAGTATAAGACAATTCAATGCAAAAAGATTATAAACTGGTAATTTAACTTGGTAATGTACGAAGACTAAGGGTTTTATTTTCTACTAGCTGACCCGTGCCCACTTCGTTGGGCGGTAAACATTTTCCGACTATCACGAAAAAGTCTTTTCATTTGTCGGGTTAATATATAGCCTATGACACTCACTATTAACGTGTCTTTCTATTGGTAAAAGAATTTTCAAAATCGGTTCAGTAGACCCAGAGATTACCCGCTATAATCTCACAAACTTTACCTCTTTATAATATTAGTATAGATTGTATTTTAAGTAAGACTAATAATTTAGGATTTTAGGACTGCAAATGGTTAATTTATTTTGTTCAGAGATTAGCAACAGAGGAGTTTTACTGTTTTTATAATAATAAACAAAGGATATTTGTTTGAAATAACATACCTTATCCCTGATTATAAGGTAATTTTCAAAGTTTTGGAGGACCTGTGGGTAAAAATAGTTTTATTACCAAAACTTAATGTTTTTTTAATACTTACTAGAATTTGATTTGCATTTACCACAATTATTAATATCCATGTAATAGTAAACTCATTTTAATCACCGCTTACAATAAATTATTGTTGTAACCCACGACAGAAACGCGCCGCAGATCTATGAAACAAGCAACGCATCTGCGCATATTATTATAATCGTTTCTGCTAATTTGTTGTCGAGTACGGAACGGAGGCGGGACCGTCGCGATGCAGTTTCCGGTGCATGTGCAAGACAATACCGCTGAATGGGCCCATTAATAGCCCGAGTCAATGAGCGTAAGACACATGTGCCAACACCAAGCCAAACCTCTACCCCCCGCACCCCGTCCAGATGGCGCAGGCGCATACATTGTTTTATGCAAAAGGACTCTACGCTCATTCACTAATTTGTAATTCGGAGAATCCCCTTTATGTGAGCCGAAACAATTCGGCGAAGCGAGCGAAACAAGATGTGTTACTTCCAGAACCCCGGACAGAGCGGAAGTAGACGGGGAAGGTTGTGGACCATTAAAAAGGTCCTTGAAATATTTTGAAGGACCACCAACATATCGATGGACAATACCTTTTCAAAGTATCAGTCAGTCACAATGCCCATTAAAAAATACAAGTTCTCTTAATGTAATATAATTAATAAGCATCGTTGCACGAGCTTATTTAAGTTTTCAGCAGTAACTTGTTTTCCAGTGGTAAAATGTAAAATAGACATACTAACCTTACTAGCCTTAATAAAAGTAAAGTGCGTTAGCACAGCTCATAGACTACTTACTAAAATTCATACAAACCTTGTTGATCAATAAAGGCGTAATAAAGTAACCATAACTACAAACTACATAAACTTCCAGACTTTGTTCTTTATTATATAAGTTGGGATTTCTATTATTTAGATTTTAACTAATAAAACTAACTGGTCCATTTCCATCGTCCATCAAGTCTAATATGGATAAAATGCCCTTTTGAAAGTTCAGGAAGAAAAATTAATCTTACAGAATCTATTGCTACCTAGCATATGGATAAGAAGGATTTAAGAGACAACAACCCCATAGACCTTAGTTAAAAAGTGGAATGTAGGTATAAGTAAAATATTCCAAAAGTAAGTGACAAAGTTTACCACAAAACCTTATCTAATCTCTTACAATAGCAGTATAGGTACGTGAAGAGTGGTGTTATTGTTGGATATTGTCAAATTCACAAGATAAATATCGCTTCCTGTGCTTTTGGCTGTCTGTATACGCATAATAAAATAAGTACCACACTGCCAAGTACCTGCTAGTAGGTACAAAGGGCAGGTACGGACTGACAGTTTGTCCAGTGAGAGACTTATACCACCGTTATGTTGTTATTTGACGACGCGGTGGCGCCAGACGTTACCATTGTATTTGACTATTACCTTTGCTTTTTCTCTGAGGGATGACGGTCAGCAATTGTTAGTATCCGAGCTGGACCACTTTGTCTGTCAGTACTGAGAATTGAGACGGATGGTTCCGACTCAGTGGCGCTTCTACGGAATTGTCATTGCTATGCTGGTTTTGAAAAGGGAAACAAAAGACGATTCTCCACTTTGTTTCCTGACTTTTGTCAATATTTGATTCTACCTCGTATGAACTTGTGAAAATCCTTGATCAAAGCTAATTGAAAGTATTGTAAATATAAAGACCGTCACAGACGTAGATATAATGTACAGTAGATATAATATACAGTATAGCTGCGTATGTGGTCACTCAAAGATTACTATAGAAAATATAAATTTATATTATTAAATTAATACTACTTACGTCTGTGGCGGACTTTTTTGTGTCCGTATTGTGTGAGGTATGGGGTATTGAAGTATAACTGAAAACTATTGGACTGTAGAGCATAAATGTTGGAACTTAGAAAATACTAGTACCTAAGATGCAAGGCAATCGATCATAATAGACATCGAATGTGACTAATTGTTTAAGGTATAATTTTTCACATAATACCTTCCATTAATTGTTTGTCATCTGGTGATAGATTAAGGTACTGGCCCCCGGCACTGCATACAAGCGAACAGACTTAATTACCAGGGGGGGAGACGGGTGTCGCTTCTTTACCTAGTAATATTTAGTGTTCTCTGGTACTGGTTTGTAACTTTCTAGGTACCTACTGACTTACATACATAAGTTCTTTACTCGAGTATCGATTAATTTATTTTTAATAAATTAAAATGGTTACAATATACGATCGATCCGACAACACACATAAGTAAATTAAGCGTTTCGAGATTAGAATTGTTAACTTTGTATTTGCTTGTTTGGTATAGTTTATCGCGATATCCGAGGCCGGATATGAACCGGGCTTGTATGTCTCGCCGCCTTCCCGACTCTTATCGAAATAGACTCAATAAAGTCTATTCATATGTAATTTCTCAGTAATTTGGTATATAAGTGTGCGAGTAAGTTTGTATGTATGTATGTCAGAAGGAAACACGGAGTATAAGGCATTCATCATCAGGTTATTTTTGTCTTCACTGCAGGAGCACAACGCAACCCTCTCCCATCTGCCGGAGACAGACGGAAGATTTGGCCTACACTCCCCGCGCTGGCCAGACGGGTTGGGGAGGCCTGATTGATGTTTTATAATGTATTCCCTTAGTCGCCTTGTACGATATCCACGGGAAGAGTTGGAGTGGTCCTATTCTACTCTACCTGCAACCATAAGGCATTAGAGGACGCCTATGTCAAAAGACAATGTCAGAACGTTTTCGAAGATAATCAATGAATTCTGTAATTACAAGAATTGAAATTTACTGAATTGCATAACCCACACACTTCAGCAATTCTTAAAAGTTTTAACAAACCGAACTTGAACCTGCAACCTGCCTTATACCGGAACCCTCAGCAGTAAAGAATTTATAAAAAAACATGAAATCTCAGTAAAACAGATGTTGGTACGTTTTCTTAGAAGAAGCAAAAATTTGGAGTAACTATAATTAGGTAAATTAACTTTGTTTAAAAAAAGTTTTTGGTTTGGTTTTCTTTTGTTTGGTCTTTGTCTTTTGCCTCTCAGAAACAATTTTTAATCGAAATGTACTGATCTAAATAGCAGGTTATTAATCGGTTTTAAAATTAGCCCTTTCAAGAAAAAAGAACTTGACAAAGACGAGTTGATTCACCCATATATATACAAGTACGTATTTGCGAACATATGTATGTATATTAAAGTTTCGCAAACAAGTTAATCAGTAATCAACAGACCCGCATAGGGTGGGCTGCTGATGACTTAATTGGGACATAAATAAGCTCAATATAATGATTGGTGATACTTTTACGCCGTCAAATAGTGGTCACGTGGCATAAATTCGCCACAATTGCCCCGTCATGCGAAATTAGGGGCCCCTAATCAGTGGAATGGGATACAATATGACGTGATTATTGTGTTACACTTAATATATAACAAGAAACTAGATTAGTTAACAGTATGTGGGTAGAGTGATGTATGTCGTTTTAAAATTAGCTGTTCCTGCTAGCCAAAATGATGGAAACCTCTTGACTACTTATTTTCTTAGATGTATATCTCATGGTTACATTACAGTGCATTGTCAAATTACTTGTTTCAATAATCTAAAAGTATAGATTATATAATTGCTACTACTGACAGTTTGTTATTTAGAAGATCCTGATATGTTTATCAGATGTGAGTGTCGTCGACTAAGGGATTTCACCAGGGACGGGCAGCAGCGTTCTCCTTTGTATATTAGTTCATTACTGCGACTACCAATACGCCTGCCAAGCGTGGTGATTATCGTAAGTTCCCCGATAGACAAGCCACCAAGTGGCATTCTATTGGGGTGGCTTATGAGTGCAAGAGAATTATGGAAGATAAGATGCCCGAGTACCATACAATAATTTTATATTGAATACTAATAATGACGTACTAATATTAATGTTTTTTTTTTTATATTTTGATTTTGTAATTAGACACAATGTAGAAAGTATTTTCAATTGTTATTAAGTACTTGTTATTTTTTAATGTTTGTACAATTATGGATCATTACTGTTAGGGTGCAAATTATTATTATGACAATAAATTATGTTCAGCAGTGGACGCGTTCAGGCTGATGATAATGACGATGAATCAGAGAAAGATTATTTGCATGCACGCAACATTTGAAGTATTTGCAGCCTCGCAGTAGCATTTAGATTAGACATTTTACAATTCATTGCAAAAAACGTTCCATATGATAACCCCCTGACTTAATAAAGACTATCAAAAAAGCAGACGCATATGATTGCAGCCAACTGACCTCACTCTCTGTGAAGGACCACAAATATAAAATAAGTGCGAAACTCAGATTGCCGTATCGTGGGAAAACTAGTCGGTTATTGACAATGATAAATGAAATTGACGAATATATATCTTATCTTCTTAGGAGGCCAGGAAGACCTGGCGACACTTCGACCCTTCAGGATCTTTTGTGCCAAACTCCTGACCACCGACGGTGCCCCAAGCCGATTTGGTGGACTTCACACACGCCTCAGAATTCCTTCTTCGGCATATGCAGGTTTCCTTACGATGTTTTCCTTCACCGAAAAGCCTGTGGTATTATAAACAAACCGTACTTAAGTTTCGTAAAACTCATTGATACGGGCGGGGTTTGAACCCACGACCTCATGAACGTGAGGCGGACGAATATATAACCCGTCGGTGCTCTTAAAAGCTCTGTAGTACCGCGTTTCCCACTTAAAAATAAAACAATAAATATAACGGTTTATTTGATACGTGTGATATCAGAGCAATACCGACAATCTACGACAACACTAGTTTATATACTCGTATTCAAGCGCTTACGTGGATAATTCTATTTAATTTTGCATGGTACTTAAATATAATAAATAAATATGACTATGACTAATCAAATAGTATAACTGATAAATAAATCTAAGTTTTTAAGGATGTTCATAGGGGACTTGTTTCTGGTGTCTGTCCGGTGCTATCCAGACGAGTCACGGATATGCGATCCCGGCTTCCCGAGTTATCGTTAGTACAATCCCACTATCTTTCCATAATAGTGGTATCCCATACTTAACCTATACTTCTTATCCATACATCCATCTCCTGTCTCCCTTGCCCCGATTCCTATTCAGTCCGCAAACCCAAGGTCTGCCGTGCCGATGGATGCGTGTCTAAGGGCTAGCCTGATCGTAAGCGTGCCGACATCCCGAAGCTGGGCGAACTCCGAGCAGTATTAGCCTTACCGAATCATGCGGGGCTCTGATGAGGTAGACAATTATTTTCCTAGCTAACCGTGGTACTACAATGTGTCTTAACACGGAGGCGGCGATGTTGTTCGCAACACATCACGCCAAGTGGTATCACGGGGCGAATAGTGGACGAAGGAAAGTCGCTTTGCGACGTTGTAACGCGCAAAGTGGCGATATATCGTCTCTGCCTACCCCTCTGGGATCAGGGCGTGAGCTTTATGTATTTATATTCGCAAACAATGCCACTTAAAGCACATTAATTTTATTGTGTAAACACTGGTCATATTAACTTTTTAGCGAACAATAAAGATTTAAACTTATTGAAGCACGATTCGTTAAAATAGAAACGCTGTTTAATTATGAATTTAATCTATTTATAATATATAAATGATACTGTTCTGGTACAGTCAGATGGGTGGGTCACCTCCTCTACAGTGATATTCAGGCGCATGCTGCGAGAGAGCTAACTGACTAAGGAAATCTATCATGAACGTATCATGTAAAATATGTTTTGTTTTTATTCTATTTCACTATTTATTATGTTTTTCCATTGAACAATATCTTTTTCATAAATGTTTGTACACTCCTCGTCCTCCTCCCAGCACTTACACTCCTCGACAAATCTCCAACACCCAAAGTTTCCTCGGACCAAATTGCTGAAAGCGATGAGGCCGTCGTTGCACCTTAGCGTCATACTTCTACTTATGTTTAATTCTTATAATAATAATATAATAAATTATTATGATATTTTGGTCCACAATAAAGAATATGAGATATCACTAACTATTCCCTAACACGGATGATTTAAATTTATTCTTAAGGAAGCATTTTTCGTGCCGACCGTATATGGGTAGTTCTACAAACTAGAGGATTTTCAGCGGCCCAGCTTATATCACAATAAAGTGGAATACAAACCAGATTAGTTAATATTCTAAAGTGTTAATCCTATTTGTTTCTACCTGGGCACTCAAAATTATTCGTATCTAAAATCATATTCCCGTTGAAAATATTTTTTAAAGTGCCAAATTATCAGGATCCTGTATTGTCCCTGAAACAAAATACAGTACAAAAGTTGATGCCATATATTTATTATAACATTAAGACCACAATTTACGCCTAAATGGTAAACTTTAATGATTTTCCTTGTTCAAAAGACACATAATTAATACGTTTTCCCAAAATTTATTAAGAATTCAGTTCACTGGTAAACATGCTCTCAGTTTCCTGGGCTCTGATTTTCTTAAAATGCCTATATACCTACCCGTTGTTTTTAAATATCTTGACTAGCCGACTTTATATAGGTTAGAAGACATTCTAGGCTTTATCCTGGGCATATTTAGACATCTAGAATGCACCGAAATTGTCATGTCCAAAATCAGGCTCATTTTCGACCCGTTTGTAGAATTACCCATATACGTTAGTACATTTTAAATGGATGCTACTAAGTGAATGCTTCATTTCACCTAGTTGACCTTGTTTCAAGTTAAATTGCATTTCCCTAGCAGTTATCATTCGACCGTTAGTCAACAGGTCAGTGGTTTCGATAAGCGACAGTCATTGTTAAACATCATGCAATATACCATTCATCAAGCATAAGTCACCACAAACAGCTTTGATTTGTACAAATAAATAGCATTAGCTATAATGTAAGCTTATATTGTGAAGAATCAAATAAGATATTTAATATTATGTATTATAAATTACACAGTAAAATCTTTATATAGGCGGATTTCCTCCAGATGCCCGAAGAAACGACCAGAAAGTAATATTTAAATGTATGTACTATTATAGTAATCAGTGCTAAAATTGTCATATCTAAATCATACATGATCTTTCTACAAGACAATATAATCTCGATACGTATACCTACTAATATAATAACATTATAATACTTATTTTACATTTTGCACAATATAAAAATGCCTTACTTAGCGGCCTCGTATATTTGGTAACTAGACAAAATCTTATAGTGCTAAGCTCATATTTGTCTACGCAAGACAGACCCAGCCAGGTGGAGTAGAAGTCTAGACTCTAGCGACAGGGTAAGGTGAATGTAAAAGAATAAGTAGATCAATTCCAATTTACGCATAAAATATTTGTAAAGTAATAAACTGAGTTGCACGCAATAAAAATACAAAAGATTCAAAAGAAATGACAAACAATTAGGAATATTACAGCGGCGCATGAAAAACAAAGGCTAGCGAGCCGCACGCAGTGTGCGCGCACGCATACAAACACGTAACAAAATAAAACGTTGGAGACTGCATTCCCGGCGAGTGCCGCGTATATTATACTTGTATTTGTGTTATAAATTTCACGGGCCACGACAAGTGTTTGCAGAGCCAGTTGGAATTTCGTGAGGTGTACGAGTACATTCCAACAGATCTATCTCTACATCTATGTATTATGCACTTATCTATTTAACAAGCTTCACCCCGCGGTGCTGCATGCGGTCAATCAATTTTGAACGGTCGGAAAGTCAGTGGAAAATAGTTGGTACCTTTTTTACCCCAATTGCATATTTTCCAACAAAAAAAAGATTGCCGTTTGTCCCGTCTTATCCTTTCCGTTCTGTCAAAATTTTCTGCTTAGCTGCAAGTCCGTCTTCTAGAGAATCGTCTTTGTCAGCCAGTCATGTCTTCGATCAAGGAGGCCTGAAGCCATGACAAATTTTAAGGCGGTAAATTAATTTTTCCGTATTAAAAAATATTTCATAACTCGTCACTTTTATGTTAATCCAGAATATATGCTATTAATGTACTAATGTAATTTATATCGGTTTAGCTGTAAAAACAGGCTTAAATGAACAACTTCCAACGAAAAGACCGATAAAATATAACCTAATAAAATACATTAGTAAATACTTATACATTTTGATCTATCTATTACCGTATTAATTAACACATTTTCAACCGATTTCCAACAAAAAAAAACAGGTTTTAAAATTTGTCTGTATTGTAATAATGTGATTAAATGTTTCATTCAGCTTCATTTATTGAAGTATTTATGAAAAAGACAAAAATGTAGGTTACAAAAACAAAATGTAGAGATACATCCGAATCAATCTAAGCCTGACTGAGCTTCTGATTGGATCATATGTTTCACGCTCAATGAGACGACTGAGGAGACTATTGAAAGTAAAGCACCCCAAAAGGACAATCGAGCGTGGGAGCGCCGCGGTGGCATTCACTAATGGATCGCCCAAATCACCTTATTACTTTTGTATTATTGTCGCATTTTTTGCACCAACCGACAATGCAGCTAACCGCGTTGCATAATGCCAGATACTGCATCATTGTAATAATATGTTATTTTTGCTGCCATGAATTGTTTATAATGCAGGAGAACGTATCACTTTACGAGTTGTTGTCATGTCAATGGTTTGAATGCCTTTGTGAGAACGAATAGTTTATCTTTAAATGATCTTTCTTAATCTAGATTCTTGGCCATCTTAGGTCATAATGTAAACTCTCAATTCGGAACCATTTTTTTCCATGTCATATATATTTTTTTGGATTGGACCGCTCGAGCTGATTAAAATTCCGTATTTTTTTTATAGCAAACGTATGTACACATTGCGAACTTTTTAAGTAGGTACTTGTTTATGCAAGTATTGATCCCTGGGTGGCGCGCGGGGCGGATGGGCGCAACGTCACCGTGGCGCCCAAGGGCACATGGGCAGGCGAAGCGAAGCCCGGGCCAGGAATGCGAGTTCGCCAACTCACACGCCCAGCCAGACCCAGGATGAGTTGGATCTTTTTTTAAAAGGGCGCGATTCCTGGAAGTCTCCCGAGCGGTCGGAGGCTGGCGCTCGCCGGCCATTGTGGCGCGCGGCTAGTTTTGATCTTATTGTTAATGGGACGCCAAGGTTTTTTCAACAGTGCTCGGAAAAAAGGTATCATCGGACCCCAGCGGAAACGTTACGGGGCCCTTGTGAAGTAAAATGGATATACGTTCTACGAAGGAGGTGTTATTTTAATCGCAGGTCGGCTTTGTTGTTCAGGAATGTAGATGGCCTGTCATAATTTTAATGGGCAGTTTCTCAATCGTTCTATGAACCCGATGGCGTACGTCTTGAATATTCATCAGCACAGTTGTATGTAGAAGACCATGACAGACGGTGGAATGTTGTGCCTTCTTATACTGAATATACGTACACAATCGAACTGAGAGTGTACCAAACCTGGAATTCCTACAAACACCCAAGAAAACTGGGATATGATATAAATACAACTATATACGACTGCGCAGAATTTACTACAAACTAAGCCCCGGGTATAAAATAAGATTAAAAGTACTTTGCTGTGCTTCACAATACAATACGAACTACAGTCGACAACAAATTTCGCCCATAACCTGAACCTTACTACATTGAGATAAACATAGAACTATTCCAAAACTTTCGCTGCGAACTGTGCGCATTCTTAAAGACCGTAGAGGCATCCGGAAAATCATTCAGATCCTATGAATAGAGTCATAGGGGCGTATTGAGTGTTTACCTTTAATTGATGGGTACACCTTTGTTGACAAATAATGCCCAGCGGTAATGAATAAGCCACACACGAAGTATTTATTAAATATAATGACATAATAAGCGGTGGCCAATAATAACATCTTTTCAAGAAGCAGAGTAATGTGCCTAAGTGCATGTTCTCGCATCAGCAAAATCTAAAAATAGCTCGGGATGCATTCCCGCACTAGGGTCTTATAAAATCTCTTTTAAAGAGACTCCTACATAAACACAATAAAACATTCCTAATTTTTACTTTAATGATTCAAAGAAAGGAACAACCTTAAAAAACATATTATTTTAATCCAAGGAAACTGCAATATAATAGAGAAAGAACTTTGAAGAATCCCTTTGAGCATTTCCCATTATGGCAAAGTAGTTGCAATAAAACCTTTTGTCCTGTTAGAGGAACCACATCAGCTAGTGATTCTTTCATCTGAATGGAAATGATGCCGCATTTATATTCTTCCAAGCGTCATGTAATTGTATCAAGTAGTTTATGATAACTTTATTGCTATTTTTATACAGGCACCTACACGCGTATCATTTTATTACGGAGACTCAAAGAGGCCGCAAATTGTGAGGTCGTATCGTTTTTTCCTAAATCCCTGAGGGCTCGGCTGGCTCCACTCCCATCTCGTCCTCGGCGAATGAGTAGTTGTTAAAATTATGAATGGAACATCTTGGGATTTTCTTTGTGTGCGAGAGTAAGCCCTTTGTGCACGTACACAGCTGATTGACGCACACATGCGACGACGCAGACCGACCGCGCGAGTGTCGAATACAAGTCTTTGTGTGCCTGTGTGTGTTACACTTGTTGACTTTGGAATTCTTTACTTATTTTCGGGTTATTTGACACTTTTAAGGCCTCCGGCTAATATAAATATTAAATAACACTTAAAAATACCATGGGGAGATGATGTTTTACATGATGTATTGCAATTATGCGTATACGTTTCCCCATATTAATGACACAGACATTACTGAAACGAAACGACGATTAATGCCACGGTCGTGTACACAAAGGAACATACATTTATCGGACCCGGTTATTATGAATGATTATCTTAATAATAAAACGACGAGCCAGTACGTAGAGGATCAGGGAGGACTGTGTTAAAGATACCGGCCTTTATGCTCATACAAAGGTTGCTTCCTCACAGCGAGGATTCCGTTGTAAGAATCGTGGTGTGGCGCAGGTCTGTGTGCGTTAAAATCAGTGATTCTCAATATGTTTATTTTTCCCCTTGACGTCAACGCTAGATACCGTGTGATATTCGGAACAGAGTAGTCTCAGTCTTCCTGGTGAATATCGTAAGAGACAAGGGTAATAAATCCAGGCGATAGGCAGCATCATCGTCTGTGCATTAAACGTCATATACAGCGATGCCAATCTGCATGTTTAACGTGCCTACCGTAAGAGATAACTAAAACGCACAAGTTAATAAATAAACGAATAAATAAAATAATAAATTGGTTTTAATTTTGAATGTTATTGTATCCATAGTAGAATAGATATTGTTTAGTAGCCATTGTTAATTCACCATTGTATTCATATTTCTCCTTAATATGTTGTGTAATTTCTGTGCAATAAAGTATATTCATTCACTGTTTTTATGTTATTCTGGGCCCCTAGCAAATTGTAGATATAAATAAAGACGATACCGATAACTGAATCAGTCCCAAGGAAAAGTTACAGTAAAAACTATTACAGTCTTAACCATGAATGATGGTCTAATAAAAGGGGAAGGTATAGTCACAAAGTTTGAGAACTTCTGGTTTGAGCGAAGGAATTTTAAGGTCCAATCACTATCGGGCCGCGTTCCATTAACAACTTTATTTATAGTGGGATAAATAACTTGCGGCTTTTTAATCAATCATGTGGGCTACCATGAGGCATCCGGCGGACAAGACGATTGTCCAATAAGTGCTGATCATTCTGCAATAAACTATGCAATCGCTTAAAGTTAACGTTTAAATAAAATTATCCATCACCGCATCGGACACTTAAACGAAGAAATGGAATGCCGTCCCGTCTGCGGGTTTTGTTAAAAAGAGTAAGTTGACGTTTTTCAGATTTATAACGGATTTCATGTCCCTAAAATAATAGTGTATCAGTAATCGGTGTTACGTAAGGATATCTACTCTAAGTAAAAAATCAATCAAATTCATCGTGACAAAAGTGGAATCTGTCGAAAGAGGAAAAATATGTTTGTACAGACTCGTCACATCTCTAATGTGGAATAAAAAATAAGATTTCGGTGTTTCTGACGAAAGTGGAATCTAGCGAATGTGACCTAAATCTAATAAATAAAAACGTTAACTTCGCGTGTCTGTGCATTGAAGATATTTGCAAAAAACACATTGGAGGGTGTAACGATAAGTAACAAAATACATTTCAATCGTTTTGTTTGAAAATTTTGTCTGTTTATCTGTTTGTTTGTGCACGCATCACTTAGAAACTACTGAACCGATTTTGACAGAAATTCAATAATTCACAGAACCATAGGGCTTAACTCGGAGTAACATATAGGCTTTATTTCATCGCAATCGGTTTACTCAATCAAAAGTTATAGACATTTTTAGTTTTCAAATACATTAGTAGGTAAGGTTAGTATGCAATATTGTTATATATAATTAAGTATAATTTTAATGTTCGGTACTATTCAGATTGCGATGAGTTTGTACTTCATTTGGAGTTGTAGTGGGAGTGGCATTGAGAGTGGGAGTGGAAGTGGGATGGGGAGTGGAGTGGGAAGGGAGGCGGATCCTATAAAAACAGCTAATCGTAAAATAAGAAGGTAATTTATAGGGAAATAACAAAAATTATATAAAAATTAGAGACGTGTGGTTCCCGGCTTAGAATAGGCCCGAATCATCCCATGGGTATCTTTAGGGCGACTAAGGGATTGCACTAGAGACGGGCAGCAGCGTATATTAAGATAATTACTGCGATCACCAATCCGCCTGTCAAGCATGGTGATTATGGCAACTGGACAGCCCACCCCCAACCCCAATGGACAGCCCACCAAAAGTGGCATATTCTACTTATGTTCAGCAGTGGACGTATTTAAGCTGATGAATTTTTAAACAGTTATTCTTAGTATTCAAAAACGGATAGGATTTTACACAAATCTTTGTTTTGAACACTAATACTTATAAGGGAATGCGAGATGTCACCCACAAATTTTGATGAAAAATACAGATGTGTGTAGGTTTAGTATGTATTATGTATGTATGTAAACGCTTTATTGTACCAAAAATAACAAAATAGGAATAAAACCGTGTACAAAAGCGGACTTATCCTAGACTTGGTAAAATGATTAATTTTGGAATTCATACTTTTGGCGGAAAATTCCAATAGGGTTTAAAGTTTATAGTGTCCCTCACCGATTTTGATGAAACTCGGTACAGATGTTGCACTGGTAAATTGATTTATTTTGACATTCATACTAATCCATAATAATGTGTAAAATCTACTTGGATCAACATAAATTGATTGCATAAAGTCTTTAGAGGAGGGAGAGTATTTTTAAAGGGTTTTTTCGCTAAAAGTATGAATATCATAATACATTAATTTAATCAGAGCATCAACTGTATAAGTTTCATCAAAATCGAACAGGGACACCACTATCCGATTGGGGAGTTTTCCGCCAAAAGATCAAACAAAATCGATGAGCGACACCTCGCAGGGTACCTTGTTTAAGCATCAGGTACTTATATTTTTAGGTAATATCTCCCAATGTTGGGTAGAGGTCATCTTCATCACAACGAGAGCGTACGGGCCATAGTCCACCTCGCTGGCGCAGTGCAGGTTGGTGGACTTCACATATGCCGAAGAATAAATTCCAGGATTCCACACGATGCTTTGCCTATAGTATAAAGTATAAAGAATAAATAAACAGTATATATAGATAGATATAAGCGTCTGGATGCGGAGGGCGAAGGACCGGATGTGGTGGCGTTCATTAGATCAGGTCATCCAGCAGTGGACGTCTACGGGTTGATATGATGTTGAAACTGTACATAAATTCGGAAATGAGGCTGTCGCACTCTCACTAGGCTACTACATTTTATCCGTTAGCTAGCATAGCACATTTAGTTAAGTAATAGGCCTGATTCTGTAGGCACACATTTAAAATTTGACAGCGCTAAAATTGGTTTTGTCTTTATCTTCATAATACTGTGTGACAAGGATAGCAACAGTTTTAATGCTGTCACATTTTAACGTTATGCCTTCAGAATCGAGCCCATTATTATACTATTATTAATTTTGCATTGTGCAGAGACTGATACAAGAATTAATAGGTAGGTATCTTGCTTAGGATTAATGGTTTAACTGATTGAGTTACAGTTTATATTAATATGACACTTTGCCTAAAGGAGAATGACCAAAATTGTATGGGAGTTTGCCCTTGAACTTTTAACCTTGCGTCTGGATCAAATTGTCGTCACAATACAGGCAAAATACTCGGGATCATTATAAAAACAAAATCGTTTAAATATTTAGTGGGAAAATTCAATAATCTTACTTGGAATAAAATCTTCGTTGGCATGCAGTTTTCACAAAACCGTGAGTATATAGCCACGATTAACCGCTCCAGATATTGATGTCATAGTGTTGTTATTAGTCGACGACGGTATATTGCATTCGACACTACATTAGGCTCGTTAAAATACTCGTAGATTTTGTCACCCAAATACACAATGTAAACAAACGGACCAAAACAAGTGTTGAAATCATATCGGATATGACGTCACAGTACGAAACCATAGTGCATATCAATAGTGAGGTTCAACTACATCGATTTAACAAATTGAATAATCGATATTTCGGTTACGTAACAATACTTTCATAAATATCTTTTAAGAACGTGTGTATCACTTTAAATCAGTACAAATAGTGTATTTCCAGTCAGTAAATGAAAAATATTATGGGTGGATTATCGCGCTAGTAACTGAAAGGTAGTATCAAATATTGTTGACAAATATCGATTATAACTATATATCGATTTTAATTCTGCTTTCACTACTCTAGTTGAAAAGATGCCGGTCGGCCGGCGGAAATCAATCAACGTTTATATTATATGTTATTTTTAAACTCGCTATTCCATTTACTTTAAAAAAAATTTGAAGGAATTCATAATTCAGACCAATATTTTTAGTACATGAATGGTGAAGACGCATCTTAGGCCCACTTTTGGGCATTCTCCTTTCCCGTGTATACGAGCATTGCACGTAGTTCCCACATAAATCTAAACGTGAGAATACCATTCAAACATAAAAACAGCCAAAACATAAATAAGAGGGTGTAATTGTTTATAAAATGAAACAAGTCTTAGGAACATTTTTTTAAAGACCGAGGATATTATAGGAAAGAATGTAGATTTTTTTCATTTGATAAACTGAGATGGACGGCTATCGCATTTCGCAGGGCTGGTGGAAAGTGCCAGCGCACCATTACGCAGGCTCGAGTGGCCAAAGGCGGCCGACCACCGCACGCATTCAGCCAAAAAACCGCCCCAAGTCGGCGGCGGGAGAGACAAGAGACGAGACGTAACATAATATTTCCCAAGCAGCCTTTTATTTATTAGCCGAGCACCACCGACGCGGCCCGGCGCCGCGACAACTCTACTTCCCAGAACCGAACTCCGTCTCAAAGCCGTTATCCATGAAAAAACAATATTTATGTCGATGAAAAAATCAGGGATACGAGCCGTATTTATCTGAACAACGTGAGCTATGCGCTTTTTGTTTAGACCCGATTTGCAGGAATCCGCAGGTACCGCCTAGCGTGTAGAAAAATATTAATTTGTTAATTTGACGGTCAGATGGGCGGGGCCGATGCCTGTTAGCCAGAGATAAGCATGAACATTACATACATTTGAGATACTTCTATACCACAGATAATTTGTCATTGTCATTCGCTGAAAGACCTGCTTTTAGGGATTATACTCGTATATAGAACATTTACAGTCCAACTCCATCACTGACCCTGTAGTTTTGCTGTTTACAGTTACATGATCAGTCATTCAGTATCAGAATATTTAACAGCAACGCTCGAGTTAATTATGGTTTTCCGCTGAGGTATATATGTGCATATGTATCTATCATATTAAACTTTATCCAAGCTAATGCAGGTGTTCCCAATATTTGTTTTCATTTACTGAAAAGCCATGGTTATAGTCATCTGGGCTAGCACGACAATGGTTAGTTTATTCGGTCATTCGTTCTGTGTCATGTCAAAGAAGCACTTCTGGAGTCGTGAATTTTTATAAGGGAAGGAAAGGGAGATGTAGAACAACATCTAATTCTGTAATTAATAATGTCACCAGAATGCGGTGCACATAGGTCAATATACGCCCATGTGATGGCTAACTAGTGTACCCAGCGTTGGCATACAAACATTACTTATACATGGAAAGGCATGTGTCCAACAGTGGACGTGGAGAGATCGTAAACCTTCAGGCAGGTAGGTAGGCGAAGATACTATTAGCATGATAGTATATTCTTGGAAGAACATGACAAATCATTTTATTGTGCCCGTCTCCGTTCACCAAAGCGTTTAGCAGTTATTTCCAATCAATTAATTCCATAAAGGGCAGGTACACGATCACTATAAAAACGCATATACAGGATCGTTTCAAACGTATCGAATCAAAGCTATAGAATAAGAAGACGTGGTATTTGTAAACAACTTCTACCAACATGAGATATTATTCTGACAATTTGGATAAGATTTTAGTCACGAATCATTTATTTCAGTTTCATTAGTGTTTATGTTTGTTTGCAGATTCCGCGTGTTTTGTAATGTGCCTTTGCAACGTGCCTTATTATTCCATAAAATCCAGATTCTAATGTATGTATGTTTATAATATTATTTCTATTTTTAGTTTTCGTTTTTTCACATTTTAATTTCAACTTTAATTTCAAGAAAAACGCGTGTGTTTTTTTTCTATCGCCGCTATTTTATCCGTGCGGAGTTTTATCCGCATCCGCGGCGCGGTGAAATCTGCAGCAAACAATGATCTATCTCTAT
This sequence comes from Esperia sulphurella, assembly GCA_947086405.1. Taxonomy (NCBI): domain Eukaryota; kingdom Metazoa; phylum Arthropoda; class Insecta; order Lepidoptera; family Oecophoridae; genus Esperia; species Esperia sulphurella. The sequence continues at coordinate 11,751,827 of OX352262.1, read as the reverse complement.
GTACTACTTTGAAGGTCTATTTCGATGGCAGCAAAACACAGATTTGGTTGCGGATTTTTTTCCGCAGTGTGTGCAGCTTCATACAACTTCCATATGTCACAGAATTCTGCGGAAAAAATCGCGGCGAATAAAAATCGCAGTGCGTGTTAGCCCTAAGTACGATAAGGAAACTGGCATATTATAGGGGAATCCCGCAAACATAAAAATTAAGTTAAGGTTATCGCACACACATTAGAACGGCATCGGATCAGCATCGCTTCGGCTGGGCCGTTTCTTTATATAGAACCATACAGCAACGCACAATAGCCCGGGAACGTCATTGCTTCGGCACGGGACAAGCTAGTGAATAGCATGCAGTTCGTGGCCACTCGCTTGCCCCTCCTCACAAAATCAATTTATTGGACGTATGCTCGTAATAACGGCACCAATGCTAAAGCCACGCAGAACCGATAAGGCGAGGCGAAGTTCATCTGATGGCGTACCGATACGTATGCCATAACCTTTACCAAGCACGACAAGCCCTTTTTACTTGGAATTTTACCTATATCACAGATACATATTGGACAGAAAATTATCAGTAAACTATCCATTATCATAAAACGAACAGTGGCTCTACTTACTACTACATTAGATATGGAATGAAATCGCACCTACAACCTACTTACATCATACTCTGGCACTAGATTATATTATTATATTTAGATAACATCGATTCGAACTAGGCAAATGGTCTTTGCCATATAGCTTCTAAAGCACTCACTGAAAAGCCTCCTATTAGTCAGTCCGCAAGTTACCGACAACAAGACTGAATAAACATCGCATATACGCCGTAAAAAAACTCGCTAACTTTGTTTCTCTTCTTGTCGTTTCGTATGTTTATTCATCATATCAGCCCTTAGACGTCCACTGTTGGACATAACCCTTCCCCAATGAACGCCACCACACCCGGTCCTCCGCCCTCCGCATCCAGCCGCTTCCGGCCACCTTCTTCACGACCTGAGTCGTCGGTATGTTTATTAGTTCATTTTATTTATTATTTGGTCGTAGATAAAGTACTGTGTGCAACAAAACTTAATCACTCATAATATATAATTAATCCATCACTCGTGAAAAATATAATGGAACAATGCATAACCGTAATGACACGCATTATGTTACAGTTGAACAAATACTATTTTTTTTTTCACAAAATCCACAGCACTTAGTACACAGTATTATTCTAATTTATAGTTCTTACTGCCAATAACGGATTTACAATATATTGATATTACAGTCTACCTAGTGATTGTGTGGTATGGGGTTATGTGGACAGGGTATTAGACTATTGTAGAACGTAGTGCCTCATCCGTCCGATCTGACCGCATCGTTTAGACTTCAAATGCTTGAGGTCATAGGTACTGGGGACAAACAACTTTGTACAAGTAGATCCTTGTATGTATTACATATGTGAATGGTAATGTTCTTGCTTAATTTCCATAGAAATAAAAATTAAATTGTCAAATCAGACGGTAAGCGAAAACGGGCCATACTATGTTGGGTAACATTACAAACACTACAAAATATTAACCTAAACCAGAACGGAGAATAAACAGACACTGGCTTCAGAGTTCATCTTTCTCATCCACCTGTATAAAGGCGAGTATTCGATGGGAAACAAGAAAGCGCCACGTAGACGCGCAGCGTGAATGCACTTGACACCATAATAAATGGTAGGGCGCGGCAACAAAGGACGCGGGGATCCGGCGTTTTGACTGCGCGCTGTAAGCCGATTGTCGCCGCGTTAATCTGTTTTTGTGAACGTCGCACCGTATCGCGCGATATTTAATTGTATGTCTACCTTTGTCCGCATTTTGTGAGTATTAATGTCAACTACCGTGAGATTTCACTGCAGATATTTGAGATTAACTGTTGACAGTTTCTAATTATAGCTAAATCGCTTCTGCCTTGCGTTTTGCATACGTGTGTGTACATTTAACACATTATACAATCTATTCAATAAAATAATAAATGGTCAATTTGACACATATTTTTATGACATTAATAAACATATCTGCCTGAATTTTTGTTGTCTTTACATACTACACCCAAAGACCGCAACTCTGAAGTGATTTACCAATAACGCTATGAGACGACCTGAAGCCACCCCCACTCTGCCGCGGTGGCGGTGGTCGTCAGATGTGATATGTGGGATTGCAAAGAGGACCCCACACTGCCTCGGCCAACGAGTGGTCTGCAGTACAATTTTGTATGAAGCCTAAGTCGTGCCTTGCCCGCCGTCACAAGGTTATCAAAAGCGGCTGGATGGGGAAAGTGGAGGACCGGATATAGTGTGCCACTAGCCACTACTGGTAGCGCGCGTTGAAGAAGGTTGTATGGCGCGAATTGTAGGCTTCCCCAATACGTGCCACCAAATCTAGTCCTACGTACTGCAGTGGATGGCGATAGCCTTATAATACTGACATATTATGATATATATTTCTCGAAATCTTTTGTATTTCGCTGGATCCATGGTCTGTACATTCCTCAAAATATTTGCCTCATAGGTCAAGATAATCAATGGAAATGTTATATCGGGCTATTGGGCCAAATCAAAGATAATTGTATTGTAAATAATCCATGATATGGTAGGTAGGACTCTAGTGCAGGGTCCACTCTCTAACTTATTTCTGCCGTCAAGTAGCTCCGGTTTGAAGGGTAAGGGAGGCACACGAAGCATTCCAAGCTAGTCCTTATGGTGGAAACGTGCCATTTCATTCCATAAAAAAATATATCACTATAAATACTTTTTTACATGTATAATTGAAGTATGGAGGAAACATGGAAAAATACTGAACACATAGTATAGTCCATATAAACTTAAATATAAAAGTGGTATTAGTTATAGACACAGCAATATTTGAACCTGTGACCGACGTAACAGAGGTCTTGGTCAGAGCTACCGCGTCTACTGCTCCCCCACTAGGTATATGTAAAATGTATATGTATTGTTGAAATTCATATTAAAATTAACTATTACTAACTAATTTTAGCTAGTCTTAAAAGATAATCAGTAGATATTTAAACAAAAGTCGACAAAAAAAATTGGTTCAGTGGTGACGACGGTTACCACCGCGCCTCAGTCCGCCACACTCCATATCGGAATACAGTTAGGAACTAGGCCGAGTATGGGGTGCTTTACGTATAATTTACGGACAAGGATTTCTGAAACAAACTTTACACACACCCACACGAAAGTTATTGTTTTTGTATGGACGCGCTCCGCTGGGCTCAGAACACTCAACGGTACGAGTATGTACACCTGTGCCACAAGCGGCTTGCTTTGTTGAGAAATGTTTTTTATGTGAATGGTCATTCCATTGTCAGCAAAACAATTTGCCTACACTAGGTCAGCCACTCTAAATCAGGACTTTTTCTTACTTGACTAGAGTCATAAAGCTAAAAATGCATTCCGTCTCAATTATTTAATAATATATAATTGACACTATGTACATAATTTAATGAAGAAGAAAACATGAAATAATCACTCACTGCGAATCACTGTCACTTCCCGAATAATCCACCAACAACGATAAACCTGGTGCTGCTTGTTGTTCCATCTTCGTACTTGATACTTCACTTGTGCTAGTATTTTCAATATTTTCTATTACTTTAACTGAAGACTTACTCTCCCTATCCTCGTTTACTTTCTTTGTGTCTGTTCTTTTACTCTTCACGAGATTAGCTAACGCTGGTTTCTTCGCCAGCACGCCTATGCTCCTGTTCCATGTTTCATTCTTTTTGCTCGTGACTTTAGGCGGTACCACTTCAATTTTAGAGGTCTTTGCCGGCGGTTCATCTTCCACTTCTTCTATTATTTCCTCGGCTACAACTTTCTGTGAGGACGAGCCGCCGAATTTGATCGACCTGAAACAGAGTAACACCAACATTTAACTCTTGTTCTTGGGTAGCAATCCCTGCATTTACTCCTACGAATGTGGGAGTTTTGTGCTGCGATTGTGGGGTTTTTGTACAATTTGTAATGCTTTGTCTAATTACTACACTACAAATAATTCTAGTTTGTTAGATAAGTGAACATGTTTTTGTGACATTGTTGTCAGTTAATGTGAAGGGCAATTATAAATCCAACTAATATTCTAAATGAAAGTGTGGATGTTTGTTACTCAATTTAGTTAAGTTTTTTTTAAACGGCCCTCAATGTTTAATTCATTTACAAGAGCATGTGTTAATCGGATTTTAATAAACATATTTGGCCGATTCTGAAAGCACAAATTTAACATTTAGGAGCTCTAATATTAGCTTTTACTAGAAAGAAAGTGATTTGGTGTATGCTTTCAAAGTGGGCCTTATAGTATTTCCAAATAGGAGAATATGGCATACTTAATAAACTCATTGTCTTCTTTCTCTTCCCTGGCCTTCCGCTCATCAGTGGTCTCTGGTTGATATTGTTTGAGCATGCCCTCATAGTCCACTGTCCGCTGTCGTCGATTCAGCTCTTTCAGTTCTTCAAGGCTCTCCAGCAGCTCTATTTCTTGCCTTGACTGTTCCGTTCTGTATTCTGGAATTATGGAGAAGTTATTATAAGTAAATATTAATTAAAGGAAAAATTGAAAATACATTATCTGTGTAATTTAAGTCAGGTTATATTATACAACTACCTGTGCCCGCGGCTCCGCTCGCGTGGACTACAGAATCCGCTCCCGTTCCCACTTCCGGTCCCGTTCCCACTTCCGCTTCCTATCCCACTTCCATTCCCACTCAGACTCCCGATCCCAATCCCACGACCACTCCAGCTTCAAATGTAGTCCTAACTCATTGCAATCTGAACTGCACAGAACATTAATTATACTTGTTTGTTATATTGCATACAACTAATATATATGTCCGCTCGCGTGGACTACTCACTCTCGGTCAGACTTCAACTTCCACTACGACTCAAACCCCGACCCCGACCCCGACGCCCACGCCCATTCCCATTGCAGCTCCAAATGTAGTACAAACCAATCGCAATCTGAATTATACCTAATATAATCATTTTACTTCTTTGTTACATTGTTACCTACTAAGTAATGTATTAGAAAACTAAAAATTCCCTTAACTTTTGATTGAGTTAGTCGACTGCGATGAAATAAAGACTAAATGTGTAGTTAAGCCCCATGTTTCCGTGAAAAGTCCATCAAAGTCCGTTCAGTAGGTTTCATGTGATGCGTGCACAAACTCATAGATCAAAATTCCATAAATGATTGAAATGTGTTCTATTACTTATCCTTAGACCCCCAATTTTTTTTTGCAAATATCTTCAATGTACAGACACGCGATATTTACGATTTTATTTATTTGACAATAAGGGGGTCCACATCTGTAGCATTTTGGTGTATCGTATCTCAGTCGCGTGGCACCGTATACCGTGCTATCATAATTGCTAGTTGCAATTAATTAGTGTTGCTCAATCAGTCCAATAATGTTTGAGTTATCCAGGGGAAAAACAAACAAAAGCTTCTTTATAAGGGTATCCATTTCAATGGTTCCCTAGAAGGCAATAGCAGCTATAGTAGTTATTTAGGTAATAACACAACTTTATTTAGGCATTATAAACTCTAACAACCTGCCATGCAGGTAGGTAGACAAATGGGCAGTTTAAATCTGGTTTGAGCATTAAAGACTATTTGTTATGGTATATTCATACACAATGCCACTTTACAGTAGATTAATTTTACTGTGTAAACACTGGTAATATTAAGAACTTAAAATATATTTCTAAAAAAGGCTTTTATGCCAGCAGTGTGTAATATAAATATAAAATAATGTGTTATCACGATATAATGTCAAATTAGACTAAAAGTTGTTAATGTCCCAAAAGGCAAAAATAAATGAGTATGAGTGAAATAGCATAACAACTGTTAATCACAATAAATTATATACCTAACTAGAGGATTTAATACCTAATTTAATACAGACTAATACATTAAATTAGTTTATCCACTGCTGGAACTCTCCAAAGGCAAGACAGATTACAATAAAACCCAAGAATGCAGCTTTTTCATCCATTATCAGAAATCTTCTCTAGAAAAATAAATAGTGGTTATGAATATTATTAGGATAACAGGCAGGCATTCAGATCGTGCCGGTAGGTTGATATCTTATTGCGTTAGTAGTTCTCCAATGACTATACTATTTATGATGTTTTCAGGCAGCAGTTATTACCAAGCAATTTCATCGGATTATTGGCCTCATCTTCTTTCTGTTCGTCCTCCTCTCGCTTCGCTTGCTCTTCAGCTAGTTTGAGAGCCATGAAGTTCCTGGTTGCACCAGCCTCTATCTCGTAGTCAGTGTTTTTGGGGTCAGTTTTGAATGATATCTCTTGTAGACACCTTGTGCACTGGAATTTAAAAAAATTGGATTATTATTATTTATTACAGACAATCCTCAAACTCAAAAATCTTTAAGGTAGAGTTCAAAGTATGACTTAACAATTTTAAACCCATAGTAAATACTTTAGGTCAGTCTTTCACGTTGGCCTGTAACTATCACAAAATATAGGTTGTCTGGAAGAAATCGCTTAAAGAGATAAGACCGCCTAAATTGTACTATTTCTACCTTCTATAACGTGTAACTGTATTTGTTTGTGCAATAAAGTGTATTGTATTGTATTGTATCACCAATTCAGAAGAGACATCTGTGAGGAAAAAGGGAGGCAAGAAATGTAGTTTTTTATATTTGAAATTTAAATATAGTTAACCATAGCCATATAGATATATAATAAGAGGCAACACAACACCTCATACTAAAACTAAGTTTGATTTCTCAGTCTGTTGAAGGACAACACATTTGCTTTGTAGTGTCTGTTTTGGTAGGTTAGTACAAAAGTTTGATCATACATACATATGCTGCACTAATTTGACTTGTGTCTTGTATGCCTGTGAATCAAAAACCTAATGTGATTGATTTCTAATCATAATTTTCTCCAATTGAAGTCTGATTAAAGGTAAACAATCGATTTTCACTTCTCTTCTTTGGTGAGTTATAAATAATAATAATAAATATGTCAGACATTCACACCAATTATCCAGTCCCAAACTAGGCAGAGCATGTGCTATGGTTACTGGATAACGGATACACATACTTAAATAAATATATAAACATCCAAGACTTGGGTACAAACAATCATATTCATCATATGAACATTTGGCCCTAGCGGGATTCGAACCTCATTATATGGCATGGCATTCATTGCTAAATAGAGTTATGGTTTCTCTATTTAGCAATGAACTTATTAGAATAGTATACTCTATTTAGATGTGCCTCTTTATCTACTTAGGGCAGAAAAGTATTAGCACTGCAAAAAAAGTGTGAACATTACATCTTTAATATAGAAACATAATTTATTTGAAGAAATCCTGTGTTCCTGATTATCATGTTAATCATCAATATAACAGAAGGCCAGACAATGTCAGTAATTATTATTAAAAATGTTGCCTCATATAATAGTCAATGTGAAAAGTAGAGACCGTCTGGCTCAAGAGACAAAACGATTTCTCACTTGGGATACAACTGTACTAATTGTAGCTAATGCCTTCTAAGAAATTACGCATGTTTTTGGTAAACGATCTACTATTTTACTTCGTGTTGTTTCATGCAATAGTTTTAACTATCTTGAAGTCTATAAGCTTTACATTCAAAACGATACTCACTTTTATATAAAATCTGTATATTCTTATACCTAAGTAGTCCTCATTTTCGACATCTTCTTTCCGTGCATTGAATTTCTTTCCCTTGTAAATGTACTCGCCACAGGTCGCGCATCGCATGTTGAAAGGGGCCATAAGTCGAACGGTGTACTGCCGGTTCTTGGCCAGTTTCATGCGAGGTATCTTCGACGGATCGAAGTCCGGTGGATAGTATTTCTGAAAACATTAAGTTTCAATGGTAAATAATAGAAACATTGGCAATACAAAGGTCAAGAAATTGGTTTGTACTATAGGTTATGTGGGAATGTAAAATGAAGAAATGATATCTGTTGGGAACTTACGTTTAAAACTTTTCTTTCGGACATTGTGAATTAACTACAACACTCAATTAACTAAACAAAATCCCGAATTAGGATTCCTTTCTCGCACAATAAACACAACACAACGCGCAGCGCCCCAGCGACAGAAATTTCAATGTCAAAATGACAGCCAGCTTTGACAGCCAACACAGGTAAATAAAAATGACATCTGAAAGAGGCAAGAGTATCAAGTTAATAAAGCATAGTCTGACGTACCCACTAGTACCACCTAAACAGTATAGATAGGAAGGAGTACTGTTCTGTGGTACTAGGAACAAATGATTTTTTATTAAAAAAATGCCGCCTATTCCCACTTGTTCTGTTCAGTAGTTCTGCCGGCAGAACTTGCAAAGGATAATGAATTTACTGTACAACAAGGTGAGGGTTCCATCAATAAATAAAAATTAAATTTTCTGAAAAATCCATAATTATCCCATCTTGCCAGATATTATACATAGTTTTAGATCAATCGGTCAAGTAGTTTTTGAGTTATTAGGCGGACAGACATTGTCTTTCTAGACAAGACTGATAAAAAAATTCGCTGTAAGGGCACAGAAGTTATGTACTGTGGGTTTGCATTTTGACGGAACTTGCTATAAAGAAAAGTAATTAATGTCTGTTTCAAAAAAAGCATAATCATAATCGTGTTTTAATTATTTATAAAACAAGCACAAAGTCGAAATCAAAATACACACATAAACACTTCACAATACACAAACTCAAATTTCATCTTCACTTCATCAATTTTGCGTGTCTTCTAAATTTTAGAAGAAGATGAATTTCCTGGAAGAATAACATTAAGTTATACACATATTCTATATACTTAATTACTAATAATAAAGAGGTAAAGTTTATACGAATGGATGAATACATTATGTGTCTGAAGTAATCAACCGGTTTCACACTTCTTTCGCTTTTGAATAGGTAATACTCTCTGTTTGAACATAGGTAGGTTAACCCACTAATATAATAAATTAGCTGTGCCCGCGACTCCGCTCGCGTGGACAACAGGATCCGCTCCCATTCCCACTTCCGCTCCCTATGACATTTCCACTCAGACACTCTCACTCTCAATCCCACTCCTGCTCTCGGTCCAGGTCCAGGTCTATCAAGGTCTAGCTTCAGTTCCAGATCCAGCACAAGATCCAAGTCGAGGTCGAGGTCGAGGTCGAGGTCCGGGTCCGGGTCCGGGTCCGGGTCCGGGTCGAGGTCGAGGTCGAAGTCCAGGTCCAGGTCCAGGTAAAGGTCCAGGTCCAGGGCCAGGTCCAGATCCAGGCCCAGGCCCAGGCCCAGGCCCAGGCCCAGGCCCAGGCCCAGGCCCAGGCCCAGGCCCAGCTTAAGATCCTTAACTCTCCCCTCAACCCTCCTCTCAACCCTCCCGTCAACGCTCCCCTCAACACTCTTGTCAACCCTTCCCTCAACCCTCCCCTCAACCCTCCTCTCAACCCTCCTCTCAACCCTCCCCTCAGATCTCCCCTCAACCCTACCCTCAAACCTCTTTACCTCGTCTCTCCAAATGTAGTCCTCGTAACTAATCCATCACAATCCAAATTCCGACCAACATTCATCGTAATCGGGTAACTCAGTCAAAAGTTATGCGAATTTTCAAACACTCAAATTACACTGGTACCATATCCGCTCCCGCTACCGCTTACGAATCCAGTCGAACATTTACGCCCTACATTCTTCGCAGTGTATGCGAGTTTTCGGAAACTATAAATTCGCATAACTTTTGATTGACTGCACCGATTGCAATGAAATAATGACTAAATGTTAAGTTAGGTTAAGCCCCATGTTTCTGTGAAAAGTCCATCAAAGTCCGATCAGTAGTTTTAAGATGATGCGTGCACAAACTCACAGATAAACAGACAAACAGTCAAAAATTTCAAAAATGATCGAAATGTGTTCTGTTGCTTATCCTTAGACCCCCAATTTTTTTTTTGCAAATATCTTCAATGTACAGACACGCGAAGTTTACGATTTTATTTATTAGATGTGAAAGTTTGGATGTTTGTTACTCAATCACGCTTCAACCACTGGACGGAACGGGATGAAACTTGGCACACATAGGTTAGGCCCTGGAATAGGACATAGGATAGTTTTTATCCCGAAAAAACATCTAATTCCTACGGTAAATACATAATGATTTGTGATGTTAATTTGTCCACGCGGACGAAGTCGCGGGCAACAGCTATTAATTTTATAAATATAAAAAGGGTGAAATGAAAAAAATCAGCGCGAAATGCTCATATCGTGCTCAAGTTCATATTTCAGGAATTCACCAATATTTCTGTGCGGCGTAGTAAGCTTGAAACAGCAATTTTACGTGGTCGTTCACGGGTTGGTAACATTCGATGTTTTAGACAGGTCTAAAAAAATAGGCACCTATACATTTTTCAAAATATACTTGATGAAAATGTTTAATATAAAGTTATTTCGCCGGGTTTCTCAACTACCACCTAAAAATATCCAATCATTTGTGACAAGATTTAACGTTAATTAATTTACGTGCATCAATTTGCTAAATGCAAAAATTGCACTAGACTAGTAGTGCTCTGGGGCTGTAACAAATAAAAAAAATATAACCAAAACAAGTCGAATAATTAGAGGCTTTTTACAATAAAAGTGGTGCTAACCGTTCCCGACGGTTGCCGGCGGCGATCTCGTGCTCGAGCGCGGCAATCTTCTCTTCGTGCCGCGTGCGCTGAGCCTGTGCACGCCTCTGCTGCTCCTCAAGTGCCAGCACGATCTTCTCCAACCGGTGGATCTGCTGCTGCTTGTTCTCTAACGTGGCGAACAACTCTTGAATCTCTTCAGCTTTTGCAGCTATTTGCTTGTTTACCTGCAAGAATAAAGTAATTATAAGTATAGGTATAGTACCTGCCGTAGGATACTAACATTATTTTTGCTATTATATGTGTAATATAATAAACCTGCATACATTGCGGACCACGTGAGTAATGTTGGGATAGACCACTGGACCCCATGCCAACCTAAAATTCCGTCTACGGAACGCCACTACCTACTACCCTCGCATAGTGCGGTAAACTATTGATAATCATTTAAATAGTAATGAGATTAAGTTGTTTTCGGCGTTTAATTCCGTGATGGATAACTTTGTCGTCGAATACAGTAATTACTACCTACCTACAGTCAAGAGCAAAAATATTAATATTATTTTAGTACAAGTCAGCTACAATTTCATGTATTTATTTAATGCAATGATTGATGAAGTAATTTAATGACAAAGTAATTTGATAATGGTAATTTTCGAATAAAATATGAGTGTCAGTCGTTGTCAGAATTTGAAAATAATTTTGTAATTTAAGATGGTTGCCATGGCATTTACCATTTTTTATGTTCTAATTTTTTATGAATGTAAGTTTTAGAGGTGCTGAATCGGAATTCGCCCGAGTTCTGAATTGGAACAAATAATAAACAATATTAAAAAAAAAACAAGTCTCACTTTGTCTACAATTGTCATGCGGTGCTCTAGGTCTTGCTGTAATGCAGCTAGTTCCCGACTTTGCTCAGTTTCTTTATTCTTTAGCATGTTGATCAACTCTTCACGCACCTGCGTTAAACCAAAAAAAAAATTAAACTAAAAAATCTTACAAAACAAACAGGTCTTAATAATTCACATCTACTATAAGTTCAATAATTATAGCAATTGTTACTGACTGCAGCTAACATTTACCTAACAACTAATTTCTAACGATTTTAGTAACGAGGACAAAAGTAACCTTAATGACTCTTGCCTGGGCACGTGATGTCTTGTCTTGCTGTTCGAGTTGCTGCTCCTTTTGCGCAAGAATCTCTGAAAGCTCTTCATTACGGTGAACTGAATCGAGAAGACCCATTCTCAAATTCATAATCTACAAAGGAAATCACTCATCATTATCCGTAAAGCTTGAGATAAGATAATATTAATTAAACTTACATATTTAAAAGGAAATAAAACTACATTCGGTCGTCTCAAAGAGATTGTTAACAGGAATAGGGGTAACAAAACAATGCTCCGACTTACCAAAGTCAGAAAGCCGGAAAACAATTACTTTTTTGAAGTCTGCCTCTAACCAACAGAAGTAAACTAACCTATAGTTGCAAGTAAACTAACCTCCTGTTGCAAGTCCTGATAACTGATGCCATTCGGTGCTTCTTGACAGTTGGCCACGGCGCGGGTGTGAGCCTGAAGGTCACGGACGTATTGCTCGTACTGGATTACCTTTTGCTCACTAAAGACGAAATATATGTTAGTTTCATGTGAATTTTCTATCAATATCAAAATCAAGAGGTCTCCTACTTACTTCAACTTTATATTTTTCATCAATTCTCTTATTTGTATCTGCATCTTGCTTACTACTTCTTCCTTGCTCAGAAGCTCAGCTGCTAGCTTTTGTTGCATTCCTACTTTGTTCTCTGTTTCCTGAAAAGTTATATGTTGCTTGAAACCGAATGCTGTTCAGGTACCTATATATCAAGTAGCGTTATACGTGATTTTCTGATGATAGTGAAGTATAAAAATTATCTGGAACAAAAGACTGAAAAAAATAGATTTGTGTCACTCTCTGTCAAAATAATGAAATAAGGATTGCATAAAAATCCAATAATCACGGCTATCTTAGTCAGCGTCTCCAAGAATCGAACTTTTTCTCGTTTGCATGTCGATACATCCTCCTCAGTCATACGAAGAGCGTCTTTAGTCGCTTGAAGTTCTGCCCACAAGTCCATTTCTCTTTCAGTGGGCAACTCTGCAATAATATATCTAATTAATAATGCAATGTGACGGCATTTAATGTTCACTGTTTAGTACAAGACAAAGCTTTTGTGTGCTAACCGGGATTTAGTCTGCTACTCTCGAGCTCAGCATTTTTAGTTTTCAGTTCTTCAATGTTATTATGATATTCTGCTAATTTTGTCTCAGTATATTTTCTCATTTCAAGTTCCTTCTGTGTCAACTGGCGTTGCTCGTCTAACGCTGCCTTCAAATCTTTAATCTCCTTATTTAATTCCTGTATAGATGCCTTATGCTGCCCGGTCAATGTCTCTATCTGATCTTTAAGACTCTGCACTCTGTAAAAATATATTTAGGAATACCATTATTATAAACTAAATTAGATTTGAGATACTTTGATATTTTTTCTCAGAGACAGGAACGTACTCGGCTTGTAGTGCATCACGCTGTTGAGCTATTTGATTAGTGACTACCTCGCCAGTCTTCAAAGATTCCTTCAACTTTCTCGCACGAGCTTCCAGTTGTACCTCTCGTTGACGACTCTAAAATACATACAATAGATTAATTAACATCATGATATCAGTGTATACGTTTACTGCTGTAAATAGACCTCTAATCAGCCACTACACTCGGTTGTCATCGACTTGCTCTCGCTATCCATTCTGCTTCCCCTTTTACTCCAAAACTAGCCTGCCATAGCATCGGTTAACATGTCCTTAGAAAATTAGAAATATTAACGTATATCTTATGAGTACCTGATCTTCTAGAGATTTGACGGTGCCAGTGAGACTAGCAATTGTGGCTTCAGCTTCTCGAAGCTGTCGGTCCATCTTGGTGACCCGACCGCGAGTCTGCCGAAGCTGACTTTCTGCTGTCGCCAATTTATCCTTCGTAGATGCTCTCGCAGCTCGTTCTTCTTCTAGTTCACGACGCGTATCCTGTTGTTAGCAACATTATAAAATCTATAAATAACTACATAGTTAATGCTTGGCAGAGATGGGATGGATGATAGCACGGACGTTAGACCTGCAATTGCTCTTCCCTTTACAAAAAGTAAACCATTGCTTTAGTTGCATGTAATCACAATAGAAACATACCTCGAGTGCGTTAGCAGATTCGTTTTCAGCACTAATTTCACGCATTTCGTTTACAATTACAGCACGAGATTCAAGATCATGTCGTAGGCGGGCTATTTCACGCACCAAAGATTCGCCAACAGCAACTAATGCACTTCGCTCTCGGCATGCTTGTCTAAACAGAAGATAAATACCTATAGCAAGTTTATAATATCGAATGTTTTAATAAAATTAATAATCCGATGTTACCTTGAAAGTTGTGTGACTGTATCCACAGCGTTATCTGCTCGGTATTTGAGATCACGCAGGGTTTCGCAGAGCTCAAGACCTTGCGAGTTGTATCGGGAAATCCGATCTAATGACTCACCACATCCGTCATCCTGTAAATATATAATTTTTTTTATAAAATGGAAAGGCTAAAACTGAAAATCATTCTACAATAGGTACTTACCCCAAGAAGTTCTTTCACCCAGTCTATAAGCTCCTGCCGTGCTGTAAACGCCTGAATACATAGTTCGGCAAAACATGAAGGCACTTTTGTTACTTTAGCATCTAATTCATCCAGAGCGCCTTCATCTGTATCAGTAAAAGAATGCATGCAAGAAATGTGACATACCATATCCTACTAATATTATAAATGCAAAAGTTTGTATATTTGGATGTTTGAAAGTTTGTTACTCAATCACGCTTCAACCACAGCACGGATCGTGATGAAACTTGGCACACAACATGGGTTAGGTACTGGAATAGGACATAGGATAGTTTTTATCTCGAAAACACATCCTAGTCTTACGGAATATATCTAATAAATAAAATCGTTAACTTCGCGTGTCTGTACATTGAAGATATTTGCAAAAAAAAATTGGGGGGTCTAAGGATAAGCAACAAAACACATGTCTATCATTTTTGAAATTTTTATCTGTTTGTTTATCTCTTTGTCTGTTTGTCTGTGAGTTTGTGCGCGCATCACTTAAAATCTACTGAACGGATTATGATGGACTTTTCACAGAAACATGGGGCTTAATTTGGTGTAATTGCAATCAGTGCAGTCAATCAAAAGTTATGAGAATTTATAGTTTCCGAAAACTCGCATACACTGCAAAGAATATAGGGTGTATGTGAATGTTAGACTAAATTCGTGAGCGGTAGCGGGAGTGGGTATTGTACCAATGTAATGTGTTTGAAAATTCGCATAACTTTTGTTTGAGTTACCCGATTACGATGACTTTGTGGTATACCTATGCAACAAAGTAATGTTGGTCGAAATTTGGATTGCGATGGATTAGTTACGGGGACTACATTTGGAGAGACGAGGGAATGAGGTTTGAGGGGGGAGTTGAGGGAAGGGTTGAGGGAAGGGTTGAGAGGAGTGTTGAGGGGAGGGTTGAGGATCTGGACCTGGACCGGGACCTGGACCTGGATTTAAAGTCTGAGTGGAAGTGGGATAGGGAGCGGAAGTGGGAATGGGAGCGGATCCTGTAGTCCACGCGAGCGGAGCCGCGGGCACTGCTAGTACATAATAATTTGTGATGTTAAGTTATCCACGCGGACGAAGTGGCGGGAAACAGCTAGTATGAGATATAAATATCTAACTAATAGTAAGTTATAGAGTTGTTGGTACCAATGCCCTTAGTAGTGTTGATAAGCTCGATAGCACCATCAGTGGTAGAAGAAGCAACAGCGTCACGGCAGAGTTGCGACACCTCCTCAGCCGTCCAGTCGCCCACATTGAATACCACTAATTCCTGAATTTCCATACCCTCTCCACTCCCGGCCTCTATCCCATCGCATATCATGCGTTTGTTTAAATCTCGTAAGCAGTCGAATACTTCCAATATTGCTTGCTGAAAAGGAAATACATTTTCTGAAATAAATAGGGATTTTTCAATTGGTGGACAATAAAGGAATTAGCACAGACCAGATCAAATTAGTGGTCAATGGTCAAGAAAATATAAAACTAAATATACTTGTTTCATATCCAATTCCTTTTTCATGCGTTGGAATTGTCTTTGTTTAGCATTGAACGCTGATTGTATATCGTCATCCTCCTTTAAAGACATCTCTTGGCTAGTTGGCGAGGTCGGTGAAAGTAGAGCTCTGGCAGGGGGCGATGGTGGGACAGAAGTGGGAGTCGTGGCCCTGCCGGAATATTGCGGTGTGGTGGGCCGACTGCCGGGGGGCGGGGGCGGGGGCGCATGGCGCTGCGGGTGCGCAGGGGTCGTTGGTCGGCTCGACTTGAGCGGAGTCTGAGGCCGGCTCAGTTGCCCCTCTTTAGGAGTTTCCGGCCGACTCTTTGCAGGTGTTTGAGGTCGGCTTACGGTTATAATGTCTGAAAACAACATTTGTTTTTGTTTTGAACTTATACAATGGAATAAAGCGCTGTAGAGTAAAACGTTTCTTACCAGGTACTAGACTCTTAGATTCATCTTGGAGATTTTCTTCATTGAACTCTATTTCTGTAAGCATAATTTTACATCAGGTAGGTAGGTTTACCTATATGTATGTTTACTATTTAACTTAATCAAATAATCTAAATTGTGTACCGTAATGTTCATTTGTAACAGGTTCCTGAATTTCTGGTTCGTTAGTGCAAATATATTCGACGACATCATTGCTTGACTCTTGAATGAGAGTCTCTTGTATTTCCTCCGCTGATAGAGTCGGGACATCGATGACGAATGATCCAGAATCACGCTTAACTGGCGTAACCTACATAAATAGGCATGGTTAATGCAAATTCTATCATAGACTCTTACAGAAAAGAAATTCAGGTTTTACCTTCAGCTCAATATATGAATGGCAATGTAACATTCCCATGATTATAACGATCAGCGGTAACCCAGTAAACTAATTAAGCCTTTGATTGGGTCCGTCGCATGTTCAAATTCAAATTCTGCTTGCATGTGATTGTTTCTACTTGTTTCAACATTATTATTAAAATTTAAGTAAAAACATTACGAGCATTTCGTTAAATAGGTACTACTACTCGCACTATGCAAAAATGCATGTAGTTATACAGAAATGTATATAAAAATTTAGTAGGTATACTTACAATTAAGTTTTCGGAATTCGTAATTTCGTTTTCCAGTATTTGAGATTTCTAAAAAAATCAGGTAATCTAATAAATAAAATCAAACTTCAAAATCCACCAATCAGAAAAATAAATTGGAACAGTTTACAGTTGGTAATGCTTAAAATACAAACTTACGCTAACATCAGTTTTCGAATCAGCTTTTTGATAATTACGTTGGGTAACTGGATTCTTCGCCTGTGACATTCCGAAGAAAAAGCACTAAGTTCTACAGGTTAATTTTTGTCATAACATAACTCATAATAAATAAAGCAAGTTGTGCGGCGTGGCCGTACCGTTCATTGTAATGTTACGCCGTTTTCTCCATTGAAAGTGTCGCACACATTGTTCGTGCGGTGTTCGCGCTTCTGATCGCGCTCGGATGTAACAACAGTGGGAATACACTTTAAATGGGAAAAGTTTAAGGAAAACACATTCATAGGCTTTTACGTTACCTTAGAAACTGGTGGTGCAGCTGTCACACGCGTGGGAGAATGCCTGTGCGACGGCTGCAGCTGCAAATTCCGGTTGGTGGCATTACGGGCGGCGCGTGCGGCCGAGGCAGCTGTGGGGCGCGGCGCTAGACGAGGAACGCCATCTGTCAGGAAAATAGAATTTTCTCATCAATGTTTTTGCACAATATTCTAACGAATTAGTCCAGTAGTTCTCGAGTTATCCAGCGGACAGTCTTTGTTTTATTCAAACAAAATCGGTGTAAATGTTTTACTATCTTCTACAATGCCTCAAAACTAAGAGAGTAATGTAATGCAAACATCAGCATGTCAATAATGCATGAGGTGAGTAGATCGACGGCGCTGCTGCCTGTCATTGTCTGTGGAATTTAACGAGTATTAATGCTTGGGTACACGACTTGCTGGTGAAGTTGGTATTTGGAGACTTGATGATGTTGAGACCATTTATCATTAATCAAAATCAAAATATTTATTTTCAAAATTGGAATACATTATTCTCTTTTTGACGTCAAATTCTGCCTAAAACTACTCCACTTCCACCTGTATAACCGAGGGGAAGAAGTGGCAACAAACCCAACGGCCTTTGATTTATCTTATTCATTACAATCATTAAGTCTACCTATGCTGAGCCATCAAGCACTCCATGGAATTTTATCATTTAAGTAGTCATCTAACTTATAGTAGGCTTTCTTGCACAGATTAACTTTTATAGATGATTTGAATTTTTGTTCAGACAAGTTAAAAATTTCATTCGGAACCTTATTGTAGTAACGCACGCACGGCCCTACAAAAGAATTATTGATCTTAGACAATCTAGAATGATGTATTTCAATTTTATTATTATTTCTAAGATTTAAATTATATACCTCTCATTATTTAAGTTGAGTAAAGAAAGGTTCTGTCTAACGAACATAATGTTAGCGAATATGTATTGACATGGCACTGTCATTATATTTATTTCCTTAAATAATTCTCTTAGAGAATCACGACTACGAAGCCCATAAATAGATCTTATTACTCTTTTTTGTAAAATGAATATAGAATCGATATCAGCGGCACGACCCCAGAGCAAGAGGTCATAAGACATAAGACTGTGAAAGTAGCTAAAATATACAAGTCTTGCTGTAGCTATATCTGTCAACTCTCTAATCTTTTTAACGGCATATGCTGCGGAGCTTAGCCGACCTGATAACAATTCTATATGTGGACCCCGTTGCAGCTTCTTGTCAAGAGTTAGCCCTAAGAAAACTGTATTATCCCCAAATGCTAACTTCTCGTTATTTAATATTATGTCATTATCACATGGTTTAACATCTGGAAGTGTGAATTTTATGCATTTAGTTTTTTTTTTAGTTTAAAACAAGATTGTTAGCAATAAACCATTCATGAACTTGCCGAAGGGTGTCGTTCACATCGTCATAGTTTTGGGAATGTCTATTAACTTCAAAAATCAGAGAAGTATCATCTGCAAACAACACAATCTTCGACATATTCTGCACCATGTACGGAAGATCGTTTACATAAACCAGAAAAAGGTCCTAATATTGAGCCCTGTGGGACTCTTATTTTAATAAGAGATCCCTGCGACTTTTTACCGTTTCTTTTGAATCCTGTTTGTTAGGTAGGAGTTCAATAAAGTAAGGTTTTTTATTTTTGATACCGTAATGTTCTAATTTGAAGAGCAACGTTTTATGATCTACGCAATCAAACGCCTTAGATAAATCACAAAAAACCCCGACGGCATCGTGGTGCCGCTCAAAAGCATCATAAATATTTTGCAGAAGAGCACCACCAGCGTCCGTCGTCGAGCGGCCTTTAGTGAAACCAAACTTGGTCATGTAGAAGTTTGTTACAGTTGAAATGTACAAGCATTTGACTGAGCATGACCTTTTCGAAAACCTTGCTAAGTACCGGCAATATCGAAATGGGTCTAAAGTTGCTAGGATCTCTTTTGTCTCCTGATTTGTACAATGATATAGTTTTACTTAGCTTCATTAGATCGGGAAAAGTGCCATGATCTATAGAGAGATTAAACGCGAAGGCAAGATATGGTGCTAAAATATCAATGATGGAATTACATACTTTAACAGACATACCCCACAGGTCTTCAGTGGTTTTTATTTTTATTTGTTTAAAGGAAGTTATAATATCCTGTGGGTTCACGTGCCTAAATTTAAATTCAGTGATGCAAGAGGGAACGTTCTTTCATAGAAATTCCGCTGAAAGAGCAGCCGATGAATTTACATTAATTAGAATTCACAATATCTCTAACTTTACATATTACTCCTGTCATGTATTAGGATTGGTCCTAGGTTAATATTTTTTGTGAGAGTTGTCCTATAGTCGCCTTTAGACCCTTCACGAGACTGGAGAACTGGGCATGCTTGCGAAACCCTAATATTTTTTTTTTTTATTATTTATTAACCAATAAAAACAGAATTTATATCTTTCCAGTGCAACAAAATCCAGACTTTGAAAAACTTACCCAATATAAAATTAAAAACTACTGATCTAAATGGAATAGGGAGACTGACAGTCCGGACTCCGGACACCGTTATCTTGGAAATACAATGCCACTTACGTGCTTTATCTTTTTGGGTTTTGGCACTAGACGCCATGGCAGGCGAAGTAAGTGGGAACTATCACTATAATATTAATATCGTATATTTAGGTTTTGATTGTAAAAGAAGACGTTTGCAATTTAGATATTTCAATTTGTATAATTTGTTAGTACATGTCTGACTGTTTCTAAATTCAAAATTGTGGTGCTTTTATGGCGATTGATTTTGTAACCATCCTCTTTGTACAATGTGTACGAAATTTTTAATCATTCGTTAAACTTAATTGAAACTTTTTTTGTGTTATTTATTAATTTGTTAGTTTTAACACATCACACGTTACGTGTGTTCGTTATGCGGCACTATACGATGAAATTATACGAAATACGACGTACACCGACGTAGTTTCACGGTAGAGCTGTCTGTTAACATAGTGTCCACGAACGTGTTAAAGTTGCGTATATATTCTGGGAATGGGTCTTTTCTGATCACTCTCTCCAGCCGTTATAATTGATATCTTGCGTTATAATGCCAAAGGCGTCCTAAGCTACAGCGGGGGACCGATTTAAAGGGCTTCGGGGAATGAGGTCCGGTGAAGTAGGCGAGGAGGGATCGTCAAACGTACGTATTTCCTCCGAACGGTCCTCTCTCTTTCAATGTGGTGATGAACTCTGTTAATTAAGGTTATAGTAATGTATGTATTTCTAGGTTAAGGTATTTATCTATGGACCAAGTTTCCTGGTAATAAACGATTTATTTTTATTATTATTATTATTATAATGTACGCACATCGGACTCTACGTGTTCTCCACTCACTACTCAAACTCTTTAATCTGCTAAGGCAGTCGTTTCCGGTTGAGCTTCTGTTAAAGGTTCCTCAAAATAATATAGAACAAGTAACTCTAACTAATTAGATCTAGTTAAAACTAGATTAGAATATGTTTACCGGCTAGATGCTGGGCGACTTTGCGTGGTAGAATAATAATATAAACTGGCAGTTTAAACGCTGTCAAGTATTCTTCTTCTATTCCGATGAATGATGGAGGATGTCAACGGTGCATTCACTTTTAGAACACAATATTAGATTATGTATAAGTTGAGAACCAATTGCACGTGTTTCTAGAGCAACATTTAATGTAATAAAAATTTAAAGTAATATGACGTAATATGTCACACTTAGCATCTGGTGAAGCCAGAATTCAAGGTAAGCAGACCATTTGATGTCTTCTCTATTTTATACAGAGCAACGTTTGAGACTTCTCTAGGTATCCTTATATTGAAATACGTTTTCCAAGTATATACTTGGAAAACGTATTTCAAGTTTATAATTATGTACCTATGCTATGTATTCGTTATGTACATAACAAAAAACCTTTTTAGTAAAGGCAAATACATTTCTGTGGCGTTTGAGCAAAACCTGTTAACTCCATTTTTACCGATTTACATTTAGAAAATACATTTATCTTAACTCATATGACATTTACTTTTGATTTAACAAGATTACTGGAAGTTTAAGCATGTATAAGAATCGTTTCACAAATATGAATTCTTCGTCCACTTCATGAATATTTACACCTTATTGTCAATGTGACAGGGCACTGTGTGTTATTTTACATATTTTTTGGTAATGGTGTGTGTGTATATATACCTATATGTTTGGTTTTTCAATACTCATCATCTCAGTAAAGTATACCTACCATCTGACAAATCTGGCTTCTCATAGGACAGGGAATCCTATTTTGGGAGCCAGGCTACTGATTGTAATAATATACCTAGTATAAGGACGCAAATCTTCTTAAGTTAATAAAGTTATTTGTATCTGCACAATCTAAAACTCAACTTGATTTTAAATTGTGCAAATTTACAGATGGTATATGTTAATGGAAAATGTATTTATACTTCTATATTTGCAGAAGTGATTGAGGCACCAAGGATTCCCGTGAAATGTAGAATCCCGCAGCGTCTACCGCTGAACAGGTTTAAGGGTGCTGCGCCCAAGAATAAGGCTGTTAACAACCCAACTGCTACCTCGGAACTTGCGGTAGGTCTATTCTCAAAGCAACAGTTTAAATAAACGCCTGTTTCTTGCTCTTTCTTTCTTTTAGTAGATCCATATCGAGACTGACACTGCAAGGACTGCGCGTAAGTAATTCCATAAGATTTAGCTATTTGTACATATAACGTTTAAAAAAATCTGATTAAATAAAACTAAAACAATTACAGTAAAAGAACAGTCACAAGGTCCCCACAAGCAAGCCTGAACAGTGAAAGGCCAGTAACGATCTCCAAATCAGTTGATTCACGATTATAATTAACAAACTAGATTAATAAACTCCTAGTAGCCAAAAAAGATAGGGAAAAGTAGGTCATCCAAATTTAGCATTAAACAAAAATTACATTTATTATATATATTATAATTGATCATGACCATGCATCATAGTCAAGTGACAATAACCATTTATGCATGACAACTTTGATTTCTCTGACAGAATACCTAGTTTTTAATATCACAGGATTTTGCTACCGTGTTTAAATATGATGTGATGATGTGAGGCTAAGACCTTATTATAAATTATAAGGTATAATATTGGTATTACTTTTCATGAAAATCACACAGCACTTGTAAGCATAGCTCGCATCAGACTGCATACCATTTACGGTGCAAGTGGTCAGACTTGATTTATTTATTTTCTAAGTTAGTTGCCTATAACAAACATATATTTCTTTAAAAACGCGCAATACCGTAAATAGACCTTTTTTATCCCACTACGACGAAGGAAGGTTATGATTTTAGTAGTCTATGTATATTTGTACGTATTTTTCATTTTTTTACACAGAAATCCAAGCTTGAACCGCTGTTGCCTGCTCAACAGAATGTACGCTATGGGCCGAAGCCTGCAGTTCGTCCCCGATCTACAGAGGTCAGTATTATTCTTTGTCTTTCCCGTTTTATTCTCCCAAATAGGATTTAGTAAATTACATACATCTGTCCTTTCTGTATTTATATAATAAATTAAGAAATAGACAAAACATAGAAAATAATATTTGCAGCGAAAGTTAATAATCCCCCTTTTTGGAGACGTCAATAATTGGTTTTGCTACAGTTCCTAGTATAGCTTAGTGCATTAAATAAGTAGGATTTTAAAGATTAATGAAACATATTTTTATACCTGACAACCTGCCTATGAACGTAGACCACTCGTGCTCCAGATTCGTTAGATATTTTAGACTTGGAAAAGAGTTACATCACCCAAAGTATCATTTAGTAATTAATGTAAACATTGTTAACCGTACCACATACCAACTTTCAAATTCCCTATAGCTACAATACGAAGATAGATCAGGTAAACCAAAACTAACCACACAAAAAGCTTTCAAAATGGACTACCTATTTGCCTACAACTACTACTGGACTAACAATGGTAACAAAAGTTTCGTTAAAGGCGTGAATTTTTGTAAGGTTACGTTTCGAACATAAGGTTATTTTTTGGTTACATTCGACAGATTCCACTTCCGACAGATTCTACATTCGATAGATACTTAATGAGTAACGATAAATCTTTTTTTCGAAAGAGGAGTTCGATGTAATTTCCCTTTCGATTGATAAATTAATTGTTACTCATTATCTGTCGAAAGTGGACTTACAATAAATACCAAATCATTCGACATTCAACAGAAACAAAAAAATCCCTTTGGCTCTGTAAGGAACACTCCCATCCTTTCATACAAATGAAACGAATTTAACGCTTTTGCTAGAAAATAGGTGAGAAAATGGAAAATATGTGATATACTTTTGAATCACCTAAATTCCATTAATACGGCGAAAGTGGACTTCGAAGATGCATATTTGACATAAAAATATAAATTCGTGTTCTTCTGTTAAAAGTGTAATGTCCAATGTAGAATGATAGAAAAGTCCACGTTTGTCAAAAACTATTAGAAAATTAAGCGTCCGTCAAATGTGGGATCTGTCGAATGTAGCCGAAATCAAAAGTATCATCCTTATATTGTATCTTACATTACGCCTGTATGTACATGACGTGTCTAACCTACAGTTGAGAATAAGAGCATCTGAATACCTTAAATAAAGGTACTTACTTAATAAAAAAGTTACAAAAACCTTTGCAAACTATTATTACTGAATAATACCTCTCAGGCAGAGCATCTGTGTGTCGCAACCCAACTCTTTCACTCAATGAAATAAAATAGATATCCCTATTCGTAACAGTCACGTCCGAAATCCAGCAACCGAAAAGATGATCTGTCCGCTGGGAAGCCGATGTACCCTCTTGGAAGATCGCTTCGGCCACCAGCTCAAGAGCGGGAGAGATTCTATTCTGCACCGAAGGTGAGTCCGTATCGACGCAAAAAACCGGAAACCCACCAAATGTAAAATTTTTGTTATTGCAAATTCGGAATAAAAAAAACTAACGTCGAATGGTTTGGGTCCAGTGTCTCTACGGCACAAAAAGACACGGACCCAGACCATAGATATTTTTATTGATTCCAATATGCAATAACAACAATTATACACACTGGTGGGTTACAGCAAAAACAATATCATCATCATCATCATCAGGTTATTGTTGTCTCCACTGCAGGAGCACAGCCCTCTCTCATCTGCCGGAGACAGACGGAGGATTTGGCCTACACTCCCCGCGCTGGCCAGACGGGTGGGGGAGGCCTGATTGATGTTTTATAATGTATTCCTTTAGTCGCCTTATACGACATCCACGGGAAGAGTTGGAGTGGTCCTATTCTACTCTACCGGAAACCACACGGCAAAAACAATATGATGTGTACAAATAATATAAATACCAGCATACTATCGTGATCGCTGGACATGTCGTGGTCAGGTATGGTGTAGTTAGTCCATCGGGCAGGGGTATTGTATCTATTAGTACTAAATGAATGAATGAGTTATATATTGTATAGCTTAGTAAGTAAGATTATGAAGGTTGATTTTTTCCTTTCCGCGAATTTATATAATTTGCCATTATTGTAATTTTTTTGTTAGTGATAAATAGGTATTATAATAATTTGAAACGTAAGTAGTATAATAAATAGGAATAAGTCAAGTTAAAGAGTACGTGGTGTCGTGGGGTGATAACATATGTGTTCCCTTCTGCCAAAAGTACAAGCCCACTGGGCTATGCGCTATATCAACATCTATCGATGTGTACAATACGTTAAAAATGTGATGTTTGATTTATTGGCAATACTTATACCTAATGTTTCGTAGCGATAGAGTTCAGGAGTTGTTTCATGGCTGTTGCTCTAAGAGTGACAATAACAAGGACTAATGCTAATTTAATGACAAACGCATGAACCTTGATATATATCTGCCGTACACCTCAAAGATAATATATGTAAATATCAGTCACATAACATAAACAAGAAATAACAGGATGGGAATATTTTAAAGACAAGCTGTTTTGTTTTAAATGCGTAGAATCAAACTGTACCCTACTATGTTATCTTATTTAGAGGCCATCAACGATACCAAAGAGGCTGATGGAATCTTTCATTATACCGAACCCACAAAAGATGAGCAGACCTGTAATAGTGCCACTTTCACAGGTAAGACAAATTCCTTAAATCAAGAGTCAAGAAAATACACTAGGGTAAAATATTATTTATCTAGAGATACAAATTACAGATAGCGCTTGATATTTACACATAGTGAGTAAATTGTTTACGCGAATTTCTAAAAGTCGTAGAATAAAATTGCCTACTGGCTTCACAACGAAAAAAATAAAGTTAGCGCTAATTTTTCCGAATAAAATCCGAAAAACCATTTTTAAAAATGACGTAAAACAGTTGCTATATACAAATGCTACGCACTATTAAAATCTTAAGTAACATTTATTTGTGCCCTATAGCCGCCAGGTTCAAGAATACCACCTAGGATGCTAGGCCTGCCTGATCAGGTAATGTCCTACGGCCAGATGCCAGTCATCATATTGTTGTTATATATGTATGCATAAATATATACAGGATAGAAAGAACAAACGGACCCGAAAAATTAACACCTTGTACTTATATAGCACCAATAGATAGTCAATCATAACAATCATCTCTCTCTAGCAAAGTAGCCGCAATCCCGAGTATGCAACAGCAAGTGCTACCTATTTGTGATATAGAACAAACACAATCAATAACCTGATTATGAACATTTATCTGGTCTGAAATAAGTAATATCTATGTTGTGGTGGCGTGCAATTTCATTTCATATCGTCGGTTTGAAGGTAAAATTCACTAAGTTACATCAGAATTTTCGAAGATAATTAGGTTAACACAGTTAGGATTTAGGTGTTGAGCAAAAATTTACTTAGTGAGTTTTACCTTCAAAGCGACAAATCCCCTTATGTAGTATTCGTTAACGGTTGAGTCTACTATGTAATCTGGTATTAGTAGGATACTTTTTTTAAAATGTCTGCCTGCACTTGCTATTCAATTTAAATAAGTGGAAGGTGAATTATTTTGAAATGAAACATTGATGTGGATTAATGTAATGTGATGTTCACTACCCAATGACCAATATGAATCTCAGTACCTACATGACGTGGCAAAGCTTTTGGTTTACTTATGATTCATGTTTCCATATTAGACGGCTTTTCATAATTTTATTCTGATAGCGTAACTTTTTTCTGCAACTTCAGGAAACGATAAAAAAATGCGAAGACTACGAAATAAAACGTGAGATTTCAGATATGAATGAAATGGTCAATGATAGCAATGACAGAGGTAATTTCAATGTTTTAAACACCAGACATAATAAATTAGCTTAAATTACAGAAATATGTTTATGTTCTACATCTAGAGTCCTTAACTTCCAAGAGCGAAAGGGTGACGCAACTCAACATTACTTGGCAAGAAAATATACGTGTATTCGAGAAGATGAAAATGGATCTAAATGACCGACAGGTACTATTCTGAATGCAATTAAATAATCGAAATAGAGTTACCACTATAGTTTATTAGAATTTTAATTGATCAAGGTTTTAATATTGTAGAAGACGTTACTAGAAGTGTATGCAAAGATGAAAGAGACACAGCAGAAAATGTCAGCTATGGGCCAGAAGTTGAACATACCTTCAGCGGAGGATTTGTGTATCATGAATGTGACCAAAATGAGCCCAAACCAATTGCTGCAGCTGTGTGCTGTTGGAAGTTCGATAAACGCAGCACACGTACACAATGGTGATTTGTTACGCTTATTTTTATTATTGCTTATCCGTTTCTACTGGTAATTGAAGATAATCAACAACAAATTTACTTGTTACAGACTCTTTAGATAATAATAACCCTTTAATAACAATTGACATTAACAAATTGTATAACATGCCTAATGATTTGGTATCTACTTGTGAACAAACTTTGACCAAGAGAAAAGAAATTATTGATTGGTTTGAATCACTCAAAAACGAAAAAAAGGTTGGTGTCGGGCAACAAGGGGTCGATGTACTTATACCAATAACGGAAAATGCTAAAATCCAAATGTTTTGCATACACTTACCTACACAAAATACCAAACACGCATATCACCAAAAACGCAAAATTCCATAATTCGTATCTTCTATTTATTTTTTATTTTATAGTATCGGTAACGGTAAACCGTTATAAAATAATGTAGGAAAATTCTTTTGGTTGACTGAGAAATACAGTTCTTCCGTTTCAGACATACTTCAAAAGTTAATTGAAACTGACCCAAGATATAATCACTTGGCAGTAAATTAGATATAAGATCTTAGGTGAAAAGTAATATAATATTATCTTATAAGATAAAAACATCCTTAAATAACATATATAACATTTTGAAGTATTTGCGACTCTTTGGTACAAGTCAATACATTCAAATAGGTAGGCGGAAAATATCAATGGCAGTAAAAATATTTGGCATGGTATTAATTACAATTGAAAACTATGTTATAGGTAAATAGTTATTTATTTATAGATTAATTTATTCTATTTTTACATTTTCACATACATTATTGTTACTTACATAAAAATTCGTTCCAGCTATAAAATATATTATTTATAAGTAGTAAGTTACGTTAGTGTTTTCTGCTGAAATTGAATCTACTTTCGTTTTGTAGTACATATTAATACACAGTCATGTGTACGTGACCTAAGATCATTATCATATTAAGCTCTTTGTCGAAATTAAAGAAAATTCATATTGGCGTTATGCGTATTTGGCAAACGCATGTTTTGGCGTTATGCGTAATTGACATTTTGCGTATATGACATTATAATATTGATATTTTGCGTAGCGTTTTAAAGTCCTTTGGCATTTTGCGTTTTTGATGTTATGCATCTAAAGGGTCTATTGATGTAAGTAGCAAGTATGTCTACTATATAAAGTTATAGCTAAATTTAACCATTCTTACAATTTTAAGGGGATTAGTATGAGCAAGTTTTCAAAGAAAATTAATGAATTTAACGCCGAAAACGAAATGCTAAATTGCTCTCTGCAGAATGTAAAAGCAGATTTCATCAAAGAACTAAATGAAATTGTAGAGTATTTGAGGTAAACATTGCTTACGTTAGTAAACAGATGTTCTTTGCCATTACTAAGTTCATACTGTGAACCCCGGTAACGACTTGATTGTTATCAGGAAAAGCGTCAACGAAACGGTATCACGTCAGTTACGAGCAGAAGAATTGACTTATGAACTATCGGAATTAAATTCTCAGAACTCTGATCTTCGGAAACAAATACAAAATTCTGATTATTTTAAATCAACAAACTTGAGACACAAAATCGAGGTTAGGAACCTTATAATTATATCGCATAAATATTTCTTCCCTATCACTTAGCTAATATTGAAGTGATTTCTTTAATAGGATCTTGAAAAAGAGGTAAAGGAAGAAAAATGTAAGAAGTTGTTGATGAGAGATCGTTTAACTAGAGCGGAAGGTCAAGTAAAGATTGGAGCAGAACGTTCTTCTCAATTGGAAGCTGCGTTAGAACAAGTTCGATCACAGAATTGGGCACTGGAACGTACCGTGCAGCAGTTGCAAGAACAGGTCATCTTTAAAAACATATTTGTTTTATGGCTGGTAGATAATACACAGACAAATAGGTCTTTAAATTGGAGCGGTAATTTTATTTTACAGAATCAAAAGCTGCAGAGTGATTTCGACAGAGAACTAAACAAATTAACGGAATCTATTAGAGAAAATACGGTTCATCTAGAAGGAATAGCTGAAGCTCGTGAAAAGCTGCAAATTGAGTATATTTTTTCTTACACGAGGGTTAAACAGGGAATCTACACTGTTACACTAATTATACCTATTATTACATTGTATTACCAGGAAAGAAGATCTTGAGAAGCGGCTTCTTGATCTATCAGAACATTACAATGAATCGCTTCAAAACGTAAAAGAAGAATTGCATGCCAACGTTACAAAAATTGTTTCAACAGAAAAGAAATTCGAACTAGAAAAAGAAGAGAGGAATGAATTGGAGACAAAGTTGGAATCTCTTTGTGCTCAACTACTCAAATCGGAGTTACGTTACAAAGATGTAATAAAAGAACTGCAGGAAAAAGAATCGCAGCTGAGTGAGTAGTAAAACTAAAGTACCTATCGGCCTGGACAACTAGCAGAGCTAAAAATATTATATCATAGTTACTTATTAGACAATACATTTTAAATTGATATTCACAGATAACGCTATGACTTATCAAAGTGAGTTGGAAACCACCAAGCGTGGACTATCTATTGCGAATATTGAAATTGAAGAATACAGAAATCGCTTGGTGAAACAAACTGACACTATAAGAGAAATAGAGGTACTTGCTCGATGACACAAGAACTGCTTGTTGTTTGTTTTTCATTGCATTTAAAGACAATGGATCTAATGGATCATGTTCAATGATCGGAACTCGTATGCGTGTCAGTCAGTGTTAATTTACAATATTGTTAAACGTATAATTTATTCATTATTTTTCAGAAAGATTTTAAAGAAACTATTAATTTGGAAGTTAAATTGAAACATGATCTCAGCATCAAAGAGGAGTATATTCTAGAACTTGAAAAGAAACAAGTTCTTTTAGAGCAGCAGCTACAAGAAAGGTATTGTTAATAAATAATAAATATTATTATCTAATAAATAAATTCGTAAACTTCGCGTGTCTGTACATTGAAGATATTTGCAAAACAAAATTGAGGGGTCTAAGGATAAGCAGCAGAACACATTTCCATCATTTTTGAAATTTTTGTCTGTTTGTCTGTTTATCTGTTTGTCTGTGAGTTTGTGCACGCATCACTTAAAAACTACTGATCGGACTTTGATGGACTTTTCACATGGGGCTTAATTTGGTATAACATATAGGCTTTATTTGTGCTCCTGCAGTGGGGACAAAAATAACCTGATGATGATGATGCAACTTTAACTTTATTTTGAAAGTTGAACTTTATTTCATTGCAATCGGTGCAGTCAATCAAAAGTTATGCGAATTTATAGTTTCCGAAAACTCGCATATACTGCGAAAAATGTAGGGTGTAAATGTTCGACTGAATTCGTGAGCGGTAGCGGGAGCGGGTATGGTACCAGTGTAATTTGAGTGTTTGAAAATTCGCATAACTTTTGACTGAGTTACCCGATTACGATGAATTAGTGGTATACGTATGCAACAAAGTAATGTTGGTCGCAATTTGGATTGCGATGGATTAGTTACGAGGACTACATCTGGAGAGACGAGGGAAAGAGGTTTTGAGGGGAGGATTGAGGGGAGGGTTGAGGGGAGAATTGAGGATCTGGACCTGGACTTGGACCAGGACCAGGACCTGGACCTGGACCTGGACCTGGACCAGGACCTGGACCTGGACCTGGACCTGGACCTGGACCTGGACCTGGACCTGGACCTGGACCTGGACCTGGACCTGGACCTGGACCTGGACCTGGACCTGGACCTGGACCTGGACCTGGACCTGGACCTGGACCTGGACCTGGACCTGGACCTGGACCTGGACCTGGGTGGGATAGGGAGCGGAAGTGGGAATGGGAGCGGATCCTGTAGTTCTGTAGAGCGGAGCCGCGGGCACAGATAGTATTTAATATATCTATATACTTATAATATTATAAAGAGGTCAAGTTTGTGGTCAAGGTGAGGACGAGCGAAAAGTGGGCGAAGGAAAGCCCGTTGACGAAATTAGATTGCGCAAAGTGGCGTTACATCGTCTCTGCTTACCCCTTTGGGACCAAAGCGTGAACATTATGTATGTGTGTATGTATGTAATCATAATAAATATTATTAGATTAAACGTATATGAGTACATTCCTTAACTGTCGTTATATTTTACACACTTGTTTTTCATATTGTTACAGCGAATCCAAGATGAGATCTTATGAGGAGCAACTGACATCTCTTAAAAACCACATAGGAGAATTGCAACAAGAATTTGGAAAATTTGAAAATATACATGAACTACATGAAATGGTAATATACACATACAGAGTGGTAGCAAAATATCTATAGTGACACCAGTGCCCGTCTAGAGCACTCAGTATTAGATACTAAACTTTTGTATGGTGATATTTTTCATAAAGAAGTCATCCTTCTCAAACTACATATTAAACCGCTTGGAAATTTATTTTGTACAAGTAGAAAAACAAAGACTGAACACAGTAAAACGTCGTATGTAGGGTGTATGTATTATTTAACTGAACTTAATTTGAGTTATCAGATAAATCAGCAACGCGCAAAACTGCTAGAAGCAACACGGCAGAATGGTGAATTGGCAGAAGCACTCCAAAATAAAGATAGTAAAATGAATCGCAATATTGAAAGTCTCACCGAACAAGAACAGCTTCTAGAACAAAAGGATGGCATAATAAAGATGTTATCGGAGAAAGAGGAAGAACAAGCAAAGATTATAAAACTACTGAGGAATAATTTGGAAATGAGGGCAAAAGCAGACAACGATGTAAGAATAGTCATTTCTGTTTTGTTAAACAAAAAAGTGAACACAATCTTATTAAAATACATAATATTTATTACAGATCTCTCAACAACTGTCTAAAAAGAATGACGAAATTGATACTCTAGTTAATAATGTGAAAACCAGGAAGCTTCAAATATCTGAACTGGAAAAAATAGTTCTTACATTAGAAGATCAATTACGAAAACTTAATTTACAGAAAAAAAAATATCTAGAAAAAAATATTTTATTACAAAAGACTATTTCTGAATATGAAAGCTATCATATGGAGAGCAAACGTAGTATCGAAGGCCCAGCTGAAAATTTGGATAACTTAATTAAAATTCTCGAAGATGAGCTAGGTTCTCCATTCGATCCGCAACTAAACAGTTTAAGAGAACCAAAGAAACACAATGATCGCGTCAAACGTGATAAATTCGATTACCATGAAAGGAATGCCAGTCCAACGTATCAAACGGAACATGAAAAAATGCCAACAAAAATAGTAATGGGCAATTTCGTTAAGAAAACGTACATATCTACTAACGATGAACAATACAAAGGAGACAACCTTGACCGCAAAAAAGCTATCACGAATATAGATACGCAGAAATGGATACCCGCTCCTGAGCCGGGCATTAATCTGTACGCAGCTTTACCACCAATGAAGGACAACTGCCAGTCGTTCAAAGGAATGCTCCCACGAGCGAATTCCAAAGATCAACACTTCACGCGGAATTTGCAATTCCTTATGTCTAATCAACTGAGGGAAGAAAAAAAGTGTAAAATGTTTAAATTCGCTGACCATAAGCTTTGAGTTGTGACCACCTTGTGTAGTTATTGTTCTAAATTGTGTATTTTATCTATTTGTGGCATGTCGTCGAGAAATTTAAATATATATCGTTGAGAAATATAAAAATACATCAAATTTAAAACGGATGTCGAATTTTTGTTGTTTAGACGGTGTGTCGTGTAAAGTATCTAAATCTAGAGTTAGATTCAAAACTTTACTGCTTTTACAACTTGTATGGTCGTATCAATGAAACAAAAAATTAAGCGACTATATTAATGGCATTTTATTCACAAATATGCTGTATTATATTTTATAACATTGTTGATAAAAGCGTTTTTATCTATAACAAAAAATATCTTGGATCTGAAAAAGAAACAATTATAGGTTAAGGGTGATAAATAGAGATCAAAAGACGTCTCTCAAAAATCTCAAATATTTATAATTGTACGACTAGTGATATGATGTCTAAATAAATTTAACAGTATCATTATGTAGAAAAAAACATGCGTTATAAGTACAGAAGAAAACATTGTAAATACCAAACTAGGCTTGACCATCATGTTACGCGAAGGTTCTGACGCTGACGAGGAGTGCGCGCGAATGATTTCCCTCTCGAGCATGGCCCTGCGGCGTTCGAGCTGCGTGCGTACGCGCCCCTCGCGCTCCAGCTGGAGGCTCTGCGACAGCACTGCACTCTCGAGCCGCAGCACGCGCGCGCGCTCCGCTCGTAATGCTGTCCACGTGTCCGCCGCAGTCGCACACACTGACGATAGCGACCGAGATATCTGTACCAAATATTTTTCCTAAAGTTGCAGTGGTAGTTTGAAGTAAAAAATATATTTAAAACCTTAATTAGCGTAACAATCAAAAAGGAAGTATCTACAGTAAACTCGCTCAAAAGGTTTGATTACACGTAGAATACTATGAATCTTCTAACTAAAAAGTTACAGAAAAAATTGACATATTTGTGATCAAAGTCGATCCTTACAACACCTACACATAAACACTATCGTCATTTGATTTATTAGATCCTGATATACGAGTAATAGACTTTGAAACCCGAAAGTTCCTTCAGAATCGTCATTCAACCTACGAGGGATACACAAAAAATTACAGGAATAAAGAAAACAAAATATTAAGAACAAATGGACGGCAACGTTATATTACTTTTCAAACTCTACCACCTCGTCGGCCTAGTGACATGGTCATTGTACTCAAGTGCCAGAGGTCGTAAGTTCGAGTCCCACCGGGGGACAGACAACTTTGTACAAGTTGGTCTTGGTCTGGATGTTATATTTGTACTTTGTCGTATCCTTGTTTAATTCCCGTTACACAGGGGAAAATCCTAGTTTGGGATATATTGATTGATACATAATAATATATATGTATGTGTGTATATATTTATTTACGGATTGTAAAACACTTTTCTATTAATTCGAACCCGTTATGAAACATTTATTCCAAAATTTATCACTCTGAAGTAAAGATAGTCAAAATGGGAGGCTTAGAGGAGTTGACTGCTTCTTTCGGCGACTGGAATCGTTGATCTCAACGTTTATCCTTGATTCTGGAGAATGTAAAAGAATCATAGGGCTTGGTTAAGGGCTGTACAGCGGATTCTCAATCAATTCATGGTTTGCTCCTCCAAACGATTTTGTTTACCGAGCTGTTTAACAGTTTGCATTGTTTTGTCGGGTATATTCGTTGTCCCCACCTCTGACTTCCCTGGTATAGACAATTACAAGTGACGGTAGCTGCTTTTTGCTCTTCAGACAGCAACTGCGAAATCTTGCTAGATTGTATGTAGGTATCCGACTCATTTCAATGCCCTAAGATGTCTAAATATCGCGATGTATCACATGGCGATTTTACTTAGTCAGATCACGCACACCATCAACGTTTTCTTGGGTGACTGCAGTTTTTGGACGGCCTTCACGAGGAACGTCATTAAAGTTGACACGGCCACGCTGAAATTACGAGAATCAGCGATATATTGTACCTAGTTTTTATGGTGCTTCATCACCAAAAGCAGGAGTCATTCGATTACCACACTGGACCAAACATTTCCAAAATGTTTGGTCCAGCCCTTAGTATGATAAGTAGCAAACTACTTTGCTGTCGGCTCAAAGCTCCTAATTTTGTACATACCTCAGCATGTGCAACCTCGTCCATGGGTGGTGGGTCAGTGCGTCCGTCGAGCAGCGCGGCGAGGTTGCGCCGCGCTCGAGTGACGCGCGCGAACACGTCCGCGGCGCGCTCGTGCCGCTCCAACATGAGCGCGCGCGACGCCGCCGCGGTCACCAGCGCCGTACGCTCGCGACTCAGCGTCTCCACTTGCATGTGTAACTCCAGTAACTGCCACAACATGCTTTTTAGATATGAAAATGGCTGCGGGGCTTGAAATGCCAATTTGAAATACCGGTTATCCTGATACCGGTACCGTGCCAAGGTGTACCGTACCTATGTGTAATACCTCTACTTTTACCGGTATCAGGTAACCGACTTCTTATGGCGGCTCCACATTAGTGCCGTGAAGCTCCGTAAACAGGCGTGAACGAAAATGTGGACGGTTTTCACGGGGTTCACGCGTGTTCACGCCTGTTCCCCGATCAGAGTCGGTATTTAATCCCGCGACAAAGGTTCGCGCCCTCTTCGCGCGGCGTTCACGCATAAACATCCACATTCACGGCCCCGTGCTAGTTTACTCTGGACTACAAAGGGGTACGGACTTGTGCAGTCGCTGCGCGCGCGATATAATAAAGTCGCGCGTGAACGTTTGGAATAACGAAACTGAAAATGGTCTTTTTTAGAACATTACCATTATGAAAATGTACTGTCAAAGTTATTGCAGCAGCAGCTTCTACGTCCATTTCGCGGCAGGTTTCACGAACGATTGTGAGCATCCCATGAATGTGGAGGGCACGACTTGTGCCGTGAATTTATGGCGTGAATTCGCGCGTGAATTCACGGCACTAATGTGGAGCCGCCATTACGTAAGTATAAGCGAGAGTCGACTCCGCGAGCGCCGGAGCGCGCACTTTCGTTGCGGAGTATTGACGGTATTGAGCGTAGCTAGTATGGCGCGTGGCCGTTGCACAACGTGGCAACGTGTCCCGCAAGGGAACCGCTAATAAGTACCGGTACTTTTCGGCCAATGCACCGGTTCTCGTTAAACACCGTATTCAGGTACCTGTCAGGTATAAAGTATAAAACACATGTTCTGTACCGGTATCAAGTCCTGATTCTTGCTTTGTTGAACCCATTTTCCTAATTATCTGTAACCTGCGATATGTTTATGAATGTTTGCCTGCAGTACAAGCCTACATTTTCAGCTAAACATACAACTAGGAGTTTCAATGCTCGTATTGCCTTACCTATAACGATTAGGTATTACTTTTGCTTAGGTTATAGTAGGTACTAGAAGTCGCAAAGGGGTCGAGCCCATATGAAATGCCACGGTAGCCGGAAGGAAAAGTTACCTCGGTTTGAAGCTCTTGATAAGGAATTTCTTTCGAGTAACAATCATAATTCCGCAATCGTTTTACTTCGAGTCGTAGCGAAGCCAACTGATTTTCATATTGAGTCATACTTTGTTCCCTGATAACAAAAATATTACATAATTTGTTATAACGAGCAATTCGCTGATACCATAAAAAAACCCATATAAAGTATACATACATTAATTTTTCGTTTTCCTTTTGTTCTTCAATTATGTGTTGAAGTTTCATAATTTTCTGCTCTCTTTCTAGCAACTCTGCAGCCATTTTGTCCTGTAACCTATCAGCTCCATCTGCCTGAAAATGTATTTGATATTATTGGAATTTCACAAATCTATCAACAATAATATTGCATACTCTTTATTTTAATATTAATAGTTACTGCAATCCTAGATAAAGAATTCAAGAAACTGTCTTTGTCAGCTCGACTTAGGCGCAGCTCTTCCTCCGCTCGTGACAATGCCAATCGAGTTACTTGAAGCTCTTTCCATATTTCGGTCTCTCGGTCCGAAGGTTCGCTCTCTGTAAGGATACATAATTTCATACGTTATACAATTAATTATCTTCATAAGATTACCTAAAATGCCTTCTTAGTGTTACTGCGTTAGATATGACTTTACCTTTTGAAGGTACATATTCCAAACAACGCCTGCGTTCCATGTCTACAAGTCGACCTGAACGCTCACGTAAACTATGTAATGATTCTTCCATCTCCTTCACCCGACTTTCCAGTTCCAAAACTTTGATCTCTGCAGCCTCCTTCCTCTTCTCCTGGTAAAAGTAAAGGCTATATTCGTCACAGTAGAAGTATATTTGAAGTCAAGGATAACATGTCAGGAACGATTACAATATAAACCGGATTCTGATAATACTTGAGACAGAACGGCACCTGTTCTGCTACCTTCGCCTGGAGCAATTCGGCACGCGTCCGCTGATCCAGCTCACGATTCTCTGCTGCCTTCTCAGCCAACTCTGCTTGTTCACGCAACTCCTTCACCCTGATATCACAAATACGTTGTAAGCCCGAGACTTCAAATCAACGAGATCAATAACAAAATCTCGTATAATAAGAAATAAAATATTTTATTACAGGCATAAAAATACCCATACCTATAGCAATTATTAAGTATTCTATGTCTATAGCCTTTATAGACAGAAAATGGCTACTTTTAGTATAAACTGATTTACCTAAGTTCAAGAGCATCACGCTGGCGAGACAAAGCTTCAATGGTAACTTCTCCCGTCTTCGATACTTCTATGAGCTTTTTAGAGCGAGCGTCGTAGCTCGTCTCACGGTGACGATACTGCAAGTGTAATTGATATTTTTAACCGACTTCAAAAAAGGAGGAGGTTCTCAATTCGACAGTATGTTTTTTTTATTATTTAACTAGCTGTGCCCGCGGCTCCGCTCGGGTGAACTACAGAATCCGCTCCCATTCCCGCTCCGCCTCCGCCTCCGCCTCAGCCACTCCCATTCCCATTCCCATTTCCATACCCCATTCCCATTCCCATTCCCATTCCCACTCCCATTCCCACTACCAGCTCCAAATGTAGTCCAAACTCGTCGCAATCTGAATAGTACGGAAATTATGTGCAATATATTACATACTAAGCTTACTTAATAATGTATTTGAAAACTAAAAATGTCCATAACTTTTGATTGAGTAAACCGATTGCGATGAAATAAAGACGAAATGTTAAGTTAAGCCCCATGTTTCTGTGAATAGTCCAAAATTCGTTCAGTAGTTTTAAGTGATGCGTGCACAAACTCACAAACAAACAGATAAACAGACAAAAATTTCAAAAATTATCGAAATGTGTTCTTTTGCTTATACTTAGACGCCCCAATATTTTTTTGCAAATATCTTCAATATACAGACACGCGAAGTTTACGATTTTATTTATTAGATTAGATACGCGTTTGTAGAGTCAATAGTGTAAAAGAACTGGTTGTTGTTAACTAAAATTTGGTGCGATTGATATATTTAATGTAGTTCACTAAGAGCAAAAACTGTCTTAAGACTCAAATTAGCCATCAGTTGTCTTCTCTAACAGCTAATAATTTATCAAGAAATCGATCCGCCAGTATCGGATCCTGTATGTAGATTAGATTGTCACAACTTCACTGTGCGATGAGAATTGTCGAGTTGTTTTACGAGTTGCTCGAGGTCTTTGTGCTTGCGCCGTGCTGCCTCGAGCTCGGCCTTCGTATCCTTGAGCTGTCTCTCCAGGGTCGCGATACGGGCCCGTGCCACTCGCAGCATGCTCTCAGCAGCCGATACTACATCTTTCAACGATTCACGGGCGGCGCGTTCTTTTGTTAATTCTTCAAACACTGCCTGGATGGGCAAGGAAATGTAACAGTTTAGGTTTAACACATTTTGGTAAGATGTGGTGACGTATGCCTTTAATTTGATATGTGTAATAAATATTTTGTCAATAGAGATTGGTTCTGCTACAGTCTATATTTAATGTTTATCTAACATTAATTATAAGAATCCCTATTATTTACCTATTAATATTATTCTCCGCAAAAGATGAATGTATAAAGTAATTATAACTAGTGTTACAAGAGACCTGGTAACTTGAATTTGATTCAATCGGCACTGCTCCTGATTCCTGCAATGGTTGACAGTCGCAGTCTTTCTTCGTGTTCTCCTCCAGTTTATGTTGAAATATCTGGTTCTCTTTTTGTAAACGTTCCGTCTTTTTCACCAGTGCTTCACGGTCCAACCAAGGTATTCTAAATTACACATTGAAATATAAAAATAGGGTAAAAAAATCACAAAATCAATCCAATAACTGGTTGTGTGGTAAATCTTAAATAGTTATATAGCTTACTAGCTGTGCCCGCGGCTCCGCTCGCGTAAACTACAGAATCCGCCCCCGCTCCCACTTCCGCTCCCGTTCTCTTCCCACTTCTACTTCCACTCCCACTCAGACTCGAGACTCTCAATATCCCAATCCCAACCCCATCCCTATCCCCAAAAACTAAATTTCACTCAATCCCATACGCGCCGCGCCGTTCACCGCGCCGCGCCGGGGCCGTTGACTTCGGCCATATGATGAACATACTCTGTTCATCATATGGGCGAGGTCAACGGCCCCGGCGCTTTTGAAACTTCATAATGGACTCGATTCTGAAGGCACAATGTTAAAATTTGACAGCACTAAAACTGTTGCTATCCTTGTCACTCAGTATTATGAAGATAAAGACGAAACCAATCTTAGCGCTGTCAAATTTTAAATTTGTGCCTTCAGAATCGGGCCCAATCTATACTTATAATAAACTGTAACTGTTCTATGTCTGTACATGAGAGATATTTAAAAAAAAATGTATGAGGGGTCTTTATAGGGCCAATAGAAGCTAAAACATTTTTTTTTAGAATTTTTGTCTGTCTGTCTGTCTGTATATATGTTTGTTACCACATCACGCAAAACTACTGAATGAAATTTAATGCAGTTTTCACAGTTGTCTTGCTGGTGGTCTAACTTAAAATCTGGTACATGTTTCATCTTGATACGCCACTTAGAACCTGAGATATTAATAAAGTAAATTTTTCTAGAAGCCATTATATCGGATGATAATAAAACGACTGTTAATATTTCTTTCAGTAACTCAGTATCACATTTAGAAATCATTTTTGAAAAAAATATCTCTGAACATACTCTGTTCATCATATAGGCGAGGTCAACGGCCCCGGCGCGGCGCGGTGATGTGGTAAGAAACATATATACAGACAGACAGACAGACAAAAATTCTAAAAAAAAAATGTTTTAGCTTCTATTGGCCCTATAAAGACCCCTCATACATTTTTTTTTAATATCTCTCATGTACAGACATAGACCAGTTACAGTTTTATTATAAGTATAGATTATAAAGTTTCAAATAATTACATAATGCAACTTCTTGATAGATTAGCTAGTATGACCGCGGATCTGTGACCACTATTTCTGGTATTGTCGTTATGTCTGTTCGACTTTAGATTGAACTTATCAATACTTTTCTTTATGTACAATATAATCTGCATTTAGTTCTTTGAAAGTGTGTCATGCCCAAGATAGATCTTATTGCGTGTTCTATTAATTTCCGCAGCATTGCCCCATTAGTACCCATAAGACATTATACTATGGAAAAAGCGAAATACACAGAATTAACGACCTGCTTTTCCCCCAGGTATTTGACTTTATAAATAACATACCAGTAGGAGCTCCATTGTTTAGTAAGTTTCTCTGTACTATGTTTCTGACAAGTTATTTTATTATCTAGCTAATTCAACCACAAAAAATGTAACATTATTAGAATAGGCAATTCTATACAAGTTCCTCTACTGTTTGTGTTACCTTGCTCTATTGCTTGTAAATTAAAACTTCGTGGTTTTAATTTACTTTTTAGAATTAGAAATATATCAATAGCGAATATAGCCTAATCTACATCTGCACTGATTGAAGCACTTATGTCATTGATACATAGGAGAAAAAATAAGGTATCCAGTATCGATCCCTGCGGTACTCCATATTAAATATATTTTTCTTTTGAAATTGCATCGTTAGCGTACACAATTTGTTTATGTGATGACGAATATGATTTACAGAGCAAGAGATCCTTATTCGAGACACCATCATATTACAGTTTAGCAATAAGTATGTCACAGTAATCGAAAGCCTTTGAAAGGTCGCAAAAATGTCAAGTGTGAATTTTGGATATACTGATGAAGTAAAATTAACCATTTCTGATAGTCTATAAGTAGTTTCTGATATATGGTAGAGCGTCTCCACTTGGTCTACGTTGCCTAAATCCGAATTGATGTCTGTTTAGAATGGCATTTTTGTTTACATGTTTTATTAATCTGATTTACATAATTTACGCTATCTCTCCATAACATACTTGGCCAATTCTAATGAGTAGTTTATTTTTGCTTTCAAATTCTCTGCAGTTTCGGCCACCAATCTGTGCAGGCGTTCTGTTTCATTCTCGAACTCTGCATTTTTCGATTTCCACTCAAGGTTCTGAGAGATTAAAAGATAATAATTAAGAATATTATGTCGAAATAACCGACATATATGGTACAATTAACATCAAAAATCAAAGTCATCAACTGAAAAACTAATTACACCAAATAGTGTTGTTTAAAATAAATGAGTAATGCAATATGTATCTATTTCTTTATCGGCTATATCTGACAACGAGTAGTAGCTGATAAAATAATGGTAGTCTGAAACTATGAAAGAAAAGTAAACATGGGTTTACGGATCACATTAAAACTAGCCGCATAACATTCGGCTTATATTCGTAAACTCAACCAATTTGTATACTATGAAATGTTCAAAAGCTTGTTAGTAACGAAGTCTTAAACAAAGCACTGACTGTTTGGTAAGTTGCACGATCTGACCGATGCTTTCCACGTAATAGATTTAGCATATCGATACGACGCGCCATGAGCTCCGCGCCAACAGCCATTACATCTTCTGGGACGGGAACCAGCTGGGAATGCAGCTGTTGGAGTACCTGAGGTCCTGTAGCACGACATTTGTATTTATTTTACTTCATTAAGGAACCAATAGTGTAATAAGATTTTATGCACACAATGGTACATATCAAATTTTATAATATTAGGTTTACACATTTGACAAAAAGTGAAAAGCTGACTGA
Source organism: Esperia sulphurella (assembly GCA_947086405.1). Classification (NCBI taxonomy): domain Eukaryota; kingdom Metazoa; phylum Arthropoda; class Insecta; order Lepidoptera; family Oecophoridae; genus Esperia; species Esperia sulphurella. Next base: position 11,709,997 of record OX352262.1, on the reverse strand, counting down.
ATTAGGATTAATTCAAGAAGTACTTATCGATAACAGTAAAGAAACCAGTCAAGGAGCAAAAGGTGTGTGTGATATGTATATGCATGGTTATTTGAGATTAGGTAATCTGTAAGTTTAAATATTAAGTAAAACAATGTCGATAATAAACTAGGTAAATATGCGTGTATGTTTATGGCAAGTATGGGGTCTAGCTAGACCGAGACTACAATTATAATATCATTTAGGATCATAATTTTCTAATCCTGGGACCAACGAATGGATTAACGACACATTAATTGTTTTTGACTACGAATGCTTCTTGCATTTACCTGATACCGTCATTTATAATGTATTAACAGGTAACGGTATTCAGGTTACGAGTTTAAAACAAGAAGTTTTTCTAGAAGGTAAATTTGGGACTAGCTAGGTACTCATAAAATATGCCGTTTCGGTATCCAAAATCCATGATTAGGGTATAAGCCGATTAAGGTTATTATAGATAAAAAAGTACCAAACGAGCCGCTTATCTCCGAGTTCAACGGCATTTGAAGGTCGTCCCTGATCAGCAACAGCAGGTCATGTGCTGCCCAGCTGGTCACCGACAGAATGCGTACTTCGCCCACCGTGCCATCTGTTGATGCCCCTATGCGCGTCTCCATCTCTCTTAGGGCGGCATATTGTTCCAGCAGTACATTCTATTACAATGGTAATCATTTTAAACCAATCAATCATTGCAAATTTATTAAAAGGATAGCCTGACTGACTAATATAATGAAAATTAACAAAGACAATTATCTCAAAGGGCCCATTACGTAGGACTTTTTAACTTCCTTCGATTAATGGACTGAAATTTAGTAATAAAGTAGGGTAATATTTTTGGTTGACGTCAGACAGATTAGAAAACCAAGTATCTGGACCTGACGCACGAAATTACCGACAGGTGGGATTTGTCGTCGACCAAAATCGTCCTATAGTCCTGTCCGAGAACTGGTTAATTCCAACCAGCCTCGCTGACCACCTGAGACGTTTGGAACTCCGTGTGGGTTCGATTTCACACGGCGGCGGTGATGCAAAAGGAAGTACTCTGGACACCGCCCGGATAGTCCGCCGGTTTCTCTCAATGTCACTAGCATATATGTGTTTTGTCATTGGCATCTTAATATTTGTCAATATGTTCTTATATCCTATCAAGCATAGGACTATACAATAAATTATGACTTATCAAAACTTATCTTACTTGTTGAACCATCAAATTTTTCCTTAGCTTTACAAACTCTCTTTTCTTCGTAGCTAACGTTCGCATCATCTTAATTACCATGCATTGCGGTAATACACATTCTTTGTCTGCAATAAAAATATTCTTTTCTATTTAGGTAATATTCATCGCACGTAGCTTGATTTCAAGCATGACCTGCGGCAAAGTGTATGTATTTGATTAAAAAGGGATAACTTTGCCGTTTAAACAGATTAATTTAGAGGATGCAATATAATTAATAGATTAATAGATTCTTCATGTTTGTGCACGCATCACGTAAAAACTACTGACCACTGATACTGATATGTAAACATAGGGTTTAACTTGGATTAACAAAATATCTACCTATACTCTTTAGGTATATTTTTGCAAACAGCTCAAAAAATAAAAATATAAAGAAAGAAGTTAATAATTTTAACGTGTATGCCTGAAAGTACATTGAATGACTTGTTCCGTAGTACAACATTTCAAGCACAAATAAATTACTCTACGAACTTTTTCTTCATATTCGTTCACACGCAACAACAAGCCGCAAATAAATTACTTCTATTAACTCTCAGATTAAGCATTAACTATAACTTAAGTTCTAAAATTTAAAAAAGATAATTTTTTCTACATATTTTTTTTAAATCTATCATATCTTAGCAAAAAAAAACTAGCAGATATGCTCGTAGTATGACTACTAATCTTTTTTTTTAATTCCATGGAGTGTGTCAGTAGTTACTTTATCCTCACTTTTATTTGAATGCGCCTTGTACATACGTAACTAAGATTAAAATACGAGTTTTATACATTAAGCTGCAAAACATAACTCTGAAATATTAGTCCAATAGATCAAAATTAGTCGAAAGTGGCAGGACTTTTTACAACTTTATTACAGTTACAGAAGTGAAATAGTTAATTACCTTGCTCCGTATGGGTATGATTTTGAAACTGTAACGGATTTATTGAGTCTGGAGCTGATGCGCTTTCTTGAGCATAGTGCAACGACTTTTTGAAGGATTGCTAAAATTAATGTTTTTATTATTAATTTTTATATACAAAATACCTACCTACCGAATGAATATAAAGGTTAGAATAAAGAAATGGTTGAAAAAATTCATAGGTGTAGCTGAATTTTGTTGCTGCTACTAGGTATCTGGTCCTTTGTGACTTTCGCCGAGTATGGGTTAATAATAATAATTAAAATTATGTTTAAAATCGTTCTTAAACTTACTTTGGAAGGAGATAAGCTTTGACATCTTCGCGACTCAGCTATATTGGATTTTCTTGGGGCAGGGCTCTGAGACAGACGAATTGAATGACGTAAAAAATGGTTTGATAGGTAATTTCACAAGAGCTGGCACGAATGGAATAAACGAAAGTAATGTTTATGAGTTTTTCAAAACTTTAATTTCATACAGGTAGGTTCTCATTTCAGATAGGTTTCTCGATAATAATTAGGCATCATTCGACATGAGTTTATTATTACTCTTCTTTTCCTTTTTAGGGTTCCGTAACCAAATGGCAAAAAACGGAACCCTTATGGATTCGTCATGTCTGTCTGTCTGTCCGTCCGTATGTCACAGCCACTTTATTCCGAAACTATAAGAACTCTACTGTTGAAACTTGGTAAGTAGATGTATTCTGTGAACCGCATTAAGATTTTCACACAAAAATAGAAAAAAAAAACAATAATTTTTGGGGGTTCCACAATACTATTACTAAAACATCGATCAAAGTTACAACGAACTACAATAACTTTTATATTATGTTACTTGCTGCTACGGAACCCTTCATGGGCGAGTCCGACTCGCACTTGGCCGCTTTTTTTAAGAATATTATACTTCAACTCGTATATTTATACCAAACTAGGAATACCTATAGGTAGTAGGGGAATAAGCCAAGGACATGAAAATTTACAAATACAACACCCAGGCCACCAACTTCTAGAAAATTATCTTCCAGTTGAAATAAAACCTACACTCTGACGTTTGAGGCACGCACCACTAAGTCATCGAAGTGGTTACATCAACGTGAAACAGTTCATGGAAATCAAAGTCTGTGCCAGTAACTTACATACAATTTGCATTCCCAAACGTCACGATGAAAATAAAACGACTCATGATTTAGGTTTAACGCACTCAAGGTTCTCAGAACAAGGAGGCTTTATTTAGTAGGCTTATAATTTTACTTTAAACTAGCTGTGCCCGCGGCTCCGCTCACGTGAACTACAGAATCCGCTCCCATTCCCCCTCCGGCTCCCGCTCCCGCTTGCACCGCCTCCGCCTCCGCCTCGCCTCCGCCTCCGCGAGGCGAATTCTGTAGTTCACGCGAGCGGAGCCGCGGGAACAGCTAGTGTGCAATATATTGCATACTAACCTTACCTACTAATGTATTTGAAAACTAAAAATGTCCATAACTTTTGATTAAGTAAACCGATTGCGATGAAATAAAGACTAAATGTTAAGTTAAGTTATGCCTCATGTTTCTGTGAAAAGTCCATCAAAATCCGTTCAGTAGATTTTAAGTGATGCGTGCACAAACTCACAGACAAACAGACAAAAATTTCAAAAACTATCGAAATGTGTTCTGTTGCTTATCCTTAGAAGCCCCAATTTTTTTATGCAAATATCTTAAATGTACAGACACGCGAAGTTTACGAATGCTTTAATATACAATACTAGCCTTTTCGTCGGTATGGAAATAAAATCGAAACACCGAGATACATTAAGGTTATAAGATAACCATCTTTTTATCATTTTGAATAACAGAATATTCTTTAGGAACTCTAGAACTAATAGTAGGTATGTCCTGCATACCTTTGGGCTCTGAGGAATAGGGCTGGCTGAGTGCGATCTTCTGTTTCCAGACTGGGGTCGGACTACTCGTTTTCTTGTATTCGCAAAATCTTTGTCTGAAAATACAATCAAACTTTCCAAATCGTACCCTTGGCAGAATACCTTCTTTCGTATAATGAGTATGAAAGATACGACTGTCTTCTACCGAGGAGGAGCTTTTATCGTTGTAAGCATTTGCCACACCAAATATGAAGCGTTTTTTACATGTTTTTTGTGTGTGTTATTGTTATAGATGGATATAGGTTATTATTCACCCCCGTAAAACAATAAATTCCAAATCCAGGGTAACGAGTTTTATATGTTCTATGCTTAACGAATTTGATAAGCCCAATGTTACTTTACAATATTTAATAGGTATTAGCTGTTTATGTATTATGCTATATCAAGGTAACTTCACTGATTAAATTCAAGGTTAGGAACAATTGAGATACACTGAAGATATTTTTATTTGGCGAATATTAAAGTATTAAAGATTAGGACTCATTTAAAAATTTCTTACTCAAATGGTCCGAATGAAACCCGATTAGCATAGAATACTTAATAATTACTATGGCCTTGTCTTACCACTATATCTGTCATTCAGTCTGTCTGTCAAAACTACGAACTGATGTTTTCACAATGTATTCTTTTTCCCGTGGAAACCAGCAACCTGAACCCCGCACCAAAAACTTCAAGTCAGCTCTGTCTTAGTTGTATAGACGCATCAAAAAGAACAAACGTACAAATTTTAAAATGTATGGTAGTAAAGTTATCGTAAAGACTAACTTTTTTAGGTTCAGTTGTGTATTTAATTTGTACTTACATCAACATAATATGTTGTATTTAAGTTGTATGGTAGTATTTAAGTTGACTTACACCCATTCCCACGGGAAAAAGTTATAAATCATAATTATGAAGAGAGAATAGCCATAGGTCAATGCATAACTGTAACTTCATAAAGCATATTAAGGAAGGGTGCGGCTGGTTAGGATTTACGAAATACCATATTCCCGAAAAAACAAGAATAAAACAGAGATTTAGTCTACTCAAGGATATAAATAATAACAATGGAAGTTAATTATAGAAGGTAACTACGAAGACTAGAATAAAGTTCTATGAATACATTTATTTATTTTGCTACACTGCAAATAGTAAATTTAAAATTGATGTAATATTTCCATACCTGTGTTCATTTTTTTTCCTTTTTGTATTTTTCTAAATAAAAACAAATATAAAATTAATAAAAATGCGTTTTTGAATGGTACTGACACATTTTTCTCCTCTGAGCGCAAAAGACACATCACACGTGGTTTGTGTAAGCATAAAATCTCCTTACTTATTTATAACTCTTTACCAAAGAAGGCTATAAATTCTTCTAACCTTTTCTGACATAAAAATATATGTAATAATCTTATAATCGTACAATCGACATTTATCACCGAGAAATGGTAAGTGCTTCGTCCTTGTAACGCGTAATGTCTATTAACACTGAACTGGACGTAGACGTATCTGATGAGAGGGTACTACTGCCTTACTATGCTCGAAGATGTACGGCCCATACCACAGAACAGAAACTCCTGTGTGTCACGTCACGTAACAGTGACAAAGCCCGAGTGATCCAGCTGGTCTGCTATCTGATCGTTTGGGATTAGTGCACTATGGGGCACAAGAAAGTTGTAGAAGCTGTAAACAGAATAGAACATCTGGACAGGGAATCGTTTGATGGGTCCGGTCACGGTTCACTTATAAGGTGGTTACCCGGTGGTGACCCGGGACACCACTGCCGATGAGGTGAACGCCTGCCTCAAGCACTCTTTACTAAAAGCAAAGCACCTTACGCATTATATATGTTTCGAACTTGGTGACAACTCACACGCTCAAGTGTTTTCAGACATACTCCTCAAAATCGGACAGGGGCGATTACCGAACACCAATGGACTGGTTGAGTATGCAAAATATTGAGCTCTCTGAGGGGAGGAAGGAGAGAGGAAAGGGATAGGGGAAATGGGGGGAAGGGGAGAGGGTAGGGAAAGGGGAAATAGGTGGGCAGTGGGAGGGCTGAGAAGAGGAATGTGGGTAGAGGGTTGGAGGAAGGAGAGGGGGGGTGTAGAGGAAGTGTAGGGTAAAGGGGAGGTCGAAAAAGAGGGGTAGAGGAGGGGAACGAGAAGGTGAGGGGGAAGAGGAGGAGTAAAGGCATATGCCATTGCGATAAAATATTTAACATACAGAGAAAAATACTTAACTTCCTGCAAAACATTTTCATGTTATTCATAATAATCTCTTATGTTAATTTATCCACGCGGACGAAGTTGCGGGCAACAGCTAGTTCACAAATAAACCTAATATTAGTACAATACGGAAGAGGAACTGAACCTTGATATAGCTATTGAAAAATTGCGATAGTAGGTATTATCAAAAATCCTTGCGAAATTATTGCTAAGTGGGTCAAGACCAAAGATAACTTTTTCATCAAATTAACTGATAATAGGTACCTAGCTGTTAAATAATAGTAATAAAGTAACCTACATACACATTAATCCTTAGGGTGCTGTTAAAAAAAACCGTTGTTATTCTCAGATCCATAGGGTCGGCAGCGTCTATAGGTACTATGCAGCAAACTAGGGATTTTTATGGAATTTCCGTCAAGCCATCAACAAAACGAAAACACTTGGTATAGGAACTCAGATGCTAGTCAGGGTAGGTACTTTATAACTAGGAGCGGGGCGGTTCACTGCATGAGGTCATGACAATATAAATTTTATGTTGATTTAAAAAAAAATCTGGTGTTATCGTCGCTGTTTAGGAAAAGTTGCTGAAGCGCCAAGGTAGGATAAACAGACAAGGTAGAGAATTTAAAATATATATCTTTACCTAAAAGAAAAACCATGTTTTATATATTTTTATCTAAATATCCGATTTTGATAAAATAAATTGTTGTTTATAAATATTTAATAATGGCACATTATTAATCATTTAATTCTTTGTTTTAGGTAAAAATGTATATTTTAAATTCTCTGCCGTAAAAACCTACCTTGGCGCTTCAGCAACTTTTCCTAAACAGCGACGATATGACCTGCATTTTTTAAATAATTCATAGCAGATTAAAAAATCTCTGTGACTTCCCGTGTTTGATGTTACTAGGTCCAGGTGTAGCTTTGGTAAATTGATTAATTTGACATTCATACTTTTGGCGGAAAACTACGTGCCTTTAAAGTTCATATAGGGTCCAGTTAATTCTAAGGCATACTACTCAGTTGACGAATTCCTGAATGATGTTATGACTTATATTACTTGACATGTTTTTTTGAATAGACATTTATGACATTATTTATTAATTATAGTTAAAAGCATTTTTGACTTGTAATCTTTTGTTACCAATAAATATGATTATGTTTATAAGAGCCGGCACAAACACCTATACTGTGTTACACATGCGAATGAGTGAGACAAAGTGTATTTCATAATGCATACACAATGAGGATCAACGAGTATTTTTGTTTTAAATGTAGTATTGTAGTACATTAAAAATCCTAAACATCGGTGTAATTATTTTTGTCCTACGACCAAAAATGCGCTCACAGCAATCAAATGAATGTAATAACCATCTGGCTACCCCGCGCGGAGAAAGTGACGTCATAATATCCGATTGGATCGCGCGCGCCGTCCGCCACCATCAGTTTATCGTTAGTTTCGTTAGGGGTCTGTTTATGCTTGTTATTTGCATTGAAAAGTGTCTACTTGACTATTTAATTATGTATAAATATTGTGTAGTCCCAGCAAGTACGAAAACTTCAGTCAAAACGCTAGAATAACTATTTGTTTACGTGCGAAAAGATTCGCGACTGTGTAAAAAATTGTATTTCAGTTTAAAATAAACGACCTAACTCCACATTAGAGAAATTTAATCAACATCAAGACTACTACAACAACTTAATTCAAATACTTCTCTTCTGCACCCTTCCCGCTACAGGCTTAAAATTCGGTTTTAGAACTTAGCCTTTTTTTTGCCGCGAGGAATGTCATTATATGACCCCACTTTTATGATGGAGTAGTATTAGCGTTGGATAGAGGGTATTATGACTTTCGGATGAACCATTTCTGCGCCTTACTTGACCTTCTAAAAAGACACAAAAATCCTGGCCGGTACCTATTTCAGCCTATAGCGAACAGGGGAGGGGGCGCAGAAAACAAATGTATTTAACAAAAGTTGTTGGTAATAACGCTCTCTATCAAATGTCATTATAAAGTAGGGTGTTATAATAACATCAGTCGCGGCTTTTTAAAACGATAAGAGCTTTCTAGAACTTTTTATGTACATTATATTGAAAGGTCTAGAATGTTCTGGAAGGTCATGAATGGTGATAAGTTCTAGAACAACACCTTCTAGATACTTCCATCACCTTCCATGGCCTTCCAGAATATTCTAGAACTTTTAATATGATGTACATAAAAAGTTCTAGAAGATTCGAGATGCTTTCAGAATTTTCTCGAACTTTCCATACTGGTCCGTAGCACACCTAAATTATATTTCTAGATTATTCTATAATGTTGAACTATTAGTTACGGTTTATGTTCACATGACCATGACAATGTGTGCTTAATGGACTAGTTTGGAAAGTTCGAGAAAAATCTGGAAGTGTTAGAATATTCTAGAACTTTTAGGTACAGCATAATGAAGGGTCTAGAATATTCTGTAAGATCATGGAAGATGATGAAAGGATCTAGAAGGTGTTGTTCTAGAACCTTCCATGACTGGTTTACCGTGAGTAGGTTTTTACGCAAGTGAAAATCCTACTTGTAGGCGGGGCAAGTATACCGTCGAACCGGGCGTATAAGAGTAGGTACGTATTTATCGCGATAGGGACGTACCAGTGATGGGGTCTTGGTACTACACCTGTACCGGGCAAGACTTCTGCCTGTGTCTCTGGAAAGTCAAGTAGAGGGTGCAGAAAAAAATGTATGAAAACAAAAGTTGGTGGCCATGATTCTCCAGTTTTTGTTGGCATTTAATATCTAATGCCATCAAAAACTGGAGTGTTATAAGTAATGACACATCTTGCGGCCAGAACAATGCTTTAAGTTTAAGATAATATATTACTAGGTACTTTAGTCTAAAAATCTAATTTCAGCCAGTAGCGGGCAGGGGAATAAATGATTTTCAAACAGTTGCTGACCACGATGCCCTCTATCGAATGCTATCAAAAAAGTGTGATGTTGTAATGACATAGCGGCGAGTAATATTTTAAAGAAGTATGGGAGGGAGAAGGGGTGGGAAATGGAGGTATGGGAGCGGGACATACATGAAATTTAAAGAGAGAACGGAAAATAGTGCATTTTGGGAGGCGGCGAGCGAGCGGAACGGAGATCGTGACGTCACGCGTATCCGTGGCGTACTAGCGTTCGTGACTGGAGCGGCTTATGTTTAATACTCAATAACTCTGTAGCTACTGGTCCGATTTGGAATTTAAAAAGACAAATAATTAGCAAGTCATAATAAACGCCGTACATTACAGATTTAACGAATATTCTGTAGCTTTACTAATCCTCATTTGACTTCTTGGAGTCTATTCACAGACACTATACATTCTGAGTTCATGATGCTCCAGCTCATTTTGCGAGGAGAACAAGTTAAGTAAGTATGTACTTTGTTATATTTCATGGTAAGTAAACAAGGGAAACAATTCAGATTTGTATCTTATTTATAGCCTTAAAAGTATTTCTAAGTTATACTTGAAAATAAATGGGGATTATAAATGTTAGGTAGTATCGGAATATTATCTTTGACCTAATTACGAAAAGTGTGTACTTGAGAAGACGGTGGTAAACAATTAATTGAATTGTTGAGTAATGTACGTAATCTTAATACCTATGTCCTTAGTTCTTACACGTGCCTGGTTGCGACATAAAACATCTACTAGAGTAAATAACTATTTCTAGAACAGTTATTGTTATATTTCTATTGACTATATAAATAACACACAAGTAAACCACCGCTCAATCTAATATCGACTTTAAAATGGTACAATTCAACCTTTTTTTATTTTACAAAATTACCTCCTTGCCTATTTGCATCACAGAATCAAATAAAACCTGAAACACGGTATATATAGCTTCCGATTGCGCTAATAGTTATAGTTGTTTGTTATATTATCATATTTAGGACAAGATTATTTTATTTTGAGTACTTATTAAAAAAGACATTACAATATGTACGAGGTAAATAAGTGCGTAAGCAAACAAAGCAGATATTTAAACAGATGTTGGTTGAGCCGAGCCTGTGACTTCTCTTATGCTAAAGGTTACCTGACATACGTAATATTATTACTAATAATGGTTACAGATATGGATACTTCTACTTATCCATATTCGATCGCTAAATATTGATTTTCTTCATTATTTATTTAAATTAACCAATTATGTATTGAATAAATATTTCTTTGTTCAAAATAGTGACTGTATTATTCATCTGTATAGGTCTGATTGACTGGACTTGTATGTGTTATGTTATGATATGTCATAGGATATGGTATGCTCATTAACATGACCTGTATAAATAAATACTGACCTATCGCTCAAAAATGTTCGGAAAAATTATGTTAAAATTTCGAAAGCTTTTCGCTTAGTCGACGCATCTGTCCGGTGCTATAGTGGTAGAGGGCAAGGGGCTGGGAGAGCATTCAACCGAAACTATTTCGGAAGTAATTAGTTAGTTAAATGACTCTAGTATATATTATCTTTGATGATACCTACATAAAAATATTCATAATGGTTTGACTTAAGTATGGTCGTACTAACTGAAGATATATTCTTACCGTTATACGTCCTCACTTTAGAGCCCTTACTATCTGGCGTTAAGGGTTTTATCCATTTCACTTCTGATGTAGCAAGATGTTATGCGGTGCACCCTACAGACTGACGACGAGGAGAACAAACGAAGGTATGGTGACGGAACCAGAAATTGAAGAAAGGCAGCAGCGCGTCACAACTAAATAACGAACACGTCTGTTCAGCGAAGCTATAGAAGCATTATCCCAGCATACTTACTCGTATAGACATAGACATATTTTATTGATAATCATTTGATTACAAGTTTTTTTTTTAAATATAAGAATACAAGTCATTATTTTTAAACAATTACAAGTCAATATTTTTTAACAAGTACATAATATAATAATAATTTAAAATTAAATTAAAACCATAAAAACACATTTAATAGTATAACTGTTTAAAATTACTTTCGATAAATTCATCGAAGCTATAGAAGGTTTGCTCTAGGAGCCAGTTCATCAGCTTCAGTTTAAAGGATTGGTTGGAAGGAGCGTCCTTTATATGGCCGGGTATCCTGTTATAGACGGCCGGGCCCATGGCATGTATCAACCTCGACGACTTCGCCAGACAGTGTGAGACAGGCGCTAGCTTTCTTGCGTTTCGCAAGTTGTAGTTATAAGCCCGTTGGGCATAAGCCCGTCTCCCCTCCTGTCGAAGGCGTCGTATATACAACAGTGAACGTCATAAACACTCGATAATTATGATGAAAGTTATATGCAGTTAGAACTATGACCAACTCGGAATTCAAATTGTATAACATGCAAACTAATTCACTTCAACTGATTTCGAGAAAATAGAAGTTAGCATTTTACTGGAAATAATTAATTTTGCCTGACCATCTGCCGTAAGATATTATGCTAGGAGACACTAGACCATGCAAAGTTTGATCAACATGGTTAGAGCAGTTTTTGACAAAATGGCAATTTTTGTTGTTGTTGTATGACAGCTAGCCAAATTGAGAACCAGGGGGAAACCACTAAAAATCCACGGATGAATTAGTACCTATACAACTCATAGGTGTCAACCAGATCAATAGTTTAGCCGCTAGGCAAATAGACGGACGGACGGATCGACGGACGGACGTTTTCGCCAAACTGTTTATGATCTGTACTTATGATATAGAACATATTTTTAGGACCATAAAAATAACATACAAAGGGTAACGACGACAATATACCTTTCTCGCTACGCCATAATTGAAAACTCCTTTAAGTACTTCGGTTTAGTTTTGAATCGTTTTGTATTTTTTGCTTTTACTCGCAAATATATTGGATAAATATAGTCGTCTGAAACGTGCTAAGTTAATTATTCAAATCTCTCCTACTGCTTGAGCTTACACTAGCGTAGCCACTATAGGAATAATCAATTTAAAAAAAAATCGACCAATAAATAAATATTAAGTAGTCATCGAGCGGGAAAAAAGTGCGTCACATCGTTATTTATTTCCGGTTTATAGAATTTTTTTAAGTTAAGCCCCAACCAACCAAAAAGAAGTAAACTACTTCAAAATAGTCCGGTCTCGCTTCACGGCGCACGTAACGCCGACGCCGTCGTTATTACGGCTACGGAATAACGTGCAACCGTTGCAAAACGAGCAATTCCATCGGTATTGAGAAGGTTCCATAGGAAGGAATAGATACCGATCTCAAGACGATGGACATATGAACACACTAGATAATAGTACTAACGTGCGGACATCCTTTGATGTTTTTTTTATTAATTAGTTTATTACTCTCGAACATACCTCTATGGCATTACCTCGAGTACAAGGGTTGATAAGGATAACTAAGAAAAATAAAATACCAACGAAACTTTTAGAAAATAATATTTCACGAGCGAATCTGTTCTTTTTTGAAAAGGGTAATAGTAATAAAGTTATCCCAAAATACACATAGCTGTGCATAGAGTTTCGCGCGAGTGAGTTTTCACCTACGAGTATTAGTATGTTGATTCATTTGAGGCACGCGTTCTTTGCTTTCCGAGGGTATCCTGCCGCGGCGCCGCCACCGCGTGCGTACGAGAATGCACGCACGGAGTGAATCATCAACAGCCGAAACGTCCACTGCTAAACTAAACCTCCCTAATAGAATGCCACTTTTGGTGGGCTGTCCATTGGGGATTATCCATAATCACCACGCTTGGCAGGCGGATTGGTGATGGCAGTAATGATCTTAATATACACATGATAACGCTGTGTCCGTCCCTAGTGCAATCCCTTAGTCGCCTTATCGCCACCTACGGAAAGATTGGAGGTGGCCCTATTCTAAGACGGGAACCACACGGCTAGTGAACGCGGAGTGAATGCCTATATATGTCGCAGGCCGATCTTAAAATTAGGCAGATCATGATGCGCCTAGGCACATCGTGATCTGGCGCTTTTTCATGATGTGCCTGACTTATATCAGGCCGATCGTTCGACACTAGTCGTTTGTCGATTTGGCTAGTCAAGTTTAGATATATCGTTTTGAAGAAAAAATATCATGTTTTAGTTAAATAAGTAGAGAGATTTTGATGAACATCAAAGTTACTAATACTAAAAAAGACGTCTGTGTACTGTGTATGTGTATTCTAAATAAGTAAATAAAATATTTCTTAATCTTAAATATATAAATTCGCACAAGTTAAAAAATATTATTCAACATAAGTCAATAAATTTGAAACATAAGCCAAACAACAAACAAACAAAAAACTTTAGAGGTGACTGACGTGGCGGTCACCTTATTATGATTCATTTAAACCCCATTATCAATATTTACCATGTAGTTTAAAAAGTACATACATATTTTACTAAATGAATTTACAAATTAAAAAATACTTTGCACTAACCTATAAATATATTTTTTTACATTATGATCAGAACTTGCATGACTTCCATAAAACTCCATTAGATTCTACTCATAATTATTCTGGTAAGGACTTTTGTTATCACATTCCCTTTTATTATCAATTTTATGTAATTGTAAATTCACAAACTCGTCAGATGCCATGACTGCGCAAACATAAACAAAGGGCAGCCAGCGCCTCTGGTGTGTATTTTACAACTATTATTCGATCTGCCTAGCTTATATCATGATATGCCTATGCGAGTAGCTAGGCAGATCGTCAAACGTTCGTCTTCGATCGATATGCCTGGTTGTAAATTAGCCTTATCACGATATGGCTAAGCGTTAGTCAAGCACATCATGAAATGGCGCCAGATCACGATGCGCCTAGGCGTATCATGATCTGCCTGATTTTAAGATCGGCCTGCGACATATATAAATCCAAAGTCTTAATGTACAACTACAGTTAGAAACTTAAAAGTACATAGTGTTTTGTTTTAATTTTCTAAACAACGAACGGGAGCTGGAGTTTAAATATATAGGTACTGTAGGTACCTAATTTTTGTATTTCGCATCGCGAGCTCTCGTTATAAGATTTGAATAAACCATTTTTTACGAATCTCTTGCTCTCGCGTCGCGTCGGATTGTAAGAGAAAGAGATTATTTTAAGATGTCGACGCGCGGTCATACGCGGTTTCGGGAACGACCGAGGCCATGAACTCTTCACACATTAAAATCTCAATAAAATCAAAGAAATAGAGTTGCAACCCACTCGCGCGAAACTCTACCTACAGCTACGTGTATTTAGGTATAATTTCTTAAACTTTATTACTATTAACCTTGATCAAACAAAAATATGAAATCTCTGAATTTATTTTCCGGCTATCTAAAGTCTTGAGACGAATTCTTGGAGGTCATTAACGTGAGTTTTTTTTTCTGTTGGCACTACTCTACTAAACTATGAACCTGGGCTCTCTTCACCAACATCGTGGTAAACTGAATGAGTCCGCATAGTTGTTGAGCGGGTTAAATTGCGACGAGTGCTTAACTGTTCAACCATCCGTCCTCTTATCGGGTGCGAAAGGCTCGTCGATAAGACGACGTGCGCGCTCGCAACGAGTCAGTGCCGCGAGCGACGCCGGCGCACCAGCCCACCGCGCACCGCCGCCTAGGTAACTTTCTTACCCGAAACACTAAATTCGCGGCTTGTTTTGAAACTATAAACAATATTATACAACAGCTAGGTGCCAGAACTGCGACTGCCGGCAAGTGTTTAGTAAACGACGGTGTTGTGATAAGGATTGTTTTTACTTTAACTTGTTGAATTGAAGAGAAGCAAATCATACAACTTTCCTCTATTTACCTAGGTAAGGTTAATTTTAATATTAAATTATCAGAGTTACCCCGAAATCACTGCACAACTCTTAGCTAGAGGCTAGTACTAGACCATATATGTACTATAATAAGCATTTAAACAATAAAGTAAAAAAAAAGAATAATATCCGTATATATTACTTAGGTCGAAATAATCCTATAAAACCTAAAACACACAACAAAAGATCACGAGATGTTCGTTAGGTTACCAACCGATTCTGCTGGCCAACACAACAAAATAAAAATAAAACAGTGGACGGTAACCATTCGTAACTCTTGTAGTATAGTGCTTTACTCGTAGATCGACGTCGTAGCGTAGACTAAACAGTTGCTTAAAAACAACAAAAAACTGGAATATTTGGAAGTCATTCATCGTAAAGGTTTTTGAAAAGAAGAGGTTAATTCATCTCTACCTACCAAAAAAGGGACAAACGATCAGTTTATACTAATAAACCAGATCTGCCAAACTTTACCAAATAAGATTAGAGAGATAGACGGATTTTGTTTATTTTTTACTGACTATATTGAACCTGTACACTTGTACAGTGATAAACATTAGGTTCGTGAATTTAATTAACATGGTTGCACAAAACTGCCAGATCATAAGATATTAGATTATCTAATCTAATGTAATATATATATATAAAACTGTAATGACTTTAAATTAAATTTGTTTGCAAAAAAATGGATTCTAAAGGATAAGTAATTTAGATGTTTTATCCTGTTTGTTTGTGCACGCATCACATAAAAACTACTGACCCAATTCTGATGTAATTTTCAGAAGAATAGGGCTTAACTTGAAGTTAGCTTACATTTATTCTTTTTCAAGTTGGTGTGTGTGACACTTGCCATACCAAATTAATAAATTGGATACACAATTAAGAAGATCTGCGCAAGACGCGATCCAAGCAGAGTTTAGCTCGTATTATGCACTATGATCATTGGTAAAAGTGAAAAGGTTAAAACTACTATTAGCCCCGGTCTTCTAGCAAATTTCTTTCAAAAACACCAAAAGAGGATGAGGCAAAAACCCGTTGTAACCACAAACCTTTGTCATGCCATTCATCTCACCCGGCGTAGGCGTGACGGCAGCAAAGTGGCAAGCAACAACGCATGCTGGCTGCGCGCTCAGCCGGAGCAGATGCTGCCGGGGCCGCACGTCTATTTTCTCTGACCTTTCTAATTTCACTCGTCTCGAACGGGTGACACAGACAGACAGACGGCCTTCATTTCGCAGATTAGATGTTGGTGTGATAATCAGATAACTATATTTGGTGGCAGGCTTTACTGCTTTATTCTGTTTGTAATGGTACTCTTGATTGATAGATTAGTTATCATATCTTTTGACAATACAATATATTGTGTTCGAGAAATGCTTTACAGATTGTCATGCAATGCCCACTGTTAACGTTAGGTACCCGGAACATGTAGTGCTCTGTTTATGACATTAAATCATGGGCAGTAGCATCGTTACTGACCATCAACTAGCATGCCCAGAGTAGTGATTAAGGCATAAACCTCCAAGTATTGTAGGAGAGGCCTAGTTCAGCTATTAACTCCAATAATACTAGACTATTGATGTTATGCATACGCAGACTTGGAAAAAACAAAATAACATCATATAGAACAAGCCATTCATATTTCACATACTAGGGGCACCGACCAAGAGGTACCTATGTTAAGCCAATGATATCAAAAACTTGAATTAGAATAATAAAATGAAATAAAATAATGCCTCGTATTAAATAGGTACAAATAATGTGATAAGCACAATTAGAACCGTTATCAGAATATCGCCTTATGCGAGTGTGTGCCTACAACCGAAAATTCTTATAATTGTAATTTTTTTATTAAACTATTTGATAACAATTGATATTCCTATACGTTACGTGCCTATATTTTTATTATGAAGAAGATGTGTTTATTCAATTTGTTAATCTTAACTAACTGGCATATCGACGAAATGTTAAGATTTGTCTGTTTACCTAAATATTTAAACCAAACAATTATGCATTCAACATCGGTAAAAAAACCTTATACTTACATAAGTATTTGTGTTTCCTGTCATACTTAATTTTCTAGAATATTAATTATGACGCCAGTAAACTATGGCTTTGCTTTTAAAACTCTGCGTAATTGTTTCTTAAGTGTAACGAGTTAAATACCGTTGAAAAATACCATCACTGTAGCTAAATTGCTAAATATATTGTACCTACAGCGTTAAGAACAGAATTGTGATGAATTTCCTTAAGAACTATTATTATCTGTTATGGTGATTTTTATGATAATAAGGTTTAAAATAAATGAACGTTATGGTATTCAGTAAATAGGCCATAAATCAAAAAACAAAACCAAGCTCTTACGTTCTCTTCAATCACAATCAACATACTTACGAATGTATGTATTAAGAATACAAAAGGTTACCTAACTCGAATCAAATGTAATGCGAACCTATTAGAATCCTAAAAATATTATTAAATATATATTTACTTTAAAGTTAACGAATTTAATTACATTATGTATAGCTCAGTTGTTTGAAAAAGTTATCAGTTAGGTCGAGCGGTTTCAGGTTCAAATAATGCTGGCGTGTGAATTGTATTTCAAAAATTATTTAACATTTTGGTGTAATAACCTAATAATGAGGCAACATTTCTTTAAAAAAAACATTATTTTCAGAACTGTTAGCTTTTTAAAAAGTACAAAATACGTATTTTCTATTTACGTAAATAATAAATATCACATCACAAATGATTTGTAGAAAATTGACATTACTGTGTCTAGCTATAAACAACAGTCGATCATTGAAAACATACGAGTACCTACATAGTACAGAAATAAAACGTGGCCAAGAAATAGGTTAATGTGTTGGAGTTCGTTTTCTTTTGAATAATGTCAACGCACTATGAAGAATCATTTTATTGGCTTGTTCCGTAGGCCTTGAAGAAAATATTTATGCCATCTGACAATTTAAAATTAGGTCAATATTCTTTGTCCTCTAACGAAAATGAAAAATACAGTTATATGTGCCTTACATACAATACGGAGGTGTAAGTTTGTTGTAATCTCCTGAACTAAGGGAACGAATATAAAAAATATTTTTCTGTAACAATGCTGATAAGTTCTAGATGACAGGCATTTTTGATTGATTGATTTCTCACACAGATCAATGTATTTTTGAGTTTCGTCAAAACGGTTACCTCTATTGCTTAGCTTTTTTGTCTACTCGTCGTATAACTTAAAAACTACTGTTGATTGAAATTTAGAATATATGTGAAATTTCCCTGCAAGATACGAAGTTATGACAATTTCAGAAAGTTGTAGGTAATTTTCGAATATTCCAGAAAAAAAAACATAATCAAGGGAACCGGTTCACTGTGTACGATGCACCTTGACCTTGTTTCGTTCTCGTTAAACTTTATATTCTCTTCATTAATAACATTAATTTTTACGTCAAAAACAACACAATGTTAGGTAGGTAGGTAAATAAATTCTTGTCTTTTATTTTAATGAAACTTAATACAATGATAGCTGATATCCTGGAAAAACACAAAGGATACTTTTTATCCACGAAATGTGAATGGTTCCTAAGGGAAATCGTAGTTGAGTTATTCAAAAAGGTCAAGGATGGGTGACTGATGAAGTGATGACACTGTCTAAATTATTGTCTCGCTAATGTAATGCATACAGGTAGATATTATGTACGAAGACATTTATAAAAAAAAAATATAACGTTTTAGTTTGTAGAAAGTTGGACCAATTGTTGCATTAATAACTAGACCCTCAAATCTTTTTATCAAACAGCAAAAACAAAATAGTTTAACGTCAAGTTTTAGAAAACACCCAACTGCCGTAAGTAGACCGTGAAACCATTTGATCCGTTAAAAATCACAAATAATATGAAATAGATCAAATAAGCCTGTATCTAGTAAATGGATTCGCATGAAATGTTGTCTACCTGTAGCGGATAAACCTGACTTTTTTTACCACGGGAAACTTTGTTAATCAATCACTGGTCACAATGAAAAAAACCTCGCTCGTATGAATACTTACTAGATATTCAATATTTTTCATATAGAGGAGGTATCATATTAGCGTTAACAACTGACTAAATGACAGACATACTTGAGTCGTACTAGTATTCTCTGCTTGAGTGATCTGTCAAGGCACTGCTCAAACAGTAACTTGAAATTTTGCAAACAGGTACCTCAAATTACGTAGGCAACCACTAAGTAAGAATTTTATCAAACTCTACCCAGACAAAGCCTTAGGCAACAGCTAGTACATTAACGACATTTTGTCGTAAAGAAGAATGTCTATAATTCTACAAACCATATGATACAGTAAAAGATTATATTATTAGCCTTAAAATAAAAGATATAAGTTCCCATGTAGGTATTTAATGCACGAATAGTATAGAATGAAACGACACAGGAGCAGAAATTGATATTTCAATTGCCGGATACAGCCCATTATAAAGTTGAGTGCCATCTTCTTCCCGTGGAAACTACCCATAGCAATTTATAACGTTATTTATAGATCAGGTTTTGTTTCAACCATGAAGTTCCAAGATCATATTATATAAATAGCATATTAGCTTGAGTTATTTTTAGTATCATGACATTCTTAAAGGTTTACGCAGAGCTCTCCTAATATATAACGACTGGAAATTTAATAACAACAATATTTGTAAAGGTACCACGGTAGTGAAACGATCCTACTTGATTGCCTCTAGAGCTCACCATTTGAACTTCTATCAGCCTATACCTTTGCTATTAAACATAACCGTCTCTCGAGGTGTGCTGTTAAACTTTACAAGTTTATTAAACTGTAAGTAAGTAAGTAGTAAGTAAGTATATACTGTAGACTTTCGTTGTGGTTATATCGTAACTAGTTCCTAGAATTAGCAGTTGTGTGTAAGGAGATGAATAGGTGTGGCGTGTAAAGCAAACCAGTTAAGCAATACACTCTGTCTCATCGTTTAAGGAGATAACAGTTAGAAGCTATGCTATAACAACTTTAGTTGGACTCAAACTGGAACCCAGTTAAATTGTCTTTCGGTAAGACATGACATGACGTATAAGATATGCAAGACTGGTTCCGAAACTCGATTGACCCCGATTATGATACTTCTTCAAAATAACTAAGATTCAGGGTCAAGTTCACGTTACGATGGTCGTTTGTCGCTTCCGCGGAGTGGTTTCTGAAAGTCATTCAACTTAATAATTTACTTTAAGGCAAACCGTCGATTGTGTATAATGTAAGTTCAGGTTGAAAATGAAAAGTTATTCGCCAAGTATCACTCGTCCATCGCGATATCAATAATAGGTACTAATAATAAGAAAGGTAGGTTATAATGAGAAAGCTTTAATAGTTATATACCTATTTCGGAACTACTTGCGAGTACCATTTTAAACTTTCATATACCTACTGTCCAGAAATCAGCCTGATGTGCCATTGTACACCACCCACCACACTTTGACCATGTGACTAAAAATCCACGGTTTAATTCGCAGCTATGCACACTTTTTATTGCGTTCGGGTCCCGGTGCTAGCAACACATAGTACCCATAGGGTTATAGTCATTCGGATAAATTAATTAAACATTTCTAACAGATTAAGGAAAATCACCATGGCGATGAAGGAGTGGCTACAATGGCTGCCGCCGCCGAGATCCCTCTTGGCGCTGCTACTGGCAGTGGCAGGATTCAGTGGCCGCCTGTTCGCCTCCCACGTGACCCACTCGCCCACCCTACTCGTCGACACGTGCCACTCGCTGTGCAGGCTCGTTGGGCTCATCACCACTGTCCTCGCTTATAAGGTAACTTCCCAGTTGGCACTATTGCTTTCTGTAACCCACTTCAGCGGCTGCCTGTTTGTCTACTCGGGTGACTTGGCAGACGAACAGGCAGTATACTTACCATATACTCATCTAATCCAAAATTAGAGTGATCTATTCTTTGACAATAACAGGATAATTCACACGTGTAAATGTGTAAATGACATTGAATTTTGACGACCTACGTGGCGGAACGAGCAAGCTCTCGGATTGCCACGCGGGAGGTTGCGGGTTCAAATCCCGCTTGGGGCAAATATTTGTATGATGAATATGAATGTTTGTACCCAAGACTTGGATGTTCATATATTTATTTAAGTATGTCTATCCGTTATCTAGTAACCATACCACATGCTCTGCCTAGTTTGGGACTGGGTAATTGGTGTGAATGTCTCACATATATTAAAATTCTCACCAAATATTGAGCAAAACCAATTAAGTGCTACTACTAAATATAAAACAACACTGTAGGAGAGTTGCCATTCAGGCTTCCTCTCTGTCAATGGTCGGCCACAGTCCACAGGTCGGCGCAAATGAGTTGTTAGCTTATAAATGTGTTATAAGATTACTTACGTGTTAATTATTGCGTAGCCACAGTATACAAATGTGCGTAGGTGCTTGGATCCTCCCTCGATAAACGACAGGATTTTGTGGATTAAAAGAAAATGCTATGGCGTTTCCCCTTCGGTTCGGCCCCGGCCGTACTGCTATAACATCAATCAAGTCATATTCATTTATATTCATACTGATTAAAGACATCAGAAGTTAAACACGTAGCTTAGCTGTTGATACTCCTGTCCATTTTGTATATAAAATATGAACACAGTCTCGCAGAATCGAATTCAACATCCATGATCAAGTACTAGAACACATTTTAAATCCGAAACGGTATGATACTTACACAGTATGATATGTCGTAGCGTAGCAATAACTACTGCCCCGCTCGTTCGAAGTTCATCCACGTTTGGTAGACTGTTGTCCGTGCGCTTTACACAATCCTTCATGAATCATGAAATGATACACGTTCAAAGTATGGTATGAACTTCTCCTTAGCAGATTACATTGTGGGGATGTTCTCCAAGAGAAACGCAAAGAGTCATTGGAGGCCGACAACCATGAACCTATAACGCACTGGAAACTCACTTGGTATTTCAGATGTGACCATTTATGTTAGGTGGCCTATATAGTTTAAAGAAAATTCTGACAGCAATTTTTCGATCAGTACGAACGAGCCGACGAGAGCACTGGTCGCGAGGGTAAGCTCCGCAACACGTTCGGCTGGGCGCGCATAGAGGTGGTGGGCAGGCTATCGGTGCATGTGCTGTTCGCCTCGTTCGCGCTCGGGCTGGTCGTGAACGCGCTACAACTAGGCGTGCACTCCTCCCATGGTCAGCCGCCAAGGTATGTACCATTAAGTAATAGTAACTACTTACGGAATCTAGCGAAGCGATGGTAATTTCTGACCGCCTGACACCAAGGGCTGCCAAAAATCATGTCCACGTAGTATTAATGGCTACAGATTTTTTACTTATACTTTGTTTTTAGAAAAATAATGACAGTTTTTATTTATGATGCATTGCCAGGTGGACCGACGATCTCAAAAACGTAGCCGGGAAGCCGGAGAGGTTGGTGGTAGAGTACCTACCAGGTTCGGTGGCGGTCACCCACGAAAAGGCTATGTCCAACAGTGGAAGTCAGTATATGCATTAGTATTATTATCCACAACATATGCAGATTTTAAAAAATAAGTCAAAGTGGTTAGCCTTAAGCCTTAGCTTGTTGTACGTCTGTCTGTATGTCAGAGCGATGCACTGTACACATTTTTTCGTGTACCGCTAAAGAACAAAAGGTTAGGGATCTGGTACCTACATATGAAATCACTGTCCGAGTACGTTATGATTAAATTGCCAGGTACCCGCGGGTGATCGTGGGCAGCGCAGTCATCGGACTGCTACTGCACGCTCTCAACTACATGCTCCTCGCTGGTAAGGCTTTCAATTTGCAAAGTTTTTAATATAAAATTACAGGGCAGAACATAAATTTAGGAAATACAATGGTCTAAGGGGCAAAAGTAGCATGTCATAGACCAAAGAAGACTGTTATGCAATTTATTTCATGAGGCCACTCTAGTCCCACCTACAATAGCAATACTATTCAAGAAAACTACAATAATTTTCAACTTTAATTATGTCAATTGACGAATCCGCCATCTCAGACCACATCCAGCATCTTACTACTTCTGGCATTAGTAATGCTCAGTCTAGTTAAAGATGGGATTTATTTACTTATTATAATATAATATTACGTCTATCTTAATCAACTCATTAGAAAAACAGTGTACCCGGAACTGTTAATGAAAATCAAAGGTGTAAACAACACAATATTGTAAATTATTCATTAACGCTAATCCAGTATTAATGACATTGACATTCACGGTTTTTTTGGATCAGAGATAATAAAACTGCGACACTCATCTTCCAATCCAGGTAAGTACACAGTATAAAATTACGAGTATATCTGTAAATCTTTATAGAGAAATAGAAAGGTTAATTGCTTTTCAAAATAGCGTATCCTGTTATTTGAATTCTTACGAGTTCCAGATCAAGCTTCGCAATAATAACTTTTGTTCTAAAACATTTTAGAAAATCCTGATAAAATTAATTTACAAACGAAATTCTATCACACAACCACCAGTATACTCATTATGTAATCTAGTAGTATATTATGTAGTTGTAAAAACAAAGTCAACTGTTATGCAAACAAGCAATGTCACGGCCTCCGCTTGTGCAGGAGTTTAGTATGTTTTTGTTATGGTTAGGTCAACTTCCAACTAACCGGTCGAACGGGCTAATTTATGAATATGCGTGAACCAAAACATTCTTTCGTATCTACGCAAGTCTAATTTTCTGCAAATCAATTCCTCAAAACATAAACATTACGCAGGTCGGCATTGTCACTGAAAATGAAAACATATCTACTTACTCCAGTTTATATTATGTTATGGTTATGATGACAATAACAGGCACATGAATAGATGTTACAAAACATTTAGGTAGGTTAAGAACACTATTCCCTTTTTAGAATTCCTTTATAACGGATAGATACCCTTATAACAAAGCTGTTTTTTCCGTGTCGTCTGTCTGTCATACCATACATAAAAATACTATAGACAGCTAAAGCTAAATCTTTAAACATACTTGACATGTAAAATTGGCCGACAATTATGGGAAAATAATGTAAATTCCAGGAAAACATTTTTTTTCAAGAGATATCAGGAATCTTAAAAAAATAGGGAGGTAATTAAAAAGTAAATAAATAAGACTGAACCAGCACCTTGTGTACGATGTAGGTACACTGCTTAATTTTTGTTTTGTTCGCTGTTTTTATTTTATAACCGATCTTTGCCTAATACTTAGGTACGTAACATTATGTTGTAGGTCAATAATACGAGTATATCATATTGTATAATTGTGTACGTTTTTTAACTTATTAATTTTCAGAATAAAATAACATACGTTATATATATTTAACATTATTATATTATCATCATCATCATGTCAGCCCCTAGATGTCCACTGCTGGACATTGACCTTCCCTAATAAACGCCACCACACCCCGTCCTCCGTCCTCCGCCCTCCGCATACAGCCGTTTCCGGCAACCCACCTTGTGTCTACAGTAAACTATAAGAAAATGCAGCATTTCTTTTTGATTTTTTTTAAATTTTTCTTAGCTTTAAAATCGACATTATTAGAATAAAAAAAATAGTTTCTGACCTCTCCATACTGGCCGGACTTGATGAATAGATAATACATAAACAATACACCATATAACAAGGTACTGATAACTATAAACATCCTATAGTCATTATCTCCACCGCAGGTTAGCTGTATCAAAATTCTTTAGAAAGAAGCTCAACCTTTTGTATTACTTTCTATTCTTAATATGTTTTATATTCTAATGTGTGTAAAATAAATGATTAAATAAATAAACAGGTCGAGAACTGAGCTACAGTCGTCGACTGAGCATGACGGAAGGTGGTGAAGTGGTGCTGAAGACAGGCGCTGGGGAGCCAGTGCTGGCCCATGCGCCTACAGACATAGCCAGTAAGTGTATTGATAACGATACCGACAAGCTTTACACGAGGTGGTACAGTATAATTTAATTGATTAAAATTATATTCTGGTTCCGACACATCATAAACAACAATTTACTTACAGCGAAGGTTTTTCTAGGTATGTCTATCTACCGGTCACTTGCAAACTACGGTATTGTTTAAGCTAAAATTTTGTACATATACGAGTAATTGCCTGGCAATGATAGGAAAATAATGGGTTTGCATTTGGTTCCCGGCTTAGAATAGATACGCCCAATCTTCCCTTGAGTGTCGCCAAAGCGACTAAAGGACTGTACCAGAGACGGGCAGTAGCGTTATCCTGTGTATATTAAGATCATTACCCAATCCACCCGCCAAGCATAATGGTTATGGCAAAACTCCCAATGGACAGCCCACCAAAAGTGGCATTCTATTGGGGAGGCTTATGTTGAGCAGTGGACGTATTTCGGCTAACGATGATAGGAACCTAACGTAAAATTCTAGAAAAAAATATATGTTTCGAGATATAAATACCAAAAAATCATTGACAGAACTCGCACATTGTGTTTCATAACGTATGCTTTGTTCCCTTTTTCTAATAGCTACTAACATTTTCTCTCTTAATTTTCATACATCATGTTGGACACAAGTCTGCTCTTAAAACAAGCATACAGTCAGGCCATGTCCGCCACGGGCCGCAGTAGATACAAAGTGATGGCGAAGCTGTGGTTCCAAAATAAAAATAAACTATAGATACTTCGTTAGCACCCTATAATGTGGTTCCGTTTCACTGACTGATACCGATAACACATGAATCTTCGACGCTATTGACTGTACACCGTATTATAACTGATTTAGTCTGAAATACCTACAAACTTAATAGATTTATCAGTTGAAACAAATTACATACTTACCGACGTTATCGTTTTATGTTTGCAGGATATCTTTTACTAATCGGCATACATGACTTGAATTCTAGAGTTTTGTCTAAGTCAATCAAAACTTCGACCCATATTTCTTACGACATTAAGTGACAAACGGCCCGCTTGACATGGGACAGAGATATTTAAGAACTGTATTATTTTACTAGAATTCTAAATGTTTAGAACAGGCAGTCCGCCCGGTAGGAGAGTATCGTCACGTTTCTATAGAAACAATATTATTTCATAAAATAACGAATCGAGAACATTATTTCGTTCAAGGAATCCTTTTCTTGTAACGATTCCTTAAAATTAATGAAAGGATTTAAGAGATTCTCGTGAGTTATTAAATTTTTTACTGAAAAGGTGTGGTGGCTTTAACAATCACACCACTGCTAACTACTTATACCTGTTTGCAAACATTTAACAGCACGCGTTGTAAGTTGTTGAATGTATTTTTACATAAACAAACAAGACACTCCTGAAAGAACTTTAATGTTACCTTTCCTAAGATTTCCAAGATGGACTTACAAAATATTACCATACCAATACGATGGCAGGAATTCCAATGCCTATTCAAAATCAATTTCGAACCAAATTTTAACTACAGCA
The DNA here is from genome assembly GCA_947086405.1 of Esperia sulphurella. NCBI lineage: Eukaryota > Metazoa > Arthropoda > Insecta > Lepidoptera > Oecophoridae > Esperia > Esperia sulphurella. The sequence goes on along the minus strand of OX352262.1, from coordinate 11,683,461 downwards.
GGTAGATAATTTTTATTAATCAATCTACTCATTTTTCTTGACATTCGTTCAAAGTCATAATTTCAGCTATTCGTCACGGTCGATCCATATTCTAGTTATTCCGGAGATATTCTGTTATTATTATCGGATTTTAGGACTCACAATGTATATTAGGTACATACTAACTACATGACATACATAGTGCATGTACCATCAGTAATTATATTATGATTCAAACGTTGCGTCGTCAGATCGTTGATAGTGCTATAGAGGGAAACATTTAATATCGCATTTCTGAGAACATTTGGAGACAAAAATAATTTCATCAGTAGATACACATCGAAAGTCCATTGAACATGGTAATCTAATAAATGAAATCGTAAACATCGCGTGTCTGTACATTGAAGATATTCGCAAAAAAAAATTAGGGGGTCAAGGATAAGTAACAGAACACATTTTAATCAATTTTGGAATTTTTGTCTGTCTGTTTGTGAGTTTGTGCACGCATCACTTAAAAACTATTGAACGGATTTTGATGGACTTTTCACAGAAAATGGGGCATTTAGTCTTTATTTCATCGCAATCGGCTAACTCAATTAAAAGTTATGGACATTTTTAGTTTTCAAATCCATTAGTAGGTAAGATTAGTATGCAATATATTGCATATAATAGTATTTCCGTACTATTCATGGGTTTGGACTACATCTGGAGCTGGGAGTGGAAATGGGAGTGGGAGCACTCATTGAGTGGGAGTGGAAGCGGGAGCGGGAGCGGGGAGCGGGAGCGGGAGCGGGAGCGGGAGCGGGAGCGGAAGTGGGAAGGAGAGCGGATTCTGTAGTCCACGCGAGCGGAGCCGCGGGCACAGCTAGTAATGAATAAATAAATAAAGGCCGGATAATACCTATTTATACTGCAATGCACGTTGTAGCAACCGTATTTCTGGGGCAGCCTTTGCGTGCCACTATATTTGGTAGATATCTATCCTCATAACGAAGACGTACTGGCTCAGTGCGGGTTGTTGAACTTCACATTATTAGAGCACGGATTTGAACCCTCGACCTTGTGAACGTCAGCGAGTGCACTCCAACGGCTCCCCTTTCATTTCAGTCTGTGTGATCAGGTAGCCTGTTCGTGATGGGCGCAGGCCTGACGTCCGAGTGGGAGCCGATTGCTGCGCGCATCGCCGATCCTGCACTTTCCGCCTGTGCTGCCGTCGTGCTGGTCATTTTCAACTACCCCTTCAGTGAGTAATATGATAACCTTTAATGTTTTACCCTACATATATTCTAGACTAGCTGTTGCCCGCGACTTCGTCCGCGTGGACAACTTAACATTACACATTATTATGTATTAGTTAATCCTTAAAGAAATCTATTAATCTGGTTATGCATTGAAAATATATACATAAATGAGTCTGCCGACGGCGGTTCCGCAAGTTGGACTACAGAATTAATGTTTTTTTTAAATAAAGTTGGCATTTTCTTCATGTTTATCATGAATTAAAAAAAAAATTTAAATTATCTATATTTTTTATGTTTTAATATTGTGCAAAATGTTAGGTGGTTTTATTTTATTTCGCAGGTGATATTCCCCTTTCCCCTTACCCTTCTCCTACCCTACTCCTACCCTTCCTCCGCCATTTTCCTCCCTCTTCGCTCTTCCCCCTCCCCTCCTCCTTCATCCTTCCCCCTCCCTCTTCCCCCTACCCTCCCCCTACCCCTCCCCCTACTAATGAGGCGTAATGAGGAGAGAATAAAATGAGAGAGGGGAAAGGGGAATATTCCCGTTTCCCCTTTCCCCTCTCCCATTTTTTTTCCTTCCTCATGCCCTTCCCACCACATTCCACTTCAGCTGACTAATTCTTTGGGATATGTCGGTTACCTTCGTTATTCGTTGGATCTCCACTTTACGAATCATATCCCTCATAGAGACCCGAGCATAGCCCTATAGCTCGCTGAGGGACTTGAAACTTATGGATCAGGCCCACCGTCTATGTCCACGTCTCCGCGTCGTAATCATGACAGACAGGACGCACTGACTAAAGACTTTTGTCTTTAAACATTATGGAATGGGCGACGTGAAGACTTGACGCAGTTTTCCGAATACTGCACAGCCTAACTGGATTCTTCTATCGAAATTATTCCTACCCAACTATATTGTCTGTCCTAAATAGGTAGAAGTAGGCCAGAACAACTTCGATATTGACATTATCGACGATGACCGATCTAATACAGGGCCACTTATTATCCAATAACGAACTTTTTGTATCGAGCTTATGGAAATACCCTGAAATAGAAAAGCTAAAATAAATAAATAAAACTATAAATAAGCTTCAAAAACATTTCTCTAATCTCTATCAAGTTTTGCAACGACCAGTAATATTGAACTATACTATCATACAAATGATATGAAATGAGAGGTCATCTTGTAGATCAGCCTCCTGACATTTTATTGAGATATAAGTTATACCAGATTGTGGCCCGAACCCAAAGCTATTAAACGTGAAAACATCGTCAAATTCTGTTTAGTAGTTTCCAAGATTAGCCCGTACATACATACATACATACATACATACATACATACATATATATATACATACATACATACATACATACATACATACATACATACATACATACATACATACATACATACATACATACATACATACATACATACATACATACATACATACATACATACATACATACATACATACACGAAAAATTTTATTTTTGGACTCTACTGGTCTAAAGTAATGTCCGGGCAGTGAATTTTTTTTTTACTTCAATGTACAGACTTGCTTTTTTTTTGTTTTTTCTACTCTTTTATTATATGTATAGATTACTAGACGCAACGTCTACCGCTCCCCTTATTCAACGGCATAGTCCCGCCAACGTCGGACAGCGACCGCGGCCCCCAAACAACACGCGAGCCATCTTACGCGCAGCACGGATCGGAGCCGATGGCCGCCGCTTTCTTTTTCTAAAACTATATTATTAGAATCCTACTTATCTACAACTAAATCACAACAATTACGTATCGGAAGTACTGGTACAAAATAAACTGCTGTTAGCGCACGTGCTATTTTCGCAGACACAACGTACTGGAGATTCAACTAGCCGCACGACAGTATACATTATAATTATACTGGACCCTTGCCTCATCCCTCTGCCCTTCACCGAAGCAGGCCTTATATGGACCATAACACATTGTTATTTCACAAAATAAGCATAATGTTCCTAATCTTACGGGATGAAGCCGCAGAGTCTGACCTCAAAATAGTACCATTCCCAGTCTATGTGAATAGGCAAAGAGCAGCGGCATCGTTTGTGCTGCGATCACTAACGAACCGGTATGCATGTTTATTAGCACATAAACATCCCATTAATTTGGGTGAGACTCGGTCCAGCATTAGACCTTTGTAAGACTGTCAGTTTTATTGATACAAATGGACTGTTATACTCTATTCCCTATACTAATCAAACCATACTTTAACAGTTCAAACCGAACGTCAGCAATGAATTGCTAATAAAAGCTAACGATAAAGTACAATTAAGTGACCACACAGCGACGTGGTGATGTAAATGATTAACAGGAAATGTTTTGAATCATAACGTTGCATTTTGAGATTACGAATCTACGATCGTTTCCCTCGCCGCCGGTTACATTCAAGAACTCGTAATATTTTCCGGCAGCTCTAAATATTATGCTTTTATACGTCTAGTTTGCACGACCATCTGAAAACGTCCCTTTCAAAGAGAGCAAGACCTTTGTGATTCCTTGAGAAGTTAAAACCCCAATATAAATAGTTGACCGTCTAATTAGAGGTCTGTCGGTAGACAAATACAGGTGGTTCTCAGAACGGAGGACTTTAGCTGCTGCTCTTTAAAACGAATAACTAATATGACCTTTCTTCCTTGTATTAACGAATTCGACCTTGGAGCAACAAAAAAAAATATTTTTGGATCTCATCGAAGTGTCTAATTATCATTACCGATGTTGGACGTGGGGAAAAATGTGGAAAAAGTGCATTATCAGATATTCACCTTTTCAACCCACCTACTATGGCACCATTAATTTTTATCATGATCAGTTTCCTACATCGTCAGCATATTTTGAAGACATTATTATGTAATGTTCTCCCCGCAGTGCGCTCCGCTGGTCTAGTGCTTCTGCAGACCGTCCCGGAAGGGCTGGGCGCGTGCGAGCTGCGCGCAGCGGCGCTGCGCGTGCCCGGCGTGCTCGCCATACACGAGCTGCACGTGTGGCAGCTGCACCGCGACAGGGTCGTCGCCACCGCTCACATAGCGTATGGCTCGCACGAGGTTAGTTACTACTAACAACGTGAACCGATGGTTAAAGATGACAGAAAATTCAAAGTCAAAGGCTTTTGTCGAACTCAAGAACATAGTTTAAATTAAATCGGACCAATGTGTTTCACCCAAAATAAATACCTAATTCTACTGTCACACAAAATTGTAAAGAAAATATATAGATATCTTCACCTTACCTTACAAACTCAGAAGTCGGTCAATACTTTGATATTTATTAAAGATGAGCTTTTCCCGATACGATTTAGAAAAACTTTATAAACTTTTCAGGACTATGTACGCAGCTCTACGTTAGTGTGTGATGTTTTCAAACGTCACGGCATCGGTTTGGTCACCCTACAGCCGGAGTTCTCGATCGCTTCGGCTCTAGAATCAGCCGGTGAGTTCCAAATATATTTCTAAATGTATAATCACCTCTATTTTCTCCGCGCAGAACGCAGAAGCATCGCTAATGCAGATTCTAATAAATCTGATTGTGATTGAGCCAGAAAAATCACAACTAGTATAGAAATCACTATGATTTGCAGTCAAAATATGATTATTAAGACATATAATGGCGTGACAACGTGAAATGCTAACTCAATTCCTTTAGCGATTTCATTATCTGATTATTGAACAGCGATAGAGACGAGCCGTTGAAGATTTAGACATTTAGACATTTATTTATTTAAAATATTGAAACATTACAGATATAATTTTATGTTTACTTTTTAAATGTGGCGGTTATTTAAAGTAACATGGTGCATCGAATGTAAGCCTAACGACATTTCAGAATCTTTATTACTTTTAATACCTTTCGTTTGTATTTTATACAGGCACAGAAGAGGAGAAAAAGGCACTATTGGACTTCGCAAACCTAGCGTGCTCGAGTCCTTGTGCCAAAGAATGCATCGCGCCCAGATGCTGCGTGTCTCCTCCTGCGAAATCTAGTGTTACCCGCGTTTAGTGCCACTCAACGACATGCGTTCAGGATCAATAAGCTTTTTCTAAGATGTGTTCAAATTCCCAGCGAAAAATGTATTTTAGGACTTCCAGTAACAAGACTCCCTAGAATACACGATCTTACATACAAGCTTTTAGACCCTAGAGTCTCGCCCAGATCCTAGAGTCGCAGTAGGTACATTTGGATTGTATTTATTAAAAAGAGTTAACGTCTTGCCTTTTTAGGTTTATGCTCAAAAATGACTGCTAGTTTGTAATACGAATTTTCGCTTAATTTGAAGACCTAAGTGTTTTTTTGGTATAAATCGCCTTTTAAACTAAGAATGCTATCAATGTACCATTGGAATACGACCAATGGTGTCGCCGAGCGCGAAGCCAACGAGGTTTCTAATCAGACTGGTAATGATAGCCCGTTTTAACAAGAGCGAGTGAAAGTGCGGTGCTTTGCGAACAAAAACGTTCGTCGTGTCGCAGTGTCATCATGTTACTTGAAGTTGACAGTCTCTATAATAGGCCATGATTGTTCGTTATTAATATGGCCATATTAAATATATTACTTTTCTAATACAATACGTAAGCCTAATACCAAACAAGGAAAAAGACATCACAATTCATAAATATCCGGCCACCCAGACCAACTTGTATCCTTGTACAAAACATAAAGCAACACTGGAGAGGAAGTCGCCATACTCAGGCGTTCCCCTCTGCCAAATGTACTACCACTAGTCATGTGCAGTCGAAATATGTCATACAAGAGGTTAGGGATGTGTGGTTCGATTTATTAGGTACGTGTGTGTTTCATAGCGACCTCGTGCAAAGGATGAGTGCGTGGATAACCCTGCAAAAATGACAGAATATTTGGCATCGAAATAAAACGCTAAGGCGTTTCCCCTCCGGGTCGAGTTTGCCGCCCCGTGTTACTAAATACAAAATTGTATGTCCCACAGCCAATGGGAATGCCCACGACCTCGGACGAGTGGAGACAAAAATGAGAATATAAAACTGGTCATGTTGGTCGCCAGATAATGAAGTCATTGTCAATAATACAATGGCGTTTACTGTTTGCGAAAGATATCATTGTGTTGCTAATACGTATCAACTTATTATATTACATATCGGTAACTACACGTAATCTCTCGGAAGAGATATACATGTACACAATGCTGTAACTTTAGCATCTTCGATATTTGACAAGGAAAGGCAATAGTATAAGCAATTTGTAATACTCTATATTGATAGATAGAATTACACTGTAGACTTCTATTCATATATTCGGCATTTATACCACAACACGAGGTCTTTCTGTCGTATGCTTTTATTTATACAAATGTCTATTTCTGTGTGTATGATTGTGAATAAATAAATAAAATAAGTACGTAATGCTTTCCTGTACATATACTGTATTATCAAACTGAGAAATTACTTAAGCAGCGAATTGAAGTAAAATACTGACATATATAACATAATATATTTGTAGATATTTTTGGTAGCTCAGAAAAGTATATTTTTTATGACATTACATATATTTTTAATTGCAATTGTAGATTTACTAAAAACAAATTTAATAATAAAAACTAAAAGATGTATGTAGCATATAAATATGTGTGTAGTGTACAACATTACTGACAGTTTCGAAGGTGGCGTACAAAGCGACTGTGATGTTCCTAGACAGTATTATATTAAGGAAAGCTAGCTAGGAAACAATGTAATTATAATTTAGGTTATTGTGCATCATCACAACATGATTCATACATAAGTAATTAATATATCGATGTTATTAAATAATTGCAGTATGTAAGTGTTTTGTGTACAAAGTTTTGTTGATAACTAATTACTGTCATAAAGTATTTTAACAAAGCAGTGTCTTATTTATTATTATCTGGAACATAGCAAGGGTAATGACTGATAATAAGTATTACCACTAATTACCTACTATATGTAACAACTACTTAATAATCTACTTCTACGTGAATTTAAGTGTGGCACATTGGCGCAACGAATATGCTCCAAACATAAAGAAAATGTTATTTCTATCTCCTTTTTACCAAAAATCAAGTAATACATCCCACTGTTTGTAGAGGGATCAAGCAGGGTATCCGGGAAAGTGCACCTGAGCAAGTACCGGGCACCTCCCCCGTGATTCGACTTATAGGACCTTGACGTCGAAAGGAAGTGGAGTGACTGATGGGCCCTGCCTACCTAACCTCAACACGAGGACGCACGGGCGACTGACCCGAGACTAAATTGAACGAAAGAGCTATTTCAGGATCGGATACTTGGCCTCATAATAGGGCATGATTCTGAAGGCACACATTAAAATGTCTTCAGAATCGAACCTAATGAGTATTTTTAACAAGCAAGCAAGAAACGGTCAATATGACACAATGGATAGAAACGGCCAGAGTGGTTTTACCACTCTCTATCAAGCCAAGTAACCCGATCCTAAAATACCTATTTCGCTCAATTTAGTCTCATTCTTTTTAAACTGCACGTTTCCGCCGGTGAGCACTCCTTCTATATCTGTTCTTGAAACATCAAAACTTTCCTAAACAAAAAAGACTTTCCTATTTTTACTTAGAGTTGGAAGTCCGGAGGCGGGTTTCGTTTACGTTTGGGTCCCATCTTAAACGCCGTATTCTTGTGTGTTTTTGTCATATCGTATACCATGTGATCGTGTAACGTAGGAAATGCTTGATTATTCCGCTGAGTGTCGCATTTTACTTTCTACTTAAACAGCTGAGTCCGAGCTACTTAATATGGTTCTAGGGCTTCTACTTTTTCTTTGCCTTATAACATATATTTGTGGTCGACTCTCCTAATGATCTTTCTTTACGTAAGCCGATCATTTGAGTTAGGAGTAAGAAGGGCCCGGGTTTGGTTAACATTTGGTCCCATCGCGAGCGCTAGCTGTTTTCTGTGGGTTTGTGTCATGTCGTGAACCATGTTATTGTATACTAGCTGTGGCCGCGGCTCCGCTCGCGTGGACTACAGAATCCGCTCCCGTTCCCACTTCCGCTCCCACTTCCGCTCCCTATCCCACTTCCGTTCCCAATCCCAAAACCAAACCCAAACCCAGGGCCCAGGCACAGGCCCAGTCCCCCAAGATAACTCCAGATCCAAATGTAGTCCTAACTTATTGCAATCTGAATTGCACCAAACATTAATAATACTTCTTTGTTATATTTCATACAACTAATATATGCCCGCTCGCGTGGACTACTCAAGTCTCGGTCCGAAGTCCAAAGTCAAAATCATTTATTGCATATGAGTACACTTGGTACATTTATACACGTCATTTTTTTTATCGACTACGACTCAAACCCCGACACAGACCCTGACCCCGACCCAACGCTAAACGTTTGGCCAACACCAACTCCCACGCCCATTCCCACTCCCACTCCAAATGTAGTCCAAACTAATCGCAATCAGAATTATACAGAAGATAATCATTTTACTTCTTTGTTACATTGCATACTCGTATACCTACTAATTAATGTATTAGAAAACTAAAAAATCCTATAACTTTTGATTGAGTTAGCCGATTGCGATGAAATAAAGACTAAATGTTAAGTCAAGTTAAGCTCCATGTATCTTTGAAAAGTCCATCAAAATACGTTCAGTAGTTTTTTAAGTGATGCGTGCACAAACTCACAGACTAACAGACAAAAATTCCAAAATTGATTAAAATGTGTTCTGTTGCTTATCCTTAGACCCCCCCAATTTTTTTTGCGAATATCTTCAATGTACAGACACGCGATGTTTACGATTTTATTTATTAGATTGTGTCACGCAGGAATTCCTTGTTTACATCGCTGAGTGTCGCATTTTACTTATATTTAAACAGCTGAGTCTAAACTACTTAATAGGGTTCTAGTGCTTATTCTTTCTCCTCGCCTGATTATCTTTTTCTTGTATTTTAATATCACACAAATTATAATTCTTTAGATCTTCGTGGACCAAGTCGTAGATGGTCTGCCGGGTCCTCGGTTTTTCACTAGCAAAATCTGTTTTGACCCTCAAATTTGAAGCTGCGTGGACCCTAATGATGCTCGGATCTTCTCATTAGTTGTCCCTACTATGATTAGGTACTAGGACTTCTCCAACAGGGTTCTAGGTCAAAACTTATAATTTGATCGGAGCCCAATAGCTAAGATGTAACAAGAAAATAAAGACTACATGTATGTACTACCAGAACAATATATTTCTTTACTATGACAGAACACTCAAAATGTGGACAAACATTAAAATTACGATGGACCTAGTACAGTCGACAACATGTCGATCTACACATACTGACACCTTGCGCAGAGGTACCAATATTGTCGATTGGTGTTTGATTAGTCACATATACTTAGTAATACAAAAATCAGAGTCATACATTAATTGTAGGTAAATTGTATTGCATAAACCAAGCCTAAAACATTAATTACTAGCTTATAACCACGACTTCGTCCGCGTCATAATTATCCTATATGTATATTATTCCAGGATATAAACTGTCGCTGTGCCAAGTTTCATCACAATCCGTTCAGCTGTTACGATATATTGCGATTAAGCAAAAAATCCACACTTTCGCATTAATAATACAAGTATTAGTGTGATTACGGAATCTAAACCCTCTTGAGAGTAACTACCGGCTAAGAGATAGAGACATCTGCAACAGTTGATGAGTACTTAACATATCTTTGACAAATATTTATTATTAAGGATCGGAATTAGGTAGTGTCAACTTTTACAAATTATTGTAAATTATTTTAAAAAAAATTCTTTAAACCTCTGGAAGGTTTAAAAAAAACACAAAAACACTCAGTGCCCCTTATTCTCTACCTCATCCAACGTGAAGCGTAAAATCATTACTAAGATATTTTTAAAAATTCTAAGCGCCCCCTTTATATTCGAATATGTTCATTAACATAAACATTTCGTCGCAAGTGCATACATCAAATACACAACCTTGTCGTCGGCCCCTGCTTATTATATCTAAAAACAAAACCTATCCTACGATATGGCAATATTAAGCAGTCAGTACTATAACCTATTCTCTATAGCAGTGTCTGCTTGACGCCTCTATGATAGGAAGTTAATCGTCATCATAATTAACATGTCCCACGTTGACTAAATCAGTGGAGTCGGTGGCGGCTGGGCTGGTCTTGCGGCAATGTCCAGGTTTGCACGGCCGACTTTTGACCAGCTTTGGGCATTGCTTACCTGATCCTGTTGCGGCGTGCTTGAAAAATAACGTCACTATTTAAAATTTTGCCGCGCTCTAAAACGCATTCGAGAAAAAGGTCGCTTTGCATGATAAGCCACACAACGCACGGTATCAAGATAGTATAAGAAGATGAATCAGGGATACTGGTTCGGAATAATAAAACTATTGCTAATGTGTGTGTGCCGACCGTATTGAATGACAGCCATTAGATTTTCAAGAATTTGAAATTACAATAAAACCACTCCAAATGCAAGAATTTTCTTATCCAAATTCATCTTCCTATACGACTTTTGCATATAACAATTTTTAACAACAACAATAGACCTAAGCCCATTTGGCACCATATTTACATGAAGGTAGAAATTAGTAGCGGCGGGACTGACTTTCGAAATTGGCATAATTCGTAACATAAAGTATCAAAGTTTATCTATTCTCGTTTCTAAGGAGATAACACGAAATATTGAAGATATTTTATGATGAAGTCACTTAGGCACCTAGCATCCGTATTCGTGCGACTCAAGGGCTCAAGGGACACGCGAGATATTTTAAGTATTTAGATGTGAGATAGTAATTCTTACAATAAAAGCATATTACTTCAATATTCATATAATGCACTCACCATAACAAGCCGGTAGTTAAGTTTGATAGCGAATTCACACTCCCCGAAACAGCTGCTCCAACCAAGCCACGGGCCCGTCTCGCAGTCGACGTCTTCTGCATAAAGAAACAACACTTGAAGTTAGGCAACATCTCACGTGAAAAACATGAATAGTCACCAAACGTCAGCCAAGTATGTACACAAAGTACAGGTTCCTTAATTTTTTATTCTAATTTTCCAGAAATTGCTGGGAAATTTGTCACCTTATACATGTTTTAATTCATCTCAATCGGTCCAGTGGTTCTAAAATGAGGATCAGTCATATTTTTGTTAAGTATGCAGGTATTCAGCGCTAAAAACCCAATAAATACTATGAAAAAAATATTTTAAGGATCAAAAATGACGAATATACAGTAACTTAAGTGCAATAGTTCCAAAAATGGAAGTGACCGGAAGTTATGTCATGCGTCGCGTCGCGGGAAGAAGTATGCGCAGCACACTAGCGCAGTCTGCCGTAAACAAAACACGTGCGAAACAGAGCGGTGAATGAACTCCGAGCGAGAGGGCGAGCATATCGCGAGCGGGTTGTAACAAGTGACGTCGACATAAAAAGCGTTTTGAAAAGTTACGTTAAATACACTTTAATAACTTCGTCATTTCTTGATGGAATTTACAATACAATACACGTTATTGCACAAACAAATACAGTTACACATTATAAAACTGTAATCAACAAACTAAGCAGCCTACAAAGGACTGCCTGCCTCATTACCACTGGGGCAATGTCTTCCTCACCTGGAGCAGCTCTAAATGCACTGCTGAATATACCGCCTCTTCATCTACATGTTGAACAGGTCGCGAGATCTAGCATGTACAGACTATCTGCCCTAGAGAAGGCAAACTGGATTTCTAAGACGCTGAGTTCTGTCCTAGACTCGGTATTAGAAATTCCAATCCTAAACATGGTATCGGATACCATGCTTCCACTGTTCAAGTTTGAAAAACTTTTTAGAGTGGAACTGCCGTCCAGAGATGAATGGTTGAACAGCCAAATTCACTGGGAGGCCGGTAGCCTGAAATGGTTTACCGATGGGTCCAAGTCAGGCCATGACGTAGGATGTGGAGTCTACGGAGTACGCCCAAACTTCGGAAGAAGTGTAACTTTGGGGCAACACGCCTCCATTTTCCAAGCGGATGTATACGCCATTATTGAATGTGCGGATATAAACCTCCGTAAGAACTACGTCAACCATCACATATATATCCATTCGGATAGTCAAGCAGCTCTCATGGCACTAGCTTCAGAGACAATAAACTCTAAGTTGGTGCAGAACTGCGTGACAGTATTGAATTCCCTGGGCGAAAAGAACAGGGTGATTCTGCGCTGGGTTCCGGGGCACGCAGGAATCGAGGGCAATGAAAATGCCGACGAACTTGCAAAGGCGGGAGCCAGAGGAACGCTATGCGGTCCAGAACCATGTTGTGGCGTTCCAACAAGCCTGGTACGCCTAACGCTCAGAAACCTTTTCCTAGAGCAATCCATCAATCACTGGAATTGCACGCCAGGGTTGAACCACTCCAAAGCACTAATAAAGGCTTACAATCGTAAGTCTGCTCAAGAAGCGCTAGCGCTTAGCAGGAACAACTTACGCATAGTAGTGAGAGCTCTCACAGGACATTGTGGCCTGAACAAACACATGTTCAACCTCAAGCTCCGAACCACAGGAGAGTGCAGGCTCTGTGAGGAAGCAGAGGAAACCCCCATGCACCTCCTGTGCGAGTGTGGACCACTGATGCGTAAAAGAAATACATACCTAGGTAACTACTTGCTTCACCCTGACGAAGTAAAACAACTCAGTGCTAAAAGCATAGTGCAGTTTCTAACTGCTGCAAGGCTTAACACGGAACTATAGTATGGTGGCGATCACAATAGACCAGAAATGGTCGCAGTGATACAAGGTCTAGACTGAGATCTGGAAATAGCCCCAACTCGAATAATAATAATAATACACATTATAAAAGTTACAAATAGTACTATTTAGGCGGTCTTATCGCTTTAAGCGATTTCTTCCAGACAACCTTTGGGTAGAAAATATTATGGAATTTAATAATTTTAAACTAAATATCCTCTGCGATACGCCATACGCCCTAAATAAAAATCTTTTTATGTGGTTGATCTGCTCGATGTAGTTGTTCGAGTGACCAAGCCACCACATTTAACCGTCAATGTAAGGTACCTTGTAATACTGGAGAATCATTCAGCATGACCTCGTTGTCCACGCTAAATGGAGTTGGTTTATTCTTCTTCGTGTAGGGTGTGAGGGTAGTGTGGGGTTCCTTGGAAACCGTCGTGATAACTGTACGGAAAAGAAATTATAAGACAAAAAATGCGCTTAAATATTTGAGAGATAAATTATTTATAACTTATATAATAAAAAAGGGTCGTTATTTCTGTTTGCCATGTGGTTTCCGGTAGAGTAGAATAGGACCACTCCAACTCTTCCCGTGGATGTTCGTACAAGGCGACTAAGGGAATACATTATAAAACATCAATCAGGCCTCCCAACCCGTCTGGCCAGGGCGGGGAGTGTAGGCCAAATCCTCCGTCTGTCTCCGGCAGATGAGAGAGGGTTGTGCTCCTGCAGTGGAGACAAAAAAAACCTGATGATGATGATGATGATTTCTGTTTGGGTATTTGTAACTAGATCTGTTATTACGATTAAACACTGTCTGTGGTGATGACAACAAATGTTGCGACAATATCTGTACATTTTGATGCGGTAGACCTAATTCACCTAGGTTGAATATACATGTAACATTGACTGGCAAAATTTTATTTTTAACACATATTCAGAAAACTGAGGGAACCCGCTTCTACTGTTTTGTCTCACACCCGGTAAGTTGGCTGGAAAATATCAATATTAGATATCAGCTCGCCTTTGTGCATATTGATATTTAGTTTTTAAATGGTGCAACAAAGAATTATTTTTAATGTTATTTAGGGAATCTCAGTTATTCTCTCGTCTGTTATTATTATTATGGGTAATAGGCGAGCAGAAAATTGCTGGTATGCCTATATCTGAACTGGTGTATTTACATTTTTGAGTTGTCACTTGTAACACTGTTTTTGAAGAACTTGTCTAGTCTGTTTTTAAAAGTATTCACTGAGGGGGGCATCGTTAACGTCCTGCAGTAACTTGTTCCATATGTGAATATATACATTTTAAATAACGCTGCTCTTATGTGTAACAACTTACCCATAGTAGCAGTAGCGGTTTGGTTGTCACTAGGACAGGCCTGCTGGCAGTCGTCCTTATTGCGGAAGTTGTTGGAGTTGCCTCCGCAGCCCGTGTAGCCGAACGGCTCGCAGGCGCCGCGAGACGCGTCGAAGAACCAGCGCTCCTCGTACGCGCGACAGGGGCCCACTTTCATCGGCAACTTACACACATCTGCTTATATTTAGGATATGATTAGTCTTCCCTTAGACATCCACTGCTGGATGTAGGCCTTCCCCAATGAACGCCACCACATCCGATCCTCCGCCCTCTGCATCCAGCCGCTTTCGGGCGCCTTCTTCAGGTCGTCGGTCCACCTGGCGGGTGGGGCGTATCACCCTATGCGTGCCGATTCGCGGTCTCCACTCCAGTACTCGTGTGCCCCAACGGCCGTTGGTTCGACAGATATACTCGTAGCCCACCCTCTGCCACTTCAGCTAAGTGAAAAAAATAATCAAGGGAGCAACGATTTCTTGAGCAAATGATAATAATTCATACACTCAGCAAATTTTTGGGTGCTCATTTTGTTCAATTAATTTAACATTTAGTAAAAGCTAAAATGGTTCAATATGTTATTAGTTTTTAATAGTTGACTGCCAAAATCTTGGATTTTTTTTTAGAATATAACAACTAGATAGCAACCCCCAATCATCCCGTGAGTGTCGCACCAGGGACGGCCAGCAGCGTTCTCCTGTGTATATTAGGATCATTACTGCAAACACCAATCCGCCTGTCAAGCGTGCTGATTATGGAAAATTTCATGGAAATCCCCCATAGGATATCCACCCAGAGTGGCATTCTATTGGGGAGGCCTATGTTCAGCAGCGGACGTATTTGCGCTGATGATGATAGGTATAGCAGTAAATTATCCAGTACGAGTAGGTAGTCGGCACATATCATAGTCAGCACGTCACTATATGTCTCGTTATACAAAGTAGTTCTGATATCATCTGAGACACAAACCACCTATTTAGGTAAGTACACATTATCAGTAGATTAGCTATGGAAGTGGGTATGAACTCAATGACTACAAAAGAACATATGTTCATATCTACTGCTTAAGTACCTGCCTAACTGATAACGGCATATCAGTTATATATCAATTATTATTGTCTACGTAGGCAGTTCCTTGCAGATTTAAATGCTCTCTTAGATTGAAGATAAAGTTTAGATATGCAGCTTTTTAATTGATAATTTTAGACTTAAAATATAAAAAAAAACTGATATCTAAACGAGTGCACACTCTAAAATTTTGGTTGTACGATTCAGATCAAGGGTTAATAACATTCCGAAACCTTGAGTTCCGGTTGAAATTGCGATTGTCTAACGAAAAATAAGTAATATATATAGGTTTCACACATTTTACCAACTAATTGTCACAAAAAGAGCATTTTAGAACACCCTCCAATTAGATGGAAAAGGAAGCGGCTAGATTTGAAAGCGGGATGCCTCGGTGTGGTGACGTGAAAAAGAGGACATCTTTTCAAAGGGAAATCATCAGGTTCGTATGTATTTACCTTGTGAGAGAGTAGCGTTGATACAGCTGGTGTCCTCCCCGTCGCAAATGGCCTCCTGCTGCGACAGCGTGGCCTGGCATCTCTCCAGCTCCTCCTGCACTAAGATCTCTATCTCCGGGTCTTCAGCTGTTATGTTCTCCGCTGACACCTCCTTTACAAGGAATAAGATTTAAGATCAAGCATGGCTTAAGCTTGATGATATTACCTAGCTCAGGTGTATTCAAGAAACACCCTTCTGCGTAAGGGTATCTCTCGATAATTGGGCAATATGACCTATGTAAAAATGACCATAAATGACCCTTTGGTCAAGATGTATTAGTGGATACGATCGCGGACTTAAGTTTCAAAAAGAATCTTCCTTTTCTTACAGTACAGCCAGTTCAATGAGATATACCCATAATACCCAATCATTTAAGTTCGTGCTTTAATTTATGTAGTCTAAATAAGGCTATAAAATTGTTAGCATATTGTCATATGACGTAAAGTAGTGGTAGAATTTAAAATGGCTACATCACGTGACCACTGTCATAATCACAAAAGATCACATTGCTTTACAATCATGGAATATCGTTGTTTAGTAATAGTAACCTGACAATTTATCTACACACTATCCTCGCCGATAGCCCCTAAGAACTTATTCAGGCAGAGGCAGAATACTCAATCATGTAATATGTTTCCTCCTTTATAGATTTCATCGTTTTACGCCATAGCTATAGATCACATTTTGACCATTGTACGTTTCACCCCCTAAATGTATAGATCGTGCAGTTCCCCCCTCTAGTTTTCGCTAGGGGTGAACGCGGAATGCGGTCAGCTAATCGGAACGTCAGTATCTTAGTGTACGTAGGTACACGTTGATGATTAATGCGTAACGATAGAACTAACACCGTAACAATATAACACATACAATGAAACGTAAACGACTTAGAGAAAGAGTGCCGCCGTGAACTGTACGATCTATACGTCATAAAAACTTTACACATAAATTGCCCAATTAATATAGAATGTCCACTCGTCGCTAGTAACTTTGTAGTTGAGGCTGCAGGGCCACAAGCAGACAGCTGCACTGACCAACTCCTGCAGCTGCGCGAACCGCTGGTTCCAGTCTCGCAGCAGCCGGCGGGAGAGGCCCCGCTGCGCGCGCGCGTCCTGCGCCACGTAGAGGCGCGTGCGCAGGCGCCGCCCGCGGCCGCAGCGCGCCGAGCACGGCGACCACTCGCCCCACTCGCTCACCGTGCACTCGCCCTGCGGCACGTCCTGCGGACAAACACCACTCAGGGGAAACTCTAATCTGGAGAAAGTATTATTAACTAGCTGTGGCCCGCGACTTAACATCACAAATTATTATGTATTTTCCGTAGGAATAAGAGGTTTTTTCAGGATAAAAACTATCCTATGTCCTATTCCAGGACCTAACCTATACATGTGCCAAGTTTTATCCCGATCCGTGCAGTGGTTGAAGCGTGATTGAGTAACAAACATCCAAATATCCAAACATCGAAATATCGAAACTTTCGCATTTATAATATTAGTAGGAAGTAGGATTAATTTGTATGTATTGCAATACCAAAATGTACAGTCATAGTATTTAATGGCAAAGGTCTATCAGTTGACTTTGGGTCTAAAATGAAAATATTATATTTTTTGGTGTACTAAATCTTTTTCTATTCTATGTATTGGTAGATGTAATAAATTATGAACATAATATAATTATTATATATCCCAACCTCATGTGAATATAGTACGTGATTATTATTATACCTAGTAATAAGTTATTAAATAGACGAAAGCATTAATCCCAAGCTTTGTTAAAAACTACGCCATTTTATCAGGTACAATAGTAAAGTTTCATTTGAAATTGCATACATTTTAATTTCATTTGGTTTAGTCGTAAATGCTACTTTGTTATGGTCATTTAATATTTATTTTATTACTTACCACGAAAAACCAATCGAAGCTGCTAGAATTTGCTAAGTCACCAGTTGGCCTGTAATTAATTAAGAACATGGTGAATGAAAGAACAGGGTTTTTAGTGTTCGTGAATTATGTCGAAAAAAAACTGTTTAACTGTTGCTAGGCATCACGTAAAAACTACTAAACCGATTCTGATAGACTTTTAGGAAACACAGGGCTTAAATCGGAGTAACATAGTGTTTATTTTGTCGCAATCGGCTTACTCAATCAAAAGTTATGCAAATTTATAGTTTTCAAAAACTTGCATGATATTACATTAGTATACACTATAGGTAAAACAAAGGAGTGTAATACTCGGTGGAATTCAGATTGCGATGAGTTATGACTACGTTTGGAGCGAGGGTAAGAAGTGGCGGTAGTGGTGACAGTTGGTTCGGTAGCGGGAGCGGTAAATAAAAAATACATTAATTCTGTAATACTAGCTGTGGGCGGAGCCGCGGGCACAGCTAGTATTATTCATAAATTATTTAAACTGTTGTTCGGAATTAGCTTGTTCCTCTTTCTACAGTAGTATTATGAGAGAGTGCGTACTTGGTGCAAGGTCCGGCGTCGCAGGGCATGGCCTGGCTCAGGACCGTGCGCGCGCGGTACCCGGTGTGGCAGCGCTTGTGCGCGCGCGGCGCGGCGTAGTGGCGCGAGCGCGCGCGCACGCCGCAGCCCTCGCACGGCGACCAGGCGGACCACTCGGACACGGCGCACGGGCCGCCGGACTCGGCCGGATCCACCTCGTATTGCGATATCGCTCTACACGGACAGGTAAAATAAAAACTATAAAAAATAAAATAAAAATCATCACCAGCCTATATATGATTCATTCCTAACCAATAGTCATACGAAAACCGACGCTATTTGCGGCTCGGCAACGTGTACATGAAAGGGTCATCAGCAGTAAAAATAAGTTTGTATTACCACGTATACTTTGCTGTCTAGTTCGGAACACCATTTATTTATTTTGCTTTCGAGGTGACTATTGTTTGGAATGAAATATACGTCCACTGCTGAGCATACGCCTCCCCAGTAGAATGCCTCTTTTGGTGGACTGTCCATTGGGAGATTTGCCATAATCAGCCTCCTCAGCGTAGGCACTGCGCGACAAGGTGGACAGCCCAATGCACAGGCACTGGGAAGCTGTCCACCTTGTCGACAAAATATCTTACTAACACACTATGAATCAAATTCTGAATAAAAGAAATAATTACATTAAATAATAACCACGCTTGGCAGGCGGATTGGTGATCGCAGTAATAATCTTAAAATACACCCTTCCCTGGAGCAAACCCTTAGCCGCCTTGACGACACCCACAGGACGATTTGATGTGGGTCTATTCTAAGCCGGGAACCACACGGCATCGGCTTAAGAAGCAGCAGACTTCAGGGGACGGCAGATTTCAGAGTGATTAGAATGGGTAGAAGGGAGAGACGGCACAAAGCCAAGTGGCCTATCTTAAGAAAAGTTTAAATCCGGAAAAAACACTAGCAAGCAAAAAAGGTTCGTTTACAAAAATCGCAATAACTCCTGAACTACCTAAGATAGATTCTTGAATAGGAAATCTTGTTTGGAGCCGAAACCAAACAGGCACTTATATGGCAGAACATTCCTCAGCATCACCTGAAAAAGCGCTTGATTATATCGTGATAGCCTAAAGGAACATACCCACACCACGTTACTTTTTGGGGGGTCTTCAAAATACCACGCTTGGTCACAGAGGTAGGGGGTTACGTAGGTAGTCAATATCCTCAAGGGAAAGCTCGCGCTTTTTCGAGCTATATTCAAATATGGCGCGCGGTTTATTGCGCTTTTTAAACTCACAGGTGGCAGCACGGAAGTCAGCTGATTGAAAACTGACAGTTTTTTCTTCTTGATGATATTTTTTTCATTTGTAGTTATAGGAATGCACGCACTCTTGGCGTCACGAGGCAAGCGCCGTATTAATAAAGACAAATATGACAATTTTTTTCTATTAACTTTCTGTTTGCAAAAATTGGTTTAAAACCATATTTATGCATTACTACATGGAAACTAGAGGGGGTGGAGGGGGTGGAGGGGGGTTAAAATTGTAAAAAATGGGTCACGTAGTTTGGGTACGTCCCCTAACTGGGAGTGCACACGACTCGCGTTCATGAGGTCAAGGGTTCAAACCCGTAGCAATAAGTTCTTCTGAACTCAAGTACGGTTCATTATAATACCACTGGATTTTCGGAGAAGGGAAACATAGTTTGAATAAACGAAAGTCACCTGCAGAATCTGCGAGGCCCGTAGCAGCGGCGGTAATCCGTGAGCGGCGTGCGGCAGGCCTCCGCGTAGGCGCGCGCCGGCCACGTGTAGTGCCGCTGCCGCGCGGCGCGCCCCTCCCCGCACGTCGCGCTGCACGCGCCCCACGCGCCCCACGCGAGCGTCGCGCACGCCCCGCCGCCCCCGCCCCCGCCGCCACCGCCGCCCCCGCCTCCCGCACCACCCCCGCCGCCGCCCGCTGACTCTGGACCTGCGTGCACGTGCTCCCCGCCTGACTCTGCACCGAAGAACATCACTCAATGAAACCCGATTGCTGATTTTTGGATTTAGCAACATTTGAGCACTAAATTCATTCATTCGACTGATTCACTATATAGTACTGGGTCTCGATATCTTGATGTATACGACCTGAGTCCCGCGACTGTACTTTGTTTAAATGATGAACCAGTGCTGATCTATTAGGTCCATGCCGCACAGTGACTTTACGTTGAAGAAATACACGAGTAAAAGTTATACTATCTGCACAGCATCGGATCAGTGCCGTAACTAGCCTTTTATGCGCCCGGGCGAGCTGCTATAAGTGCTCCCTTGAAAAATACCCACCCAGATGTCGGCCCCGTAACCTAGTCGGTAGTACACCTGCCTGCGAAGCTCGGGGTCGCGGGTTCGAATCCCGCCCAGGGCAAACATTCGTGTGATGAGCACTTGTGTTTGCCTTGTGACTGGATGTTATTTATATATTATATTATGTATTTATGTATGTATATCAGCTGTCTGGTACCCATATTACAGGCTCTGCCTAGTTTGGGATCAGGTGGCTGTGTGTGAAATGTCCCCACATATTTACATTTACAGATACTTTTTGCGCCCCTCCAAGGTCTGTGCCCTATGCCTGGGCTCCGCACTAGTTACAGCACCATCGGATTACTATCGCATCAGTTCGAGACATTAAGAATTCTTTGTATGAAACTCCATACTGCAAATCACTCTAATCAGCACCGAAACGTCATCGCCGTTGTTCGGCATGCAGCTCATGGTCAAGTTTTCAACTCACAGTCACCGCGCTAGCAAGTAGGATTCTAACATATTCTCATGAAATATACAGATCTAAGCATTAATCAACACAGGAGCTCAATTAGTTAAAAACTGACCCCCCAGCATGTAAAAAAAACAATTAGGTATAGTTAGACCATCGCAACTAAACAAATCTGTCGCAGAACCGACGGCCGGTGGGGCAGACGGGTTCTGGAGTGAAGACCATGCCCCGCCGCCAGATGGACCGACGACCTAAAGAAGGTGTCCGGAAGCGGCTGGATGCGGAGGGCGGAAGAGAGGGTGTGGTGGCGTTCATTGGGGAAGACCTATGTCTAGCAGTGGACGTCTAAAGGCTGACATGATGATGATGACGATGAACTATACAAACCGAAGAATGAATATACAATACACACCTCCAACATCGCAGCTCTTTTCGTAAAGTCTGAGCCGGTTGAGACGCAAGCGCGCGAACGGGCGCATCTCGCCGTTGGAGTTGAAGAATGGGGAGCGCACGTCGCGCGGCCAGTCCGGGCGCAGCGCGCGCACGGGCGCCGCGGGCACCGTGGGCTGGTGGCGGGACTGCGCGGACACACGCGTTAGTGCCAGACTACGGTACACAAACGGACTCCATTTGGACTGTAATCCAGTTTTTGTGATTTATGTGCACCAAATTTCTGAATGATTAAAATTACACTCAAAAAGTTGGTACAAATAAATATACTCTCAGTGGTAATAGAAGGCCCGTGTAATTGGTTTCATTGTACCCATTGTGGATTATTGTTTCTACTACTGGCGCCATCTAGAATTACTCGACCCGTAAGCGACCGCCTTGACGTCACATCCTTACAATGTCACGTGACCGAAACCGTCGTAGAAACTAAAATAGTTATTTTTTAATTTAAACAATGTTTTTGGGCATACAACAAATTTATCAACGATATATTATTTAATATATGAGTTCTGGAGTGGAGACCACGGATTGGCACGCGCAGGGTGGGACGCCCCGCCGCCAGATGGACCGACGACCTAAAGAAGGTGGCCGGAAGCGGCTGGATGCGGAGGGCAGAGGACCGGGTGTGGTGACGTTCATTGGGGAAGGCCTATGTCCAGCAGTGGACGTCTAAAGACTGACATGATGATGATGATGATATTATTTAAAAACACGTACAAAAAATGTGTATATACCCTTTATGTAAACTATAGCATAATACTAACCGTATAAGTCAATCCATTGTCAGTTCCAGCGTCGTAAGGGTACAGCGGTAGAGTGGCAGACGTCCTCCAAGTGCAGTTAAGGTTGCAAAGCTCCAGGGCAGACACGCCCACTATCCAGTCAGGTGAAGGGGCCAACTTGGCAGCGAGGGACACCAAGTGATTTTTAGCGTCCACACGGAACACTGCGAACGTGCTTGGTATTCCAACGCCACCGGCTACTTGCTGCCACGAGATCCCGCGGGCTTTGATTATAGTGCGGATATGATCACTCTACAAAAAAAAAATTACCTATATATGTTATACACTTTAAAAGTAAATTTCTGTTTATTTGTACCTCTTCGATGTGTTAATAGCTAGCCTTTTATGCGCCCGATGCGAGCTTCTCTAACTGCGCCCTTGGAAAATATACACGCAGATCATTTTTGCGCCCCTCCAAGGTCTGCGCCCTGTGCCTGGGCACCGCTGTCACCGCCCTAGTTACGGCACTGTTAATAGCTCTATGGATATATAAGAATATAAATTTTTTAAACAAGCCCACATTTTGGCCCATAAACATCAGTAACTTTGTAATTCGAGAACAAGAGAGTAACAGGGAAATCTTTTATATCAAGGGTTTTCCCTTGATAGTTGTTGCTGTATGAAATAGAATGATGTCGGGTGAGACAATTAGCCCATCAAATCCTTCGCCTTTAATCATTTTTGTGTATTTATTTCAATCAGATACACACAATGAATTGAAATGTCATTAAGTACACACAAAGTAATTAAACCACCCCTCCGTTTTGAGCTATAATACATATATATTTTTATTTCATACTAGCTGTGCCCGCGGCTCCGCTCGCGTGAACTACAGAGTCCACCCCCGTTCCCACTTCCGCTCCCGTTCTCTTCCCACTTCTACTTCCACTCCCACTCAGACTCGAGACTCTCAATATCCCAATCCCAACCCCATCCCTATCCCCAATAACTAAATTTCACTCAATCCCATAAGCGCCGCGCCGCGGCCGTTGACCTCGCCCATATGATGGACATACTCGTACGTTCAAGAAATATAGCTTTCTTTTATCAAAATTTTCGTAAAATAGAGATGTTTTTTCATGAATGATTTCTAAATGTGATACTGAGTTACTGAAGAAATGTTAACAGTCGTTTTATTATCATCAGATATAATGGCTTCTAGAAAATTTTACTTTATTTAATATCTCAGGTTCTAAGTGGCGTATCAAGATGAAACATGCACCAGATTTTAAGTTAGACCACCAGCACGACAACTGTGAAAACTGCATCAAATTTCATTCAGTAGTTTTTGCGTGATGCGGGTCCGGGTCCGGGTCCGGGTCCGGGTCCGGGTCCGGGTCCGGGTCCGGGTCCGGGTCCGGGTCCGGGTCCGGGTCCGGGTCCGGGTCCGGGTCCGGGTCCGGGTCCGGGTCCGGGTCCGGGTCCGGGTCCGGGTCCGGGTCCAGGTCCAGGTCCAGGTCCAGGTCCAGGTCCAGGTCCAGGTCCAGGTCCATTTCCAGGTCCAGGTCCAGGTCCAGGTCCAGGTCCAGGTCCAGGTCCAGGTCCAGGTCCAGGTCCAGGTCCAGGTCCAGGTCCAGGTCCAGGTCCAGGTCCAGGTCCAGGTCCCGGTCCCGGGTCCGGGTCCGGGTCCGGGTCCGGATCCAGGTCCAGGTCCAGTTTCAGCTCCAGATCCAGATCCAGGTCTAGCTAAAGGTCCGGCTCCAGATCCAGCTCCAGATCTAGATCCAGATCCAGCTCCAGATCAAGCTCCAGATTTTTCATCGTAATTGACTAACTCAATCAAAAGTTATATATAGTTTTCAAAATCTCACATAACACTGGTACCATACCCGCTCCCGCTACCGCTCACGAATTCAATCGAGCATTTACACCCTACATACACTCCTTGCAGCGTATGCGAGTTTTCGGAAACTATAAATTGGCATAACTTTTGATTGACTGCACCGATTGCAATGAAATAAAGCCTATATGTTACACCAAATCAAGCCCCATGTTTCTGTGAAAAGTCCATCAAAGTCCGATCAGTAGTTTTTAAGTGATGCGTGCACAAACTCACAGACAAACAGACAAACAGATAAACAGACAAAAATTTCAAAAATGATCGAAATGTGTTCTGTTGCTTATCCTAAGACCCCTCAATTTTATTTTTTGCAAATATCTTCAATGTACAGACACGCCAAGTTTACGATTTTATTTATAAGATAAATAAATCACTATATATTATGGTATACTTATTAATATTACAGTAAAACTTGGTGACAAACAAAAAAATAAAACAAAAAAATTTGTAAAAATTATAAATGACCTCAGCTTTTAACTCTTTCTCTAGCGCAGTAGTAGCGCCATCGTCAGCCAACCGGCGCAGGCCCGAGCTGGCCACTCTGCCCTCTTGCCACACTCTGTACTGAGCCGTGTGCGATGCCCCGATTACGTCACCGAAGTGCGCTCGAGCGGACTCGGGTGGAAACTCTCGGGGATGAGTGTTTCGAGACCATAAACCTTCGAAAGTGACCTGGGAAAACACAAAAAGCATCATTAGTTGTATGAAAATGTTTATGTTTTTTAAACATTCCGAACGGACAAAAAAGCAAGTACTTATAGCGAAAATGGAAATAAAAATTTGGTACGAACACACAACCAAACTAGTCTTAGAGCGACTTACAAACGCCCATATAATTACTTGAGACGGCTTTGTGGTTCAATTCAGATTAAATTAAAGTATAAAAAAACCAACCTCTAGGACATATGTTGATCCCACGCTGGCAATATTTGATGTATGTCTAATACTGCGGACATACCTCATATTTCGCTTCATCACACGCGCAGCAGGGTTCAACTATAGGCGGCTGTCGCGTGAAGCTCGCTGGCGCGGCGGCGGCGGCGCACAGCTTGCGCGCCAGCACGGACGACTCGGCCGGGCCCTCTGCGGGGCTGGCCCGGGCGCACAGGCGAACGCATGCATCCACAGAGTTCGATGGGGCACTCCATATCACCTGAATCAAGCGACACTCTTAACACGAGCTTCCTTACAAATATAGGCAATGAAAAATGTAGGTGCGTATTGACACAAGAACCTGGATTTCAGTCTTAGGATGTGACGTAGCATTGTCCACGGATGGTTTACAAAACTCGTGTGGCTTGGTTTGGGCGTCGTAAGCCTGAAACGAGCCGAGCGACTGGTTGCTGGGCGCCGGTGATGGCACCTCCTTGCTATCACCTTCGACGACTTCCACCTCGGCCCATATGGCGAAGCCTACAAACGGCGTCGGGCCCTGACCGCTATCCACACCTTGGAGAGACACTGGAAGAAAACATACATGAGTGTAAGTTACAGCTACTACGATAGAGGTAAAGTGAGCAGTATAAAATGTTAACAGTAACCAGTGTAAAGCTCTCCAGGCAGGAACAAATCGGGATCGCCGGCCACGCTCAGTCGGTAATTAGCATCTGCTGGTTGAGCGTGAGGCGGCGCCGTCTCGCATTGCTTTGCTGGTGTCGAAGTCGGTGTGGTCGCTTCGGCGGCCCCGGCAGTTACCAGGCACGCCTCCGTTATCAGTAACAACAACAGCATATCTGATGTACTAAAACAAGGTGAGCAAAAGACTAGCTAAATTATTTTAAATATTTTGTCGTTACGCATTAATTCCATGATACCGATTTCTAAAAATCACGCTGCATTATTAAGAATTTAATACTTCAGGTGATTAAATCGAAATAAAAACTGTTATTAAATTACAACAAAACAAATAGAAATAAAAAAAGTTAATAAAAATTAGCCTTCAGTCATTAATAAACATGGAAATACCTACAATGCATATATTGTCTCGTGGTTAGATCATTTTCGCTCCATTCAGAAGCAATTTCATAATCCAAAACTCGACCAAATTGTAAATTGTCCACAAAATATCGGCAATATTTCACACGACAGACGAGGTTAGGCGACGGTGACGTCCGTCCGCCCGCCCTACATTCGTGAACTACCTGAACCATACCTACAAGCACCTATAGTTATATTACTAAGGACGGGGACTGGGGAATCCTTTGTTTCCCCTCGTTTACATTGAGCGCTCGATACCGTTTGGATGTCCGGTTCCTATCTTGAATTTAAGAAAGAATTAAGACCTAGAGGATATTTTAGGACAAAAGAACAAACAAAATAGTTTTATAAACTCTTTATTTATTATCTATTTACTACGCATCAATGAAAAAAGTACAAAATAAAAAACAATCCGCACAGTGGAAGTCTCAAGAATTAATTATTAAAAAACCACAAACTGTTACAAACTAGTTCTGTTGTATAGGTCGTTAATATTACAAAAACACTTTACTCACGTTGTCCTGTTTCATAACATTTAAAGCAAAATCTTAGTTTAATTTTGTCAAATTAGAGTTCAGTAAACAAGTAAAAGTATTACAGTAATTCACTATTAGATTATGCTAACTGTAACTGTATAGTTGATAACTTTGGTAGTCTATTTAATAAAAAAATAAAAAAGTAAGATCTCTTTATGACATTTTCAATTAAAAATTAGTAGGAAAACAAACATTCCCAAATAAATCATTCATTACATAATATCAATATAATGACTAGGATTAAGAATTGAAATGTACACTTTGGTCTAACTACCTACACTAATATTAAAAATATTTTCACAAAGTGTCCTAAAATGGTTGAATACAGTTTACAAGTGATTAGTTCTTAAAACTACAAATATTGAAAATTCTAATGCATCAAGAATTTATGTTAAAATATTTTAATTTACGTTATAGTATTAACCTATCGTTCTGTGCAAGATATTATTTAGATAAATATAATTATAATTCTCTACACTGTAATTCTCTAGTTAGGTTTCATTTGATTATGGCTATTGTATCTAAATAATAAAGTAGAAATATTAGGTACTTTTAAAATGCAAAAAATACTGTAAACTCATTTATTATCAAGTAAGATGTGAAGTGTGTACAGAGTAGCCTAATAGTCAAATAGAAATTTAAACAGTTTCCAAGTGCCCTCACTTTACAATCAGTAGTGCACTAATAAATACTTTGCAAACATACAAGTACAATAACCATTCACGATCAAGCTTTCAATAATGGTGCAATCCAAAGCAATCAGTGTGAGCTTACAATCGGATTACACAGTCGGATATAGTAGTATCCTTCATTTCACAATTCGCTGCATTTGGTCATATAATACTTTCGAGCTTTCTATTTAGAAATATTGTTCACACATAGTGACCGGATCGTTCCAGGTTCTTTAGTCACTCTATTTAAATATAATGGCAACCCTTACCGAATGTACCTACGAGCTAGAACTACTAGTGAAAATGGTTCCCGCCTGCGGGCTTCATTGCATGGTACTACAGGAGTCTAACGTATCGCACAGTCGATAATACTCGACCAACATAAATAAGCTCTAAGTGTTACATTACAACATTATACTTTCTAATCCGATGAACTGGAAGTGACACGCTTTAGGCGTATCGTGCGCCTTCGGGAAATCAATGGTCATTCAAATACCTGCTTCAACGGACTGTAGGACATGTGAGGATCATTGCCCACTGCGATAATTTTTTTGTGTCAAAGTAATTGATGCATTTAAGTAACGGTTCGAATATTGATTGAAAGGCGCAAGAGAAACAAGTGCACGCCTTCGCTCTCACAATTAAAGCAAGTGAATCGTATGGGTCGGGGTTTATAAATCGTCACACCCGCGTCTGCACTGTTAATATTTTCGCGCGATTTCCTATTGTTTAGCAAATCTTGACTTCCCCGCACCTGCGCCCGCGCATTGTAATTTGGGCTTTACGACTGGGGCCGGTTGGGCGGCTCGCGCAGTTCCATCACGTGGTCTATGGGCTGCGGCCGGCCGTCTGGGCCCACGAGCGCCGGCTTCACCACGCCCTCCGTCACCATTTTGTCGAACAGGTCCACCAGCTTCATCGCCTCGAACTCTTTCTGAACACACAAATGAGCACGAAAATAAGCATAAGCATCATCATCAACGTTCGTTGTTGGACAAAGAGCTTCCCACATGTGGGAGTAATAATTGCTAATTAATAATGGGACAAAAATTGCAAGTGCTGTTATGGAAGTAACATGACTAATCATAATCTATGTATCACTAAAATCGACATATCAGCATTAATGCTCCTAGTCTATATAGATAATAAAAATAATAACATAAACATCTATTGCTCCAAATGCCAACCTAATCACGAAACAATGGCGATATACGAGTAATTCATATTAGACTATAAATGCCACCGCACCGGTAGTGCCGGTAGTGCCTAGTTAGCACTATAATTACGATAATAATCTTACTAGGATGGCCAACAAGTCTGGTTATAGGCATTTTTCACTACTCATTTAACTCAAAAGCAGTACAGGCATCAACTTTTCGAATTTGTTGATTTATTTCTTTTCAATTAATATACCATCTCTTCAGCTACCTCTTTAGGAAGTAAGCCCCAAAATGTCGCCCCAAATAATTAGTAATTAAAAAATGTTTGTTACCTGTTCTTCAGACATGCCTTCGAAGGGGTTGACACGCGGCGGCCTCGTGCAGCCGACGACCGGGTCGATGCCCGCCTGCGCTTCCAAGTACTCCTCAGTGTCGGAGTCGTCGCTGCTGGACGAGTACACGCCGCCCCGCCCGCCGCCCAGCAGGCCCTTCTGCGCGAGGTGGCCCGCCGCGTTGCCGAAACCAGTGTACTTCACCATGCGACCCACTGCGATCACAACGATTATTAACACAGCGTCGGACCACAGACACATTTTTCACGATAATCTAATACTAATCGAATTTTTAGTTTTCAAAAACTCACTCAAAGAATTGTAATGTTCTGCGGAAATTTAGATTAGTTAGGACTATGCTGGCGGTGGCAGTGGTAGTTGGAGTGGGGGAGAGTAAAGAAGTGGGAGCGGCAGCGGTAATAACACAACTTTTTAAGTTTATAAAAAAAAATTGTAGTCCACGTAAGCGGAGCCCCGTGCCAGATAGTATAATAAAGAGATAAAGTCATTAGTTCAGGTTGCTACGGAAACGTTCACTTATATAATATCTTTAAGTAAGGCCATGCGTCGAGAAGTTTGGGACTAATGTATTTTATATAATCCGTAGATAACCAAATATTAAGATAATCGTAACAGATTTATATGACCATCCTCATCCTTATTTATTTAATGGCCTCTCTTTATTATATTTCTGCCAATTTTGAGTCAGTCATGGGAGTGAAAACAGATTGGTCGGTAAGTCTTCTAGAGCACCAAATCTAATCAAATAAAAAAGTCGAAGTAAATCTAATAAATAAAATCGTAAACATCGCGTGTCTGTACATAGAAGATATTTGCAAAAAAAAAATTGGGGGGTCTAAGGATAAGCAACAGAACACATTTCGATCATTTTTGAAATTTTTGTCTGTTTGTCTGTTTGTCGGTTTGTCTGTTTGTCTGTGAGTTTGTGCACGCATCACTTAAAAACTACTGAACGGATTTTGATGGACTTTTCACAAAAACATGGGGCTTAACTTAACTTAACATTTAGTCTTTATTTCATCGCAATCGGCTAACTCAATCAAAAGTTATAGACATTTTTAGTTTTCAAATACATTAGTAGGCAAGGTTAGTATGCAATATATTGCATATAGTAGTATTTCCGTACTATTCAGATTGCGATGAGTTTGGATTACATTTGGAGCTGCGAGTAGGAATTGGAGTGGGAGTAGGAGTGGTAGTGGAGTGGGAGAGGGCGTGGGCGTGGGGAGGGGTGGGATTGAGAGCGGGAGCGGGAGCGGGAGCGGGAGCGGGAGCGGGAGCGGGAGCGGGAGCGGAAGCGGAGCGGGAGCGGGAGCGGGAGCGAGAGCGGGACCGGGAGCGGAACCGTAGCTGGACCGGAGCGGGAGCGGGTATGGTACCAGTGTAATTTGAGTGTTTGAAAATTCGCATAACTTTTGACTGAGTTACCCGATTACGATGAATTTGTGGTATAGGTATGCAACAAAGTAATGTTGGTCGGAATTTGGACTGCGATGGGTTAGTTACGAGGACTACATTTGGAGAGACGAGGGAAATAGGTTTGAAGGGAGGGTTGAGGGGAGAGTTGAGGACCTTGATCTGGACCTGGAACTAGGCCTGGGCCTGGGCCTGGGCTTGGGCCTGGGCCTGGGCATGGACTGGACCTGGACCCGGACCAGGACCAGGATCTGGACCTGGACCTGGACCTGGACCTGGATATGGACCTGGACCTGGACCTGGGCCTGGTCCTGGCCTGTACCTGGACCTGGACCTGGACCTGGACCTGGACCTGGACCTGGACCTGGACCTGGACCTGGACCTGGACCTGGACTGGACCTAGATTTAAAGTCTGAGTGGAAGTGGGAATGGCAGCGGATCCTGTAGTCCACGCGAGCGGAGCCGCGGGCACAGCTAGTAAATAATAAAGTCATTTATTTATCAATAAACTGACCTTTCTCTTTGCACAAGATGAACAAGAACTCCGCCACTAGATCCCTCACTGCCGAGACAGGCGTGGTGAGGAGTCTGCATAGTTGGTTCCGGAGGGTGTTCCCCTCCTCGGGGGGGCGCGAGACGTCGCGGAGGGGGGGAAGAACAACCTGACGCAGGTACTTCCTTTGCTCGCGGCACCCACGTGAACATTTGTTCAACACCGTTAGGATCGGCGATAGATTCTCATACTGCTTAGTGGTGTTCTACAAAACAAATTCAAAAAACACTGTGTGACTGTATACAACTATTAATAATATACCTAAATATTATACTATATTACTGATGTTATAAGTATTGCTATGATAGAATTACTTACTGTGGTATATTTCAACCGATAATGTAACAAATTCAGAAGTGCCTGCAGGGCATCCATGTTTCTTCCATCATATACATGCTGAGCAGTTTCTCCACTGGTCAGCCCTGGCGTTAGATACGAGTAGAACATTGGTGGCACACTACAAAGATTATTCAACAATTATAGACATTTTAAATATTCCTAACATGACTTTCATTTTCTCCAGTGACATAGCACAAATACATTAAACAATAATAACTATATTTTCAGATCATAATTCGATAGTCTAGTATATAAAAGTAAATTATTATTTTAAACTGGCTTACAGCCGCGACTTCGTCGGCGTTAAAAAGTATCCTATTGGTTATTTAAAGATAAGAAAAGGTTAATGTAAAATTTATATATTAAAAAATCTGTCTGCAATCTCACTAATATTATATGTGCATGCAAAATTATATTTTACATTAACCTATGCCTATTGACAATTGGGATTTTCTAAATCCATTTTAATCTTATATTCTGAGTGGTAAATGAAGATGCATGCCAAGGTCTGGTAGCCAGACATTCAGTATGAGATATTATAGGTATGTAAAATGCAAAAGTAATATTATATGATCATTCTAAAATCAACATACATACCTTGTTAATAAATTGGCAACATTACTGCGCAACTCCATCAATTTATCCTCAGTGGATGTGTGAGCATAGAGTAGTGAAGTGAGGACAGGCATGAGCTTCAAGTACATGGCCTCATCTGCCTCGTTTGCAGGCTGCTCCATGCCCGTATGCATTATCAGATTAAACTGGGTCTTCAATATCTCACAAGCCAATCCTTGTTGATTTTCCTGTAGGACACCATTGATAAAGTGACATACATAATTCATACAGTTTAGTTAAGTTGCAATTTAGTTTCAAATCATTACTGTTTAATAAGCTAAAAACAAACAACAATAAAGAAAGACATAGGTTTAAGCATAGAGGTATTCTTTAAATCTATATTGATGCCTCAAATGTAAAAATGGCACAGGGTGGATGTCTGGACCCATGGTGTAGTGTGTGACTTCCTTGAAAGAACTAATATGTCACATTATGCATAGAGAATAAAAGCATAATAATTCCAATAGCAACATTAATATCCTTACACTCAGTAAACAGTGGGGGCCCCCTTCAACCAAGCCACTGCTCCCTGCATTCATATCTCCAGTTCTCCAAGCCTCCATCAGGAGCTCATTAAGCCCACTTATCAAGTAATCCATGCCATGGAGTTCATCTTTGATCTTTATCTTTATGTCAGGCCTCAATGCTGTCAGAATAAACAGCAGTTTCATGTCAAATAGCATAATTTCCTCTTTGAATGGGATTTCTTTATAAAGCCTAAGTCTAGACACTAATCCTTCGGCAATGCTTGTGTCGGCACAAAGTGCTCGAGCCACTTCACTGTTAAATGCAATGTTGCAGAGGCATTTCAGTGACTCTACTGCAACATCTTTATCTGGCAGCTCTACAGACACCATAGACTCTTCATCAATGCCAACAAAGTTGTACAGGCCAGCCTGTTCTATCAATACTGTTATCCATCTTTCACAAAGCAAGTTATCGAGCTCTAATTTGTCCCGGCTGAAATATATAAATAAATATTTTTAAGTTCAGTTAGACACATTGAGCATTTTAAACATTTAATTTTACATATCACATTTTTATATTATTATTTTGCAGTTCTTGCTTATCCTTTGTAGTGAAAAACTATAATTTAATAAAAAAATATCATAAATTATCAATTTAATTTACATTACACAATTTGTCATTTTCACTACATCTTGGTGGGCAGTTATAAAGGAAGCGTTTGACTAAACCCTTTGCTTCAATCCTAACCTAACCCAACTATGGTATGTATGTAATTATTCAGAAACAAGACTGTTGCATATAAAATAATAATTGAGGATTTTCTATCTTATCTACACATCATTTCACACATTAAATATAAAGCTTCAACTCAATGTCACTTGTTGACAATAAGTTCAGCACATATTTGTACTTCTGTGCTCCCTATATTGAAAAATAACTCGAGTTAAATTTAAATACACACCTCAACACTCTAACAGCCGCTAAACATAGAGGATGCACGGAAGCCGACGATTCTTTTTGGAGGTGCTGGAACAGCGACGTCCACAGGATTACCCGTCTGTTGCTCTCCGACAAACTCGGAAAAGTAAATTGATTTTCATTCTGAAACGATGTTTAGTAGAACGTATTTCTAATTTTCCAAATAATAACACTTGTTAATAGTTGCTTCTGTTTTCTTTACTTACATTTTTAAGAAAACGCTGTAAGGTTAGAGATACTTCTTCCAGTGATCCATCGTTAAGAATTCCAATTTCTTCCTCTTCCATCGCTAATATGTGTTGAAACTGATCTGATCTGTTACAAAGAAAATACAATCCTACGGAGATTACAGTTTGTGAAATTAGACAATATAAATAGATCAATGCAAATCGCAATCAGACAGAACAAGGCGGTGCTTCGACTTGTTTGTTTCGCTTTGGTTTCGCTCAAAGAGAACCAATATAAAAATTTCGCTTGCTCGCTTTGTGATTGAACTGATTGATTAAACTTTTTTTTTTCAAAACAACCAACCGAGCTGAGAACCGAGCACTCAGCAGGTGGTTATTTTGATATTTGACGAGGCAACAATAATTACAGATTTTCCCTTATTAATGTTGATTGATAGTATGCGTTACTAAAGTTTGAAGTGAGGAAATTCACTGTTTTAAGATCAACTTAGTCACGTTTATTTATGTTTCCTTTATAGTGTTCACACGCACAGTTGTTGTATAATATACTAAACACTAAAGTCCGAAGTAAACATTATTTTGGAAAAAACTAATACACAACAAACTGTTCTCCAAAAAACGCGGGAACCAAATTCTGATTGATTGAACTGATTTTGTCGATTGATTATATATATATATATATATATATCAGAGGATTGATTAGGGCTAACACGCATGTTAAAGTATTTCATTCTTTATTATACGGTATTAAGGATTACTTAACGTTTTTTTCTTTTACTTTAACAGTGAGACATGGCATAAAAACCTTGTAACCAAGCCAAAATATCATTTAAAAAATACTTTGACAGTGACAGCTCTGTTTTCGGAATATTTGTTGATGAAAATTGAGAAATAATTTTAACATTATTTGGGCCTGAAAATGGCTACAATAGCTTTGAAAGGCCATTTTTGTACAAAAATCTTACGTAAGTAATTTATTTGAGACATAAATACCGTTCATCAATATTTTAAAACTCTTACATAATTTCTAACCAAAAGTATTGTATTTTTTGAATTGTCAAATTTATATTTAAAAAACATTTTGGAAACTAATATTTTTTTTCTGTGATTTTAGCCAAGCATGGATCTATGAGCATTATTTACATCCAGTCATCTTCATATAGTTCTGATTCGAAATTTAACTTGGCATCATACAAGCGCGGTACAGGCGGACGTTGCAGCTTTAATGGTATCGTGGCTACCGTGTTTGGTTGTACAGGATTTGTAGGCCGCTATGTCTGCAATAAGCTGGGCAAAATTGGTACTCAGGTAAATATAGGTGTTGTACTTTCAAATTACCATGCCCTATGATGGTGGGCATTGATCACAAAAAATACCTTAACAAAAGTCACTCTCCTCGACACTCCCCGCCCCATAATACCATAAAATATGGAGTTAAAATATTGACTGAAAATGTTTCTTTTTACCATGCTTTCCCATTTGTTCCAGTCTAATTCAAATAACCTTTTCTCACATTATAGTTTCCTAGACACAGGTTAAATCCTTTACAATACCAGTTCTTTATACACAATAATAAGAATTTTTTTGCTTATTGTAGATGATTCTGCCGTATAGGAGTGACTTTTATGATGCCCAAAGGTTAAAAGTATGTGGAGATCTTGGACAAGTTCTCTTTACTCCATTTGACATCCGAGATGAAGAGTCCATCGCCAAAGCTGTTCGCTACTCCAATGTTGTCATCAATCTAGTTGGACGAGACTATGAGACCAAGAACTTCAAGTACATGGATGTCCATGTGACAGGTCCAAAGCGTATTGCTAGGTAAATGTTCTTGTGACCATGGTTGAACATAATATGTATGTATATAATATAAAGCTTATGTAGTTGTAAATTTCATTGGTTAAAGAAATAAATATAACGGCAACAGAAAAAATAAGAATAGAACATAGGAAGGGCATGTATACCTTACAACTATTTTCTTTGGGCAAAGAATGATATGGAAAGAGTGAATATTTTAAACACCCAAAGTATTTTTTTTTTTGGAAGGTCTAAACCCAATACTAGACATCGACTGCATCATTAATAATATTAAGAACAATTTATATTAAAATCTATATAAATAGGATGGATGATTGGGGTGTAGCGTGCATTGGGAAAGGTATATTTCCAGCAGTGGACAGAGATTGGCTAAGAATGATCTTTATATCTGCCTCTCACCGTCCACTGCTGTACGTAGGGGAACACCACCACACCTGGTCTTTCGCATCCAGGCGCTTTTGGGTACCTTCTTAAAGTTGAAGTTTCGTTCACCATAGCAATGGTACATCCCACTCTTGTGTACTGGTTCATGGTCTCCAGTCCAGAACTCATCAGCTTCAGTGACAGTCAGTTCTGCGACAGATGTAGCCCGCCCACTGTCACTTCAGCTTGTTAATCCTTTCTGCCATGTCGTTTACTTTAGTTCTTTGTAGGAACTTCTCATTGTGCGTCATATCCTTCAATGAAACCCGCAAGCATAGCCCCCTGATATTGATAGAGATTTTTATTTAGCCTAGCCTAAATTAAATGTTTTAATATTTCAGAATCTGCAGAGAAATGGGCGTAGATAGATTCATTCATCTATCTTACTTGAATGCAGAAGAGAATCCGAAACCATTACTGCTGAGTAAACCATCCATGTGGAAAATCAGCAAGTACTTAGGGGAGCAGGCTGTTAGGGAAGAGTTTCCCACAGCTACCATCATCCGAGCATCTGATATCTATGGTTCGGAGGATAGATTCTTGAGGCTAGTTTATTGTTTTATCATGAAATATTCCTTCTTTGCAAGTTATGTAGGTAAAAATATTCTACATTTTACTCAAGAATGTTGCGACCGATAATGATAAAGCTCATCTCTTGTGTGGAAAAATGTGTACCTAGAGGTACTACAAAATGTGGGCATAGAGATTGGTTTACTTTGACACTAAAAATATTATATCATCTGCCGATGACATGATTTTAAGTTGACTTAATATTAACCCTAAAACCCCAAAGCCCTATACTGATCAAACTCTGTATATGTTTCTTTCAGATACCTCTATCTCAAACACATGAAGATACAAAATGTTAAAAAATTCAGTCTATAGCTTTGACCCAAACTCAAACTAAATAACATAGTAATTTAAAGGGCAATTTTTGTGGGCTTTGGCATTGGTTTTTATTAAAGCTCTTATTCTGTAGTTATACAAGAAATGCACACACACAACACAGCAGTCCATTTAATTTGTTAACATGTTATGGAACCCTCCTTGGGGAACCAGACTCGCACTTGACCTAATTCTGTTAAAAAGTTACGGCATTGCAGAACCTTTGCATCTGGATGGCGTGTAATGATAAAATCATTGCCACTCTACAAGAACGGCTTGGCCACTGTGAAGCAGCCTGTGTTCGTGTCCGACGTAGCGCAGGGCATCGTGAACGCCGCCAGGGACCCTGACACAAGGGCCCAGATTTACCAAGCTATTGGGTATGTGAATAGATTGCATAATAATAGCATACAAACACTTAATCCCAAACTAGAATGCCCTGTACTATGGGATTGAGGATCAGTCATGTTTTTTGTTAAGTATGCAGATATTTAGCGCTAAAAAAACAATAAATACTACGAAGAAAATATTTTAATCGGATCAAGAATGGCAAAGTAGGTCCAAAAACGGAATGTATATCATATGGCGCGTTGCTGAAAAAGTGTGCGCAGCACACAAGCGCAGTCTGCCGTAAACAAAACACTCGCGACACCCCTTTGGTGAATGAAGAATGAAATCCGAGCGAGAGGGCGAATACATCATGCGCGATTCGTAACAAAACGCGCGCGTTTTGAAAAGTTGCGTTAAATAAAATTAACTTTGTCATTTCTTGATGGTTTTTATAATTAAAAAAACAAAATGCTCTGGTATTTATAGCGCATACGCCATACTGATTAAAAATCAAAAATCTTATGTGAATGATCCTCATTAGACAAGGAAGGAAGGAAAAATCCTCCGGCTGTCTCCGGCAGATGAGAGAGGGTTGTGCTCCTGCAGTGGAGACAAAAATAACCTGATAATGAGACAAGGAAGGGTCAATACAGAAATGTTACACCACCGTCAGTTGCGACGTTTCGGCACGGTATGTCATTATGGGTAGGATGCACTGGTTGAAGATTTTTGTCTTCAGACACTGTAGTATACGCGACCAGAAGATATGACGTAACTTCCCAAATGCTGCCCAGCCTAAATAAATCCTCATGTCTACTACTGACCTGTCAGAGGAGTTCTGGAGTAGAGACCGCGAAACTGTAACGGTAGACGCAGCGTTGTAACTGAGAACCAACAATTTAAAAAATGTAGGCGGAAGCTATAGCACATTGCACAGAGGGTCGCACTTGCCCGTCTTTTTTATAATTACTTATTCCTTTTTGCAGACCTAAACGATACCTGTTGGCTGACTTGGCGGATTGGATATTCGGACTGATGCGAAAGGACAAAAATTGGGGCTACAGCCGCTATGATATGAAGTACGACCCCTTCTTCAGGATGAAGGTTGCGTTCAACAACTATTCCTCGCCAGCATACCCCTACGGCGGCGTACACTGGGAGGGCCTTGAGAAGGTAATTGTAATTAGTATGTGTTAATATTAAAACGAGCGTAAGCGAGCGCAAATACATGTTATGTGGTGCTCAAAATGCCTTACCTACAGGCAGTGCTTTTAAACCCCCTAGGTCATAAATACCATAATCTGGCGGCAAATAGCGACGTCACCGTGCAAGGCGTCAGCCATGGCTATGGCCAACACGTCTGTCCAGCATTGCCATTATGTGAAAAACTCCGCTATGAGTAGCAACCACATTCCATGACCCTCAGTTTGCGGAAGGTTTCCCAATTAGGTTACGGGAGATTACCGTAACAAAATACTATGGCTATGCTTAAATTGCCGAAAATGGTTATTACTAATAACTAGAGACCGGATTATATGCATTTGCATATTTAAGCCATACACAGCGTTAGTAGTATATTTTATCTAAGATCTAATTATAATGCAATATATCGGTAGGTACATTTACAAAATTTTTCACTCATCCTGCTTTCCGAAATGCGATAAAAGTGATAATATCGCGAATCCGATGCCGAGCCAATAGCATTGCCGCATAAACTTGAACAAAAGTTTGAAAACATATTGAACAATAACCCAGGTTTTGAATGTTTGTGTCAAATTGATAGTTTTATTAATGGGACTGTAGAATTTTTGACAGAAACTATAAGTGCTAACATAGCACCCAAGTTCAAATTCTGCCCAGTTACCTCAGTGGATGTGGAGCAAACCTTTTCAACTTAAAAAAATTTTAAATGATCGAAGACACAGTCTTACCACTGAACATTTGGAACAATACTTGATTGTTTACGTTTACAAAAATATTAAATAATTTTAATGTCATGTACTGTTACTGTACCTAAAGGATAATTTACTAATTGTATGCTGATTTTGAAATAAAAAAAATGAAAACTCAATTTTCTTCTTTTTTTTGGGTTCCTTAAATTTATCATTTATTTTCGCATATTCTGCCAATTTTCGTGCATATTTCAAGCATATTTGCATGCATATAACAAGCTTTTTATGTTGCATATAATCCGGTCTCATCATAATAATAACTTTTTTTTACTTGGTTTGCTTTGTTTTCTTATTTAAGGAATAAACTTTGCTGATCGCCTTTTAATGATCATTCTTACATTTTATACAAAAATTGTTTCCAGGAATCCACCACAGACATGCCAACATGTGGTGTCCCAACCTTAGAGGATTTGGGTGTACATCTGACACCGATGGAAGATCAAGCGCCGTGGCTAATGAAGCCCTTCAGAGCGCATCAATACTACAGCGACCAAGTAGGAGAGTTCCCAAGCCCAGATCCGCCCAGGGTCCACATGGGCTAAACTCTACTCATTTTGTAGAATTTATGCATTATAATGGTAATAGAATTTCAATAGGTACTTAGAATCACTTTGTCAGAAATTTTGTCAGCTTCAGAAATGTATATTTGAATCAAATACAAGACTCCTGTAGAAAAATAAATATGTTTAATAAATTATTAACGTTTATTGAGAGTTTAATTTTAAAGGTGGAAAGCTACTCACACCACTCTGTTGGTAGAGGAGATTGAATTTATATTGAAGTACAGTCAAAGGGGATACCAGTATTGTCAGTATATTAGCTGAATAAATGCAAATTATTAAGCGCTAGCTGTTCCCGCGGCTCCGCTCGCGTGGACTACAGAATTAATGTTTTTCTTAATTCCCACTCCTGCTTCCCCAACCCCCTATCGCAATCTGTATTCAACCGAGCATTATACTTCTGAGTTGTTGAAAACTATAAATTCGCATAACTTTTGCTGAAGTAAACCGATTGCGATATAAACTAGACTGTTACTCCAAATGCCCCATGTTATTTTTTCTGAAAACATTAGAATCGGTTAATGTGTGCACAAAAACTCTTTTTTATTTATAAGATTAAAGTATCTCTTTCGTTTCCTTCATCAACTTTCATACACACGCTTGACTTGGCAATATTTTGGCAATGTTTTAATTCAGACAAATGTCCATAGAACTGTTAGTAATACATAAAAAACTATGTTAGTATAATAGATAAAAACCGTTATTTGACCATTGGTTTGGCACTGCAGAGGTGAAGCCTCACCCAGTGCCCAGGATGCTGTTGGTACTGTCTCGCACGCGACGCATCAGGGACGCGACTCGTTTGCGCACTATAGTCTCTGCAAACATAGCCGATGCGCTGCAAAAACGAGGCAGCCCCAAGAGCATCCTGAGTCCGTTGTTATATTGGACACGCAGGGCGCTGTATGCCCTCTTAGTGTAGTTAGCCCACAGGTTGCACGTATAAAGTGATTGGCAATACGCCTGAAATAATGTCAGTTTGACTGGTGTCGCACAGCGTGCAAACCTACGGGCCAATGTTAGTTCGCACAGCCAGCGCCCTACGTTCCCTCTCGATGTCAACATCATCTGACAGGTCTTCTGTGACCCAGTGCCCCAGGTATTTGAACTGTGTAACCCTATTCAGCAATGCGCCGCTTAGTGTTACTGGCGGTAGGTATGTCTGTGTAAGTTTTACTCCCCGCCTTGAACACAAGTAGTTCGCTTTTCTAGCATTGTACCTGAGGCCGTGGGCCACAGCTTATGACTCACAAGTCTTCAGTAGCGTTCTGAAGGCGCTGATCGTCGGACAGAGCAATAACATATCGTCGGCGTAACTTACATTGTTAACAAAAAACACCGCCGATTGAACAGCCGACATTAGTATTACCTCTAGTATATATTGTCTTTGGTATTACTGAGTGCGACGATCAGCCAGTTCACGTAGAGGTTGAAGAGCTTGGGTGAGGTCAACCCCCCCTACCTCACCCCGCAATCCAACCTGTACACTTTATTTAATCAAATAATTATTTAAGTCCACTCCCAGATGGTACGAAGATCATCAAGGACAATGAGAAAATATTTTCTATAGTAGCAAATACTCAAAAAAAAAATTTAAATAAAAAAAAATATGTGTAAGTTATATATTTTTTATTAAACTTATTTTTAAGGTGCAGGCCTGCCACGACCAAATCCGCCTCTCTGTAACAAACATAAATAAATTAACATTTTCCATACTATTTTTGTTATTTTATCTATATAAACCTGCTTATAATAATGAATATGGGAACTGATAGAAATCAATACTTTTATTATTATCTAAAATGTATGCATATTGTGCAGAATCGCACCTCTTTTATAATATTATTGTTTTTCTATCATTTTGACATTTCTGTTTTGATAGTCAGTTGTTAATAAAGAATTTTCCAAAAAGAACCAACGAACCAATTCTTTTCATCCATAGGTCGCTGGTTCAATCCGGCTCGAAGGACCAAAAATTATAATAAGAATTAATTTATATTTTGAAAGAGATAAATTATATTTTGATTCCTTGAAATCTTAGTTTAAAAAGAAAGAACTTACAAACTCGACATCAGCAGAACCAGGGCCAACATCAGCCTTTTTATCGTGAGCGGGGCCTCCAGGTGTGGTTGGGGCTCGTCTGTATGCAGAGCGGTCCTCCGCAGAGCGTGCCGGTGCGTCGGGCCGGCCCACGGCGCCGCGACGAACGGTCTCCGTTCTGGCTGAGCGCTTCAGTGTTGCAGGAACGATCTCAGGCGGCAGGTGCAGGAAAATGCGCAGGTACTCAATACCTTCATTGGTCAGGTACCTTGAATTTTATGCACAAAGTTATTATAGACTCCTATAAATTAGAAAGAACAGATTCAACTATACGAAACTTCTGAATAGGCCAGACTGGATTTTGCTTTTTAAATATATATTTCAAATAAAAAGGTTGGTGTTTATAGGCAAAATTAGCTCATTTTCTTAACATCACATATGGACCGAATTTTAAAGGTGAACTAGTATGTCATACACAATGTGGGTGGGTTCTGTCAATATTTTTTTGTTTTCCTTGAATATTGAAAAATATAGTTTTTCCTAAATTTCCACAATTTTCACCAACATTGTCAGGAAATTTTTCCAGATTTCAATTCAAATGATCCAGTAGTTTTCGGGTTATTCACCAGGCAGACAAAAAGCTTTCCTAGAAAGGTATGTTTCGATGCAACCTTAAAAACAGGACCATGTCTAAATTGATCATATCAATTTACACATGTTCCCATCATCACTAACATGAAGTTAGAAGTGAGCAAAACACCGATTTCCACAAATTTACAATTTGGTCAAATATACTTTCTATCAAGAAAGTACTATAGAAAAATAATTTTGGTACAATTTGGCTCTGGCAAATGGTTAGCGCATGCGGTGGGTGATTTATATCATCCTAACATAGCGCTCCAACCCTTGTCTTTTTTGATACACACCAGTAAAAATGCCTCCACGCAAACTGCTCCTTGACATAACCTCTGGATTTAAGGGACTGCATCGCCTTGATAACTTGAAGGTTAGGGATCTTGTCTAGATCCGGGTGTTTTGGAGCATGGTAGTCCTTTCTGGCTACCATAACACCCTCTTTGAATAGAAATTCATAAATCGAAACACGGTTCTGTTTTGGCATCAACATCTTGAAGCCTTACCTAGAAAAACAGTAGAAATTTCACACACTAGGTTATAATAGTATTACAAGTTTACATAGAATTATCAGTACTTATAAAATAACTCCAGAATATCAAATAGGAAACAATTATTATTATTAAACGGTTTACAAAATCTCCTTTAATTAAAAGATTTTCTAAATAAAATAGGATTTATAGCAAGAAATATACCTGCCGCTAAACTTTGACAATGAAAAAGAATGTTTTGACATTAACCGATTGATGGATTGACATTGACAGCTTAAATAGCTGGTTTTAGTAAATTTATTATTTGGGCCCACAGACATATAACACAATATTATATATCTGTGTTTGGTCCAAATGGATGTGAAATGAGCACCGTGAATTTCATAAGACGGGAGTCAGCGTATTAAGCTTAAAATACATACTACATACATTGTTACCTACTGCATTTTTTACTTAAAACAAACAAAGGTACGTAAAACACTCGGAGAATAGTGCAATTACCATTGAGTTATAAGTTAATAACTTGACTGAACTTGACCTCTGTTTTGTACTAGCTAAAATTATTTGTGGTTAACCATACTATTAAAGTATTTACGTCAATATAGGCTATATTGCCTTCAGTACCTACGTTTATCATATTTCTTAAATGTAGTAATGGCCTATTGATTGATTGACACATTCGTTTGTAAATGCAAGGACCATCCATTATTAATTTCATTCGTTCCTTATTATTTCATTCATTCATGCCGATTGGAGAGTTCTGTTGATAAAAAATATCCCAAAAGGTTAAATACAAGTGTTTGAGTTTGAGCAATAACACCAACTAAAAATGGATTTCCAAAACCGGCCTGGCGGTAAAACAGGCGGAGGAGGAGTAGCGTCATGGTCAGAAAGCAACAGAGATCGGCGCGAGAGACTTCGTCAACTCGCCCTCGAAACCATTGACTTGAACAAAGACCCTTATTTTATGAAAAATCATTTAGGTTTGTGACATTTGCAAATATTTCAGTAATACAATTACTATCATTTGTAATGTTTCCAATTAAAGGTCGCTGCTATATTGGTCTTCCCCAAGCTAGCCTCCACACCCGGTTCGCTGCCTTCACATCCAGCCGTTCCACCGGGCAGGGGGGAGCGTTACACTCTGCGTTTAGCGTTAAAGGCGATTTAGATTTAAGTCGCCTCAACAGCATCAGCTTATATACGTCCACTGTTGAACATAAACCTCCCCAATAGAATGACACTTTTAGTAGGCTTTCCATTGGGGGATTTGCCATAATCACCATGTTTGGCAGACGGATTGGTAATCGCAGTAATGATCTTAATATAGGAGAATGATGCTCCCCATCCCTGGTGCAACCCCTTAGTCGCCTTGACGACACCCACGGAAAGATTCGGGGTGGCCCTATTCTGCCGAGTAGGCTACCTTCCCAGCTATTCGGCCGGAAACCACACACACAGCTATCATAATCTGCGATATACAGGGTTACAGGAAAAGTCGTGCTAGATCCCTTAAGGGTGTGGAGCACCCATCATTTCTGACTTATTTCACTATGAAACACCCTACCCTAAACTTAACCCTTTTCGAAATATTCGACTTTTAATTTTTTTATTGAAAATTGCTGATTTTTAGGCTACTACATTTATTTTTGTTTATTTTGTGTATCTTATTATTATTATTATTGCATTTTTACATGTGTAGTAAGATGCTTTAGGACGTCAATCATTAAAATAGTGCACCAGTTATTTGAATAGACCGTAGTAGACAAGTGAAAGAAAAGAAATAA
This sequence comes from Esperia sulphurella, assembly GCA_947086405.1. NCBI lineage: Eukaryota > Metazoa > Arthropoda > Insecta > Lepidoptera > Oecophoridae > Esperia > Esperia sulphurella. The sequence continues at coordinate 11,639,116 of OX352262.1, read as the reverse complement.
AAAACATATTAGAAAGTTTATTTTTCTCTAAGGGATATCTAAAAAAAATATTATGGTAATTGTTCGGCAGATGTTTTTTAAAATATCTACGGTTCATCAGCTATCTAACGAGGTATAATAATGTAGGGTTTTATTCAAATGCATTCAAAAAAATTTAGTTTCATAGGCGACAGTGGAGAAGAAAATGTATACTTAGCCCTAAAAAGTAAAATAAAACAATAGGTAAGCATGAAATGCCATTTATTAAAGGTTTTCTCACAACTTTTTCTTTTTCTACAGTTCATGTTCAACATGGCCGCCTCTATTTCTAATACATTGTCGCATCCTTCTACGGAGACCGGTCTTCACTACGCCAGTGGTCAATGTGGTCCTCATTTTATTTGCTGCATCCACAATCCTTTCTCTTAAGTCTTCCACAGACGAAACTGGATTCAGCTCGCTGTACACGAGACTTTTCATGCAGCCCCACACATGAAAATCCATGGGGGTTAGGTCCGGACTTCTTGCTGGCCATGGCAATGGCCCACCTCGTCCAATCCATTTGTTTGGATAATTTGTGTCCAGCCAGTCTCTGACACTTCTCCTGAAATGGGCAGGGCAGCCATCGTGTTGGAACCACATGTCCCTGATCAGGTTGAGTGGCAGATCATCCAGCAAATCACTCAAGTCTGCTCTCAGGAAATTTTCGTAGCTTTCCCCGTTTAGATTATCCGGGAGAAAGACTTTCTCCCGGATCAGGGACATGTGGTTCCAACACGATGGCTGCCCTGCCCATTTCAGGAGAAGTGTCAGAGACTGGCTGGACACAAATTATCCAAACAAATGGATTGGACGAGGTGGGCCATTGCCATGGCCAGCAAGAAGTCCGGACCTAACCCCCATGGATTTTCATGTGTGAGGCTGCATGAAAAGTCTCGTGTACAGCGAGCCGAATCCAGTTTCGTCTGTGGAAGACTTAAGAGAAAGGATTGTGGATGCAGCAAATAAAATGAGGACCACATTGACCACTGGCGTAGTGAAGACCGGTCTCCGTAGAAGGATGCGACAATGTATTAGAAATAGAGGCGGCCATGTTGAACATGAACTGTAGAAAAAGAAAAAGTTGTGAGAAAACCTTTAATAAATGGCATTTCATGCTTACCTATTGTTTTATTTTACTTTTTAGGGCTAAGTATACATTTTCTTCTCCACTGTCGCCTATGAAACTAAATTTTTTTGAATGCATTTGAATAAAACCCTACATTATTATACCTCGTTAGATAGCTGATGAACCGTAGATATTTTAAAAAACATCTGCCGAACAATTACCATAATATTTTTTTTAGATATCCCTTAGAGAAAAATAAACTTTCTAATATGTTTTTTATTTCTTTTCTTTCACTTGTCTACTACGGTCTATTCAAATAACTTGTGCACTATTTTAATGATTGACGTCCTAAAGCATCTTACTACACATGTAAAAATGCAATAATAATAATAATAAGATACACAAAATAAACAAAAATAAATGTAGTAGCCTAAAAATCAGCAATTTTCAATAAAAAAATTAAAAGTCGAATATTTCGAAAAGGGTTAAGTTTAGGGTAGGGTGTTTCATAGTGAAATAAGTCAGAAATGATGGGTGCTCCACACCCTCAAGGGATCTAGCACGACTTTTCCTGTAACCCTGTATATGGCTTGGCCACTGCCATTTTACCTTGCTAATCCTATATTAATCTAATTCCTTAACAGTTACTAACAGTCATTATTTTTTAGGGTCATATGAATGCAAATTATGTCTTACCCTACACAATAATGAGGGCAGTTACTTGGCCCACACTCAGGGAAAAAAGCATCAGGCCAACTTAGCCCGCAGAGCTGCTAAAGAAGCCAAGGAATCTCCGCAGCAGTTGGCTCCAGAGAAGCCTAGGATTGAACCGAAGAAGTTTGTTAAGATTGGGCGACCAGGTTATAGAGTCACTAAGCAGAAAGACCCTGACAATGGACAGCAAAGTTTACTCTTCCAAGTTGACTATCCAGGTAATAAATTACAGGAACATGTTAGAACTATTCAATAACAATTTTGGGTATAAATTTCATTATCAAAATTATTAATACACTATAAAACTTATTGATGCCCGGTGATATTTAGGCTTCATGCTAGATCCTAATTCAAGCATTGCTTATCATATTCAAGCATTACTGTCATAATTAAGAGTGCCCTGCATGCAGTGCACCCTGCTGATCAATCAACTAGGTTAGTTTGCCCTGGCAACTGACAAAGATGGTATAACCATTCAACCACTCACTAAGGCCATAATACCACAGACCGGTGTCGAGCAACAGCGTTACCGGTGCGAGGCCTAGTACTGCGATAGCGAACATGTCTGCCCATCATGCTCATTATGGATAAAACTCTCCTATGTGCAGTGTGGTGTTCATTGGGGAATTCCTATTTCCAGCAGTGGACGTCTAAGGGCTGATATAATGATGATGTCATATCTAAGTGTTACTGTCATATTCTAGCAATGCAGTCAGATTCAATTTAACTTCATGATAATAAATACATACACAGATAAAATAATAAGGTAGGTTACATATGTATATATAGGCAGTCTTATCACTAAATGCGATTTCTTCCAGACAACTTTTGGTCGAGCATAAGAATAGAGAAAACAACAAAAAAGAGTCAACTTTAGGGTGATAAAAATGACATCATTTATGATGGATTTCCCGAAGATTGGTTATAGATTGTACACATTATTATTATCAGTTCATCTGTCTATTTAATTCTTGTATTCAGATACAGATTCAGTCCATAAATAAATATATTTATTTTCTTCAGAAATCGCTGAAGGAGTTCAACCAAGACATCGCTTCATGTCTGCTTATGAACAGAAAATTGAACCTCCAGACCGTAGGTGGCAGTACCTGCTGTTTGCGGCTGAACCATATGAGACTATAGCCTTTAAAGTTCCCAGCAGGGAAGTGGAAAAACATGATACTAAATTCTGGACTCATTGGAATAAGGACACCAAGCAGTTCTTTTTGCAATTTGCATTCAAAATGGAGCAGTTGCGCATGCCACCACCTCCAAAGATGTGGGAGAACCATGGGATGCGGCTACCCCCTCCCCCTGGCACACCAATGATGGGTTTACCCCCACCTCCACCCCTTTTGCCTGTGCCACCCCCTCCACCATCAATGTAAATTATGTAAGTTTATTGTAATAAACTTTTAAATAAATGATTTGTGTAAGATACATAAATTGAATATTTTAATAAATGATAAGTAAATGGAATATTTTAATAGTACATTCAAGAAATCCTGTGATAAGAGAAATTGAGATAACACAAGTTTAAATAACACAAGGCAGACTTGAACAATAATGTAAAGATGTATAGACATATTTCAAAACATCTTGCCATAAGACCATTCAAAAGCCCACACATTACAGTAGCATTACAACGATAATGTATATTTTTAGGGTTCCGTAGCCAAATGGCAAAAAACGGAACCCTTGTGGATTCGTCATGTCTGTCTGTCTGTCCATCCGTATGTCACAGCCACTTTATTCCGAAACTATTAGAGCTATACTGTTGAAACTTGGTAAGTAGATGTATTCTGTGAACCGCATTAAGATTTTCACACAAAAATAGAAAAAAAACAATAAATTTTGGGGGTTCCCCATCCCCATACTTAAAACTGAGTGGTAAAATGTGTCCCCCCCCCCCCCCCCGCTCTGTAACTTCTAAAATAAGAGAATTATAAAACTAAAAAAATATGATGTACATTGCCATGCAAACTTCCACCGAAAATTGGTTTGAACGAGATCTAGTAAGTCGTTTTTTTTAATACGTCATAAATCGTAAACCACAATACTATTATTAAAACATCGATCAAAGTTACAACGAACTACAATAACTTTTATATTATATAACTTGCTGCTACGGAACCCTTCATGGGCGAGTCCGACTCGCACTTGACCGCTTTTTTTTTTACATCATAACTTTGTGGCATGATGTATTGAAATAGCCTTGCTAAAAGTCTGAAGACCCTGGACAGACGATGCTCCGCCCGCGCTTTCGCAGCTTCGCTATATCCATAATATTGATTTTAGTCTAAGGACTTGAGAATAACTCTCAAAATACATATGTTTGTGTCGTGCCCGCGACGCCCTTCAAACCGGAGGCTGAGCATGGCGCCAGTTTATAACTAGATGGCGCCTAGTTTAAATTAGCCTTGACGTTTTTCTGCTCCGTTCCCGCGACAAAGAAAATATATCGCTATGGCTGTTGATGGGAGTCGGTGAGCGGCGTGCGTGCCCGATACTGTTTGAATAGATTGGAGAAAGAGAATATATGAGATTGGATTCCACTGCGAATAGTCCGCTAGATGATGATGAGCACAGAGCCTTAAAATGTTGTCTTTCTCACTCTGATTAGGGATTGAGACAGTTAAACAACTGTTTAATTAAGTCAGAATGCCATTGCAAGTCTGGCAATTAAGCCATACTTGCAATGGAATTCTGACTTAAAATGATTTTAATGTTTATTAAATTGAAATACGTTCGCATGCTACGTGCATGAAACAAAATATCATTGAATGAAACGCCATAGCATTCATTTCGCGTGCGTGCAACGGAACGTAAATTTTAACGGTTTCTTATGTCAAACAATGTTCGTTGGAAACTTGAAAAAAATAATAGATAGGTACATATTTTCGCGCGCGATCATACCAAACGGACATCGTCTATTGTTATTGTTAATTTTTCTAAGGAATTCTATTAAATAAAGTTTAGTTGGGTTAAAAAATTTCGTTACAAATATGTTTTCTAAAGCAAAACGATTTGATCCTGCTGGTAAGCCTAAATGCAATTTAATTTCAAATTATTATTTCAAGTTTGAATAGATGATGTAATGAATTTTATATCGACTTTTTCCTTCATCCTCCTGTAAAGTTACGAATTAAAGATGAGTAAAATCTAGCATCCTTTACCATCCTTAATATTGCTCTTCCTATTTAGCTCTTGTTAAAAATCGACCCATTGAATCAAAGAAACAAGGACCGGAGCCTCCAAAGCTTAAAATGAAAGTACCAGCTACTGCAGCCGTGTCTAAATCCAGGCCAAAACCTGGATCCACTCCATTGAAGACCAATTGTGATACACAATCCCAGTGCAGCTCAGCCAAAAGTGTTAAATCCTTTGTAACAGTATGTATATATTTCTAATATAAGTTTCAAGTACCACATATTGTGTAGAGCACTAAGCTTTCCAAATCACCAGTTGGGAGAGTACTTATGCGTAATCAGGATGTTCAGGACCGACTGATTAAATTGTATTATGGGGCCTTATGTAGCCTTGTGTCCAGCCAGATCATGTCTCAAAAGGCAAGGATGGCTGTGCATAGTGCTGTTCTGGTTCCTACGCTGACGTATGGTAGTGAATGTTGGGTATGGCTAAAGGATCATGAAAGCAGGATAAATGCGGTTGAGATGCAGTCTTATATGTGGAGTGAAGTTATGTGACAGAGTGAGGAATTCAGTGATATGTGAGAAGTGTGGTTTAAATGAAGATGTAGTAACAAAGGTAGAGAAGGGTATGTTGCATTGGTTTGGACATTTAGAGTGTATGAGTGAAAGAAGAGTGACAATAGTAATATACAATGTGAATGTGGAAGGAACAGCTAGAGGTCATCCTAGGAGGACATTCAAGGATCAAATTAGTAACATCCTCAAAAAGGCTGGGGTCCGCAGTGAGAAGAATAAAAGGAGATGCATGAGAAGGTTGATGATTGTGAGTGAGGCTAGTGAGGTGTGTCAGGATCGCGCAAAGTGGCGATCCATCGTCTCTGCCTACCCCTCTGGGACCAAGGCGTGAGCATTATGTATGTATGTATGTATGTAATTAAATTAAATGGCAGGAAATGAGATATCACATATTGAATTTATTATTCAATGTTAATAACTCTAAAATATAAGCCTAACAACAAACAAAAGTATTAGAGGTGATGTGGCGTTGATCTTGTTAAGATTCATTTAGACCTGCTATTAATATGTACCATGTTTTAGGTAATAAAATAAGTAGACACAAATTTTACTCGCTTTTATCGTCAGACGCCATGATGCACAAACATAAACAAAGTGCCGCCAGCGCCTCTGGTGGTGTATTTTACTTATTTATTTCAACTATTCTTCTATATGCCTAAGTGAGTAGCAAGGCAGATCGTCGAACGTTTATCTTCGATCTATATGCCTGGTTGTAAACCAGCCTTTTTACGATATGCCTAAGCGTTAGTCAGGCACATCATAAAATGGCGCCAGATCACGATGTGGCTAGGCGCATCATGATCTGCTCTCAACTCTACCCATTCAGGGACACAACTTCACACCAATAGCTTCGTCATAAGGCAGTCCAGTCAATACAATATCAGGTCAAGTCATTAAAGTCAGTTCGATAAACCAATATGTATTATTGAAAATATATTAATGGTGCACATTCAGATAGGCCTGTATGTCTGTCAGACAGTATAATTATGTTGACAGGCTGATGTTAATGATATAGAAAACAATGTAAGAAATAAATAATTATTTAAAACTTTGTATAATCTTGACGTGAGGCAGTTACAAGATACAATGAGATAGAACACCAAGATTTACTGAATAACAACTCTTTTTTGCAGCCCCATTGTGTGAAACCGAATTCCAAAGTCGCTACCAGTTTAAAGAAACCAATGCCAGTTCCTTCTAAAAATGGCACTAAAGCAAAAACTTCTCCATGTGATGATATAATGATAGCTCAAGAAGTAGAAATCAGGTAAAAATTCAGTGATTATTATATTTACATGTTAAAATTAAAATTATTTAATAATTACATAAAAGAATACTTTGAAGAAGAATATATTGCTTATATTGAATAATTATAAATTTTCAGGAATAAAGACTACACAATATCTGAATTCAACAAACAAATCGAAGAATTGCAAAATGAAATTGCAAACTTGAATAAACAATTGAAATTGATACCAAAAAACAACATTGAATTTGATAAATTAGATAAACAAATCTCAGAAATGACTCTTGATGATAAAAATGCTAACCAACCTAATAAACCAACCAAAGAATTTAATTATAATGGTGTAATTGATGATTTAAAACATAATATACTAGAATTGCAGCAACAATGTGATGGTTTAGAACAAGAAGTAAGCAGCAAACAGGTAGAACTAACATCCCTTGAACAGATCATCATTATCAGAGATAGTTTATGCAAAGATTTACAGGAGAAACTCACCAATATGGAAACATGCCTAGAGGAAACAAAACAAAGACTTGAAATGGTGAAAGGACACCATGCTTTAGCATTAGAAGCAAATGAGAGTATAAGACGAGAATACAAAGCTGAACTTGAAACACTTAAGTCAAAATTTGAAGAAGAAAAACAGACAATCATGGTCAAGTCTAAAACAGATCAGGAACATATTAAGACAACATATATTACTCTGATCGAATCTATTAAGAGTCAAATGATGGAAGAGAAGGACGATGTTGTAAATGAACTGCAACAACAACTAATTACCAAAGATTTGGAAATGAAAGCTAAGCTTGAACAAATGGATGAAGCTACTCATGAAAAACTGAAATTGTGTGAAATCCAATTTGAAGAACGCAGCAGGACCATTCAAGAACATTGGGCACAGCAACAGAAACAAATACAGTTTCTGGAAAAGGAATCTAAAGATTTGAAATATAATCTCTGCAAGACTGAAGAGCAAAATGTAAAATTACAGATGGAAATAAATAGTTTGAAGATTGAGATTGAAGCTTTAAAAACTGAAAAATTAAGTCTGGTTAAGGAAGCAGATGAATTGAAGGAGGATTCAAAAAAGAAACTAATAGATTTCGAAAATGAGATCAATAAACTTACTGTGGAAGTTGATAAAGCAACTAAGGAAAAAAAAATGTTCGAAATGTCCCTGTCTGTAACTAGAGATATTGTTCAAGTACTAACTATGCGTTTGAGAGAGTCTGATAATGAGTTAGAACATTTGGAGGGCAAAGTGATGACTTTGACTAATTCAAAGGAACTACTTGAAAATGAGCTTGTGAGTTACAAGAATATATTGAATAACACTGTTCTAGAATGTGATGAATACAAGGATGCACTTGTCAATATACTGAAGTCAAAGGCGGCACTGGCGAAAGAGCACACTCGTATAATGGAGCACAATGTGTCCTTGATTGAGAGCTTGCAAAATGTCGAAAAAGAGGCGTATCGCGAACTTGGTTCTATTAAAGATGAGCTCATAGAGGATGTTGAATTGATAAAGAGAGAATCTACTTCTCAAATCCGAATACTTCGAGAAGAGGTCAGTTATTATTAAAATACAATTACCTACATCAATAACAATTCTTACATATTTAAATGTTCCTATAATGAATATGAATGTTTGTACCCAAGTCTTGAATGTTTATATATTTATTTAAGTATATGTATCCCTTATCTAGTAATCATATTTATTTATATTTATATGTACGTTCACTTTAAAGAAATCTTAAACCCAGCAAATTTCTGACGTGACTTTTTGAATTTGAAGTCGAGAGTTACTCCCTCGTATTTCGACAGAAATGTTCGTTATTTTGTAGGTGGAGAAAAAGCGCATGCTATGCGAGCTGGCCACAGAGCACGCGAATCAGGCTTCTGCAGCGGCGGAACAGTCGCGCGGTTTGTTGGCGCAGGCCACGGCGGAGATGACTCGTCTCGAGACTGACAATCAGCGTTTGCACCAACAGGTATCATCTAATTAAACAAACCATTTTTAACAAGATTTTACAACGACGATTTTATTTCACCCATGGCCTGCAGGGTCTTATTCCTTGAATAGTCGCATGCCCAACAGTCCCAATGTGTCGATTGCTTAGTTTTTCAACAAAATCTATAAATCTATGTAAGGATAGTGCTTGCCACAATTATCGCCAAGTTATACGGGCTGAGCATCCTTTACTACCTCCCGTGATATGTATACAATTTTACGTGCCACTGCGGGCAGGATGTGGTACCTTCGCATCCCGGAAAGTAAGATCTTTTTCCTCGCAGGCACCTAATTTAAATTTTGAGGACTAAACCAAGCCCACAGGATTTTTTTCATATTCGTAATAAATTAGCCAAAATGCTTCATCAGTTATCTTCATACAAATTTTGTGTCACTAATAAGCACCTAACAAGTATGTTTAATATGCAGATTGAAGACCAACAATCGTTAGTCGTCGAACTATCACTCCTCCGCCAAGAAAATGAAGAACTGACGATGACATTAGCCAAGCAGTCCTCAATCGTAGAGAAGATGAAGAAAGACGCGGAGCAAATTCAGTCTAAGCCTAAGTCTCCCTCGATGATGCGGAAAACGCATAAAAGTGGGAAAGAAAATCTACAGGTTGTCATCTCCCCTCTGAGAGAACGTAACCATTGAGTTTTTACGGAACATGTTTATTATAATGTTTTCTTAATTACATACGTTTGTCATTATTTATAAGTTATTTGTTTAGAAATCGGTTTACACTTTGTTTTTGACGAACTTGTTTATTTATTGCAAATTAATTTATTGTCTTTCATAATAAACTTATATTGGTCTCAATAAAACATTTAAAAAGTGCAAAGAACTTTTGTTTGTTACTCCTTTCACCATTTTGACAGAATTTTTTTATAAGTAGATTAAATTAAAATTTATGTAGATTTCGTGGAAACTGTTCAAGAAGTCGTATGCGATGCTGTAGGGCTCATACTGGCATTAAACTTTCTTAATAAATGTAATACTTACTGAAAATAATGGATTTTATTTATTTAGTTAGAAATTCTATCAAATGTGCGTCACGTGATTATCAGATTAGGAAATGGCGCAGAACTGGCCGAGAACTGCAATGTTATGCTCTAAATGTAGAAACAATTTGTTTCGTAAGCTTAAAACGAAGCATTTGCGCATGTTCGAGCATCCCTGTAGGGCTTATTCTGGCATGCCGCCAACGCGGGTTGCAATTCTGAATAGATAGAACATTGTCGACAATTAGTCGAATTTAGTCTCAATAAACTAGATTTTGTCGGTCCGCTGTTTAAAAGTTATAGGGGTTTGTTGGTGGCATGCTGGTGGTTAGCCTTAGTCGAGCTACTGATTCAGTCAATTGGTCAGCTGAATTAGTCGAACCTAGTCGCAAAAAATCAGATTCGGTAGGTACTCCGTTTAAAACTTCGTGGCATTGAAAGTTGCCATACAAAACCAAACCATTATTTATGCCATTATAAGGTTTGGTTTGGTATAGGCCACCTAATACCACCAGAGACGCACAGTACATAGCGAGCTACTGATTTAGTCGATTGGTCAGGTGAATTAGGTATATTAATCGTAATTTAGGCCTGTTCTTTTTCTCAATTGTACCTTTAGTATGAAATAAAAACAATCGTCTATATCTTTTAAACGGTACAAGTACATTTTCTGATTTTTGGATATGTGGAGCACAAATTCAGGTACAAATTTTGTACGTTTACCGAATTCTGATCTTTTGTAGTTATCGAGATATAGCCGTGACTCTGCTTTAGTGGTCATTTTGGCGGAGCCACAAACAAACCCGAATATCTCGGAAACGGTAAGGGTTAGTGACCTGAATGTTGGATATGTGGAGCATAAATTCGAGTACAAAATTTGTACTAGTACAGAATTTTGATATCTTTGTAGTTTCAGAGATATAGCGTGGCCTGCTGTAGTGACATTTTGGCAGAGCGACCAATATACCCCTATAATATAACTTTTAAACGGCTTAAGTACAAATTCTAATTTTCGAGTACAAAATAGTACATTTCAGGACAAATTTTCTGCATAGTCAGATTTCAAATCAGAGGCTGTGGCTCTGCCAAAATGACGCAACCCATTTAGAGCATAACATTGCAGTTCTCGGCCAGTTCTGCGCCGTTTCCTAATCAATCACGTGACGCACATTTGATAGAATTTCTAACTAAATAAATAAAATACATTATTTTCAGTATTACATTTATTAAGAAAGTTTACAAAATGATGCTAAGCTTGATTTACTGGTGCATAACTAACATTTAAGCATTTTTGGCAAGACAATGGAATACATTTATCAAATCATAAGCACATTATAAATGACATACTTCAGGACTTAACTAACTTATCTAAAAGCAATTAATAATACTGCGAAATAAAAACACTCTTTGGAATAATCAGACTTGAAAATAAATCACAAATACTTTGAGATAATTATCCTTCACTTAAAACTAAATCAGAATACAGAAAGTAGAGTAGTACTAGATCAAAAATAAAAAGTAGACTAATCCACACTGCTGAACTGTCTTAAATTACAGTTTTCTTGATTATGTAAGAATACAAAAAAAAAACACTTTATGCTGTAAAGTGGTACGTACAGTCTTAAGATCTAATTTACATTAGTAGATATAAAAATGATTCTAATGTCAAATTAGGTAACTCAGTTCATTGTAACTTATAATAAAATTAAACTTATAATTATAAAAAAATTGCGACTGTGTGAGATCTCTATGAATTTGATTTGAGAAGTGGTTCAAAATCAGTCTTACAGATATTTTGCATTGTACCTAGGTTTTACAAAAATCAGTCGATTAGTATCACAAGATAAAAAAAAACAACTAAATACTTATTTAAGAAATTCATGGAATTCTCCAACCTAAATTATATTTATCTAACATAGGAAAAGGTACATTTGATTGAACATAAAAAATACAAAATTGTTTTAAAACTTACGTTAGTTAATTATTATAGTACATCTACAAACACGTGCACATTGTATCAAAATACTAATTGGACAGTAAATATTGTTTCGTTATTATGGCATCGGGAAATTACGCTAAGCATATTGAGACACTCGTCATGTTCATTTTAAACCTACACACATGAATCCACAATATCAAGTAATGATTAACAATATTTTACACAAATTTAGTCAATATGTGCATACTTTGGTACCATGCCCTTGTCAATAAGCAAACGACAAGCAGCCAAGTCCTGCAGCGGAAGGAGGTCCTGGCCTACTGCAATAAGGCTGGTCTCAGGCCCTGGCAAGTGGCCATGCCAAACGTAATAATAGAAAAGCTGTTGCATGGCTGCCATGAATCGTCGCTGTTCAGGCATTTCAGAGTCAAATGTTCCAAGAATTGCTTCCACGTCGGAATTAATGCCAGCAATCCCCGAGCCTGCCGCCCCACCGCCGGCGCCTGAACCGAGCACTACGTACAGAGGAGCACCCAGGATTGACTGAGTCAGGTTTAACAAAGGACACAAAGTACGAACAGACCCAATTAGCTCTACCAAACCTTCATAACTTTTGTTGAAATGTGTAAATAATGAGGTGCTTAGCTGTTCCTGTCCTATCACACTATTATTCAGCATTTTTTCTACTATGTCTGAAGTCCAATTCAAATGTTTCATTCGCAAGAGATCAGAATGACCAGAATGTTGGGTAGTTCCTAACACCATGGGTTTGAAAACTTTTTCTTTGCCAGTCTCTTTAGCTTTCTTTTGTTGTTCTATCCAACTTTGATTGATAGGTACTCTCAAGAAATCTCCATCCAGTACCAACCAAGAATGCCTGATCTCATCAGCCAGAGGTAAACTGCCAACATTATTAGTCAACCAAATATCTGGCACAGTGGCCAAAATTTCAGTTGAAGAAATACGCCGCAAACAATCGGCATCTTGACATTTGCTGATTTGTTTAAACAGGTCATTATTTCTCTGGGCTAGTTCGAGAGGCTCACTGGGGAATATTACTGAAGGCGAGGAGAGCCAAGCCCGGGAATACAATTTTTCAGCTTTTTTTATTGTAGTCAAAGCAGCTGTTAGTGTTGCTCCAGCTCTGTGTCCAAGCAAAGTCACGGACCTTGGGTCCCCACCAAAATGTTTTATGTTGTAGTGCACCCATTGCAGTGCAGCTAACAGGTCGCTTATAGCATAGTTTCCTGATGTAGGTGGGTACTTCGTGTTTGATAATATATCGAGAGCTAAGAAACCAAATGGACCAAGTCTGAAATTTGGACGTACAAACACAACTTCTTTGGTGCGAGCATACAATGCAGATGGTTGAGCCGGACTAATTCCACCAGCTAAAGAATTTGCACCGATTAATACCACAACTGGTAACGGATTGTCATATCTAACATGAGGAGTAACCACATCTAGAGTTAGACAGTCTTCTTCGCCAGTGATTGTACCATTTTCTAAGAATTGCAGACATGGTGGGGTGCGATCATGAGCTTCCAGGGTACCATTCCAGCACATTGATAGCTTCAGAGGTTGGGCGTAAGTGAATCGTTTTTCGCCTACTGGCGGGGAAGCATAGGGAATGCCGTAGTAACTGAAAACGCCTTCACTGTAGACTCTGAAACAAAACAAAATGTTTCTAAAAATTCAAAATCTCAATGAAAACTGAATTTGCAACTATATTTTTTACAATGTATATTGTATAATCTTATTCTTATAAGATGACGTGAGATTGCTCATGTTTCAGGTAGGCAAGTCAACTCACCCTTCAACATTGCCGCAGGTAGTAATAGTGGTCATGTAGCGGCCGAGACGCAACGGCCGCTCGGCTGGCGGACCCGCGCGGCACCCTACCACGATACCAATGATGGTCACTAGCAGCACCAGCAGGATCACGGCACACACTACCAGATCATCTAGACAAACATAGTGGATAATATAAGTAACAGTACTATATAAAAGTACAAAGTATGTAAGACACTCAGAATAAGGACCCAAATTCAAGGTTAGAAAAATAAATATTTAATGATGAAAAATAAATATTTATCTCAAATACATGCAATTTAAATTTTCTTTGATAAGTTTTTACTTCTTACATATTTGGGGTAAAGTTGTAATTAGAAATAAAATGGCTTACACTAAAATTAGTTCTATTACTATTTGGACAGACCTTGCCTTTCCCTGTAAGTTATTGTGTATAAGGTAATAAGTTTTAGTTACCAATTATAAATTTCCTCTGGCGAAGTCTTTCTTTCAGTGGAAGTTTCATGGCGACTTTGCCTTCTTCTTCCTGTAAAATTTGATTATTAGATTAAAAAATATGTTTCTCAGTTACTAGATCAATTAATTAAGAATTTTTATATTACTAAATACTTACACCAGTGCCTAACTTAACATTCTCCATTCCATCATTAGGTGTGTCAAGCTTGTCTTCCAGCGTCTCCATAGAGGCAAGAGTAGCCTCTGCATCTTTAGTAGAGCGCTTTTGTAAAAAATTTGGGTATTTGATGTTAAACATTTGTAAACCCCTTTTGCGTTCAGCGTTGCCTTCTTCTGCAAAAATATTTAAAATCATGTTAAACTTATGTTCTTTTCTTCAACGTAATTATAATTTTACAATGCAAAATTACCATTTTCGTTTCGTGGATGGTGCAGAAACTGAGTGAAGGGGCAAGTGTGTAGGAACTGCAAACGGCGGCGTTTTGGTTTGCTTTCATCTGATTTCTCATTTTCACCATCCTTCTCAATTCCTCCATCTTCTTCCTACAAATAACATTTTATAATCAAATTTTAAATTATTCCACTGACAAGTAAAAATTAAACTGTAAATATGGAGTTTCTCTAGTTTAGAATGCATTTGGAGTGTAGAAAAGTGGGCATTGTGAAAAGAAGTCTCATCAACTAAGTTGCAAGGAGTGAAACGACGAGCATGATATTGCGACCATCGTGTGAGCCTAGTGCACGAAGGGAGCGAGCCGCGGCAGCAACCGGAGAGTGCCAGAGCAATTGAAAATTTTTTTCTTGTAAAAATTTTATTTCATGGTGTTGTATTTTTCACACAACCCATTTTCAATATCATAGTTCATCAAAGTAATTTCAAAATATAAATCACCATGCATACCTTAGACTTATCTTTATCTGAATTCCTTGTGAAGAAACCAGGCATCTTGATAGCCCCTATGGGAATGAATTTGGGCTTAACCTCTCGGCCCTGCTCGGTGACGTCACTGGAAAGCGCCGTTTTCACAGGACCTTCACCTTCGGCTTGGGGGTCAGCGTCTGCTTCGGGCTTTTCAATATCCGCTTTCAGCATAATTTCCTTTTCTTCAGCCTCGATTTGTTTTTTATCTGGCGTTTTATTTTCCTCCTCATTTTCGACCTTATTTATGTTCAGCGTACTCATGGCTAAGGGAATATTTAGTTGAGTGAATATTAACAAACACCGGGATACATCGGGATTCGGGACGAAAAGATAAAATGAAGTAGTCTAAACATAATCTGTACTTACTTTTTTAGTAATGTGTCGTCGCTTAAAACTTATATTTCATTTGGGAAATGAAATTCACATGGACAATAAAATAAATTAGCCGCGAAGAAATAAGCCGCTTCGCTTGCTTTGGTTTCGGTCGGTCGATCGAGATCGCGCTTTTTTTCTAGTTTTGATGGTCTATGGTCACTATGGTTAAGGCACCGACACATGTATCTTTTACACGCGACGCCACGCACCATCGATAATCAGAAGTAAATAGATCACACTATTATACATGACGTGTTTGTTCGCGAACCAGCCTGCCTCTTTCCGGGAAGGTGAAACAGGGGAAGAGGGGATCTTAGCTTCAACTTCAACTTAGTTTTTAACGTATTATTAGTAAATCTTATGACAATATTATAAGGTTGTCATATCATTCCAGTAATTTATCGTGACATCTCGTTTTCAGTAGCGGAACTTTAACTTATGCTACTTTTACTAGTGCTGTGGTGATTATATTTATCGACATTCATTCATTCACCAATCGATCTTATTATCAAACATAATTCAACTGAGTAGAAAATATTAATTAAAGAATTATAAAAGATTTTTAAAAATGTGTGACATTATTTTTAAATTATAAAAACTGCTTAGTTCTCGGGCATCATTAAAACACCTAGCACAATAATTAACGCCTGGCGACAATTAAATACACACGTACTCGTACATTTATGCTGATAATTGAAAAAATATAAGCATTAATTAGAACAAGTATTACCAGTAAAACTTATTCGATAATAATCAGTGATATCTATGTTTCTGTGAAAAGTCCATCACAATCGGTTCAGTATTTTGCATCACGCGTGCACAAACAAATAGATAGGCAAAAAATCCAAAAATGATCGAAATGTTACTTAATAACCCCCTATTTTTTCGCAAATATCTTCAAAGTACAGGCACGCTAAGTTTACGTCTTTAATTAGTAGATTTAATAGCGCTAAAATTATTTCTATCTCTATCTTGTATGAAACAATATTAGGAAGATAAAAACAAAAAACATTTATAGCTGTAAAATTTAAAAAGTTTAACTTCAGAATTGGCCACTATTGGCAACTAAAATTATAATTATAAAGCACTAGTGTCTTCGTCCAAACATTTTTTATGCCAACTTGTACCGCACAAAGTGCATGTACTTAACTTCAGAGTTGGAATCGCATCTTTTTTTAAACATCTACGGACATTGGTTTCCACAAAATATGTTTTCAAAATGGTCAGAACAGATAGCCGCACTGGTTGTGGGGTACCAGTTTTCGCCCTCACGAAGCTTTAAATCCATTGACCTTTAATGAAGGGGTCTTTGGGAAATCTACGAACAGAAAATAAAACGAAAAACAATTATTTTACTTAGTCATTCATTATCGATAATGTTTAGGAAAGAAATAGATTAAATAATGATGGAAACGCCAAGTATTAAGTACGACACTTTTCTCAATCTACACTCGTTTAAAATTAATAGTCATGCCAAGAATTGCAAGATTGCGTACCTGTTGGGTTGAAAGCCCCGAATCCAGTGTCTCCAGAGGTGTCTCCAGGTGGTACGATTTGCTGCTGATGTATCATGGGATGAACTTATAAAAGTGCGATAGTCACGTGACGCGGCGCGGCGGAGCGATAATATGTGATTTGACAGCTGATCTGTCGCGATGCGTAATCACAGCGAACTAACTCGCCTCGCTGCACCGATCCCTCACACAGCGTTGAGGGGGCGCGGGGTGAAGTGCCCACGTGCATGGAGGATGACTTTTGGATGAAGGACATCGCGCCGCGAAATACACAACCATACAAATCATGGCTTTGACTTAATTCTAACGAGTTCGATTATTGCATTTCAATGAAAAATATAATACGATTGGCGTAACCATGGCCCCCACCTTGAAAGAATCTTTCAAGAAAACTCATTAGCATCGAGAACAGGTTGAACCTTATTGCATGCATTGACAGATATACACAAATATACAATTCCTATCAGAGTGTTATTAAAAATTAAATAATTACAATTATACCTTTATTATAATATTAAACCTAATAAATATATATATATCAAAATATTTGATTTACAATTACTGACAAGGCAATGGACACAGCTTGACAACTGGTCTCTGAAAAATTCCTTGTTTCGTTTTTACTGCAGCTACACGAACAACACCATCCTTTGCCTTAAAAACCTGCACAATCACTCCGAGGGGCCAATGTAGCGGCGATACGTTATCCTGCATCAAAACAACCACTACACCCTCATTTATAGGACAGGCAGGTGTATTCCATTTCTGCCTAACTTGTAACGTGTGCAAATATTCACGGTGCCATCTCTTCCAGAAGGACTGCACCACTTGGTCTAAGAGTTCATATCTGGTTAATAAATGGGGAGCGGAATTACCCATTTCAGACGTAGGTAAAAACTTAAGTGGCACTGTGTGTAAAAAGTGTGCCGGCGTCAAAGCTTCGGGTTCCGATGGGTCGGAGCTAAGCGCAGTCAACGGACGTGAATTGAGCAAACCCTCTATTTGGGTAAGCACAGTAAGTAGTTCTTCAAACGTCAAGATCTGGTGACCGATAACCTTGAACAGATGAGACTTAATACATTTTATATTACTCTCCCAACAACCTCCGAAATGGGGAGCATTCGGTGGAATAAATTTCCATCGTATACGGTTTTCTACTAACTCTTTCTCCCAGATGGTTTTACATTCACCTGATAAGAATGAATATAGTTCATGTAAATACGAATTTGCGCCTACAAAATTAGTTCCATGATCGCTATAAAGACATTGGATTGGGCCACGTCTTGACAGAAAACGCTTCAGTGCAGCCAGAAAGCAAGCTGTATTCAACTCGCTAGCGAGTTCTATATGAACTGCGCGAGTAGTGAGGCATGTAAATAGGCATATGTATGCCTTGCGACTTTTGATCCCTCTTCCTCGGTAGGGAGTTACATAAAAAGGTCCAGCAAAATCGCATCCAGTGTGAATGAATGGCTTCTGCACTTCCCTTACTCTGGGATCTGGAAGATCTGCCATGATAGGAAATGAAGCGCGTGGTTTAAAGCGAAAGCAAACATTACACTTGGCAATCAAGGATCGAATGACACCTCTCGCCGACAGAATCCAATATTTGGAGCGAAGCAGTGTCATTAAAAGTTCAGGACCTGTGTGTAGATTCTTGCGATGGTAGTGAATTATTAATAATTCAACTATGTGATCTCGACTGGGGAGCAACATAGGGTGCTTATAATCATAGCACTCGTCCGAGTTAGTCAGTCTTCCACCAACTCTAACAATATTATCCTTGAAAAAAGGTCTAAGTTTATTAAGAGCCTTTGAGCAAGGCTTCTCGCTTTGTATACATCGAATGTCATCAGAAAAATGAACTGACTGAAGAGCTTGAATTACCCTCTGCTCAGCATAACTCAAATCAGACTCAGTAATCGGACCACGTGCCAATTTTTTGATAAATTTAAACACGAAACATAATGTTCGTAGCAACCTTTCCCACGAGGAAAATGTATGGGCAAGTGTATAAATAAATGGTTTCTCATCAGGCCTGATAGCAACCAAAGAGACCGGTTTCGACTCGGGCATATCCTGCAAGTTGGATTCGAATGGTTTTATAGGCCAGTATTTTTTCTCTAACTTTGCCCATGGGGGTCCAGCAAACCACAACGGATGGTTGACGAGCTGTGCCGGTGTCAGTCCACGTGACAAGCAGTCACTCGGGTTCTCGTTACCCTTTATGTGGTAGAAATGATCAGAGGATAAACTTTCATGGATTTTTGAGACCCGATTCGCCACAAACGTATGCCATCTGTGGGGTGAGGAATGGATCCAACATAAAGCAACAGTTGAATCCGAAAACGCGAGTACAGAATCAATGTCGCATCTAGGAGCATACGTCTCAAGAACCCTTTTTATTAATTTTGCCAGAAGCAATGCGGCACATAGCTCAAGTCGTGCCAATGAGATTACTTTCAAAGGTGCAACCTTTGATTTTGCGCATACAAGAGTAACATGCGATTCAATTTCCGGTATATGAACGTGAATGTAAACAGCTCCACCATATGCCCTTTCACTGGCATCCGCGAATCCCAAAATTGTGATTACACATTGCCCCACAACTCCAACATGACGAGGTATTTTCAGAGTTGATATGTTCGGGAGTTCATTTTGGAATTGTCTCCACAATCTAATGATACGTTGCGGGGGAACCTCATCCCATCCGATCTTCAGAGTCCAAAGCTCCTTTATGAGAAGCTTAGCATACAAAATAATTGGAGCAACCAATCCCAGGACGTCAAATAAACGTGCCACTGAAGATAAAATATTTCTTTTTGTGCATGGTCTATCGTCTGACGTAACCTTAAAGGCAAAAACATCATCACAGGGATGCCAACAAAGACCAAGGATCTTCAGTATGTCGCTTTTATCAAATTCAACGCTTTGTGATAATCGGGATGTTTCTGGGATTTGCTCCAACACCTCCCTACAGTTGCTTGCCCATTTTGCGAGTTGAAATCCACCGGCTGCAAGTAATTTGATAAGCTCTTGGGATGCTAAGATCGCCTGCTGAGGATGCATTATTGAACTTACAATGTCATCCATATAACTATCCCGCTCAACTATCTCCTTTCCCAAGGGAAAACGGTTACCTTCATCCTTACATAATTGGCAAATAGTTCGCATGGCAAGAAATGGGCTGCATTTAAGGCCAAAAGTTACTCGATTGAACTCGTACGCCAGTATAGGCTTTGTAGGATCAAATCTGTACAAAATACGCTGAAAGCAACGGTCTTGTTCACGCATCAGAATCCTAAGATACATTTGTTTAACGTCAGCTGATATAGCAACTTTAAACAGCCGCATGTTCAAGAGGATAGTGAAAAGATCTCGTTGGAGATTGGGGCCCGTGTGAAGCACATCATTCAACGATAATCCGCTATTAGATTTAGCACTGGCGTCAAGGACTGGTCTCACTTTACTGGTCGCCTTATCCTCGCGCACCACTGCATGATGTGGTATAAAATAACCATTAGAATTTTTGCCATCAATCAAATCTACAGGAGAAATATAACGTTTATCCAAGTAATCTTGGATTACTTCATCATAAAGGGATTTCAAGTTAGGTTGTGAGGTAAACTTACGTTCTAGGTATAAGAATCTACGTTTAGCAACTTCTAATGAATTTCCAACGTATCCTGGATCCAATTTAAAAGGCAAGGCTACTTCGTATCGACCTTCAGTATCTCTAGTAGTAGTTGATGAAAAGAACTCCTCACAATACCTGTCATCAACACTAAGAATTGGTTTGTTCTCAATTTCCTCTATCTCCCAAAATCTGCGAACCAATGCTTCGACATCAGAACTAACTGTGGAACATAATGATAAGGAGACAATAGGTTGCGATGCAGTGTGAGCATTTCCCAGAAAAACATACCCCAATGCAGTTTCTAGGGCATCCGGGTTGTCAGATGTACCCACAATTTTCCCTGAACGTAACAGCTCCGCAAAGAGGTTAACTCCTAACAGCATTTCTATTTCACCTGGAGTACTCCAGGTGTCATCTGCCATTTGAATGTTATCCTTTAAACTATCAAGGAAGCTGACGTCCACCTCACAGGTAGGTAACTTGCTTGTGATCTGATTCAAAACTAATGCTTGAATATTGAATCTGGGCCCAGTATCAAATCGAGATCTAAAGCTTATGTCCACTATACCTCTGATGACCTGTGAAGTACCTCCGATCCCCTTGACAGTCATTGGTGTATCGCGATTAATGACTAGACCCAATTTCAAACAACACTTGTTTGTAATGTAATGTTTCTGTGACCCAGGGTCCAGCAAACATCTAACTGCAACATCTCTACCGTTACGACCAGTTACTATAACCTTTGCGGTAGCCAGTAACTCAGTTTTGTGACGAGGGTTACCTAATGTGGATGACAGGGTACAAAATGATACTTCATTGCTATCAACAATTTCAGAACTGTCAAATTCCGGGTTTTCAGGCTCAACACAATCAACCTCAGGGCAATCAAATTCGAAAATGTTTTCTTCCAAGAATTCATCGTTAATAGATGCGTTAACAGCTACAGCAGCTGCGCTTGTAGTTTGGGATTGCGTCTGAGGTTCTTTCCCAAAATGCAACAATGTGTGGTGCTTGGCATTGCACTTTCTGCAAGTTGAATTTGACCGGCAGTAAAATGCTGTATGTTGAGAGCTCAAGCAATTAGAGCAGATACGGCTGTCCTTAATATGTTTAAATCTGTCGTAAGGTGTGAGCTTTAAAAACTGCTGACATGAAAATAAATGTTGATGAGAACTACTATGACACAGTGTGCAGTTATTATTATTTGTCAACTTCTGAGTAGCGACTAAAGCCTGAGAAGATCGAGCGAGAGCCACACGACTTCCCGCCACACGCACTGGTGGATGTGCACTAACGTCCTGTTTACTATAACTACCAGGTCTCTGTGAGGTGCGATACAGAATTTTTACATGATCACGCACAAATTTCACAAAATTATCATAATTTGGCATACCTGATTGTCCCCGAATGGAGGTTTCATATGCTTTAGCCGTGTCCGCATCCAAAAGTTTCAATCCCATGTAAATAAAAATGAACTCACTTACATTGTCTATCTTTAGTTGGTTAAGGCCAGCAATAATCGACGCGTAATTGTCGATAAATTTTTCCAAATTATTTGCAGAAGAACTATTGATAGGTTTTAAAGTAAATAATTGATTAAGATATGATGTGGCTAAAGCGCGGGTATCTTGATATTTATCTATTAAAGACTGCCATACAACATGGTAGTTCTCGGCTGCCGGTACAATACCTGCACAGACTGATTTAGCCTTCCCCGTCAGATGACTTATCAGGTAATGTATCCTCTCTGAATCTGACAAATTGTCGTTATCATGAATGACACGTTTAAATGTTTCGAAGAAAAAAGGGAAATTTTGAATTTCTCCATCAAAAGTGGGTAATTCTATTCTTGGAATCTTTATAAAATCTTGTTGCTGTTTATGTGCGCACTGTACAGTTACATTCCTGTCGCCGGGTGAAGGCGCCGGAGGTTGACCTGTTGGTTTCGTTACACATTCGAACGCTTCCTTCACGAAATAGTAAAGATCGTCAAAAGCCTTGAGCGACTGATAATTAACTTTATAATCGTTAGACTTTCGTAGATTAAGTATATTGATTTCATCTACTATAGCAACGTATTCTTGACGTAATTGATCAACAAGACGAGCCTGCCTTATAAAATTGGAACGTATTTTGTCATCATTAAGTCTTGGAGTGTAGTTAAAAATTTCTTGTAACTGAATATAGAATTGGGCGCGTTTCGCCTCTAATGTCTTTATTTTAATGTCTATCTCGTCCATACTTTATATTGATATAGACTGACTACAAACGTTACAGACGTTAGTAAATCGAGTAGGTAACTTATAATCAATTATTATTATTATTATTTTTTTTTTTTTTTTTTTTTTTTTTTTAACACGTAAACAGATCAAATATAGGATATTCAAAACAAATGTAATCAACTAAACGAATAAACTACTATGCAGGTAAATAGATTAGGTATACCTAAATAAGTATACAGGATATTAAAAAAAAACAAATATAATCAAATAAATGCACAAACAACTATATAGTTAAATAGATTAAGTACACCTATATAACTATATAGGATATTAAAAACAAATGTAATCGAATAAATGAACAAACTGCCTTTATACTTTATTTAATATGATAACCTTAACATGTCCGTAACATATCATTTATCATTTCTAGTAATTGTGTGAAACTCCCTAAACTGCGCGCTAACAGTTGCACTAACAACTACACAGTGGATAGATAACCGGTATTGCTGCCGGGCGCACGGGCATAGAAAACGCGGGCGAAGTAATCGGGTGTTAACATTTATTTACTCGATGCGATAAAATAGGTAACTATGAGTCGATGCGGATTGCGATTTAATTTTAATAACTTTAACGTTATTTACTTATAATGTAAATAACAATCGATCCCATATGTACCTATTGCGTATTGTGAAAACTATTAGAGTTATAGTTAACAACCAACTAGCATCGTTCGTTTGATAGTTTTATACATAGTTTTTAGGATGGTTATAGAAATAATAATATAGGATATTAAATCCAGATAAGTAATAAAAATGCGTATATTTTTATTCGTAACGATAATAAATATAGGTACTGCGTATGTCTTAGCGTATTCTAAAATTAACAATGTGAGTAATCTTTAACTATTAGGCAAACTGAATCTGTATTTATGAAATGTAATAAATACTTAGATAAATGTTAAGTATGAATTTAACCTCTAAGTCTAAATGCAATAAGGTTCAAGTTGAATGTAATCGGAGAACAAGTGAACACGGTATAATTTCTTTCCGACTAAATTTATATATTATTATTTTTTCTCAAATAAAACCCTTCGATATTAATCCGACTCGTTTGGACCAAAATGTTTAGGAAAGAAATAGATTAAATAATGATGGAAACGCCAAGTATTAAGTACGACACTTTTCTCAATCTACACTCGTTTAAAATTAATAGTCATGCCAAGAATTGCAAGATTGCGTACCTGTTGGGTTGAAAGCCCCGAATCCAGTGTCTCCAGAGGTGTCTCCAGGTGGTACGATTTGCTGCTGATGTATCATGGGATGAACTTATAAAAGTGCGATAGTCACGTGACGCGGCGCGGCGGAGCGATAATATGTGATTTGACAGCTGATCTGTCGCGATGCGTAATCACAGCGAACTAACTCGCCTCGCTGCACCGATCCCTCACACAGCGTTGAGGGGGCGCGGGGTGAAGTGCCCACGTGCATGGAGGATGACTTTTGGATGAAGGACATCGCGCCGCGAAATACACAACCATACAAATCATGGCTTTGACTTAATTCTAACGAGTTCGATTATTGCATTTCAATGAAAAATATAATACGATTGGCGTAACCAGATAATGTAGTCACATCACTAATAAAGGCCACTTGCCACCTACCGGAATCTTGCAGAACTTGAGCTAATGAGGCAAGTTGATAATTTTTTTGTAAATGAAACAGAGATGGAGTTTTGCCTTGTTCCGTCTTTATTTACGTACACATAGAGTTTATAATATGATTTTAATTAAAATTGATGCATCACTGAGGCGACATCTGTTATCAAATAGCGACTCTTTCTTGCAAATATAGGTGGACAAATACAACATATATCGATTGACGTTTGCGGAAAATGTGCAATAAAATATATCATTTTACCATGAATATCACATAAAGGTTTAATTTTTTATAAAAAGCAGAACACCTTGTTCACAATGACGCCTAAAATTTATAAAAATACCATCATCAAAGTAAAAGTTACTATTATTTCACATAATTTCGATACTGTAGTGACACCTCTATTTAGAACAATAGGCTCTCATCGGAAAGTACTTTGTAAAAATATTATTTTCTTAATGTTATATTCTGATTTTACTCCTCACGGGTTGCGTAGCGTCGCGTTGCGTCGAGTGGGTGTGTTTCTGTCTTAAAGCTATGGCTGTATCTTTTTATTTCAATCAATTATGGAAGAGAAAAGGCATAAGTTATTAACCATGCAGCACAAGTTTTGCGGTAGTCAGGTAATTTTGAGGACACGTAAAAATTTGTTATTTAACCACAAACTAATAGTGACTAGCATTAGCCCTTTTGCACATTATCAGAAATTTATTAATTTTTTTTTTCAAAAATTATGAAATATCTCTTATAAGATACCTATCCAGTTCACTTCACGGGCTACAAATTGCTCACTTAGGTACTACGCTAGAGTAAATAAACATAGAGGTGGGACATTAATTCTTGCCAACAAAGACAGAAAAGCAGAGATTTTAACAGCTTGTAAAAAATTAAGTAGGGTTGAGGTCTTTGAAGTTTGTGGTGTTAAAGATTTAAACACAGACATTTATGTATTTTGCTGTTACCAAAATGACGACTATTTTGACCTTTTCATTGAAAGATTTGAACTGTTCTTGCAACACTTTTTCAATAAAAAATGCATAATTGATGTTTTTTGTTTTAGTTTAGTTTTATCTTAATTTATTTTTATTTTAGTATAATTTAATCTCGATACAATTTATATTGTTTATGAATAAATAAAAAAAAGTCGCAATGGTTGTTTAATGAGACCATACACATTACAAGAAATTTTTTCTTGTCTGGTGTCTTATAATGTGCAAAAGGCCTTATAACACCGCATTATAATTTTGTAGCACACAAGTAACTCATAAGATTATGGAATTTTTACAGTAAAGAAAATAAATAAAAATATTTAACAATTTATGTTAAAACCGTAGACTGCAATGACTCAGAAACAGCTTGCAATTTTTTAATCGAACTTTAACTTTAAAAACCTATTTTAGTTTATTAAAAAAATATTTTTTATTCTTAACTGCATGAGTGGAAAAGTCTCAGAAGAACGAATATATCCAATCGTTCTTCTGAGGGAAAAGTACTTACCCAATGCTCATTCCAAATTTGAGAAAAATCTTTCCTTTAATCAATTATTAACCTGTACCATCCATCGCCGCCTTTTTTTAGAACGAACTACTATTTACTTTTTATTTATTTTTTAAATAACGATTGTATTAGGTATATTTAGAGTCAAAAAACATGAGAAATAATTTTTTTTGTGTAGGTACTTAGTTTCAGTAGTCCCCAAAGAGAAGATAACTGAGAAGAAGATAATCAAGTCTTCTAGCAGACAATTTATAATTAATTCTCCTTTGTCCTGTTATCCACTTCTGACTTGCTGTTCTTCCCTTTCCCCCTTCCTCTGTCTTACTATTCACACATGCCACTGGGTCCAGGTGTCATTTTGAGGTTGATAAAAAAAGATAAAATGTTTAAAACTCGATATTTCATACAAAATCTAAATATAGTTATACGAAAACCAATGTTATTTGCGTCTCGGTAACATGTACATGAAAGGTTTACCACCAATAAACACAGCTTGCGTCATTTTGGCAGAGCCAGTCTCTGATTAAACACAGGTTTGTATTACAATGTAAACTTTGCGGTCCATTTAGAAAGACCATCTATTATGTATGGTTTTCGAGACGCAAATGCGTTTGTGGAATGAAATATAAAACTATGTATCTTCGCAAGGGAGGAAAGGGAATGAGGGGTTCCTCTTCTTCTCTCCTGCTTGAATTGGCGGGTGTACTATAATCTGAAGTCCTTCCAAATCTGTATCTGCGATTTGCGGTAAAAATTTATAAGTACTTGTTTATAATGCAGAATACATATTAGTACGGGAAAACTCGGTAAACCATACAACACATACAATAAAATGCATGTTTGTGCGATTTACTCAGAAACAGAAGTGATTTAATAATCGTCATAGAAGGATTTTTGTCTTTTCACATTATTTCATTAGTTTGTCAAAAATAATAAAATTTGATTTAGAAAATACATGCGATTCTTCACTCTGTTCTGTGTTCAATATCCTATGCCTACAAACCGTATATGTATTCTACAGCTGTACTACTAAATAACTTTGTTTTTGTAACCATTTCCGTTAAAATAAAAAGAGCTGGGAACTAGGATATGCCCTGTGACGCCGTGTCAGTTTTTGAGTTTCGACTTTAAATTGCACTTAATTTTAATAAGTGCGAAATCGAAATTACATAAAATTTGTTTATGTAAAATAATAAAACGGTTACAGTGTACAAAAGGGGGCACTAAAGCCTGAAACACACCGAATGCGAATGCGTGGCGGAGGTGTGCTCCGGTTTTTTGTATTGTTCGATTTAGTATGATACACTTCACACAGACTACCGCCGCGGGAAGCGGGATTTGTATGAAATATACCGCTACTGCCACGCCTCCGCCACGCAGTCGCTTTCTATGTGCTTCGTGCATAAAAAAAACTTTGGCGTGAATTTGTCCTGGCTGAGCGGAAACCAAAATACAAAATTAATAATATAACATTATAATTTTAATCTAACTCAATGTTTGTCCAAAGCTTTGACCAAAAGGTCGTTAATATGCGTTATTAGGTTTCTGGGGTCAACTAGCAGGCCTGCGGTCACCATCGCATTGGAGAACAGCTGCTGGGCAACCATGTTGGCCAACTCCCTGTCAGTACTTGTCAGTTTGTGGAGCTTCTTGATTATTGGATGTCTGAAACAAAAGGTAAAATTACTACAAAACGCAAGAAAAGGTAACTAACTTACATAAAATTCGAGTCTACATCACTCCCCAAAAAATTGATGGATTTTACATCATATGATATGATATTTCACATGTTATCATAGAAATAGTATCCATAATTCTTTATTGATTTATTTGTTACAAGGTGTAATTTAGACATAGTATAAAACTGACACTGCCCTCTGTGTTATGTTGACCAGTACAGAAAGCAGATGCTGTAGGTACTGCCTAAAATATTTATAAACAGATACTTATTTTAAGTTAGCCTAGTGCTTTGGATGTTGGAATCGTGTGCCAGAGGTCGTGGTTTTGATTCTCAACAGCGACGGAGAATTTTTTACAAGTTGTATAAGATGGTCTGAGTGTTTTATTTGTGAACTAGCTGTGCCCGCGGCTCCGCTCGCGTGAACTACAGAATCCGCTCCCATTCCCACTCCCACTTCCGCTTCCCTCCCGCTTCTGCTGGCGCTTCCGCTTCCGCTCCGGTCCCGCTCTGGTCTCGCTCCCGCTCCGGTCCCGCTCTGGTCTTGCTCCCACTCCTCTCCCGCTTCCGCTTCCACTTCCTCTTCCGCTCCCGCTCCGATCTCGAGCCCTTTCCGCTCCCGCTTCCGCTTCCGCTCTCGCTCTCGCTCCTGCTCCCCCCACGCTTTCGCTTCCGCTTCCGATCCCACACGCACTCCCCTTTTCCCACGCCCACGCCCACGCCCACTCCCATTCCAACTCCTACTCGCAGCTCCAAATGTAATCCAAATTCATCGCAATCTGAATAGTACGGAAATACTATTATGTGCAACATATTGCACACTAACCTTACGTAACTAATGTATTTGAAAACTAAAAATGTCTATAACTTTTGATTGAGTCAGTCGATTACGATGAAATAAAGACTAAATGTTAAGTTAAGTTAATCCCCATGTTTTTGTGAAAAGTCCATCAAAGCCCGATCAGTAGTTTTTAAGTGATGCGTGCACAAACTCACAGACAAACAGACAATCAGACAAAAATTTCAAAAATGATCGAAATGTGTTCTGTTGCTTATCCTTAGACCCCCTAATTTTTTTTTGCAAATATCTTCAATGTACAGACACGCGATGTTTACGATTTTATTTATTAGATTATCCTGTCCTTTTGTCCAATTCCAATAGTACAGAAATCCAACTGCACTAGTGCGACCGTGGTTGCATAGCTAAGCTGTAAGTTTGTATTCCCCTTTCAAGTAGCGCACCAGTCGCTGGCCTCGGAAGCCACGCCATACATTTTCATAGTGTTTAGTATTGTCGCAGCTAGGGTTGCCATCTCTAAAATCTACCAACCAGGACCAGAACCATGAAAACCCCGGATTTTGGAGCTTACAACCCGGACATGTCAACAGAGTTTTTTTTAAATTACTCAGTAAAATAAAAAATAGTTAATAAACACTTTTAATCTATTTCATACAATTTAAGACTACATGTATTGTAAAGAAACAAAACAGAATCTACGTCCGGGCGGTGCTCCGGTGGCGAGCGGTGACTTGAAAACTTTAAAACCCGGACAAATGAAACCCCGCCCGGACACCCCGAAAACTAGGACAAATCCGGGGAAACCTGGACGTATGGCAACCCTAGTCGCAGCAGCCGCGATCAACCGAAAGGGAAGGCGTGCAAGGAAGTCTTATAAAGTCTTACTTGACATTGATTTCCAACTGCGGCCTCAGCAGCGCGTATCTGTTGTCCTCGCTGAGGCTGGCCGCCTGCGTGCGCACGAAGTGCCTCGCCGCCGCCATCTCGGGCACGGTCACCACGCACGGGTGCGTGTCCAGCTTCTGTGTCGTGCCCACTTCGAACACTTTGCCAGACAGATTGCTTTTAAGGAATGATACCACTTCTTGCACCTCACTATCTTGAAGTCCATCGCTGCCTGTTGAAGGTGAAATAGATTTTTTATATATATTGCACCTAAATGTTGACAAAAAAAAAGATAGTAGAAGTAGCTACATAAAGTGTACAAAGGTGAACTTATTTCTATAAGAGATCTTTTCCATCCAACCTTCCTATAACATTGGAACTGATTTTAAGTGGTTAGGAGGAAATAAAATAACACATCCCATTACAATGAAATGGAATACGAAAACAAACTTTATTTGCATCTCAAAAACAAAATATCTGCAAAATATACATGTATATTTCATTCCAGATTAATAGTCCTATGAAAACAAACGCATTTGCATCTCGAAAACAAAATACACAATAGATGGTGTTCCTAAGTGGACTGCAAAGTTTACATGGTAATACAAACCGGTTTTTGCTGCTGGTGACCCTTTCATGTATATGTTACCGAGACGTAAATAGCGTTGGTTTTCATAGGACTATGAATCTGGAATGAAATATAGATGAAAAGGAGAGAAGCGGCAAAAACAAGGGTGTCCACATCAACTTTGCAGTCCACTTCGGGTAACAATCTTTTTTTTTTTAATTTTGTGTTCGAGACGCAAATGCTTTTTTCGTATGTCTTTTGTGTTGGAAAAGATGTCACGTTACCATAAAACAGACCCGCAACAAAAATCAAAGACAAGGAATTGTACATCTGCCTGCTGTACTACCTTGTACAGCAGGCAGATGTTCTACAGACTGGACTAAGTCAGTCATTGGAAATGAAAAACATTACTAACCTATAATAGAATCGGTGGCGTCATTCGGTTTGGTCTGCATATCGTTCTCGACGGACAACAAGGCCCTTCCACCGAACTCCTTCAGCTCCAGAAGTACTAGCTCGTCGTACATCTCGTAGCAGAATAGCACTTCGAGGTCCCGCTTTTTGAGCGACTCGAAGTATGGAGATGTTTCTGCCAGCTCGCGACTAAAATCAAACAGGGTTAGGTGAAATCAACAACAAGCCGCTTTCTTTCAAGTATCAGTCAACTCAGCGTTCTCACAGTGAAAGAAATTGTAAATTGTATTCAACAGAAAAGAAAACTCGGAAACTTTACTTCTATTATATTTAGTGTAGATTCCGAACCACTCTAACAACTCTGGTAGGACTACTGCCAAATATCAATGAATATATTACTGTGTTCTGGGGGCATTCCCCTTGTACAACCAGTTGGATATCGCAGCAGCCATAGAATTAACTGGACCACCGGTAATTTTACTTCGCCGTGGTTCAACAAGTTGGACATTGCAGTTGTACCACGGGTTGGCCACGGGGCCTACTGCATAAGCACTTCGGTTAATAAATATCCATCGAACTAAAAAGGCATTTCGTACTCTCCGATGGGTCATATGACATTCTGATAAGCGTTTGGGGTCTCGTCGTCATCAGAATATGTCACATAACCCGATAGAAAATACAAAAAGGTTTTTTAGTAGACGAATATACCGAAATGTTTACGGAGTAGGCCTCCAGGTTTGAAGGGGAGAGAGCCAGTGTAATGGGTTTGGGAGGCATAGCGATTTTAGTCGTGATTGGATGAGAAGAACCGAGGGCCGGGTTCAGTGGCGCGCCTTGGGAGAGACTTAAGTAGACTTTCAGGCTGATGATGATGACACGAGGCATTTCAAAATTTACCACATGGTGGCGACGCACTGTGGCTTTTGGACTGTTGCACGCAGCAATATAAAGGCCACACACTTTTAATGGGCGAAAGTGACTATCCGCCAGGTGGGATGTCTGTCCATTTGCTAGTAAACTTAATATTTTAACTATAACTATAATGACTTTTAGTAGTTCCATTATTATTATGGAAGTAAATAATAACAGATTTTGATGTGACTCTCATTTCCATTGGGTTCGCAGTACAGTAGATTCAG
Source organism: Esperia sulphurella (assembly GCA_947086405.1). Classification (NCBI taxonomy): domain Eukaryota; kingdom Metazoa; phylum Arthropoda; class Insecta; order Lepidoptera; family Oecophoridae; genus Esperia; species Esperia sulphurella. Next base: position 11,607,808 of record OX352262.1, on the reverse strand, counting down.
CTAATTTTGTGTATATCATATCAAATCACTTAAAGTCAAAGGTAAGGGCCAGTTTTACGAACCTAGGGGCTGCCAGGTAGTAAATACATTTCTGGTCGTTTTTCTGTCTCGCGCCGTAGTCAGCGAGGGATGTCCTCACTCCCCGCTCCAGTTTGGACGATTCAAATCTGAGTAGCTTTGCTATATCTTCCTGAAATATGAACAGTATGTAGTGCAGAATTGTGTATAGTTGGTGACACATGACTTGAGCTCTCATTTGTACCGGCGCTCATAAAAATCATATACCATTAATAAAATAACATAATTTACATATTTCTCATATTTAATTCTTTGGTGTTATTAAATAATATTAACTGATATGTAAATTAACTACCGATACAAGTATGTATTGTATTCTCATCTGATTTTCTACTTAAAGCTTGGGTACATTATTATTACCCAAGGTACTATATTATTATTTTGTGTTAGGTCGCAAGGTAATCATAATGAATTACAAAACAATAAATGAAGCTCAAACGAATATTGTTATAAAATAAAACATGCACCCTTTTAATAGAACCCTAAAAATGAACCCCCTAAAATGTAAATACATTTCAATAGGTAGAGAACAAGTTTGAAAGGGGAGCGATCACAGATATTTCCTAAAATGAGCAGTCAATTTAAAAAATGATGATGTATACTGTACACTGGCGATGGCGATGAATCAAATCAGAAATTATTAACGCCACACGTAATTTTTGTCTAATTTTGAACATAGCACACAAAGAACTATTTAGTAATCTGTGCTCAGACTAATTTATTTAATGTGTGGACATCGACAACAGTCTGTCCTCAGTGGGAATCAAAACCACGAGTGTCCCCGAATTATTGTTAAAGCAATCGCTCCATTAGTACTATTTACAGAATTCGACGACTCCTGGAGAATATATTGTCGAACTTTAAGTTTACCTTTTCTATTGAACTAGGGCTAGTGACTACGCCTTCCTTCAGAAACATGGAGTAATCTCTGTAAAAAGCCTCATAGCCTACAGGATCTTTTTGTGCCGTCTCAACCATGAACTTCAACCAGCGGTTAGTCAACACAGTGCGAAGTTTGCTGAAAAATAACAATTGAACTTAGAAATGGTTCATACTTATATATACTCGTACTTTTTAGAACCTATAGAACATTTGCTTACATTTAAAACTGACTAGGAAAGGTCCCTACGTGTGTGGCTCCGATTAGATTCGTTTTAAGATATGTTGCAAAGCCTTGAAAAATAACCGACGTATAGTTTTTTATCGACCTAAATTTATGCATAGTGGGGGAACTGGCATTAATTTTTTTTATAAAAGTATGGAGATAGTGAAATCCGATTCGTTCATGTAATGCACAATTGACTCATCCGACTTTATTCATTTTAAGATATATATTATGTTGCAGAATATGAAAATGTGTAAGAATGAATATATACTCATTCAATTCACGTTAGCTTAAATCCTATGGTTACTTTCGATATCAGATACATCCAGTTTTAGATTAACAACTGTCAGGGTGATCGATGGATCATTTCATTCGGTTTGTCCTATTAAAATTGATGTTAAAGAGTGCAATATGTAGTAAATTAAAAGTTTTCTTAGAGATAGATGCCTACACCAAATATTCATCAACTTACGTAATTAAGGCACTATTTTGCAACAGTTCCCTGCTAAGATTAAGTGGAATGTCTTCTGAATCAACAACACCTGAAAATTAAAGTAGAAAAAATTCATTTCCAACTCAACTCTAATAAATAACGGTCCACCTGGCGGCGGGACGTCCCACACTGCGGTGCCAATCCGCAGTCTCCCACTCCAGAACTCGTGTGCCCCAACGGCCGTCGGTTCTGCGTCAGTCAGTCAGTTTCGGCAATGTCGGTCACCTTCGTTCTTCGTCGGATTTGCTCGTTACGAATCATATCCTTCAAAGAAACCCAGAGTGTATACATACACTTGTTTAGACAAACTAGGATTTTTTCCTGTGCCATGGGAATTAAACAAGGATTGGACAAATCACAAATATAACATCCAAACCGGGACAAGCTTGAACAATTTGTACAAAGTTGTCTGTTCCTCGACTCTGGCGCTCGAGTCCAATGACCAAGCCAACGAGGCTGTCAATTAATAATAATTAGTAGTTAAGAAGCTTTAGCAACAAATGTGATACCTTTGATAAATCTTAACCATTTAGGTAGGAGATTTTCAGCTCTGGCTTTGATAAGAATCTTCCTTGAATACAAGGCGACGCCCACATCGCAGTCCCGAGACATTTCGAACAGGCCTGGTTTTCCCTCGGGAACATACAAGATGGATCTGATGCTGATAGGGGCGTCTGTTTTGTAATGCAGGGTGAATCTCGGTTTGTCAAAGGAGTTGCTAATGAACTTGTAGAACTCAGTGTGCATCTCATGTGTTACTTCTTTTGTGTCCATCAACCATACAGGCTGCAAAAGAACAATTTAAAAAAAATCTTTATTTTGCAAATGAGAAAACTATTTGCCAAAACAGCTGATCATTGGCGGCACGTAATTTACGCCTGAAAGTGGTCAATCACCTACCCAAAGTGTACATACTCGAGCAAATATTTTTGTTTTATAAATTTGAAATCATCATGTACACAATTTATACATAGATCTTAAAATGTAGAAATCAATACAGTACAATACAGACCTTTATGTTGTTAACTTGTTCATTATTCAAGAAAATGGGACTGCCAATAAAATTGCTATATTTTTTTACTATGACTGCAAGAGAAAAATACAGTTATATATAAATTACTACAATTTGCAAGCTTAATTTTTATATACTTAATGGGAAATAATTTACATTTAACTGTGTCGTCATCAGCATATTCTCTGCTATCAGTTTTCAGGTAAACAACTATTTTAGTTCCAATTGGGACCCCTTCTGCTTCTTGGATTTCATAAGTCCCTGACCTGTAGCATACAGGGATTATTTGTAGAAATATTGTATTCTGTAGAAATTTTTTAATACATACTATTAAAATTATTCTTTTTAAATTATTTCCAAACACACACTTGTCTAATTCCAAACTACGATTATCTCGTTTTTACGGAAATTACAAAAGGACAATTTACAAATATACCACTAAATACTTAAACCTGCTATTAAAAAATTAGAACCTGCAATAAATGAAAAGATAATTATGTTACTTTCATACGAAGTACCTATTAAGTCATCTGTGGTTTGATGATAGTTTTATTTTACAGTTAAAACTTAGTACAAAACTAATGTTGAATTACTCTTCTTACCCATCGGAACTCCACTTGTATCCTTGTGACCCAGCTTTACTACTTCGAGTATATACTTCGATTTTATCAGCGACCATAAATGCAGAATAAAATCCGACACCAAATTGTCCTATGATAGTACTGGCCTGTTCTGCTCCTTGCTTTTTAATCTCTTCTATGAAGGACTTTGAACCAGAACGGGCTATAGTTCCTAGATTTTCAGTCAGCTCATCCTTGGTCATCCCAATGCCAGAGTCCTGTTAAGCAATGCAATAGTAGTATAGTAAGAGTATGATGCAAATGCAGTATAACCTGTTGGAAATGTTAGGCAAAAATAAATAAAAAATTTCCTGTGTAAGACCCATGTATATACCCCTCACACCTTAACATATCTACCTGAAAAATGATAGTTCTGTTCTGCTTATCAGTTGTGAGTCTGATCTCTAGAGGTCGGTCGGTGTCTTCGAGCTGTCCAGCATCTGGAGGGGCACTCACACTCAAGTAACGGAACTTCTCCAATGCATCACTGGCATTAGAAATAAGCTCTCTTATGAAAACCTGGAAACCACAAATTTTTATTACCATTTATTGTATCTAATGTTATGTACTGAATGTAAAAAAACATGGAGAAGAGTCACCATACTCAGGCGTTCCTCTCTGATCACATGGTTCTGGATAGGATGTGTTATTCCATTACACAGTGACAGCATACAAGTGAACATGTGTGAGTATATGCCCAGTGACAAATTACCAATATGTTCAATTCAATAACTCTTTGTTGCACAATATTAATTCTTAAATGCACAGATAAACAATAATAAAGTAGCTAATTGTTATGAACTGGAAGAAAACACTTTAGTGTCTCTCCTTTGCGTTAAGCCGGCAGCTGTGATACTTTACAGTGTGATCTTATTTTTTTCCTAAAATGGCCAATGAAGTCAAGTGTTATAGGATGAATACTAACATGAAGACCACACTTTAACAGAGTAAAACTGTGAGTTGTGCCACAAGAGTGGTGAGGGAGTATTTTTGTATTTATTTATTTATTAACCAATAAAGACAGAATTTACACATTTGCAGTGAAACAAAAACCAGACTTGGTTTCTGTGCTTACAAACTAAAATTTAACAGTCATATTATGTGCCAAGCCATCTATCTCTATACATTGCTTAATTATTAACAGAGTTGAAACCTTCAAAAATAAGGGTACAATATAAAAAGTGCGAGTCGGTTGCAAGTGTGTGTGTGTGAGTGCTGTTTGTTCTGTTGGACGAAACTCGCGTCGAATAGCATTCTTCTAAATACAGCATGATTAAAAAACATATATATATTTTTTGTGTCGCGAAATCTTAAATTGTAAGTCAAAGTAATTGTAATATATGGTTCAATTTGGCTACCTGCTAGAAAAATAAAATGTTAAGATGTATAGATATAATAATACTATTTAATGTAATTATATTTTGTTTTGATTTTTACATTTGTAAGAAGTATTGTTATAATTTATAATATTTCATAGTTTATACATTTATAGTTTGGTAATTCATTAATTAGACTTGGTAATTGGTATTCCAACATACATTTTCCATAAAGATTATTATATTTAGGAACTGTTAAGCGTGGATTTAAGGCGTTGCACATAAGTTTAGTTTGTTGTTTGAATTTTTTTATTAAAGTATTGTTCTTGTAGTAATGAATATTCTATTTTATCATGTACCGTATTTTCTTACAATATGAGTATAATCCATAGTAATTATCTTTAAGTTGTTGTTTGATTTTGAATGGAACCAGGGTTTTAAGAATTCTAATTTGCAACTGATATATGTGATCAATATGACACTTAAAAGTTTATCCGTAGCTGCTCAAACCATACGATATAATTGATTCAACTAGTGATTTATACAGGGATAGTATGATGTGGTAAGGTATTTTATTCTTGATGAGTGTAAATTTTGCAAGAAGTGTTTTAAACTTGTTGCAAACGCGGTCTGTGTGGTCTTTCCAGTTGAGACGGCTGTCAATCGTGAGACCCAGTTATGTCTGATTGTCCACTACTTCTATCGGATCGCAGTTACATACCTGACCACTAATGTTTGTATGCAAGCATTTGTGACTGTGTGCTTTGATATTTATTTGCCGTTGTGTTCTGTTCTGACTAGAGCTTACGTACATTACTTTTGTTTTGCTAGCATTCAGTACAAGACCAACATCATGTGACCATTTAGTTAGCAACGTAAAATCGTTTTGTAGTCTCACAAGGGCTTTACTTAAATCATCATCAGCTGCCAGCAAGCAGGTGTCATCAGCAAACTGATAAACGTCACAATTATTAATAAGGTTTGTGAGACTATTTACATAAGTCAAGTAATGTAAGGGTCCTAGCACAGAACCTTGTGCTGTCCCCTCAGTCACAATAACTTTGTCGCTTATAGCCTCGTCTACCTTAACAAAGTAAGATCTGTCAGTAAGGTAATCTTTACACCACTCCAGCATAGGTCCCCTTATACTACACTCCTCAAGTGTTTATAAGCACATCATGCCAGAGAGTATCAAATGCTTGGCTATAATCAATAAAAACTATCAGTAAGTGTTTTTTGTTATTTAAATGTTTATTTATTGTGTTGGTGAAATTGGACAACTGTGTGGTATTCTTGTGTGGCTGGAAACCATATTGCTTATTGGTAAGTATATTGTTCTTGCTATAGAACATATATATTTGTTGGCATATGTATTTTTCGATGACTTTGCCGATGATGGGAAGTATAGTAATGGGTCGGTAGTTAATTTGTATAATATTTGCATTTAATTAATGCTAATTAAGTGTTATTATTAGATCAAAGGATATCACAATCCTTTGATCTGCCTACAAGGATTCCCATAGAGAAGTCTTACAGCTACAGAAGTGCAAAGGACATTGCAATGCAGAAAGTTATTTGAACTATTAATAAATTAGTTCTATTCACAAACACTTAATGAGTACTAAATACACACACTATATAAAACAGAATAAACCCAAAAGCCAAAATAACGGCTTCCATTATCGCTGCAACTACAGAACTCCTAAGGTGAGGTCAGGGTTAGGGTGTACAAAAGGGGACGCAATTTTTTTTTTAAATGTCTCAAAAAAATTTCACGCCAATCAGAGATTTTTTTCCATAGCGCCCCCTTTTGTACACTCTGACCGAGGTCAGTTTTAAATTGGAAGCAAATAAAACAAACAAAAATTTACTTCTTTCTCAGAATACAATGATCTAGCCACAATATCTAGCAACATCCGAGTTTCAGCCTGAAACTCTCTTTTTTCAGGTTCCCCTTTCACACTTTCTGTTTGTTTCAGTTCCGTTTCAGTTGCAGTACTTGTTGTACTGTAATGTTTCTGATAGGTGGGAAAAGAAATGCCTGAAAATAAAAGTTAACATTTTAGATATCTAAAATTATTTGTAAGTCTAAAAAAGTATAGACTGTTCGAACTTACCGGCTAATTGTTTGCTTAGCTCAAAATTCGTGTTGCTCATTAATTTCATATTTTGTAAATGTACTGTTTGTAAAAGTAACCTCCCATAAACAGCCGAATATCCCAGTCTTGCTCGTAACGCTGCCATCATATTTACACAATAACACTTTCTTTAATCTTGTAGTTTAGTTGAACGAAATAAAATAAAATATAAAAGACACTTTCTGTACTTTATGTTTTCACACTCCTTCAATATATTTTTCCAAAATTTGCTCTAAGATTTGCTTCATTTCCAATCATTCAATCAATGGAATTAATTGCATTTAAAAATGGCAAAGTTAACTAAGTTAAACAGCCTAGTCTGAAATCGTATAACTTGTATCTAAAGACTTTATAAGTAGTAAACAAGACTGTGCACTGTCGAATTTAATTCAACGTTAAATGAACTTTGCGGGCTTATCATAGAGTCCATTCTCATTGTATAAAAATACTAAACGAAAAACGGTCTCGAGCGAGAGGGTCTTAAACAGGATTGCGTCCTTGTCAATGGTTGCAACCGTAAAAAAATACTTTCGTGCAGGTAGGATTTCTGATCTGTGTTAATGTTCTAATTCCTATTTACGTTAATATATAAAACCGGTAATCAGTAAAATATATATTTACGTTGTTTTTTTGTATTTTTAATGTCTCTATTCTAATTTAATTTAATAGTCAACATTATGGTAGTATATAGCAATTAATGTAATGGTATCACTGCAGCGCCACCATTGCTCTTGGTCAACATTAAACCAATTTGTTTTATGGAGTAGGGTGACCATAAACATATTGCTGTTTTAGATTTCCTAAAGATGCAGAAATTCAAAAGAAATGGGTAGATGTCGTACTAGGGATACATAACGCAATATACAGTAGAGTGCTGAATACATTTTAAACCAGATGATTTCACAACTGTTGTTGTGGCACTCATGAAGAGAATAAACAAAATACTATCTATACCTTTCATATTATCAGTGGTAAGTGCTTGTTCACTTTTTATACGATTTAATTTTTAAATTATTTAGGATTCAATTTAAATAAGTTTTATTGTATCTAAAAGAACTAAATTGCAACGCTGTTATAAAAATAATACGGTTTTTATTTTTCAGGTAATGAATATTTGAGGAAAAAAAGACATCTACAGTGTAGTACTCGTTAATGTATATATTATACTCGTCTGGAATATCGTCGGATAAGATGAAATCAAAACACTAACATTTTCTAGCATTATTAAAGGCAAAGCTTTGGCAAAGCTTATACATTTTTGTGAAATATTTTAGTAGTTAGTAGTAAACACTTTAAAAGTTTTGACCACCCATAAATGTAATGTGGGATTTATGATAAGAGAAGTTTTGGATTTCCCTAAAATATATGTTTCTGAAAATAGCGAATATAGCGTTGATATTTCGTTATCTGTGATCCAGCCAAAGATGATATACTTATTACTAATCCAAGTACACACAAATTCTAGGACCATATTTATTTTTGTGGCATACTACCAGATGAAACTGAATTGCACTGTAGTTGGTATTAATTTTCTTATATTGTTTCTTCCATTACACTATACTATGTTATAATAAAATATTAATAAAATTAAATAGGTACCTTCTTCAACCTTTTATTATTACGTAGGTGGTAGGTAACAATACCCATACAAACACAGTAATATAAAATCAACTACAACATGTCTGGTGAAACACTTGCATTTCGATGTCGAATCTTATGACGCACGAGATAAGAACAGTGCGAAGTCTGGCGTGTGGTCGACTGTACACTTGATAGTATACCACTACAACACAAACTTTATTGTAAATCTGAAGTAAGAGACGAGCGCCTAGTCCCGGTCCATCGTCGTCGCCCCGATATTTCCCCGCTGACACCTGATCTTACGTACTCCGCCATAAAGTTCGGCACGTATCATACCTGCCAGTTCACCAAATAATGAAATACATTGGATGTGCTTTGTGAAAGACCAAATCGTGTGGTCACTCTAGTATAAAAGGATGCAATCCTGTTTAAGACTCTCTCGCTCGAGACCGTTTTTATCTCCCTAGTGCGCAATCCTGTTTATGTGACAAATCCGTGCTTGTATCATAAAGGTACACACACAAAACACAGATGGCGCTGTTTGTTCGGAATAAAATTAGCAGATGGAACAAAAATGTTTCCATGTACTATAAATATCGATGGGTATAAATTTATTTGAAACTTAATTGAACGCACGTAATTATACAAAAAAATTATCTAATGGCAGTGGCATTCTCTAACAACTCACTTTGAGTCTCATAGACTATTAAGTGCGTGTTATTTCATCAAATAAAAAATATTAAATGAAATATAAAAAAAAAACTGTAAAATAATTGTGTTACGGTTACTCAGTATTAAATACCGTAAAATGGGGTGAATAGGCACAAAATCTAACTTTAGACTCAAATTTATCGATGTTATAGTACGAATTTAACATTGATGGGTTATCAATTTGCGAGTTGGTCCGGCCGCTCATACTTTACGAATATACCCAAAATACCCGAAAAAATTGTCGAAAACCCATGATTTTGGCCAAAATATGCGCTATCCCTATTCATGCTTGAAGTGGGGTGAATTGGGACGGTAAAGGGGTAAATAGGGAAAAAGTCGTAGGGTTGCAAATCTTTATCTATAAATAAGGCCATATCTGAAATAGGTTCCTTAGTGTACAAAATTATTTCTTAGTGCTAATTCCAAAATGATGTTTTAAATAAAAAAAATATTTGGTATTATTTCTTTAATAAGTATTATTATTAATCACAAAAGTTATAAAATCGTATTGTTTGAGATCACAAATTGCCTATATCAAGTTTGTTATATTATATTAATATATTTATTATTTACTAGCTGTGCCCGCGGCTCCGCTCGCGTGAACTACAGAATCCGCTCCCATTACCACTCCCGCTCCCGCTTCTGCTTCCGCTTCCGCTAGCGCTCCCTCTCCCGCTCCCCTCCCGCTTCCGCTTCCGCTCCCACACCCACTCCCCTTTTCCCACGCCCACGCCCACGCCCACTCCCACTCCCCTTTTCCCACGCCCACGTCCACTTTGGAGCTGCGAGTGGGAGTGGGAGTAGCCCACTCCCACTCCCACTCGCAGCTCCAAATGTAATCCAAACTCATCGCAATCTGAATAGTACGGAAATACTATTATGTGCAATATATTGCATTACTTATATATTACCTTACCTACTAATGTATTTGAAAACTAAAAATGTCTATAACTTTTGATTGAGTTAGCCGATTGCGATGAAATAAAGACTAAATGTTAAGTTGGGTTAAGCCCCATGTTCTTGTGAAAACTCCATCAAAATCCGTTCAGTAGTTTTTAAGTGATGCGTGCACAAACTCACAGACAAACAGATAAACAGACAAACAGACAAAAATTCCAAAAATGATTGAAATGTGTTCTATTACTTATCCTTAGACCCCTCTATTTTTTTTTGCTAATATCTTCAATGTACAGACACGCGATGTTTACGATTTTATTTATAAGATATATATTATATAGTATTGAATCTCATCAGCGTTAAATCAATTTTCACATAGGAACAACTATTATCCCGCAGTAAAAAGTTACTTATTTTTGTTCCTGGGCGTTATACTATCTTCACAACAAATTTTATTAAAATCGGTACAGTAGTTTTGGTGTGAAAAGACAACAGACAGACAGAGTTATTTTCGCATTATAATATTAGTATGGATAATATTATTTATTCTAATTTGTCACTGATATAAAATTTCAGTCTGTTTAAATGATCAGAAATGAGTACAAATCTGGGTAGTTTTTAGCTACAATATACATACGAGTAATCGGTTCAAGATACATATATAAAAATTTATAACAAATAAAAAGTGATACTAAACAAACCTTACCGTTTCTATTCGCCCCTCACTCGTCTCTATTTACTAAGTATGGCGTGCCTATTCAGACCATTGTCGTGCCTATTCGCCCCTCTACCGTACCTATTAACCTCTTGTCTTGACCAAATTTACAGACATTTAAATATTTTGATTTTATACAGAAAGTACACAATATTCAGACTTATCTGCATTTGTGTAGATTCAACAATGTACAATCTAACATCTACACCACTCTTCAACTTCCAGAGACTTATATTTTTTCTTAAAAAGATAAAGTTTTAGCACACAACATTTTTAGACCGTTTTTCAAAGACACATTTTGACAATTTGTTGCTAACTTCATTGCGTTCCAGTGTTGCTATTTAAAACAAAATATTCTACCACACAAAATTAATTTGCAACAATTGGTAGGTAGTTTTTTCTCATCTATTATTTAGCTTAATATTTCGTTCCCGGTTTCGTCCATATTCAGACACCGATCCCTATTCACCCCATTTTACGGTACTGAACCCCTATTTATGTTTTACGATTTAGGTAGTTCTTCGTGAGTTTTCGAACACACTGGATCGTTCGGCTACTATGAGAAGAACATTTTGTACCTATGAGAAGTTAAAAACATGTCTGCACGAATTTCCAAAAGTATTTAATAATAATTACCATCGACATATTATTCAAAATCGTTGCTGATTACTAAAAAAATCTTGGTAACGGGTCAATGTATTGTTACAGTCTGACAGATAGAAAGAAAGGATTAAAAATAGTATTTTGGTATTAGGTACCGCAATAACGGAACTGGCTGTACTGTAACTACTAAAGTTATATGTGTGTAAATACATTTAAATTGAAAAAAAAACTATGAAATTGAAATATTCACACTTGTCAAAACAAAGTTATCTCTTCTTAGGGAGCTTTTGCTGCTAGGTGAGCGCGGCAATTTTTGCGTCTACAATAATCGTTTTATTTATTGTGGGCATCTACACAGATACGAGGGGCGTTCATTATAAAGTGAGAATGAGCTGCAAACAATTTCTTTGGAAAAAAGTAAATACTGGCTGGTAAAGCTAGACTATTGATTAGATTTAAAAAAGGAAATAATTTGAATATCTTTTTTTTTTAAATCGAAAATGGAAAAAAATTATTTGCGTACGATTATTACGTATCTGTGTTTGAAAAATTTCACTACGGAACGAGTTAATCAAGACCTACAGGATACTTTAAGAGCAAATGCTCCACCGTATTCTACTGTTGAACGTTGGTGCGCAGAATTTAAACGTGGAAGAACATCCACTAAAGATGATCATCGCTCGGGTTGCCCAACAACGGTAGTGACCGAAGAAATGGTGAAAAAAATGGTTTTAGCAGATCGTCGTATCATGTGTGATCGTCGGTACGTTTTATATCTGAAGAAACAAAGATTTTAACTGGTAGTGTGCATAGCATTTTACACGAACGCTTGGGAATGAAAAAAGTATCTTAAAGAATGCTTACCGACGCATAAAAACAAACCAGGCTGAACATTTCTCGAGGTTCTTTGGAACTGTTACATTATGATCCTGATAGTTTTTTTTGGCTCAATTTACATCTATGAATGAAACGTGGCTGCACCATTACGAACCAGAAACAAAATTAAAGTCTTGAAAAATACCATCATCTCCAACCCCTAAGAAATTTAAGGCGATTCCTTCCGCCGGAAAGATCAGGTGCTCTCTTTTCTGGGATAGTAAAGGAGTGATCGTGATAGAATATCTCGACCATGGAGATACTGTTACGGGTTCTTTGTATGCGGAACAAATAAAAAAATTGCGTAACGAAATTCGCGAGAAACGGCGACCCAAACTAGCAAAAATTGTTTTGTTCCATCAAGATAGTGCCCCGGCTCACAGGTCCGCCATTGCGATGGCTGCAATTCGAGATGCTGGCCTTAAACACTTGAGCATCCTCCATATTCACCCGACCTTGCCCCAAGTGATTTCTATCTATTTCCAGGTTGAAGGAATATCGTTCGAAGATGATGAAGCAGTAGTGACGTATATTTGACAGTGTATTGACATTTCTCATTTCTGTATTTCATATCTGAATTCTAGTAGATTAAAGCCAAGTTCTATTAATTGGTTTTATCTTTAATTTCCTAATACGTATCAATTTAATCTACTAGAAAAATGACGCAGACAGCTGCTGAAAGTACAAATACTATCACGATGTCTACCGCTGGAAACATGACTCGTTATTTGCGCCCTGAAAGGTTTGATGTAGACCCGAATACGACGTCCGCTGATTTAAAGTGGACTCATTGGCGTTATACTTTCGAAAACTTTGTGTCTGAAGAAGTGCATAAAGAAACCTCGGATCCAATGAAGCTGAAGCTGTTGATTAATCATTTAGCACCTACTATCTATTCCATTATTCGTCAGGCGGTAAGTTACGATGATGCTATGAACATTCTTGAGACTGCTTATGTTAAACCTAAAAACGAAATACATGCTCGCTATCTTTTGGCAACACGTAAACAAAAGCCTGAGGAAACTATTTCTGAGTACATTCAAGCACTGAAGCTGTTGGCTCATGGATGTGATTTCAAGAATGTTTCCGCTGAGATTTATCAAAATGAAGTCATACGGGATGCATTCGTTTCCGGAATAAATTCTCAAAAAATTCGTCAAAGACTTTTAGAAAATCTGACATTGAGTTTAGACGAGGCGTCAAATCAAGCAATCTCCTTAGAGGCCGCAGAAAAAAATTCGCAAGCTTATACTAGTGCGAACTCATTGCATCTGAATGTTTTAAATCAACCTGAACGGGTCTCTTTGCAAGAAAACTTAGCAAATACTCAGAAGCAGAATTTTACTGTGTCAAATTGGCAGAGGAAACGTTGTTTCTTTTGTGGAGGATCGATTCACCAGCGAATTAAGTGTCCTGCATTTAATACTAATTGTCAATTATGCTCTAAAAAAGGTCATTTTGCAAACGTATGCCGCAGTGCTCAACAAACTGTCAACGCCGTTGCAACTGATACTGATTCTATTAAACAAACTGTCAACGCCGTTGCAACTGATACTGATTCTATTAATGCCGGTGTTTTAGCTTCTTCTCCACCGAGTCTATATAAGGCAACAATTCCTATTACTATAAATGATATCCGTGCAGACGCACTAATTGATACTGGAAGCTCGGTTAGCTTTATCGATAAGAATTTAGCACTAGCTATGAACCTAAAACGGAAACCATGTAAACAAACTATATCGCTGGCTTCCCTTAGCCATGTATCTTTCGTCGACGGTATATGTTTTGCTACTATAAATCTGGATTGTCATACCTACAAGCACCGTCCTTTGCTGATGGTCAATAATCTTTGTGCCGATGTAATTATAGGCCACGACTTACTAAAAGATCATTGTACACTGGAATTACAGTTTGGAGGTACCAAGGAACCATTAAGAATTTGTAACGTTATGGAAGCTTCGGTACCGCCTGCGTCCGTATTTACGAATTTGTCACCAGATATAAAACCAACCGCTATAAAATCAAGACGCTATAACGAAGAAGACAAAGAATTTATCAAAACTGAGATATACAAGTTATTAGAAGACGGAGTCATTGAACCGAGCGTATCTCCATGGAGGGCACAAGTACTTGTTGCAGGAGGCGATCATCATCGGAAACGCCTAGTCATTGATTACTCGCTCACTATCAACAAATTCACTGAACTAGATGCGTATCCCTTACCTAGTATTGAGAGTATTGTGGCGAAAGTAGCTAATTACGGCTATTATAGCCAGATTGACCTAAAAAGTGCTTATCACCAAGTCCCCATTCTCCAAAACGAGAGGAAATATACTGCTTTTGAGGCTAGTGGCAATTTATACCAATTTACTCGTATACCGTTTGGTGTCACAAATGGCGTAGCTGCTTTCCAAAGGACTCTGAATTATATCATTGAAACTGAACGTCTTAGCGGCACCTTTGCATATCTGGACGATGTAACAATCTGCGGGACCACAAAAAAAGATCACGATGATAACCTACAACGGTTTTTCGATGTTGTCAAGAAATACAAACTAACTTTGAATAAAAGTAAATGTGTTTTCGGTACCCGATCGATAAACTTACTAGGATACTCCATTCAAAATAAGACAATTCGACCAGATGCCGACAGGCTCAAACCACTAACAGACCTTCCGGTCCCGACAGATACTCGTTCTCTTAAAAGAGCCCTAGGTCTCTTTGCTCATTATTCAAAATGGATACACAATTTTTCAGAGAAAATTAGACCACTAATTGACATAACTAGTTTTCCTATGAATGCTAATGCTATATCATGTTTTACCGCTCTAAAGATGGATATTTCTAAATCGGCCTTAATCGCTATTGATGAAAATGAAGCTTTCCTGGTAGAGACAGATGCGTCAGAGCACGCCATAGCTGCGACACTATCACAGAATGGTAAACCCGTAGCATTCTTTTCACGTTCTTTATCAGATTCTGAACGTCGACACTCTTCCATTGAAAAGGAAGCATCTGCGATCGTTGAATCTATCCGGAAATGGCGACATTATCTTATCGGTCGGAACTTTTTGTTAATGACCGACCAACAGTCAGTCGCCTATATGTTTAACCAAAATCATGCCAGCAAAATCAAGAATGAGAAAATAGAAAGATGGCGATTGGATCTATCTTGTTTCAAATATGACATTGTTTATCGTCCTGGTAAGGATAATATTGTGGCTGATGCTTTATCTCGAGTGTGTGCTTATATGAGTTCGGGTAAACTATTCGAATTACACAAATCATTATGTCACCCAGGTATTGTAAGGATGGCCCACTGGGTACGTGCGAAGAATTTACCCTACTCTTTACAAGAAATAAAAGCGATGACACTCTCATGTCCAGTATGTGCTGAGCTCAAGCCCCGTTTTATGAAGACAAAATACCATTTAATTAAAGCC
This sequence comes from Esperia sulphurella, assembly GCA_947086405.1. Taxonomy (NCBI): domain Eukaryota; kingdom Metazoa; phylum Arthropoda; class Insecta; order Lepidoptera; family Oecophoridae; genus Esperia; species Esperia sulphurella. The sequence continues at coordinate 11,592,220 of OX352262.1, read as the reverse complement.
ACCGCACCTTTAGAAAGGCTCAGTATTGATTTCAAGGGACCTCTACCCACTAATACATGCAATAAATATATCTTGACTATCATAGATGAATATAGCAGGTTTCCATTTGCTTATCCTTGCAAAGATATGTCAAGTAACACCGTTATAACGTGCTTAAAGGATTTATTCTATACTTTTGGGGTTCCTCTTTATTTGCATTCGGATAGAGGAACGTCCTTCATGTCTGATGAACTAAGACAGTTTCTTATTTCTCTTGGAGTGGCTTGCAGTAGAACTACACCTTATAATCCAGAGGGCAACGGTCAAGTTGAGCGGCTAAATGGTACTTTATGGAAAACTATACAATTATCCCTTCGCTCTAGAGAATTAAATACTGTTGATTGGGAGAAAGTTTTGCCCGAAGCGCTTCACTCAATTCGATCATTGCTGTGTACGGCAACGAATGCAACGCCACACGAGCGAATGTTCAATCACCCTCGACGTTCAGCAAACGGCGAATCTCTACCCACCTGGATGTCTTCTCCTGGCACCGTGCTAATGAAAAAAAATGTAAGAAGTTCAAAATATGAACCGTATGTTGAGGAAGTTGAATTGTTACAACCCAATCCGTCATATTCCTACGTTAGGTTTGCGAATGGTCGAGAGTCTACTGTGTCCAATAGACAATTGGCACCATTACCAGCTACATCCGAGGCCTCTGGTGAAGATGAAGAGGAGAGTGATGAACAGGTCAATGTACAACCCTCAGAATCTGTTTCGTCTGGAGGTGAGGAACTTAGGCGATCGACTAGGGAAAGACGCCCACCCGCTCGTCTTCAGGATTTTATAACGGAGGGGTGAATGACGTATATTTGACAGTGTATTGACATTTCTCATTTCTGTATTTCATATCTGAATTCTAGTAGATTAAAGCCAAGTTCTATTAATTGGTTTTATCTTTAATTTCCTAATACGTATCAAGTAGTCGCTGCAGTACAGGAATTTTTAGGTGTTCAGAATGAAGAGATATTCGAAGCGTGTTATGCCAAAAGGCGACTATAAAAATAAAATAACATATAATAAAAGTTACCGGCAACATAATTACTCATTCTCAGTTTTTATTGAACGCCCCTCGTATATATATTTCATCACATGAAAGCATATATATCTGATATGGAAGCAGCAGCTATAAGCTGCATTTCCATTTAAAATAAAATAAATAAATAAAATAATAAATATCAATCCTTACTCTGACTGAGCATCCATCTCCATCACAAACTAGACAGAGAAGGCAGGCACTGTAACTGTCAAAAGTCTCAAGGCAAGTCCGACTGTAGTTTTCTTAAATCTTGTCTGGAAACACTGTTCAATATTGCCAATGCCACCAGAGCCGTAAAACACATTATTAAAAATATTGCCAATGCCAATTGCGTCAAGCCCAGCAATGCAGAGCAGAGAGAAGCGTCAGTTTGATGTTTGATTGAGTACTACATGCTCAATGGAATTGTTGTAGTAAGGACATAAATTCGGAAGTTGTGTAAATTAATTTAGTGCAATTTAATAAAGTGTTCCTTGTATTTGAACTACTTGTCGACAGGGTGTTTTGAACTGAATGTCGCTGCCCTGAAGAATATCTAACTAATAATTTGGCAGTGGTGTACTGTGCTGTTGTGTTGACTTCATAACTTGTTCCAAAACATTTATCATTTGACTTGATTTTTTTTATTATACTATTTCGAACGTTTACATACTGTTGTATATCGGACATGTACGTGTTGATACCCAAGTAACTCAAGCTAAGCTGTGTTTTTGGGACAGTTTGCAAAAGTTGTAACCAAGTGTTTGAAAGTGGTGTCAGTATGAAAAATCTGCTCAGGGTACACAGGACGAACTGTAGATATTTGCTTATAGTGTTGGCGCATTTGCAGTGCAGTAGTTGAGTTGGTGGCCAGGCGTATCGAGGGACGGTATGAAGGGAGCGAGGTGAAGTGTGGGGCCAGCGCTCGGGACAGTCACCGTGGAGCACCTGGTGGGAGGCGGCGGTGCGGGCGGGCTGCTGCCCGGCGCCGCGCCCGCGCAGCACCCGCCCAACATGCTGCAGCCCATGGAGGAGATGATCCTGCCGCCCAAACGCCAGGCCGTTGTTGATCGCCTCAGGTATGTCTCAATATATGGACTTACAATATCTTATTTTTATTAGTCTATAAGTTGACGAAGACCTCCCTTCTATTTTTCCCAATCAAGAGTTCCTTGTTGCCATTCTTGTAAGAATCTGGCAATTTCTCCCTCGATCTTTGCTTTGATTTTCTATGGCCATGATGATAATCTTGTGGCCTTTGCCCCTCTCTCAGGGTGCATACGGTATATGTGGCCTGCTGAGTCCCACTTTAACCTACATATAGGCTTTTTTCTCTATGTCTGTTTTGCGAGTTCTGGAGAGCAATAATATTTCTGATGTGATTTATCTTTTTTATGTTCAGCATGCTGCTATTCATTGCTCATTGGCAACTGATATATCTGTGACAATTAAAATGGGATTAAAGAAATACACAGGTCGCTAGATAAGTTTTGTCGTACTTACAGAGTATTTACTTTTTTTCGAAGTAATCGCCTGCAGCAGCTATACAGGCCTTCATACCCTCGAACCAGGTCTCGTTTCGAACGTCGTCGTCTCGAACAAAGTCTCGTTCCAAAAAGACAGTGGAACATTAGCACCAATTTCTTCGAATGCTGCTAGTAGCCCTGGGTTGCTTGTAAATTTTCGCCCTTTTAACTGCTTCTTTACGAAGTGGAACAAAGAAAAATCGCATGGAGCTAAGTCCGGACTATAGGGAGGATGACTGAGTATGTTTATTTTAGATTCCTCGAGAAAGGTGGTTGTAAGACCGGCTCAATGAGCTGGAGCATTGTCATGGTGGAAGAACCAAGTATCAAGTCTTGACTTAGGTCGCTCATTTTTTAAGGCATTTTTTGGGAGACAGTCATTGATGTACCAGGATGCTCTGGTGTCTCTAAGGGAATAATAGCGAAAATACCTTTATGCGACCATTAGTTTTTTTACAGATCGAGCATGTTTCATTAATGTTGGTGGTTTCTCGTCTCCAAATATCCACATTTTGTTTAGGGATATAGTAGGGATGTCGTAATAATAAATATAAGTTTCATCGCCTGTGACAATTGAATTGGTATTACTTGAGCGACACTTTTAAAGCATTTGTTTGCACCACTTTACTCTCTGCACAATGTTAAAGTACTGACAGCAATAAAAAAAATTGTAGCTTTTAGCTAAAACTTTGAAATTGTGTAAATTGTAATTTTTGACTCTTCCGACTCAAAAGGTTGCCGACCCCTGCACCAAAGGGATGGGCTATCCCCTTTGCAACTCCCCCTATCCTACTGTTTTTCCCAATCCAAGGATCACATATTCTCTTCTGGGTACTTTTGAGTGTCTTTACTCCCCAACAGGTCCACTCTAAATGAAACCTTTTTTTTAAAGAACTATTCACCTATTTCCTTAAAATAACCATCTATATCACTCAGCCAGTCCCTGTGGTTCTCATGTAAATTATTAACTAATGATATCACATCAGTGTAGGATCAGTATTTTTAATACCTAATAGAATGCCCATCTATAATTTAAAAACCACTAACAGGTTTTTCTGTTTCGAAGTCTCTTACTACAAGAGTGAAACTGAGCACTACATAATTACTTAATCAAACATAAGAATAAGAAATATTTCCTGTTTTGACCAGTGGCTTGGTTGTTAGACTCGACCACCAGATGTTGTGGGTTTGATTCCTACTTGGGACAGACAACTTTGTATGTATTAGTTGGTCCTGGTCTAGTTATACAAATAATAACTATTAAGTGATATATAACTGATAGATATTATATGTATCCAAAGCAACCCTGAACAAGTATTTATGTATGTATGAAATATTTTAAACCCTATATCTCCGCGTGCTTTACAAATTATAATCAGTATTTATTTGTTAGGGGTCGAAGCCGGCTGAACATAAAGAGTACTAAGTAATCTACAAGGTCTGCAGAATTTCAAGCTAAAACCATACATATAGGTATTTCGACAGCAGCAAAGTAATTAAAGTCATCTACAAATTGAAATATATATATATATATATATATTGCATTAATCTGCTTAGGATTATAATTTTTTTGTCACAAGTAAAAAGAATTGGCGTAAAAAAGGGTTAATATTGATGATAATTTTTTTAATCATCTCATAACAAAGAATAGATAATTCTAAACACAATAATATATTTTTTGCTGCCGTCGATTTTATACTGGTGTACTTACATGAAACACACAGTCTTATAAGTGTGGGCAGCAAGAGATCACGAATTGACGCGAGATCTTAAAGGACAGATCGTACAGAAATCTGTGACCCGTTTGATAATACGCGTTTGAGCACTAGTGAAGTGGCTTGCCAACACCCTCCAAGTAAATTTCGTTTTGAGTAAGCCTGGCTATGCGCAGTCGGTAACTTTCTTTAATGAGCGTATCGACAGGTGCCATATAGCTAAAAAATACTATGACAGCGCCAATGTATTAATGCACTCGAATGTCCTAAAAGTAAAATCTTACAACAAATTCGTCACATTTGCAATAATGGCACTTGTGCACTAAACGGTAAGTTTACGGTCGCAAAAAGTGCCTTCCGAGAATGGGCTTCTCGGAAGGCACCTTAAATACAAATTAACCAACAGTACGTACGTACGTCCTACGTCCCAATGATGGGCTCACTATTAACTACGGTAGCCCAATGCAGGTTTGGTAGACTTCACATGCACCACCTTTAGATTTCTTCGATGGTGTATATGCAGGATTCATCACTGTTTTCCTATACCGGAAATCTCAAACTCAACCGGTCCCGGTTTGTACCCTCGACCTCATAAACGTGAGACGAGTGCACTACCTGACTAACTGAACCTGATACACCTTGCTAGGTAACAGACGAGCGCCTTTCTAAACTAAAAACGTCACTCCTTGACTCGACGACTGATAAGAGTTCATCGGAAAACGAAACAAGTGAGTAATCGATAGTGAATCATTTCAAAAACATCCGCACATACTATTTCTGTGATAAGAATCGGTGTAAAAAACCTTAGTGATACGAAACAGCGCTAGGCTAGTTCAGATGTGGTCTTTTTTTAAACGTTAAATTCTTTGACGCATTCGCAAAAAAAGATTTCCTGCCGGGCGTAGGTATTTATTTTTTACTAAAGAAACATTATTTTCTACTTCGTAGTACGAAGTAGAAAATAATGTTTAAGTTAGAGGATGCATTGCTGTTTCTACGCAGTGAAATCACAATACCTAAGTATTGTACATGTGCCCACCATTATACCGGCCGGCGCTATAGCGAGCGCTAGGGCTAACGGTACTGAACTTGCCGGTGCATAGGCGCCGAGCTGTTCTATTTGCATTGCAGCATATTTCTAACTTGATACATTATGTGCACACATTCTAACTCACGTAGTATATTACGCAACTTGTTAGGTATATATACGCAAGTTAAATCAAAACAAATCTTTGAGGAATTAGCTGCTGGTGATGTAATACGTAGATATAATAACGGCGGGCGATATGATTAATTGGGTTAATATTACCTATAATATCTTAACCCTAGTTAGTAAACAGTTATATCACTCATCATCAATATACAAACTATAGTGTATTTTAAATAAAATGGCTATAGGTAGGTAACGGAAAATATATACTTACTCGGAAATACTTACTCGTGCCTAGCGGTCTTAGAGCAACACGGGGCCGCAGCGTTTTCTTCCGATGCCAAACATATTACATATACTCGTACATACATCATCATCAGGTTATTTTTGTCTCCACAACCCTCTCTCATCTGCCGGAGACAGACGGAGGATTTGGCCTACACTCCCCGCGCTGGCCAGACGGGTTGGCGAGGCCTGATTGATGTTTTATAATGTATTCCCTTAGTCGCCTTGTACGACATCCATGGGAAGAGTTGGAGTGGTCCTATTCTACTCTACCGGAAACCACACGGCATTACTACATTATACATACATACACTTGTCTAATCCCAAACTAGTTTTTTTTGTTATGGTAATTAAAAAAGAGGACAATTCACAAATATAGCATCCAGACCGAGACCAACTTGTACAAAACTGTCTGTCCCCAGTAGGAACTATGCCAATGAGGCGGGCAATCCGTCATCCTATCATTTTTTTCGAGGGATTGACGGTCACATGCACACTTGTCGCTACGAAACACACATGTAATAAATGACCGGCGCATGACCGGTGGTCTTGTAAGACGTTTGAGTGTGGCGACTCGATGGAGGGGCCAGTGTTGCTTTATGTTAGCGATCAATATTTGGCGGCGTGCGTCGAGGGACGATCCCCCGTGTTAATGGGATCATTTGTAGGGATACACCCCGATAACCGAGACTGCCTCGTAACACTGCATGTATTCTACGTATTGATATATATGGAAAACCTCCATCAGTGGTTAGGACCATTTCGTAGCCAGAAATTTCATAGGGTCGGAGAAAAATGTTGGGCAAGATCTGAAGGTGTACCTTTGCTTTTTACTTCAGTAAACCGACATACCGAATGTGTATGTGAATGTTTTGTATGCGGAAAAGACCAAGTGAAGAAAAAGTTACGCAAAGATTTTCCAGCTACAAAACTTTTAACATGTACAACTCGTACACTCTGTGGGTGGGTCACTAATTTTGTGGGTATACATTTTATTATTAACATGATTCTAGAGGCAGAATTAACAGTCGCATTTATTACATAAAATTGTTGGTAATGTAAGGAAGGGTACAGTCGTGTGCACATTATTGTAACTCATGTCGTCGCATAGTGTTTGCTAGCGCTTGCATTGCTCATATAGGCATTGCTGATATCTACTACATCGGGCAGTGATGCACTTTGCGTAATAAAATAGTTTCTTATTAGTTTAAAATGAGTGCCTATTGTGGCTCCGTATACATCATTGCAAGCATCAGTATGTAAAACCGGATTTGTCGAATCGAACCACATCTTTGAGAACATCTTATGTTCGCCTTCTAGAGTATTTTCGAATCTATTAAACTCTGTGCACATCACCAAACGACCCACAGCGGATTGTCTGCTCTGCTTCAAATGCTATGTCTTTGTATGCATCATACATACATACATACATGCAACAGTGGGCCGTTCGCCGAAACGAGTTTCGACTTCGAGATGAACTTCAACTCTACATCTATAATTTAATTTACCTGGTGTCCAAGGTAGCGTCTGATTCTAATTAGCCTAACTTCACTGGTAGGTGTTATGTGTTAGTGTACCTCTGTTGATCCTCGCTCAGAGCCCTCGCCACTCGGCGGAGGGCGATTGGTGAGGAGGCGTGAATGTACCAACTCATTTGACTATACTGTGGCGGCGGCGGCGGCTCGTTCGCGTCGGTTGGGTTCCAGTCAGGAACTGAAAGGCAGAGAATACTAAATAATACTACCTCAAGGGTAGATATTATGATAAACTTATTCATTCCCATCAGGGTTCCAGTCATGTTCCACTATTATATGATTATTAGGCATACTTATTGTAACTCTGACTGTCGTTCTAATTTTACGTTAGAAACACAGTATTGTAATAGTCCACATCTTCTTCTCACCTTCCCCTCATCCTAGACCATGCTATTTATTTTTCAGAATTACACCGGTTGTTGTTTTTTTTTAATTCGTACGGAGGAATATTAACTTCAAACTCATAACAGGTTCGCCTAGTTTGGAGGTCAGTTGACTCACTACTGTGTTCACAAGAATTACATTATATACCTACTTTGTTTTAAGCTATAATATTTTTCACTAAAAATCAGTGAATTAAATGCGTCCCTTCTTGTATTTTCTTTACGTAGATTTTGTCATCATTATATTATGTCCGCTTGTATCACAATTATAACAGGGACTTAATTTTGATATAAGAAAGTGCTGCTAAATATCTCCGCCAAGGAAAGTGGTTGATAACTATTTCAACAAAATTTCATGCAGTATATATAGCATAGAGTATAACATATACCATAGACTGTGTGCTGACATCAGTTTCACGCACGCGATTACGCTTTAAACGTACCTAGTCAGGTCAGCCACTTCATTTGGAAAATGTACCCACTTAATTATTATGTAAACAGTAGGAGACGTTTTATTAGTGAAATGCGACGAGGCAACACGCGAGAGCTAAACATCGGTACCTTAACTACCTATGTCACTCGGCCGTGTTGTGGAGAAAGTAGTAAAATGTGGAATGGAGATAACATTGATCACAGTACAGAAGTTGCGGTGGCGATAGCTCCCTTCTATCTATGCCTTTCATATTGTTATCAAGGCAAAAGGCTCAAACTGTTTTCTTCAATAGCAATATAGCCTTTTAGTTTGCTATCAGTGTCAAGTGATAATTCACGATTATGCAGGATTTATTACATTTTATTATGATAGGAATACTGCGGACGCCTAGAATGTTAACGATAGTATGTTACCCTACCATTACTTTATTTATTTTTTATGATTTATACATTTTTACCTATATTTATTATTTAGCTTAAGTTTTGATTAGTTTCTTAGCCGTAAGTAATGGACGGGTTTCTGCAATTTCTGGAATTAGCATTTTGTTGCCGGGGTTCGGAGTTGGGTGACATTTAGCTTGACCTGAATAAATATCCATTATATTAATCTAGTTTTATTATACATGAGATAATGAAAGGATACCTAGAATTTAGTTACCTGTGGCCTAGATATTGTACCTACCTATTTATGTACCTTCTCAAGTCACTTGGCAACAATAATCACAAGCATTACGCACTTCTAATTATTGACTTGTTTACTGTTTGAATAATTTAAATAACAATAAGACAGGTAGCCGATGCCAAGTGGCTTGCTGTGGTACCGGCCGGCAGGGAACCGGGGGGGTTGCGTAGCGGTGTCAGTGACATAGCGTACGCAATCGGGACTTATCGGAGGCGTTGTTTGCGTAGCGCGACAGCAGCGGCGCAAGCGCTGGTCAATGAACTAAACAAAAACACCTACGAGTTCACGGTGTGCATCGCGCGCGCGGCCCCATGCACCCAGGGCTGACAAAGCTAATAGGGTGTGTTCCAACAACACGTTTAACGTGACTTTCAGCAGAGGCGTTCAAGCAGATGAAGATTTTGAAATTATTCGGGTTTGACCCAAAAATTCTTGTGTTTGTTATCTGACATAATTAATTCTTATTTCGTTAGTTTATGTACTAATATATTGTCAATCTGGATTTACCATTACACTTCATCGTTGTGGATGAAGCAGTAAAGCTATTTGTCTGAGATTACCCTCGCCATTCAACTAGTCTCGCGGCTATGCTCGCGTATTAAATCACATGCAGGGTAGGTATAGATTACTTAGGCGCGGAATCCAACAAAGTTGAATGTGTGTGTGTGTGTGTATAGTAATCGACCAATATGATTTCGTAACTTTCTTAGCACCGCTCCGATTACCTCCAATAACGAAATCCTATTGTCGATTACACAGATCTTCTGTCGCTTTGGTGGCCTTTGGGGCATTGATACTACATTTTTAACATTTTATTGAATAAGTAATTTTGATTGTCATTTGCATTTAGTCGTTTACCCAGACGCCGTTGTCCTTACCTTGAATCTGCGTCTGGGTAAACGCTCCTTCTGTATCAGTTCAAATTAAGTAGAATTCTCAGCCATTGACAGTCTCTTTAACCTTATCTCAGTATCTTATACAAGATTGCGATGGTACCAATCGCCTCCGCTCTGACCCTATTCCGTCAAGCAAGCACAGTGAAATATCACTTCGGATTCAGTAGGCAACCCTACAATACGCAAACTACGCGCTTGCCGCTTGAATGTCATGTCGTGGACTACTAGTGCCCCCCTCGTCTGTCGTCCAATTCATTTATAACTTTTAATTAAACATCGTGATGAAAGTGTAACAAACCTCAGTAAGTTTCTGGTTTACATTCCATCTAAAACAAAATATTTTCTGTCGGTACTTCTCTTCAATTCGGAGTCATTACTTGACAAATTTCTTTATCTTGTTAAAAATCAAAAACTTACAGATTAACAATAGGGTACCAATAAAGTTTCACACAAGTAATTTTGTCCTCGAAGAAAACGAAAGTCCCGTCTTGCGGCTTAACCTAAATAAAGAAAGAAAATTTTTGTAATGAAAAACTTGCCCTAATTATAGTAAAGTCAGTGGTACTGACCCAGCAAGAAAAACTAGAGCAATCTTCTGCAAAATATTCATCTTCGTCTGCAGTCAGTCAAAATGCATTATAAATCGAGTACGATTGTGTTTATTTTTTGTCATGTTTTCTTTATCACGTTCACTATTTGCAAAACCCGATAAGCTGTAATGGTTGCTTCTATATCTGTGACGTACTACAGTTATATTGATTTCCTTGATAATTATTATACACCTACATACTAAATAATTGTCTTGTAATTGATTCTGGTTGTAAGCCGAGGTGCCTAGATGAAGTTGGACAGTTGAAAATTGGTGTAATTGTCTAAACAGTCCCGTTAACATAAGCTTAAAAAGAGGCGAGTTATACACGCGTTCTTAATGTAAGACAATTCACATATTCGTCTCAAATACGTGGCGCTGAGACACAGTCAGATAACATTGGGCGTGCGGGCCATAGTCCACTACGCAGGCCCAGTGCGGATTAGTTAACTTATGTTATACCTCCTTTACTCACAAGTTTTCCGTCATCATTAGCATAAGTTCGGAAAACCAAAATGAAGGTACCGGCATTGAAACCTCGACCTTGAGGTTTTCCTCGATTTGAGGAGAAATGACGGGAGTGCCGTTACTTGAAGGCGAATAGTTTGCGCACTTTTCCCGTCCTCGATGGAGAAAGTGAAGTAGAGCAACCGAGTAGTGGATACTCGGATAGCTTCGCGCGTAATTAGTTTCCCCGGATGGCGGCGCTGCGGCGGGCAGCGGCAGCGGCGGCGGCGGCGGAGCGGCGTCACGCCGCGCGCCAAACACCGCGCTGCATAACTATTGAACTACTCTAAGGGAAAGTGCACCAGGCATGCAAGAGGCAGTGCACAATGTACGTCTTCTGTACTAATTAAATCAATTTCGCGAACTTGATAAGTGCGAGTTGCAATCATTGATTAATAGGGAGTTACTAGGAGATAGTGTAACAATTTTATTATTAGTATAATTATGTTAATACACAGCACAGATCTTTTCGCTTTGTTCTTTTTACAGACTAAAAGATGTGATAGAAAATGCTTGTCATCAGTGCAAAATGTTTTTTTTTATTGTGTTGGTATTTTAAATTCTAATGATTTATACGGACAGCAGAACCTTTTAAGGTAGTAATAGTATGTACTCGTAACTTAGTCACAAAAACGAAACACTTTGTATTTGACGCAAACCTGTTTGTCTGGCGTGACGTCTCGCTTGTTCACTCAAGTCTTGTCCTTTTAAAACGCGGAGCATTACGTAAAATCAAGAATACATTATTATTACTTAGAACTAGACTGGCTGTAAAGTTTGCATTTATAAATGCGTAATGAGTGTGTTACTTGATTATCTCTTATTGTTTCTAGTCCCGTCAGAGACGCAGACAAAAACGATATCTGGCTTTGTTTGTCTGAAGAACTGTGAAGTATTATAATTCGATCAAAAATTATACAATATGAAAGGATACCCTGACTGATCTATCAACACTCAGCTAAAACCGCCTGGTTGTAGAAACTTGAAATTTTGCATGCAGATTCGTCAAACCTTAAAGGACGTGGCAATCACAAGGACTTTTTTAATTCGAACCCCAATTGTGGAAATTCCACGCGGGGGCCAAGTCGTCTATTCCCACCTGTTCTGTTGAATAGTTCTGCCGGCAGAACTAGGTACTTGGAGTTTGTTTCCCATTAGTTCTGTTCCCAGATCACGGACAACAGCTATTTATAAAAATATATCTGAATAAGTATTAACGAATACTGCCATTTTCCATTACGAGTGTTTATTGGTAACTGCCGTATACATAAAGTACCTATCTACTTAATATGTTAAACAATACAGACTACGTATGCAGTGTTTTGTATATCTACACAGGTAACTGATATCGGAACGCCTAGCGACCAGCTAGTGACGTGTGCCTCTGATATTACTGGTTATGTAATTTCGTATACATACCTAGTTCCACACCGAAAACTATTACCTAACTAAACTACAGCTAAGGTTGATTATTTCTATTGTTGTTGGGCAAAGTACCTACTTCCCTAATTGCAATTCACTTTTCGTTTGACATTTCATTGCGATTTATGTACGTGTTACGTTGTATAGTATTATTTTTACTATTCACTTTGAGGTAAACTTTCTAGTGTTTGATGAGATTTACCAACCGTTTTTTTAAAGCACATCACCTATAATAAGATCATCCTTAGACTACTTGTAATCAACATCAATGCTAAAATTAATACCTTTTATGCCTTTACCAACTTCGCCATCAAGGAACAAGTTTGTAAACATTGGAAACTTAGAAACTTGAGTGACGTTTGATCGAATGTCTATTATGTAACAGCCTACGTAAGTAAAGAGAGCGAGAGACTAAATTGACTCTTAATGAATGTCCCAGTATTCAGACGTCAACAATGCGCTTGACAAAGTCCTTGAGGATTTCTCGAAGACTAATCATATTGTCGACGAATAAAGGAAAATCTTTAATGATTTTTATGTTGGACTGTGTGTCCACATTAACGTTAGCTCAAGGTGACCGCGCGGGAGTTGCGGCTGACTGGGCATCGGTTGAAAAAGTCTTGTTTGTACTCGCACACCTACTGTGGTGTACCTCACCTTGTTTTATAACAACTTCACGCTGTTTGCGCCGATATCTTTTTAACATATAGTATTTATCGTTTAAATCGCTTTCATATCGCTTATTGTTGGTAGCGGTCAGTTGAAACTAATAATTATCAAAAGTGTTTTGATTGATGTACATTACTTGATCTAGACCTTCCTGCAGAATTGCGTAGTAGGCAGCTGATAATCGAATTTGATAATTGTTTTACAAATGTGTTTTCAGTTCTTAGTCCTATTAAAGCGAAACTTTCATCATTTGAAAACCAAATCGACATAACGAGAAATCATCAAAACTGCTAGTTGTGAAGGTGGAATAGATTATGCTTTAATGCATAGAAACTTGAAGCAACGTAACACCCATACGGACGGCTAATTGCTTTGTTTCATACATAAGTCATCATAACATAACAGTTACGCAACCCAATGTAGGTACTGATCTGAAGAATTCTTATTCCATTGACGTTTTTGTTTTGTTACAGACGGAGGATCGAGACGTATAGGCGGCGGCAGTCGGAATGCGTTCCGAGGTTCGATCAGTCCTTCACCGGTGCCTGCGAGCAGCAGAACCTTGAGACCAGCGCCTTGCAGAAAAGGTTTCTTGAAGGGAAAGCCAAGAGGCAAGCCAAGAAGAGTGATCGAAAACCCGATCTACCTTCTATCAGCGGGAACCTGCATAGCAGCGTGCATGTGGTTTGTAATTTTTGTTTAGATATTTGTATGTCATTCTTTTAGAACACAAACGAACGTCATTTGAAACTTTTAAAAACCCCAGCGCGTACTACTCGTTTGCGTGCCTCACCTTGGAGCCTCGCGACCTCGTCTCCTCGTACCGCGAATCGCAATAAACTAGTCAGACGTAGCCGATAATATCGCAGATAATAGATAAATAAAACATCAATTATTTATTATGTATGCAGTTATATGCTACAATGTGATGAAGCTTTACTAAAGGTGAAAGTGTCGTTTTCTTATTCAATTATGTAGCACTGTTGCATTGTATGGGTGTAGTCGAAGATAGAGCGTGCGAAATACGATGTGGTGCCAGATAGGATGGTCGCCTCGATGTCATCGATCTAACATTTGCCGTACTTGCGATGCTTGGTTACTAAATTAACCAATCAATGTCAGAAGATCCTGTTTCAGTGTAGAAAATTACGAACCTTTCATTGCAGCATGCGTCACACTGTGTTTAATCTGTAATATATGTTGTGTGCTGTTATGTAGGCAACAATGTTGTTGGATAATTATAAGATATCTCGAACGGTTGCGAGAAATCAATTGCAATTGCAACTTCCTCGTCCACATCACGTGTTGTTACCTGCGCATCGCAGTGTTCACGTATTCCGATAATAAACATGACACAGGGGAATTTTATAACGTTAGAGTTAGCTAATCCAAATTCTATTTAGTTCTCAATTTAAGGGTTTAAAACCGTATGTGGAAGGGTATGCACTTTGCACCCTATTTGCTCAGAGCTCTTTCCTGTGTGCACTTTCTTGTCTCCCTCCCTGCAAGGTTTCTTAATAACCCTTATTTTACACTTCTGTGGCGTGACGTGACATAATTCTACAGCCACTCGACGTATATTTCATTCCAGATTAATAGTCCTATGAAAACCAACGCTATTTACGTCTCGGTAACATATACATGAAAGGGTCACCAGCAGCAAAAACAGGTTTGTATTACCATGTAAACTTTGCAGTCCACTTAGGAACACCATCTATTGTGTATTTTGTTTTCGAGACGCAAATGCGTTTGTTTTCATAGGACTATTAATCTGGAATGAAATATAGTCAATTCTGTCGTTTTCTCCGCTTCGGCCAAGCGTGTGCTAACTTTTAAGTCGCTCGGAGTTCGCCTTTGTACGTACTGAATGAGATAACCAGGTATAAGTTAAGAAAATGCTAATAATCGCTGAGCTGCATAAAGAAAGACGACGTTCAGTGTGGATAATTAGTACTGCAGCACGTGCTGTGTACGCCGCAAGCCGCGCCGGATGCTACTAGACGCCAATTGACTTGACCCCCTGCCACCACATCCCGTGGCCCGTAGCTACAGCTACACATTACTCAGCTAGCACGCGACATGCGACGTCGCACTAACAAACAACATTATCGCCAACACAATTAGATGAATTAAATCAAGATTAAACAGTTTGGAACTACGGCGAATGAAGTCGAAACATGGCGATTGTGGTGATTGTTATTTGCGACACATCGGTGACCTTTGTATAAAAGCGATAGGTATGGCACACAAATTTAAGATTACATCCAGTCAGTGGGGAGGTCTTTGGCATTTCCAATATATGATCTATGTCAAATTTCAACATGTTTGATCGATTTTCTATATTGTTAAAGGTTTAGTTTCCTACACGGAAAAAAAAAGATTTCTTACACCAATGCAAATTGTGTTTATTCAAGAGAATATTGTCTTCCATATAAGGGACAGGATATTCTCTTAAATGTAGAATACAATATTGTTAAGATGATTGCATTCCGCTGAAACAATATATTGTTAATTGTACACTAATTAATTCAGAACAATTCGGTATTTTCAAATTAATAATTCGGTTGTGTTGTATTGATAATTGTGTATTCGTTCAAAGCAATTGAAAATTCTTTTGTGTTTACAGTATGATATTCTTAACTTAGATGAAGTTATTTGTCTTGGGTTGAGGTTCCACTGAAATCAGAGGGAGATGTGCCGTGTTTGTTTAATTAACTTACGTAAATAAAGAAAGTTTAAAAAAACAAGATTTTTGCTCCATTTTGCCGTGCATAGAATTTTAAACCTTCTGTAGACGCACATAAAGTTAATTAAACAAACACTGCACATCTCCCTTCGCTTTCAGTGGAACCTCAGCCCAAGACAAATAACTTATGTTGTTGATCCATGTAGAAGAAGATACGGTTGCACATTCTGCTTCTTACTTGAGTGCTTATTGTTTCTGTTCCATAACAGCTTCATCAATTTGACCTTTGAACCATCAGGTTGCCGTGGACATAAACATTGTAATATAAGTACTTTATTACAAAAATAAACATTGAATATGGCAATTGAAAGCGACAACTCTGTGGAAGTATAAGATATATATGAAATTATATAATACATAGAACAAATTGACTTAATATGATTCCCGTCATATTGGGTTGGTCGAATGTCGCCATTTTGTTTTTAGAAATAACCTGTCTAAACAAATAGAAAAGGTTTGAATACTTACGAATAAAGGTTTCAATAACGTCGGAAGGAATAGGTACGCGTTGGCACGAATTTCATTAGTAACGCCATCGACATCTTCGGCTCCACTCATCGTCACCAGTTTTTTCTACCTAATCATCATCATCATCATCATCATGTCAGCCTTTAGACGTCCACTGCTGGACATAGGCCTTCCCCAATGAACGCCAGCACACCCGGTCCTACGCCCTCCGCATCCAGCCGCTTCCGGCCACCTTCTTTAGGTCGTCGGTCCATCTGGCGGCGGGGCGTCCCACCCTGCGGGTGCCAATCCGTGGTCTCCACTCCAGAACTCGTCTGCCCCAACGGCCGTCGGTTCTGCGACAGATGTAAAATAAAAATAATAATAAAAATAATAAAAATAAAATACTTATTAATTACTCATTATCAAATATGTATAAGTAAAAGCAATCACACTTAAAGACGCTCGTTCATTGTAATAAAAATCCAGATCCAACACAGAAATCAGATACTAAATAATGGTAAACGTGTGAAAACGTGTAAAGAGTGAAGGCGCGACGCCGTTCGCCAATGACAATAATTTTTTTTTTGGGAACATCAAACCACTATACCTAAAATATAAATTTTGATCAAACAATATCAATGTTACAACCATTGTTAAATGAAGTAACTAAAAACTTCATCTGATAGTTGATAATGTTACAGCTTAATCCAACAATATTTATTCTTAGAACAAGCAATTCAAAAATATATATTGTAAGATGGATACACTGAAAGTCTTTCTTAAAAATAAACTTTCTCAGCTAAATGAATTGATAAAATTTCAGTTGATAATTCGAAATACTTAAACCAAGAATATGTATTATCCATCCAAAGCTTCCACTGTTTTGACATTAGTTCAAGTATAAATATTGTTTAATCAACAATACTGCTTCATTAAGTCGACGACATTAAGCTTCTTTCAATGACCTTTTTCTTATAGTTAATACAAGTATATAACTGTTTTAATCTAAGATAATTTACTTAATTCAAGGAAACAGCTTGACAATTTGATTTTATGTATTCAGTAAAGCTGAAATTGTTAAGTGAACTGTATATTGTTCATCTAAGCGTATTTTTACTTGGGATGCCTAACAATATTCATAATCGTAGTTTGAGAAATAGTTTTTTTCTGTATATTATATCAGCTCTTAGACGTCAACTGCTGGACATAGGTTTTCCCAAATTAACGCAAACACACCCGATACTTCGCCCTCTGCTCTCCGCATCCATAGTCATAGCATAAATTAGCCGGGAACTAGGGGCCGTGGTTTTTGGTTGCTGCTCATGGGGTAGTTTTGCCCATAATGACGAGGCATACGTGTTGGCCATTGCAGTACTAGGCCTCGCTCCGGGGACGCTGCGGTATTTATGACATAGTGAATGACTGAATGGTTATACCGGCATTGTCGATCGCCAGGGCCTCGTTGGTCAATTATCAGGGTGCACCGGTTGACATTTGGAGCACCGGCTGTCTTTGCGCTTCATTACACCTATAGTTTCCCATAGCTTTCTAAAATCGGCGAAGGAGAATCTCTAAAGCATTAGAAGAAGGAAGCATCACACTATGTTAATAAATGTGTGTATTTGTGTATAAGTGGAACAGGAGACGTAGACGATACCGACGGTATTACTTTTCAAGGGATAGTGTGTAGTACGAGGGGATGACTGATGAGTAATCTATCTGACTGTGAAGGAAAAACTTGTATGGTTTTTATTTTTCAATTAGTCCCCTGCAACTGTAATACAAACATTACAATAAGCGACATCAGACCGTTAAAATAATTTTGGACATCGCAGTATGAGCTTTGTCTTGCAAAATCAAACTTCCTTTCTTTTTTCCTGTTACCACACCCGGAGCTGGCAAAGAAATTGGCGTACTAATCAACATTCTTCGTAGTTTTTTTGTTGGGTAGGTAGTCTATCATAAGTATCCCTTCGACACCCTTGAAAATGGTCGCTATCAGTTTGCGTGCCATTGGGTGGAACCTTGTACTTTCTTGATGATTTTCCCCTTTAATTTTCGTCCTCCCATTTAAGTTGTCTGGAAGAGATCTCTAAGTGCGATAAATCCGCCGTTGTACACATTTTTATTCTTATTTGTTATTGTGGTTGTTAATTTTGGTA
Source organism: Esperia sulphurella (assembly GCA_947086405.1). Lineage (NCBI taxonomy): Eukaryota > Metazoa > Arthropoda > Insecta > Lepidoptera > Oecophoridae > Esperia > Esperia sulphurella. Next base: position 11,574,014 of record OX352262.1, on the reverse strand, counting down.
CAATTCCTGTTTCCAATAAAATTCTTGTTTGCTTTATAGATTCTACTGGGGAATCCAGTTCTCATCATATGTCACTATTTGTAAGATAGTTTCTTCTGCTTTATCTTTGTCTATCTCCAAAAACACTTGCCAACATTCGACACGTCTTTGCTTATGAAATGGCATCAACATTATTGGCGCCCAACGTGCGTTCACCTTTGTCGTCCCTAAATGTTCATGAATAATTTCATGCTAATTTCTTTGCTAATGGCAACATTATCAACAGCTTGATTCGTGGATCTGCGAGTACCTACCAATTTTCTTTACTTTTCCACATTTTCATTTATGACAACTGAACGGGCCTCCCACTACGGGGATTTTCTTGTAGACTCTCACGGCCATGAAACTTTTTCAACCAAAACTTTACGTTAAATCCCCGAACACCTTTAACATGCGCTGTTTGTGATCTGATCTGTCACGGTGTATTCCCTTTTTTATTGAAAACTTAATTACGGCACGCCGCTAAATTGTTTTGTTTTTCCCTTTGCTTCAGACATGTTGAAAACTAAGACGCGCCAAAATTAAGTGAACTACATAAACAAATAAATCCCGCTGTTATTTTCGAAATGAATTATATGTAACTATACGTATTTTTAAAACTTTGTCTAACAAAGTAGATTACTAATCATTAGCCAGCCCTCGTAACTACAAACACATATAAACAAAATTTTAGAAACATTCTCAATGTTACGCACACAAGCTACCCATTTTACATCACAGTATTTTAGTTTTATATAACACGACGCGCTAGATTGTCATCTCGTTATTTCGTCAGAGGGGAAGGCGTCTCTAGTACTTCAATACCTAAAGCTCCTTATGCATCTTAGTTCTGACCATGAAGGTAGCCTTGTACTTACTGACGTACCTCGCGGAAATTGAACGTTAAATTGTTTTTATGTCCATTTATCCTAGCCATACTGAGATTCTATCTCCGAGGCTTTTATAGCTCAGTAGAAGCATTCGAATAATCAGAATATAGTGCACTTCATCTTAGATAGGTGAGGTATCTAGTAAGTCACTCCTTGTTCTGAACTCTAATTCTATAGATCTGTCTAAAAACAAGAATGTCGCGGGAGAGTTTGCATGCCGTGTCTTATTGTCGTATAGTATGTCACCTCGCCGCTCGCGCTCTCGCCGGCTAAAGTATCTACTTAGTGGGCTAGGGCGAGCTGTGGTTGTGCAAACTGTGCGAGTTTCACAACAAACGCCTCGCATTGTCTCGCGCCGCTCACCGCGCCGACCTCGTGCGCCTGCGCTGTGCTCTGACACATTTCAACTATCTGTCTACCTATGTGCACAGTTGAAGGCTCTGCCAGCCTCTTGGGGCGGGAGCTGTTTCGTAAAATCAGTCACTACTTACGACTTCCCAAGTTCTTCAAATTTAGTACACAGATTTATATAACTTTTTTGGTACATAAAATGGGTTTCTGCCCTAATCATAGTAAGAGATGAGTCTAGCTCACCCCGTGCCATCTCTTTTAGGCTATCTTTTCTTTTTACTTTTTTAGACAGATTCTTAGAAAATGTAGTCCAAGGCGTTCTTTGATGCTTTCTGCCTTTGGTAGCGCAAGAAGAAAAGTGGTTTCGAATAAAGTTGCTGTCTCACAAAAGCTCGATAAAGAACACGGCAGCAGCTGAAAGAAAGCGAGGAGTGTATATTATTATCTTAATACTATCTGCACTGCTTGTTGTTGACAAAGCTGAACATGACACGCCTATGTAGTCTCATGTGATTACAACACTCGGGAGCGTGATGGGTCGTCTAAATCGAGCTTATCTTCGCCTTTCTTGCGCTAATTGATAGAGACAATTGACGGTCAAATGTTATCAAAATTAGCCGCGTGTTAAAAACAAATAAGACTCAAATTGACCAATTCAAGATTTTCATGATACGAGTAGCACAACATAAACACTTTCAGTACATACTTTCATTACATTTCGCGTGTATGTATGTACCTACATACGAGTATGTTTATCACGCAATCTCATCAATGCAATGCAGATAATATATTGCAATGAGTTTTTTAAAGAAATACTGTCCATTTCCCCTGCTATATAATATTTTTTATGGACGAGAGGGAGTATTAAGGAATACCTGTGTTGATAAATGTCTACAATATAAGCTCTACATGGGTAGGTGTGTCAGCACATAGGTTACTAGTAAGAGATAACTTACCCGGACATACTTATGTGATGTGCCGATAATCACGTGTAGATTGTTTCTAACGCCAAGGTCGTAGCATACTTTTCTTGTATTCAGTAGTAATGCTTTATGCTAGTAACTACACGGCGTAGTAACGACCTATCAATACCACCAAGCCTCTGGATCTAGAAACTTGAAATTTAGCGTAGAGGTTCCTCAAATGATCATAGGCAACCGATAAAATAAGATTTTCCTGAAATTCAGCGCTAAAGGGTTAAAATTGCGACAAGCAAACTATAGCAACAGTTATACGAATGTGCAAGTTTAGAACACTTGCATTTGGCAGTGTCAGTTTCTATTATATTTCGATTGATTCGAGTACCTGCAGTATATTGTAAATAAACAAATTACAAGATTGACCTTCGCACGTTACCTTTTTTTTTACGAGATCGTGATTGTCTGCTAGTTAGTTTTGATGCGAGCGACGACGCAACGTTTCGCTGAAATTTTCGTATCGTAGGTAGGTATGTGCAAAGCCCATGGAGCGGAAGATGGGCCCGCTCGGCCGGATATTACCCGTTTACGTGGATTCCCTTCCCACCTCACCCTCCCCGTGCCACGCTGCGAACCTAATTCCTCTATGACCAATCTATGTTTCGCATATATACCTAGTATATAAATTCTTGATGAAGACACGCAATGCTAGCTTTACGGTTGTTGGAGGCTAAGGCTAGCCTAAATGCTGTAAGCCCTCAGATGTCTACTGTGTGGTGCGACCCCGTCTGTACGGCAGGAAATTATTAATTAAAATCTGACATGTACCTATACGAGGTACGAATTTAACTATTGCGCGTCATCTGGTTATAATATATTTAAAAGTCGATGGTCTTTGTACAGTTGTAAACCCTTCATTGCTAGTGTCAATAGTTTAAAAAAATTGACATATTTTGTTTGTTGCAGCAACAAAAGTTCGGATGCGGCGACTACGAGCCACCGGCGAAGATCCAATGCGGAGGCGGCGGCGGGGCGGGCGAGGCGCTCACGAAGTTCTCCGTGGAGATCGTGCAGCAGCTCGAGTTCACCACCTCGGCGGCCGACTCACAGCCCCAGCAGATCTCCACCAACGTTACTGTCAAGGCCCTCGCCAACGCCGTGAAAACGTCCGGCTCGCCCCCTCCGCCTCAACCGCCGCGAGTGCCCACCCCGCTGGACTGCGAGCGGGAGTGCAAGGCCGAATGCAAATCTGAAATCGCCGATGACGAATTCGTCGGCTTAGATGAGTGCGCCGCGGCCCTAGAGCGAGACGCCGCGTCGGCCTTCCCCGGCCTGGCCGCCCTGATCGGCGAGGACGACGGCGACGATACCTTTGAGGATCTCATAACGGAGATATCGGAGTACCCGGAGTTTATAGACTTTGATTTGGATGGTGGGAAGTTGAACGGCGGTGGCTTGGAGCCGCCGGAGGGGGAGCCGGCGCCGCGGCCGTACGGCGGCGGGGAGATGTCGCCGGCGGCGCAGACGCTGAAGCACATGGCGGAGCAGCACCAGCAGGCCACGGGCGGCGACTGGCGCTACCGCGGGTACGGCGGGTACCGCCCGCGGCCCCCGCCCCCGCCCCCCACCGTCGAGCACCTGCACATGTCGCAGCACCAGCAGCTGCATCTTAACCAGTCGCATCACAATCTACAGGTACATATTTTTGTCACCTTTCTAGGAATCCATAATTAGATTGGCTGACATTAGCTGTCATTAACATTAACTGTCTTCGTTAAGACACCTAGGCCAGGTAGACCTTTTAGTGGATCTGGTGTTTGATTCCCACTAAAGAGTGAAAAATAACTTTTTCCCAAATTTGCCCAAATATTTTCGACGAATTTGTTCTTGCGTAAAGGGAACGATGATTTTTTTACGTATTGTTTTCTTATTTAAATATTCATGTTTATGGTAGCATACCGAACCTGTTATCGCAATCGGATCGATGTATTTTTTGTGCAACTGATACTTTGTGCGACGCGACCCTCACGGCCCCCGTTTCCGCTGCCCAGCAGGTTGCCGAATTCGAACTACTAAAGAACCGGACGGAAGAAAAACTATACTTTTTTTAGTTTAAAAAAATAGATATACGTTCGTTTGTTAATCAAAATTAAATCAGAACCAGTAAAGTAAATGATAAAACTTTCTATTTTTTTATAATGTATAAAGTAGCTATGAGGTTTTGCGCCAAAATTCAAAACGCAGATATGAAGGTAGGCACGGAGATAACTCTAGCGATCTTTTGTGCAAGTTGCTACCTTTTCTGGAATTCACGATACAACATGGTCGAAACATTCATATTACTTCCTTGCCATATCGTAAAAAGTAGCCGGTGAATTGCGTTTAGTAATTGGAAGTCTTCTTTATTGGGTAATTCGTAACGTGAAGGGACATAAAAAACATGGGAGTCTGGTGTAGTATCGACCGGGGACAGCTTGCGCGCGCTGCACGTCCGCGAGTGGGTTACCACGGACTTGCCACGGAGGGCATCGAGTCGAGTACGGAGCGTCTCTAGCCTCTATCCCTCTCTAGCATACGACTAGTTACAGGGACAGACTGAAAATTGACTGTCACTATGAACTCGAATCGAGATTTTATAGTAATCGATCGGGATATCCTATTAGTTGCAATCGCCATATCCTAAGGCATGCGATCTTCTATGCAGACATATTCTATTTTTATTTCCTCTTCAGATTTTATTCGTAAATTTACAGTTGACATGACACACTTCAACTGTATCTATGATGGTTAGCAAATGTAACATTTAAACAAAAGTGAACCCTGTTAATATTCTGACGTAGACTAACTATAGACATAAAGTCCAGACTTTGTGATTAGACTTTTGAGCCTCAATAGGTCCTACTCACGATCTTTCAAATCGGTCACGAGTTACGCTTCTAGCACGATGTGATTTTGGTCTTCTGTAAACATAAGCTGAACTTCATAGAAATGTATACTAAGTTGTATCCAATTTAAGGGGTGGGAAATATCTGGCATCCGGATAATGGCGGTATAACCATTCAAGTTATCTAGGTCATACCAGACTGGTGACAGGTAGCATCGCGACCTGTGAGAAGCCTGCGAGGTACTATGATAGCTAATAGGTCATTTATTCATAGCTACGACATATACAAATAAGAGAAACCAACATAAATACGAGACAGGTTTACCAACTACGTTTATAAAATAATCTAGGTATGTGTCGTAGTAATAAAATGGCGCTGACTCAGCATAATGCTGCAGCGCGCTACAGGAACTGCGGCACTGGTATTCCAGGTCAAGTGACCTCACAGATACGGATTAGAGGACTGTCCGTATGTTCGGTCTATATAATACGTATAAAATATGGCCTAGATGTCTGCATTATACTCTAGGGAAGTTTTATTTACTGATGATATGAATAGGATAGACGGCGGGTCTTAAGTTAAAGCTTACATATTTTAAAGTGACGTAGGTGGTTTTGATTAAACACGTGCGTTCATATAGCTCTGATCGGCGATCGCGCAGATGTGTCTGCCGTCGTCGCCGGCGCAGCCACATGTTCCCCTTTATTAAAACTGTGCCCTTGTAACATGTAAACAAGCCTCAATATGTCTTAGGAATAGAATGGGTCCATGCAAAAATGTGTTATAAGATAGTATTCACCCCACAAGAACACATATTCAGTAGCGCACCTTGGGAGAGACTTATGTCCAACAGTGGACTCTTTCAGGCTGATGATGATGATGAATAACACTTAAATAGGATATCCTGTACTATATAAATAAGACAATGACAGTTCATTTCAGAAATAAGTATATGTATAACAACCCTGGACCAACTTGTAGAAAGTTATCTAAAAATCGAACCCACGTCCTCTGGCGTCTAATGCAAAGGCCCAAACCACTCAACGATGTTGTCATCTTGATCTGCAGCGTTTGCAGCTTGTGCATCTACTAAAGTTAACGGTTTTTGATAGATTTCCCTAGACCAGCGTATAAATCGGTTACAAAGTTATATTTTTTAAAGTTTATACGAGCCGCGTTTAAATAAATGTGACAATGAGGTATTATATAAGCACAATGATAAAAAAAATATCTTTTTATTAAAATAGTCTTAATTTGTTTGCGGCTTGTTGTTGTGTGCTGGCGGCGAACGTCTGTAATGAAGTATTAGTGCTTTACAATTTGTCCTACGGAACAAGTAATTCAAGACTTACGAGGGAGATTAGGGGTGAAGGCTCCCTTCACCATAATATTCTACTTTTGCACGTGTTGACGTGTGAAGTTTAGGCCTGGAAGAACATCCACCAAAGACGACGCTTGCTCGGGACGCCCTACGACAGCAGTTCGAAGAAATGGTTAAAAATTGTTTAGTTGATCGTTTATTTATTTATTTATTTATTTAATAGTTTATTGTACACACAAATTTACAAAGAACAACACGTTTTCGTTGTGTCACGGTGCGTTTTATTGCTAAAGAAACTAAGATTTTTGTTGTTATTTTTTGTGTTAATAACAAAAATGAATTAGTTAACTAGTCCACGTTTTATGGAAAACGATTTATTGTACTACTGTGTGGGATACTATCACACATTGAAAACTAAAAGTTCGAAGTCGAAAGTTCATTTCCTCATAGTAGATGTTAATTTTTCCAACTAAACGAAGCGAGAAATGAAACAATTTCTAATCTCAGTGGCTCGGCAGGACGTCACGGGCGATGACATTAGAAGTGTTTGAGTGGAATAAAAAGAGTATGCTCCCGGCGGCGGTCGCGGCCGATTGCTTCCTGCATCGAGTACCACGTGTCCTATTCACCCACCCAGCTATCTCTACACTCCCGTAATTAAAAACGCTCTACTTTACCATTTAGCTCTGTATGTACATACCTTGAATGTATAGTACTTTAATTCTTTACCATTAGCATAACTACGTATTGTAAAGTATGGTAATGAAAACTACTTGCTACTCGTAATATTGTCGTTGAATGCGTAAATAATTTATCGAATAACGGTGTAATGTAAGTGATACAAACTCAAGCGATTTTCAGACCGCTAGTAGTTCTTGTATTGAAAAAATCACGAAAGAATTTATGTTGGAAAACTTAATTATTTTAGTTTGATCGACTCGTAGGCTAAGTGGCTTGGTCATTGGACTCGAGCCCCCGAGGTTCGATTACCACTGGGGACCGACACCTTTGTACTAGTTGGTTCCGGTCTGGATATTCATTATATTTGTCAATTGTCCTATACCTGTTTAATTTCCACAGCACAGGAGAAAATCCTAGTTTAGGATTAGACATGGATGCGTATGCGTATATGCGTATGTATGTAATATTATTATTATTATTAGTTAAGGGAATTTATAATCGACCTGTCGATATGATTTGATTTTCTTTTGAATGATGCGATTAACTCCTTCATTACAAGATATTACGTAAACCTGTTTATTCGGAAAATTAACGTAATATTAGTTTTATCCTTCCCAGCTGAAAATAAAACATTCGTTTCAGTTAAATTGTCCATTGAATGGCCTAGTATTATTAAGTAAAAGGTAAGGTTTCCTTTTAAAAGTTGTTATTCTGAAAGTTATTTTTACAGGTATTGTTTATGAAAATCTTAAGAAAATTTAAGTTTTATGTCTTCCAACGGCTTTGTTTTTTCAAAACAACTTCTTATAAACTCGATTTAAGAAAGTACTATTTTTTCTCAGGATATTACACAAGCAGCACAGAAATTGTCCACTTGCGTAATATTTCGCAGGAAAAAATGAAGTAGATTGCGTTCATAAAAATATTCGGCTGCTAGGTTAGGCTCATTGCAACTACCATAAACATGCGATGATGTGTCAATCGATAGTGATGGTAAGTAAAGAGGAATCGTATTACCTTCTAGGTTTTGTCTACACTTACATTATAGTGATTTATAATCGCAAACCAATTCTTGAAATCATTGAAGAGTTTATAATGTTCCACTCACGTGTCTCACTCATCCTATACAAGCGATTTCCTTTCCAAACTCAAAGTTTTATAAATGTTAGGACAGACTTAACGAGATTTTGTTCGTGTATCTTAAAGCACAAACTCAGGTATAGTGGGCGCTTGTCCAGCAATAGTGGCTAAATGGCATCGGCATAACAACAATGGTTTTGTATAACCCGAGCTGAGGCCCACCGTACGCTGTGCCCGTATGCTAGAGTAATTGTCTAAATAACAGATTGTTTACGCTTAGTAAAGGAACATATAGATAGGGCAGACCTTGTATATCTTATTATGTTCTCAAGCTAACTGATTGCAACTAGAGGACGAATGCAGTTATTGCTAAGGTCTGATAACTTGCACTAATGAGTATAATTTAATGTAAGAAAATTTCAGTCTATCCAGTTAGGTGTTTTGATGCTTTAGCTATTATTTTAGATAACGTAATATCTAATACCCTATAAGGTTAGCTGGAATAGATCTCTATTAGAAAAAGTAAGCTTGCCTTTGTGGACAAATTATTAAATTTGTATTTAGTTTTTTTTTAATTTCAATAAATAATATACATATAATAATACAGTTTTGCAGTGAACAGAAACAACTTTTGTTCTACGGCTTTTAGAAACTGCTCAGTTTATATTTATATTGCTTACAGCTTATGCCTCTCAGTCCAAATGTTGGGCGGAACCCTACCTTCTCCACAAGGGCGGAGGGCGAGCAAGCCTATGCGGTTTGGTAGACTATGCATACGATATGACTCAAAAATAATTCATTATTTTACTATTTTTAGTAACTTAACATTCCTTGATTGATAATACTCGTAATATGTATATTTAAATGGAAATAGTTTCTGAAAGTAAAGTATTTGTGGTCTTCCAAAATACCAATTTTGTGTTTATATTGCTTTTAAGAATGGAATACTTAAAATATTCTGGTAACTGAAAGTTTCCCTTTACATGAAGAGGGAACAGGTAACTATGTAAATACGCCATCTTTGGCAGGTGCAGTAAGGAGCACTAAACTTGCATGAAAATGGGAAGGTAGGTATATTGAAATACGTCATAAAATGTTAAATCGTGTGCGACCTTTGACCCCGGTTCTATCGACGGTAGATGTCGGTGACGTAGACGCGTGGGTAACTCTATTTCTGACGCGAGCGGACGGCGAGGTCCGTGACGTGACGTCACTATAAGGATCTTGACGCAGATGATACGTTTTTTGTTTTTGTTAAAATAAATGTAATAGAATCGTAAAGAGATTTAGGATTAGATTTCTTTATCACCCCGTCTAACTCCACTGCTGGAGTCTTCGCACTGAGGGCGCTGTTCGTCAACGTTCTGTAGCGGCAGCAGAGAAATTTTTGTGGCTCGCCCCCCAGGATTGAATTTAAAAGCAATTTACACATGTAAGGTGCCACAGCGGTGCTGTTAGCAAAAGAAAAAAAAGTGTACGCCGTACATAGGGAATTTTTTTGGTAAAGTTTACTGGAATTATCTCGGAAAAGATATTATTTCCTGGTATTTTTATAATGATAATGTTACCGGCTCAATCGTTCCCGTAGTATTTGAGTTACCGCCGGACGGACAGACAGACGGACACGACAGCTTCGCTATAAGGATATCCGTTTTGACGGATCCCTAAAAACGTTTGGCAATACAACGCGACCGAATATTTACCTTCATGTTTCACTCTTATACACTTTAACGCGCATAATACCTACATTTTATCGGCGATAACACTTAATACCGAATCTTTTCCACGCATTATGCACCGCTGTTTCCGTTCTTTTTATCGAATAAATTTTGGTACTTGATAAAGCCGCTTCGCACTCCATCTATAATATATTACATATCTGCATGGGTATAATAAATAATAATCAGCTACATAGTTATGTGGTGCGATCGTGCTATGTACAGTATGTTCGGAAACCTAAAATATGTTTACTATATACTAGCAATACCCTGCGATACTAGTAAAAAGTTGTTAGTATATAAGTTATCACTTCACCAAGATTTATTGATATCTCTTCAGTAGTTAGGACGTGATTAGAAACCACCCACACTTGTGCATACATTCGTTAGATACATGTTTTATTATTAATATTATATTTATTGAAGTAAAGTATATAATATATTGATAATTTGATGGTTTGTAGGTATGATTGTGAATGCCATTAGCCGAATTCGAGGTCAAACGATAACAATAATTGATAACAGCAGTTCAGATTGGAATGTTAAACAAAATCATCTGACACTTAAAATTGTATTCTCACGCCTTCGATTTGATATTAAATTTTAATTTACAAATCAAATATACTGTAATCAAAACATGTGCATATGTTATTGTGATAGTTTGAATACTGGAAAGTGGTAGTTACCAACAAATATGGAGATCACCTTAGGGTGCTAGCACGTACGCTCTCAATTAAGGCTCAAGTTCATTATAATTTAGACTTTATCAATATTACGTAAGATTATCTGCTGAATATTTGACTCTGGGCGTGACTGCACATGTTAAAAATGGGTGAGTTCTATCTGTAGAACTAATTGAAAGCAGATGACAATCCTGATAGAAGGAACCAGTGCATAACGGAATCTAAAATGAGTTTTAACTGTATAAAGAATATTGTATTGAATTTGAATACCATGTTCTATGTATTTAGGAAGACTAAATTGAGACTACCAACAATCTAGTAAGCGTAAAGGATGTCGTGGGCGGGCGGGAGGAGCATACTCTCTTAATTATGTGATGTGATGGCAGGCGAAACGAGGCGACCCGGTCGATTCCCCTTCAGAGGTCCCTTGCTTGCTAAACCAAACTTATATATCTACATATAAACTTATAACTTATGTCGATACTTGTTTCTGTATCTATGTAAAATTAATATCGAAGTCTCTACATCAAAATGCAGTACGTGGAAGGTAAGCCTGTGAGTCACTGATACTATCGAAGATTGCAATAGAGTATTTAGTTGATCAACTTTTCATTAAAATTACTTGCAGCATTCGCATAAGGTATGATAAACGCGCTGTAAAGTCGTCATCCAGTCGAAATAATTTTGATTCTAATAGCAATATAGCATTTGGTGGCATATTTCTAATGCCTTATTAGTTAATTTAATAAATTAGAAAACAATATTTACTATCTGAAGGGAATATAAAAGCGGTGTGAAATGGTCTAGGAGGTTAAGAAGAAAAAGTCTGCGGAGGTATGAAATATAGTCGTAATACAACCACACGAAACAAAAAAGCAGCCTATGTTAAATCTTCTGTTATTGTATGACTTATTGCATACACAATTTCAAACATATCGGTTTTCTTGTTAAAACTATAATCTGTCAAATATTAAAGGTGACGATGCTCTGGTAAACACCAAATTAGAGAGCCTCAAACATCGTCGTGTGGCATGTCTTGCGGTTTTCTACAGGTTACATTTTGGGGAGTGTGCCCAGGAATTACACGATTTGATTCCCCCTTCCATCAACGGACTACCAGGCGTGGTGAGGGACTTCATCTTTATGTAGTAGACATACCACGTTCTCGCATGAATCATTTTGCTCCTCTTTCATAATGCGAACTGCTAAGGAATGGAACTCGCTGCCAGCTTCGGTATTTCCGGACGAGTACAACTTGGATCTCTTTAAAGGAAGAGTGAACAGGCATCTTCTGAGTAAGCACGCTCTACCTTAGGCCACATCGTCACTTAATATCAGATGTGATGGAGATCAAGCGTAAAGCCATCAGGAATATTAAAAAAAAAAGGATATCACATTTATAATATCAGTAAATGAAAAGAGAAGGTCAGGATACTACTGGGCTGGTGGCCGTAGATAATTATTAAATTTAATACGCAATTAGTTATAGTCTCACCAATCAATCAGAAAGATCTATCTCATCAATTTAGGTACTATTACCATTGCCGAATTAAGAAGCTGACCAAAATTTCAACAAATTTGTGTACAACGTTCGAACAGCGTTGTAGACCGCGCGTTCGTCATGTGATGAGGTACTATACCTGCATTCGATTTACGCTTTACAGGTGGGCAACCACCTTCTTAAAAACTTTACGTTAGTATAGTTATTAATTAGTCTAATTAACCAACACGCATATGCAGAAAAATAACATTTCACTGCTTATGTTCAAACTTTGTCACTTTCACTAACTCATTGCTTCTCTCTCAAAACCATGTCAAAACGATCAATGTAAATCTAATGTTAATTTAACTATTTAATGTTTTTAAATGAACGTGTTGAATGTGAGCTGTTAAACGGTCACAGTTCCGTTCTCATGCGCCGCCGGTCCTTACCTGCTTGTTCGTGATGCCGTACCAATCCTTGGGTAGGTCGCAAGGGACCTCAATTAACTACGTAGCTCTATTTTTTTTGCCATATTTTGACCTCACCCTACCTTTGTCTTCCGAGTCTATTTCCTTTACCCCCTTCAGATAGTGACATATCGTTTTTTTGTTTATTTCTAAAAGGCATCTGCCGAGAATATTCTCATTTTTACGGTCTGAAGTGGCAAACGGACAGACAACCCGACTGAAGGTACAAATGCTCACTGTCGCCTATACCTGCAGCCCAAATGCCAGAAGTCAATTGCCACCATGAGGACTATGGTAGATAAACGTCTCAAATTGTTATTTCATTTAAAATCGATTGTATTTGCGTATATCATGAACACGACGGCAGTAAAAATAAGGCATGTAAATGTAATCACGGATCGTCCCGTCGTTCATTGGGAAAGGCCTATTTCCAGCAGTGGACGTCGAAGGACTGATATGATGATGATGTCCCGCTGGAGTTTTGGGCTAAGCGCACGGTTATTTTTCTTACAATGTGTAAAACTACGTAGCCCAGACTTGGATCCCCTCTCCCCCACGTAGCCTTTTAACGAACGTCTTATCCTAACGGGTAACATGGTTTATGGAAGGCCCCTAAGGCGATGTGCGACTAGATAAGAGGTGCCGTTAGCCCGTCTGGCAATACAATACGGGCTTGGAGCGGGCGCGCAGTGGGCCAAATTACCTATAAAGGGGACATGGGAATAGATTTTTATATCCCTAAAAGAAATTAAGGAATGCCAGTTCATACATAAACATAGTTATACGTTGACTCTTACTTAAATTAATCGGACACGTAATAAGCATAAACTTGCTCTGGTGTAGTGTTGACACAATTTCCTTGAAGACACTTTTTAACTGCATTTTACTTTATTTTTAGATATCGTTTGGCGTGCTAAAACAAAATCAAACAGTCCAATGTCTACTTCATAGGCATGTCGACCCACTGTGCTGGCGCTCGCGACTGTGCTTAGTGGCTTAGCACGCATATTATTGACGCGAGCAACAAAAATTACGGGTGTAGCGGGGGTATGGTATCCAGTGCGGGAGGTGAGTGGCTTAGAACTGGTTTGTGTATCGGCGTGATGCGCCCGCGCACGTCTCCGACCGGCAGCTGTCACCGGCGGCGACACGTCACTACTCCAGTATCATCATCGAGCCCGATACATAATGCACTTGTTTGCATGTTGCCCTTGTCATACTTTAGTGCTTATCTGAGAAAAGCAAGCTTAATTTTATCATTATCTGTATCTAGATAGGACGAAGGTTTTCGTATTTATATATTCTTTATTTACTATTGGAATGTTTAGAACTTCTTGTCATTACTTAACAGAATTGCTATTAAATGTAAATCATGATTTAATAGCTTGTTAAGCGATATACGGCTACCTTCCATCGCAGCAAGAAGAACAATCTCTTACGGTTTTTACCATTTTTAATACTTTTTTTTCGTTTTGATCTCGAGTAGTAAGATTTAGTAAATACTTATATGAAACATTACAATACATTGTTTATTCCTCAGTGTAATAACAAACTCTTAATTGTAGATACAGACACATTTTTGCAGGGTACAATCTAGGCGGTATTATTGCTTTAAGCGATTTAATTCAGACAAACAAAGTAGATAGGAATGATGCAGCTAAGCAGCAACGCTACCGATTTTGCGAATCAATTCTAATAAAAACGAAGTCTCTTCTACCGTCACCGTATGCCCATGCGAAGCCGGGATGAGTAGTAACTAGTGTGGGATACCGCGAGATCAGTAAAACCAAAAAAATCATGACTCGGATTAGGCATGCACAAAGTTTTAATTGTTGGAATTACAAAACAGGTTTTGTCTTTCAAATAGAACCACATTGGTTTATTCACGCAAGAATGTTAAATAGTGTTCCGGATATCAATCATTGGACTCAAGTTTTTAAAACCTTAGAGTGTAGTTTGCTTATTTGTTACATCATACTTATGGATAGACAGACAGACAAATGCATTTTTTATATTTTGGTGAGTCTACCAATTCAAGATTCACATCGTTTATTTTATTGCGTTATTTAACTTGTTTTTGTCTCTAAAATTTCAATTAATTTTCTAACGTAGTATGGACTACAAAAGAATCTACTGCGTATCTAGCAGGACATATCTGAGTAACTGAGCAATCGCACATACCACTATAACGATAGAATTTTTCACATTCTCTATGTTTGGAATCTTAACACGGCGAACATATTGAATGTGCATTTATTTTATAACTAATACATTCCTGTTTCGTTTAACGCACTATAAATTATACAGGTTAGGTTACTTATGTTCTTTATTACGATTCGTATCCTACTTTTCTTAGCCTTTGACGTTCTTCTTTAGCGTATGCTAGTTAGATATTGAGGCTCATCCACCGTCCGAGTCAGGTGTGGTGTCAGTACACGTACGTCGACCAACTGGCTTAGGATGTATGTAGGTTTACTCGCGATCCTGTATGGTATGAATTATTTGGTTCAGCAATAAGACTGGGCTTGAAGTCAAGAATACCAGAATGCGAGACAAATTAGCTCTCTTCCTGGCCTTTAAAAAAAACATTCATATGTGTACAATGTACATATACAACTTGCAAAAAAAATTGGGGACCAAGGATAAGTAACAAAAGACATTTCGATCATTTTTGAAATTTTTGTCTATTTTTCTGTTAGTTTGTGCACGCATCACGTAAAAACTACTGAACTGATTGTGGTGGACTTTTCACAGAAATATGGAGCTTTTCACAGAAATAAAGCCTAACTTAACAGTTAGGCTTTATTTCATCGCAATCGGCTAACTCAATCAAAAGTTATGGAAATTTTTAGTTTTCTAAGACATTACTTAGTAGGTATATGTAATGTAACAAAGAAATAAGATGATTATGTTTGGTATAATTCAGATTGCGATTGGTTTGGACTACATTTGGAGCTGGAGTGGAAGTGGGAATGGGCGTGAGCGTGGGCGTTAGGGTCGGGGTCGGGGTCGGGGTTTGAGTCGTAGTCTAAGTCGAAGTCGGACTGAGAGTGAGTAGTCCACGCGAGCGGACATATATTAGTAGGTATGCAATATAACAAATAAGTAAAATTAATGTTCCGTGCAATTCAGATTACGATGAGTTAGGACTACATTTGGAGCTGTAGTGGGCGTGCGTGGGATTAGGATTTGGATTGTGTTTGGGTTTCAGGTTCGGATTCGGATTCGCATTGGAAGTCTTGAGTGGGGAATGGAAGTGGGATAGGGAGCGGAAGTGGGAATGGGAGTGGAAGTGGGATAGGAGGCTGAAGTGGGAACGATAGTGGAAGTGGGAACGGGAGCGGATCCTGTAGTCCACGCGAGAGGAGCCGCGGGCACAGCTAGTTAGGAGTATAGGGGTTAAGTCATTTCTGACTTTCATCCCTATAGGAAAAACTAATAGGAAACATACACATAATTTTGTATTTGGTATCCAACAGTAGACATAGATTATTTGCTTTTTGTTATTCAAGTATCTCTATTATACGCAGGTGTCAGCAGCGCAGCACATGCAGGTGAGCGGCGCGGGCGCAGGCGCGGGTCACGTGTCCGTGGCGGCGCAGCAGGGCATGTACGCCAGCTTCCAGCACCAGGGCACGCCCTCGCCACAGCATCACCAAGGTAAGCTTGCACCTACCAGCTTCTATCCGAGAAGCCAGCGGATCAAGTAAGGAAGGTGGTATTGTAGATGACAGGGATAACCATAATAATATGAAACTTAAATTTGCGCCCCTCTAGCCAGGGCGCTGACCTAACTGGCGTGGCTAACACAGAATCTCACAGATTTTTTTTAGGGTGAAGTCCTACTAATATTATTAACGTGAAAGTTTGTAAGTGTGGATTGATGTTTGTTACTCTTTCACGTAAAAACTACTGAATGGATTTTAATGAAACTTTACAATAATATAGCTTATACATCAGAATAACACATAACAGTAGGGTGCTTCTTATTTGGTAAAAAAAATTTTTTGTATAATTTCGCGCGTCATCCTTTTGTTCGATTCTAAGACCTAAAAAACCATTACATTATTTTTGCCATATTTTTAATCTCAAATTTAGGGGTCGCTACCAGAAAATGTTTTTTTTAAGTAATATTTTTCTATATTATTTATTTATTTATAAAACTACAATTATAATAACATAATGCATAGCATTGGGTAAATCAAAACAGATATATAGTAAAATAATCTAGTAAATTATGCTAACAATGCTGTTGTTTTTATTAGGATACTTTTCTGTGTTGTTTTACGACGAAAAGAAGGTATTGTTTTTGTTCTGCGTGTGTGGTGATTAATATATTTTTCAATTAACCCCACACCTCGCTCTGCAATATCGTTCACAAATGGCATAGAATCAAAAGCAGCCTTGTAGTTTTTCATCTTCTCCCCAAAGACGAGCTTCTTTTTTCAAAAAAGCTGACGAAATACCAAGAATACTAAAAATTCTCAATGTTGCTGGAAACAAAGTCCTCGATATTGTTTTCAGTTATGTAGCTTGCATTCCAAGTTTAGGTGTTTGGGGCTGTAGCATAAACCTTCTTCATTTAGCGCGGTCATCATTTTCTGTTAGGTTTTTGCAGAAATTTCTACGTTGAAAAAAGCGAGTGATGCAAGCTCTTCGGAGAGGTCTTTTTAAGGCCACTTCTTCCACAGCTTTGTTAATGTTTTCAAAGCTTTTAAAGTTCTTTCAAAACCCACAAGTAGTTTTTTGTTGCCATACATTCCGTAGGAACTTGAATCCAGCATCTCACATAAATTATAAAAATGAAAACTGAATTTTCAGTGTCTTTGAGTTTCCGTTTTGTCAATTTAAATTGGTCTCTAAAACAGTATCTAAGACAGTAAATTGCATTTGCCATCCATCGTGCATGATGAAGACCAGCTGGAACCCTGAATGATATTCCTTTGTTAGGCACGTTTCCCAAAAATATAAGTGTGTATTTTAAACAACTCCTTGTAGTCATCACAAGGACAATCGTTCAACTGATTCTCAGCAAATGAAATTGTGCTGCTTGCTTCGTTTTTATACGCATCGAGACTGTAAAGAACTTATTCTGATTCAATATTAGGCCAAGCAGTTCAAAAACGATTAAAAACTAATACATATATCTGGCCCACTTGATAGACCAGTAGCTTGTAATAGGTACTACTGTTTCCAGCAATATTTCCATTACATGGTGGCGATCGGCTAAGCAAAGCATATCTTTTACCATCTTCTGATGTAATAAGATGCAAGCACAATTTCTTAAACCGGAGTTGATTCGCAGTAGTGTCGAACGACCAAACATTTTATTTGGTCGCTTCCTAAGTTCCTGGACACAATAGGCTAAACACTAGTTAAGACTTGCGCAGAAGAGTGAGGGAGAAGGAGGGGGGGGGGGGGGGGGGAGAATAAGATATATTATGCTTTTTAGGTCCAAATTTGGTATTTGAGCGATATGCGTACATCAATGTTAAAGGTTTTTAATTAAATATTTTTTTTCAAACTTTGACTTACGGTAGCGACTCCTAAAATGCATTTAAAAAAATTAAAAAATTATGTGTTCAAGGGAATGGCGGGTTGATGCGGTTACTTTTCAAAAGTCGAAAAATAAGAAGCACCCTAACACATAGGCTACAATTTATAAAGATATTGTGTGAATTGTCCAAAATATCAAGTAAGTAGGAAAAAATCTACCATCTGCGAGCTATTCTGGCGTGCGTTGCCGAAACCGCTAGAGTTACACAAATGTAATGTATGATGGAAATGTTTATCCTACTAATAAATGCAAAAGTTTGGATGTTTGTTACTCAATCACGCTTCAACCACTGGACGGATCGTGATGAAACTTGGCACACATATAGGTTAGGTCCTGGAATAGGGCATAGGGTAGTTTTTATCCCGAAAAAACATCGCATTGCTTCGGGAAAGTAGAAATACATAACGATTTGTGATGTTAAGTTGTCCACGCGGACGAAGTCGCGGGCAACAGCTAGTATTAAATAAAACTGACTTTCGCGCACCGCGACTTGGCTACTAAGTATTCAAATTTAATCCGGCATCATCGTATTTATTGAAATAGTACTTACATACAATAGAATAACCCGTTTTAAATTGAATCCATTATAAAATCAAAATCCTGAAATGAAGTTACAGAATATGATAATGTTATTATTAAGTATAGGACATCACAGGAAAATACTCCTAAATCTGATGAATGTATGACGTGACGTATAGTATGATATTGGTCCTTGAAATGCGGTTAGGATGGGTAATTAATTAATAACCAGATGCTCAGGATTTACACGGCCCGACGACCGAATGTTTAAAATTGGGTCGATGAGTATTGTTTTATTTAAAAGCCATGATTGAACTGAATACACGGCTACATACATTCATACATACATAACTGAATGACGTAATGTTGTAGTGTCTATGTGTTCGTATGAAAGTTTTATCGCTCTCAAAGCGCACAAACACATCGGCGGACTCATTCCATTCCAATGAAACGTTATACAAAATGATTCAATTCCGGTTGGAGAATTGTTCCTCTAGATTCCTCATTGAATCTGCAAGCAAATTCGTCAAAAAAGACGTGTAACCATCTTCTTATTTAATAAACAGTCTACGAGAGAATTATCGCAGTAACATAAATTTAGTGACACATTAACTTATCATCATAATCAGGTTATTTTTGTCTCCACTGCAGGAGCACAACGCTCTCTTATCTGCCGGAGACAGACGGAGGTTTTGGTCTACACTCCCCGCGCTGGCCAGACGGGTTGTGTAGCCCTGATTGATGTTTTATATTGTATTCCCTTAGTCGCGTACGACATCCACGGGGAGAGTTGGAGTGGTCCTATTCTACTCTACCGGAAACCACACGGCACGGCACGCATTAACTTATAATTAGCCGAAATCTAATAAATAAAATCGTAAACTTCGCGTGTCTGTACATTGAAGATATTTGCAAAAAAATAAATTGGGGGGTCTAAGGATAAGCAACAGAACACATTTCGATCATTTTTGAAATTTTTGTCTGTTTGTCTGTTTATCTGTTTGTCTGTTTGTCTGTTTGTCTGTGAGTTTGTGCACGCATCACTTAAAAACTACTGAACGGATTTTGATGGACTTTTCACAAAAACATGGTGCTTAACTTAACTTAACATTTAGTCTTTATTTCATCGCAATCGGCTAACTCAATCAAAAGTTATAGACATTTTTAGTTTTCAAATACATTAGTTAGGTAAGGTTATTATGCAATATATTGCTTAAAGCAGTATTTCCGTACTATTCAGATTCCGATGAGTTTGGATTACATTTGGAGCTGCGAGTAGGAATTGGAGTGGGAGTGGGAGTGGGCGTGGGGGGTGGGATTGAGAGCGGAAGCGGAAGCGGTAGCGGAAGTGGGAGGGGAGCGGGAGCGGAACCGGAGCTGGACCGGAGCGGGAGCGGGAGCGGGTATGGTACCAGTGTAATTTGAGTGTTTGAAAATTCGCATAACTTTTGATTGAGTTACCCGATTACGATGAATTTGTGGAATAGGTATGCAACAAAGTAATGTTGGTCGGAATTTGGACTGCGATGGATTAGTTACGAGGACTACATTTTGAGAAACGAGGGAAAGAGGTTTGAGGGGAGGGTTGAGGGGAGAGCTGAGGAGAGGGTTGAGGGGAGTTTTGATCTGGATCTGGACCTAGACCTGGACCTGGACCTGGACCTGGACCTGGATCTGGACCTGGACCTGGACCTGGACCTGGACCTGGACCTGGACCTGGACCTGGACCTGCACCTGGACCTGGACCTGGACCTGGACCTGGACCTGGACCTGGACCTGGACCTGGACCTGGACCTGGACCTGGACCTGGATTTGAAATCTGAGTGGAAGTGGGATAGGGAGCGGAAGTGGGGATGGGAGCGGATCCTGTAGTCCACGCGAGCGGAGCCGCGGGCACAGCTAGTAATGAATAATTCTTGTAACATGGTATGTTACAAGAATCATTCATTATTTTAGAAGTAGCTTGAGACAATAACGCGACATAAACACCTTCCAGGCTTAATTGCATTTTCCATAAACAAATAAGTGTATTTTAAAGAGTACAAATGGGGTAGGTATTTAGGATTGGCAACATGTCCTTTTACATAGAAAGCAGATCTAACATGCTACAAGTAAAGAACAAGATATTATAATTTGTTAACGTTATTTTTAACAAATAGAGACAAAGAACATCTCGGGTAGAGTTCATAATTTTATATTCCATGATAATAAATAACAACACATTCTTTGTTGATACACAGCATGCGTAATCTGGCTCTCTTAGGTGCTAAAGTCATAGGAATAACACCTCTATGTCTTCACTTGTAAGTATTGTAGTAACTATCGAGACAATGCGGTTGTTTACCGTAGGCACAGTAGACGTATTCTATTTACAAACAGCAACTCAACTTCGTATGAGTGTGTTTGATGAACGGATGATTGATGGCGAATAGGAACAAATTCTTCACCGCTTGGAATGCGCCGCAGATTAACCATCCCGAAATCAATGAATAACTCTATTTACTTTATTACATACAGTTATGTCGTGCAAGTAGCTTTATGGATTGACAGCCTCGTATGTTTCATAGCATTCTTTTTCTACCTCTTCTTTCATAACAATTTGTAATCTTTTTCTTCTCTGTAATTTCACATTGAATGCTTCACTTACAGCCTGTGCAAAGTTGAGTTACTGTTCAAGAGATGTTCTGTGTCGTAAACCGCGCGCGAGCGGTTGATGGTGGGTGAGGTTGACGCTCTACGAGAATGCGAAAACTCGCGCACCTCAGGCTCAGGGTTGACATGACATGGATTGACGTCTTTATTACAACCACTACAAATTGTTTAGTTTCATGCACAAACGGCGCACACGACGTGAATTTATATAGCATCGCATGAAATGAAAGTGTTTTGTCTAGTAACAGCATGTAGTTCTCGTACCGAGTTTATTTTATTTTGCAAACTCTTGCTTCACCGCCATTGTTCAGTCTTCAAATATTAGAATGATTATACTCGCGCCTTCATCTGCTTTATAAAGTATCCTTCCAGGATATAAACTGTCACTGTAACAAGTTTCATCAAAATCCGTTCAGCCGTTATCGATGAGCAACAAATGAACAAAAATGCAACAAACATCCAAACTTTCACATTTATAATATTAATGGGATGTTCACTTATTGCGGTATAACATTTTCTTAAAAAAAATTTGAACAGTGCCCCCTTTTGTACACCCCAACCGCTGAACTATTTTCTTAGTCAAGTATATTATCATAGTAGGTCAATTTGTACAAGAAACACTTTTATTTATGGTTGAATGGTTTGTTGCAGGCAACAGTTGCGACACGTACTCAGTGTCGCAGTCGCAGAGCATCAACTTCTCTCAGGCGATGCGCGCACGCCCGCAGGGGCCCTCGCCGCAGACCGCCGCCTCCGGCCCTGGCCCGCCTCTTGGTCAGTCTTTATCTAACTTAAATTTATTTGTTACTTGCGGTATTTTACCTCTTATCTAATCTAAGTACTTTAAGAGCGGTGACGCTATAGGGAAAACGAGGACTCTAGTGATAAGCGTGGGCCGCTCGGGCCGCCATGCACCAATGGGTTTTTCAGTCACGTAAATCACTTTAATCGATGAAGGAAAGTATAGCTAAGATTCCTACGCGTCTTAGATAAAATGTCTGTAGCTGTGAGAATATGGAATCTCGCTGCCTCAGTACGTGTAACACTTCACGTACTCGCACTCACCAGCGAGTATTGCGTCCCCCGTTTCAGACATCTGAAGGACATTAATTTAGATTGATTCTCTAATAGCAGCGCCCTAAGCCGAAGTTCATACCTTATAGGTCCTTAGGCCTGTTGCTATACGTTGCACCACTCGCACTCCCTTGAGCCTTGTTCCCTGTACAGTTCTTATATGCTTGGTATAAGTAAGCTCTTCTCTAATGCATGCTAAGAGGAACCCAATCTGACTGGCAATATCTATTCCACAGGCGTAGTAGCAGCAGGCATCTCGCGCGAGCAGCAAGCCAAGATGTTGCAGCAACAGCAGCAACAGATGTTGCGTGCGCAACAGCAGATGCGGCCGCCGCCGCCGGAATACAAGGCGCGGTTCGCGAACGCCGGCGTGCCGGGGGGCGGCATGGGGCCCGTTGGGGGGGTCGGCGCGGGCGTGGGGGGTCCGAGGCGGCCCGCCGCCGCGCCTCGACCTTTCCCCCCGCACGCGCGGCAGTACTCGCCCGAGTGGCGGCACGTGCTCATGCAGCAGCAGGCGGCGGCGGCGAGGCAGCAGTTCCCGCACCATCACCAAGGTAAATCACGTTTGCACATCATCATATCAGCCCTTAGACGTCCACTGTTGGACATAGGCCTTAACCAATGAACGCCACCACACTCGGTCCTCCGCCCTCCGCATCCAGCCGCTTCCAGCCACCTTCTTCAGGTCGTCGGTTCATCTGGCGGCGGGGCGTCCACCCTCACGGGGTGTGTCACGTTTGCACACAAGAAAGTATTCACCGGGTGTAAGTTTAATCTTTACGAGAGGTTCTTCATGGCTTACTCTTTTTAACAACGTAATTATCTTCAACATGGTCATAATGTGCAATTATTTCTTTTTCATTCAGGGTTCGCCATGGGAGGAATGGGCGGCGGCATGACGCAGCAGCAGCAACAGCAGTTGCAGCTGCAACAGGCGCGGTTGCAGCAACAACAGTTGATGCAGCACCAGCAACAAAGGTATCTATTTAGCAATACATACTTTACAAAGACTATTGAACCTTGTTCAGTTATGTTTAGGGGGGGGGGGGGGGGGGGGGATAGAATTCGTTTGACAACGGTTTGTTTCACGACTTATCAGTTGCCATAAAGACCTAAATTGTAACAAAAATTTGAAAAAGAAAGGCCAGGCAGTCTTAAGCGATTTCTTTGAGACAACAGGTGAAATTAAACTGCTTCATGACATACATGTAAGAAGCAACCAATCATTATCTGCCTATGGTCTCACAATTTGATTAACTTTAAAATAATCTACAAGGTAATCTAATCTTATAGCTATTGAATACTACAGATAGTACAATAACAGTTACTATAAAGCGACAGATTTTTGCTCCAGTACAAGTATAAATAGTGCAAATTAATAGGACAGTTGGGTTAATGACGTATCTATATTAATTTATCTTTCACGTATGCATATTGTTATTTTTCAGGACGAGTCAGCAGCAATCTCCGATGTCGCATCTTATTATGCAACAAAATCAGATGATGAGCGTGCAGGGACAGGTAACTTTATATACATTTGTAAATACACTATAACTTCAATACTATGATGTTATTTACTTGGAAAATAGTATTATCGAACTGAGCCTGAATATTAACGCAGTGTGGAAATCAGTGGTAAATCGCTAAATTAAGAAAATTAATGTGTTATATTCAATCATGTTTCATTATAAGAGTTGATGATCATATTCTAGTTCAGTTGTTATATGAATATCAAATATTTGTATACTCTTGTACCTGCCCGTTTACACAGTGAAACCGATTGCACAAATGTCGGCAAAGTTGCAAGAACATATTTGGGTTTTTGTCATTAATTTCCATGAGACCGCAGTTATGCCCCGAATGCTCCAACGAACGGGGAAAAGATATCTAAAAATGAGTCAGTGTGTATCTTTGTATTTACAGATGACGAATATCCACATGAGCCAGTCGCAGAGCATGTCGATGCAGCAAGGCGGTATGGGTGGCATGGGCGTCCACCAGGGCAGCCCCATGCAGAACGGGCCCATGCAGGCGCAGGCCGGGCCCATGCATGCGCAGAACAGCCCCATGCAGAACTCCATGATGTCGCAGAACGGCATGCAGGGCCAGAATACCAACGAGCACGCATTCCCCTCGCTTCATAATACGTCTCCCTTCACGGGACAAACGGCGGACTTCAACCTGGACTTCCTCGACAATATGCCTTCCACGGACGCTAGCAACCTTACCGCCCAGGAGCTGCTCAACTCCCTGGACAACTCCTTTTTGAACGACATACTTTAAGACTTTTTGAACGAACACGCAAGCGTGTCGGTGACGAGTTCTAATTCCTAATTGACCCATTTTATAGTCAATTAGAGGTGTCCGATTTTGGATGCGTTACTCATAATTTTCAATTTATGACCAATACGAAACAAATAATGACCAAAGTTATCAAACAGGAATTTAACACCAGAATTTAATAAAAAAGAACATTTTATAAGTAGGTAACGGAAATCTTCCAATGTCTTATAAAATATCTTCTGACACAATTGTTTTATAGACTATTTATTATCAAAATATCCATTTCGTAAAGTATTTATAATTTTGAAATAATATTGTTAATAATTCTTTTGTAAATATTTTACTGTAGTTGTAAGATGTTGGTTTAACATTATTATACACTGAAAACATAACTCCGCCAGGAAATTAGCAGAATGTTCCCACACAAATTTACTCGATTGTCTTATGAATAAAAAATTTACTTTTTATTTTGCCTCAAAGAGTAGTTTTAAAATATATTTATTGCAGATATTATTATAAGTACATAATAATTTAAAGCACAAAAGACATTATTATTATCAATTTTATTTAGTTCATATATAAATTATATTATGAAAATGGGAAAATATTATGTTGATAGTTCAGACAAATAGACTTACTACATGATTCCTATACGTTAAACAATATCTGTGTAAGAATTATTTAATACTTTCCTATGGGCCTCCATTGACACCTTACTGTTAATCTGTTTTGTATCACAAATTCTACTACAACATTTAGGATAAATTATTCCTCTTTATAAAGGTTATTAGTAAGGTCGGTCTATCCGCCTAACGCCTGTATATGGCCCAATCCATTTTTATTATAGTGCAAATGTAAATTTTATCTAATTAGGTGTAATGTAAGATCATTCCTGTACCTAAGATAAAAGTAGGTTATACTGTGATGTCGGTCTCAATGGTCAATAGCTAATATTATAGTATCAATTATTATGAATAGATAGATTATTGTTATTGTTAAGGATCTCATGTATCATTTAGGATGGGGTTTGCGGGATTCTGGAATATACTGAATGTTGGATTTTATTTTTATTCGACCATTACTTAAATGTAATTATGAATCATTTTGTTGTTAGGTAAATGTAACAAAACTTTTGTGGGAAATGGTTAATTTCAAGCCAAAAAGAGAAATGTACTAAAATTTATATTGACCATGTTACTCGTTGCCGCTCTCTTTGTAAACTACAACAAAGATATAAATACAATTGTGAATGATATCAACATTCCAGAGCCATTGTTAACGATGTTTTAACTTTAGGACCAATTTTTGAATGTTCTTTTGAAAATAATATTGCATAAACACACTGCTTTTTATTTTATAACATAACCTTATAACTTAGTTAACGTAATTTATTATGCAATAGTTTAAACCTAAGTGTGTGTTGAATAAAATTTTAAACGCAACGGAGCAAATACTTCAGAGAACAAAGTATGACTTGGTGATTTATGCTAGAATTCGGCACACAATCTTTTACTATAAATTAGAATTGTTCTCGTACGGATATGGCACTTATTTGACTGATTTGATATTTGTTGTTTACGTAGGTAACGTTCAAGGGTTTCTAGAGTCACAGTCTTATTCATGGGAAAATGCCAAAGGCCCAAAAGAACCTCACTATTGATATGCACTATGGTTTCGTACTGTGACGTCACATCCGATAGATGTCAACACCTGTTTTGTCTCCGTTTGTTTACATTATGTATTTGGGTGAAAAAATCTATTTTAACGAATCTAATGTAGTGTCGAACGCAATATACCGTCGCCGACTAATAACCAAACTATGACATCAAGATCGGGAGCGGTTAATCGTGGCCATATACCCACGATGTTGTGAAAACTGTGCGCCAACGAAGATTTCATTCCAAGTAAGATTATTCAATTTTCCCACTAAATAGTTAATCGATTTTCTTTTTATAATAATTCTTAGTATTATGCCTGTATTTTGACGATAATTTGATCCAGACGCAAGGTTCAAAGTTCAAGGGCAAACTCCCATACAATTTTGGGCATTCTCCTTTAAAACTAACTCCTAGCTTATACCAACAAACGACGGAAAGGGCACACAATTTAGACACAAAACCAAAGTACTGTTAATACATATTTTGTTGCACAAATTCGAGCACATGATAAATACAGTATTTTGGTAGCTGTCGTACTTGTTGAGATATGGCCAAATCGTATCTCTTTAATTAATGCCTGGAACAGATTATAATTTTCGGGTATCAACCAAATAACATATTCAGCATTTATTCCCTTATACACGTTTTAAGTTGGTTTTCGCAACTGAACAACCCGTCATAAAATTATTTAAATTTGTACTTTATCACCACATAATAGAATCTGCCTGATGCTTGTACAAATAGTCTGAGAACTTCTCAAGTTTCCTCTCTAAAGTATTTATCTCCGCCGCTAATTCTCATACCATTTCATTCGGTTTACTTGGAAAAATCCTTGGGTTTCGTACGCGAGGGCTATAGAAGTTATTAGGCTGAATATACTTGGCCATGATAGGTTCGTCGTGAATAGTTCCCATTTTACTTTCGTATATGTTTTCATTCGTCTTATTGTCTATGGACTTCATGATGAAGGAGTGCACGTCCTGTCTCCGCCTCCTGAGTCGAATGCACGAGAAGACGGCGCTGAGCAGGATGCCCAGCTTGAATAGAGCTACGACAAAAAGCGCCAGCATAAAGACGATGTACTGCTGTTGGTACCAATCTTCCACTTTGTCAAGACACCCCTGAAATTAAATAAAGATTTTTAGGATATGTGCGAGTACTATGGTAAATGTCACACTTTGTAATCATCGTTTGTTTATGAATTTCATTCTGAGTAATTATTAATTAAATACATTGTACTCAAAAAAAATGTTAAAAAGCTGACGCTGCAAGTCAAAGGTTGCCTGGAAAAAATCGCTTAAATAGGATAAGATAAGACCGCCTAAATTGTAATATTTTTTTACTCATCGTCGGTAGGTTTGGGTAGACCTTAACTCGACGCTGTGCTTATTGCAAATATAGCGTTTAACAAAATATCGGCTGACTTGTTTGTTACAAGGGCAATGTTATAGTTTTTGGAAAATTAGATAGTAAAGCCTTAGACCAAAAGTTCAGTATGCAATGCTACTCCACTGCATTCTAGTACCCTGTTGCCTCCGCTACACTACTGTCACTACAGATATTTTGTTATGAAACCTAGGTATTCGGAATTATCCTTTCGTACACTTTGTTACGAATAGCCACGTGCGTGACCTAGCTAGAGATACCTACAATATAAAGCGGAGGTCACACCGCGAGCGGACGGGCTACGCTGGCGTGTGGGCGAGTTTGGTTCCTCATCTTTTCACACTTCGGTTCTCACCGCCAACAAAGTATGAAATGTGATGTAGAACCAATCTCGCCTGCCCGCCAGCTCAGCCCGCCCGCTCGCGGTATGACCGGCGCTTTATTGCCTATATAAATAAATTTGTCACTTGTACTCGTACCGGAAGATGCCTATAGGTGGGGTTGGGCTGTATGTCCTGGCAGCGCGACTGGTTGAGCGGCGCCGGGTTGAGGTAGGAGGCGGCGCCGGCGCGCTGCACGCAGCAGGTGGGCGGGGCGGACAGCCCGCGCGGGCCCAGCCGCCGCAGCTGCCATAGCGACATGTCGTAGTTGCGCGCACTCGTCATGCCGCAGCATTCCAACTGTCAAATGAACAACATCATCATCAGCTCGTAGCAGGTCACAGCTGGACCAAGGGTCCCCGCTACTGAACCCGGTCTGCGGTTATCTGCATCTAGTCACTGCGAGCCGCCTTGCAGATAATCGTCGCACCATCTAGCCGGGGACTGTCCCACACTATGCTTGTCCAATGGTCTCCACTTCGTCTGCACAGAACCGATGGCGGTTGGGGCGAACCAGTTCCGGCGTAGAGACAGGCGCAGCGCACAACACCACCCTGCTAGTAGACTAACGACTATTAAAGAAACAGTTGGACGCGGCAGTGATATTAGGAAAGGCACAGGCAAGTGTCGGTGAATCGTACTTCGGTCTGCGCGAGGTCCATGGCAGCGGTGAAGGGCTCGAACTCTGGCACGGCGTAGTAGGCCTGCAGCGCGCCCACCGGCCCGCCGCGCGCGCTGTGCAGGCCCACGCAGCGCGGCCAGGCCGCCGCCACCACGCCGCCAGCGCACGCGCACAGCAGCAACGACAGCACCAGCAGGAAATACTGAGCATAACAATATCAATTCACAAACCTACTCTTAGAAATTATTTTTCAACATATGCAGTTTCCTGGCCACATTTTCCTTCACCGAAAGTATGTTCAAGAAATAGGAAATTGGTCAGTGAGTACTAGCGCTGCACTGGTACAGTCAGCGGCAGATAGATCTAAACGGACAAAGTGTCCATTTGCAGCATTATGAATTTTTAACGCACACAAATTTTTGGTTGTGTGTACTCGTATAGAAATATTAGAAAACTGACTGTTCAGGTATTTACGGCAAATTATTTGTCCATATATTTTTGGTACTTTGTAATTATTTTATTGTAAACTGATGTGCTTAGTGGATATTGGGCAATTTGTACGTTCAGACTACGGCAGCAGCGCGCTAGGAAGTAGGAGTCTGCGTCAGTTCGCTCTCGGAAGCCGCTAACAGTAGAGACGTCTTCACTTACAATGGTCAGTATAAAGTATCCCGGCATGTAAGTGGCCCAGCAGCCGAGTGCAGCGGTAGCGCACACCACCAGCCCGGCTACCAGCAGGGCCAGCGCCAGGTAGTAGAAGGGCGCCTGCGTCAGCCCGCCCTCCGGCGCCGCCAGCAGGCGCGAGAGTAACATCCGCTGCGTGTCGCACAGCAGCAGGAAGCCGCATACTACTTCGATGAATCCACAGGCCTGAAGACACATACCATTACCTATTTACCATTACGACAGCTGCTCAGGATTGGCCTAAACCGAGAGTCCTATGCTGAGGGATAACAGGAAGTCGATGATATGAGGCAAAAACGTCGTGAACTCGTCACGTAATCTATGCTGCAAGCGAGACTATTAAGAATTCGCACAGAATAGATTAAGTGGATCTGTCTACCCCTCTGGGACCAAGGCATGAGCATTATGTATGTATGTACAGTATCCAAATAAATTAGATACATTATTTTTATATGATTGATTACTTCCTTAAATACACAATAGCAACATGCTAAAAAATCGTAAGTTAACAGCGTGGTTGAGGACCTTAACCTTGCTTGGGTAACGGTAGATAGAGCCAAAATTTAAACAGTTAACATAATTTAAACGGATACTTACAAAAAATACTGTGTTGAAAAATCCAAACAGAACTTTGGCACTGGCAGCTTTCTTGCACTTCATTATTTAGCACTTGAAAAGTATATAAGTACTACGAAAACAAACGACACTCCCACATGTTATGCAATAATTTAATACTACGAAAGAAATTAGTAGCGTCAACTGCGCGATCACAATGCGTGTTGGTATGGCATACAGTGTGAATAAACAATGGCAGAGTGAATAGATTCGCCGGCTCGGGGAGATACGCTCCGCCGAACAGGTGGGGTGACTAATAATTAGGCATTTTTGTTTAAAATTAATGGTCGAGTTGCTCCGCATGTGTGAATGTGGAAGCTCGCTCTCATTCGCTTTACAGAGTACGAGTTACGAAAGCCGCGTCTAAAAGTGATCGTTACGGAATAAATTATAGAAGATTATAAAAAATAGCAATAACAATGTGTATTATTTCATTTTTACATATAAACAGATGTTCTTTCAAAGAACTCCATATATTTAAAAAAAACTAAAAATCTATGTCTTTTTTCTTAAAGCCTCCACAAGACATCGGAGTCGCAGTAATGTCATCTTGTTCACGTTCACTGGACTCTTGAAGCTCTGAAATTAAAAAGTAATTTGTTTCTCTTATTTAAGCTTAGGTTTAGTGGCGTGCTTTGGCTTAGGAGAGGTCCAAGTGCAGCAGTGGACTGGTATAGACGAAAGATAATTATTATAATTTTGATTTTTAACATTAACAAGTGTTGCCATTTATTAAAAAAAAATTTTTTTTTTACCTGGCGGCAGATGAAGCTTCTCTATAACAAACTTTTTCCTTCTCAATTTAAATGCAAGGTCCAGACTGGGAGGTACAAAAGGCACCATGGAGTAAATAGCAGAAAGCTTGGTGACGTGGAACAAGCCATGATAATCTTTGTACACAGGGTTGGTTTCGCGACTAGAACCTGCAAAGGATTCTATTCGTACTGCATTATCTATTGAATATAGTAGTCGCTTCATCAGGTGCTCATCCTGAAATATAAAAATAATTATAATATGTCGGAATACTATTTTAACCCTACTTTTGGTTTTCCGCTAGTTTGGTAAAAATGGCCTCAATATTACAAAAAAGCACTTCAAAGAGCACCAATACCACCTAATACACATATAAAAATCGCTTGTTATATTTCAATGACGATTAACAAATCATGTTACTTACTTTAAAATAAAGTTAAAACTAAAAATTGCTCAGTCAACTTTACTACTTAAAGGGCAAGAAGGTGGTTCCTAAAAGGTGGCAAATATAATTTTATTTACTGACACTTGAAAATGACTAATATGTTTTAAAACAGATCATTAATGATTATGGTAATTTTGAGTAAGGTGAAAGTTTATTACTTTACCTCATACTTACATCAAACAAATGCGCAGGAATGGTAACAAATACCACAGCACTAGTATCCCTCAGTATAACTCTCAAACTATACATGAATTTCAGCAAATCCTGACCATAGCTACTAGTTACTGTATCGTCTTCACAGTCCATTGCCATCCAGAGCGGCGAACCAAGGGACTGTATGCTTATTCTTAGAATGTTTTTACTCTTACTACTACTTTGATACTCGTCTTTTGAAACTGCTTCTCTTATGCTGGTCAGTAGTTTATAATACATACTGTTTTTAAACCCTGTAAAAAAATTACATATTTTTACCGTATTCAACATTACAAATATATATATATTTTATAAGATTTATATTTTATGAATATGTATTTGTATTTTATAAGAAGGCAAATTTTATGAACACCAGTTTTTTTACAAACATCAGAGGTTGTGGGTTAGATATCACTACCTAGGTTAGGGACACATATCTTTGTACAATTTGTTCAAGCAAGTCTTGGTCTTGGGGGTATATTTGTGATACGATAGCTTCATCTATTTCCAAAGTAAAAAGAATTCTATTTTTGAATAGATAAGTGTATAAACATCAATATGTTTAACGCATTACAACACACATTACAAGTATTGTGGTATCATTTGTGGTTGTCCCAGGCCATCTTAAAATCAGGCAGATCATGACGCGCCTAGCCATATTGTGAATGGCGCCATATCATCATGGCGTTTAACGATAAAAGCAAGTATGTGAGTATAAAATGGAGAAACTATTGAAGTTTAGTAAAGTTTCTACTCAATTTATTTAAACATGGTAAATATTAATAATGGGATATAAATGAATCTCAACAAGATGAACACCCATCAGTCTTCTCTAATATTTTTTGTTGTTGTCTGGCTTATGTTACAGACTTTGAATAATAATTTGTCATACCCATTTCATTTAGTTTTAAGAATAAACATTATGGAGTTTCAGAATAAGTTTATCTATTTATTTAACTAAAACATTCAACAAACTTCCTACAAAGAATCTAAAACTTCATCAAACAATGGGCCTCATATAACTTAGGCACATTAAGAAATGGCGCCAGATCACGATGCAGATCATGATCTGCCTGATGTTATGATTGGTCTGAGACATAAATCAATGATGGTTTTCAGAAAATCATTTGTAATTAAAAAATTTTGAAGGACAACCAAACTCTTTGCCCTTGTGGAGCAAATTATTGATGTAATTGTAAACACATTTCTTTACTAGCTAATGAATAACAGTGGGAAATTTGAAGAACCAAACCTTTTATGTTATCTCCGTCACTATTTGGATTACAATAAGTTAAATTACTATTCTTTATAGAATCTTCATCAAGATGCTTGCTAAGGTCAAAGTGATGTCCAAAATTGGTGTTGCCACCAAAGGAGGACTCCACCTGACCGAGCCCTTCATATCTCCAAGCTATTTTCATCTTGTCCACTCCTATAGATGTTGTGCTAACTTCATCTTCTGTTGTCACTGTGCAGGGTTGAGGCAACTCTGTCACCTGAAAATCAGAATATTGGAAATGATTATAATTCACATCTGAACAATTATACCATTCAAAACTATAAACTAATAATACCAATAAAGAAGTCCATTATGTTGTGATTTATAACAAAAATATAAAGGATTATATTATAAGGAGGATATTACAACCTCTTTATTCCATAATGTAACAATATAACTAATTGTAATAAATCATCTTAATAATTTCATTTTAAACAGTAGAAATATATTATTATGTCAATTTACAAGTTATTAAATAAATGCAATTAGTTAGCCCTTATTAGTAAAACCGATTATTCTGAACCATGCATAAATTGATGATACTATGATTTAAAAGTTTGTCGATTAATCTTAAATATCAAGATATCAAGTATTTCTTTATAAATTATTAATAACTGGCATAAAAGAAATACCTTATCTTGATTAGATGTCAAACTTTTAAATCACTGTATCTCTTAAATTATGTTTACAATACAATACAGGTACAATAACAAAAATGTCTGATACACTATATTGAAATTTCAAATTCATTTTCATAAATCATGGTTAAACTCACAATGACTTGAGGGTGTTCGTCCGCTGATGAAATAAACAGATCATGTTTACAGACAACACCTTCGGCAAGGAAGTATTTCGTGAGAACTCTACTGTAATTACCCAAAACATCTTCCTCTGAAAAATAAATCAATTTCAATTACAACTTCACCACTGTGATTGATATTTTATTTATTAAATAGACAGTAATACTCACCAACAGCAAAAATAGCACCACATGGTAGACCTCCACCTGAAAACATAATTTTTAAAATAATGTAACAATGTTCAGTGTTTGAGGTTATTTAAACAAAAACTTTCAGTGCTGTAATTCTCTTACCAATAATGTGATCCAGCGAAGGTATACCAGAAGAAACAAAAGGTAAATTATTTTTCACTTTAGTTCCATAGACGCAATTCCTGGAGTCAGTAACTTTATGAAAACTAGACATTTCATCTGAATTTTATTTGATTTTTCAATTAAACTAATCGCTTTAATGTTATATACCTGTTTGAATCGCCTTTAATTTTTGTGTAATTTTATAAGAAAATAGATGTTTTACTTAAACATAGATTCATATCAAAATAAAATTAGTGACCAGTGAGTAATTTAACAGATATATATGGGTACATTCATCAGAGGATGTAAGTAAATATTCATAGAATAAAATGTGCTGAATGAATTGTGCTGTTCGTGTCAATGTCAATCAATCAATCAGTATAAGGCGCCTTTCTCACTGGTATAATGTCATGACAATTATATTTTACTAGCTGTTGCCCGCGACTTCGTCCACGTGGGCAACTTATCATCACAAATTATTATGTATTTCCCGTCGGAATGTGATGTTTCTTCGGGATACAAATTATGTCCTATTCCAGGACTTAACCTAACCTATATGTGTGTCAAGCAGTGTTGCCATGTCCAAAATTTGGATAACGGTGAAGCAGCTCAAAAAATACTGTAGATTCTAATAAATTATGGTAACTAGCCCAGGAAAAAAAATGGTGTAATTACGGTAAACTACTTTCGATAAAAACAACAATTTTAGCATACAAATTGTTTTTTATTAGAAAAACTAGAATTGCCAACTAGGTAATTCAGAATATTTACAAAAAAATAAGGAGTCGAATACCATTATAAAAAAAATGAATCTGATAAATCTTATTTTTGTAACTAACGTTCTGATTATGATTTTAGCATTTCATCATTAGGCATGAAGGTGATGCAGTTTTGTTCGTACATTTTGATGACTATTGTGTTAGATTAGAACAAAAGATTACTTTTCATAGAGCGGGTTATCAGTTAAATAACTTTTTCGTTTAGAGTTTCTAGCCCCGAGCTCTTGTATTCTCTTTGGCTCAGAGCTTGAACTCATCCATACAAGTAGGAGTGTGTTCACATACAACATCAATTTTGCATTTTGGTTATGTTTATAATACATTAATTTACATAAATATAATTTAAGAACCAATGTCACAGTGTTGTTGATATATCTTTCCTGATTACTATAATACCATGAAGCAAATTAATTTTTCGTAGCTCATAGTTTCACCTCAAAGTGTTTTCCTTCATGATTAACACTAATTGGTTATTAAATTAGATAACAGATGCACATTTTAAAATAATCTGTTATATAATTTAATAACCAATTAGTGTCAATCATGAAGGAAAACACTTTGAGGTGAAACTATGAGCTAAGAAAAATTAATTTACTTCATGGTATGAGGTTGTAGGGATTGTGTTTTTCAAAGTAATTAGAGATATAAATAAACCGCATACTTCGATCTCTCACCTCCTTAACTATGTTTTACTACGAAAATTCCAACCCCTGCAGATTACGGAAATGTTGTCATCGTTGTCATGTTTCGACAGTAGGTGGTAGATTTCTGCAGAGTACGGTGCATTTACCGTAATTAATTACGCAGAGGATGTAATTACGGTGCACATGGCAACACTGGTGCCAAGCCAAGTTTCATTTGGCTCAAAAGGGCTTAGCATCCAGAGCCGTAAATTGTAAACGTTTGATTTGACATTTGGCAGCTAGTATAAGCAGTCCTTTGTCTATGGTTTGATTTTAGAGTTTTGCTTTCGTTCGACGTGTGCATGTTTTATACATAATAAGCACAGTATTTACCAGTTTTTTAACACAAAGAAACATTTAATTATAAACAAGAGTAGAAATGCAGGGCCCGGCAGTTTTTATGGATATATCGCTTGAAGATCAAGTAAGTTAAGTGTGAACATAACCTAAACCATACATTTATTAATGAACCAGCTCTCATAATTCCTATTTACTTTTAGGCACAAGAACTCCGGAAGTATTTCAAAAGTCTGGGAGCAGAGATATCTGAAGAGAAGTCCGCTAAAGGAATCGAAGATGATTTACACAAAATAGTTGGTGTTTGTGACGTGTGTTTCAAAGAGACCAATGAAGCAGAAATTGAAGCTATCCTCAACAGTATTGTCTCAATTATGGTATCAGTAAGTATACTGCAACTATTAACTTACCAGTAGGTGGGATTAACGCCCGCACGGACGTGGTGGAGGTGCCGATGGCGGCGCCGATGACCACTTGTATTATATGGGATTATGTGTTTTGAATCCCACATTGATGCGGGCAAGGCATGACCTTTGGTACAATTTGTATGGAGCCTGTGCCACTCCTTGCCCGCAGGTCACGAGTCTACCGCTCTATTGGGGGTGATTTTGTGAAAAGTCTAAGATAGTTATATTTTGACATGGTTGAGTCATAGTTTGTGTTCAGTCTACTGTTGATGCAAGGTATTTGTTGTTGTTTTATCAAGTGGTTAAATGTGAATTTGTAGTGTTATTAACAAAAGTTTGTAATAAAACTTATGATATTATGATTAAATCAGTAACATTTTAATTTACAGATACCTTTAGACAGAGGGGAAAACCTAATCTTGGCTTTCAGCCAAAGGCTTACAAAGGCACCAGGACCTAAACTTGGCATGGTCGCATTACAGTCGTAAGTAATTGGAACTCTTTAAAACAGCAATATACTGTCCAATACTTGCTGGACATTTGCATAGAACATTGGAGAATATAGGAAATTCCTCAACAAATTGATTTTGATATATGGATAAGGAAATATGTAGTTTGCAATTAAATAATTTTCTTCTAAGATAACAAATTGGTCTTGGGGTATTTTTGAGGATTGTTTCCTTTACTACTTTGTTTACTTTCCTTTACTTTCTTAATACAAAGTATCCTATGAGAGTAAGTCGCAAGTAACTTGAGTTTGATTTGTACTGGCATACAATCAAAACAGCTCTAGCTATGTATCACTAAATATACATATTTAAGTTTTGAATTCAATGTATGATTTGAATATTTGCAGTGCAGTATACTTATTTTTTCATTTTTAAAATAAAAGTATAGAATTCTTGATTTTTACAATACCACCAATTACTAATTGCAGTCTGTGGCGTTTATACAATAACCTGGAGGTGAACTCTCCGCTACGTTACCACGTGTACTACCACGTGATAGAGCTGGCCGCGCGCGTGGGCTCCGTGCGCGACGTGTTTTCGGGCGTCGAGCAGCTCCGGAAGGAGTTCACCAGCTGCCCACCCTCCATGGAGCAGATGCAGAAGCTTTACAGGCTGCTGCATCAGGTGTTAAAGGATCAGAACAGGTGTGTAGTTTGTAGTAGTACCTATGTTTTATTCAATTGTTAAATGGAATGCATGAAATTGAAAAAATAAAAACCTTTTAATAGTACATAGATTGAGGAACTTATACAAAATTTTCAGTTTCTAGTCTACCTAGACCCAGCCGATTGAGCGGTGCGTTGATGGGTCAGTCAGTCTGGATGTCCATTTATATTGACTTGAAATAAAAAATATATTTTTTTATGTGCAATTTCAGTGATCTCGCATCAAAAGTAATGATAGAGCTACTAGGGACGTATACAGACGATAATGCTTCGCATGCCCGCGACGACGCCATCAAGTGCATAGTGACAGCACTGGCCGACCCAACCTCATTCCTGCTGGACCCACTGCTGTCTCTCAAACCTGTCAGATTCCTCGAAGGGGAGCTCATACATGATCTACTCAATATTTTTGTGTCTGAAAAGTTGTCCAGCTATCAAACTTTTTATGAAAGCCATAAAGAGTTTGTTCAGTCTCAAGGTATGGGTATTGTTCCATGGTTAATAATGTATTTTAAACAATTTAACAGAATTAAGAAACATTATTACTAGAATCAAATAAGAAGGAGGTATTGTTTTATAATTTCAGGCCTAAACCATGAGCAGAACATTAAGAAAATGAGGATATTGACCTTCATGCAGATGGCAGAATCAAATCCTGAAATAACTTTTGATGAAATCATCTCGGAACTTCAAATTGAAGAGAAAGATGTTGAAGCTTTCATTATTGAAGGTAAGATACTATTTTTATACATGTAAAACACAACATATCATAGATGAGTGACAGAAAGCAAGAGCGACAACGAGCACAGATTATACAATTCAATTGTTTTGACACTCATCAATAATTTGGTCTATCGTTTCAGTGCTGAAGACTCGTCTGGTGCGCGCGCGCATGGACCAGGCGGCGCGCGCGGTGCGCGTGTCGAGCACGATGCACCGCACGTTCGCGCGCGCGCAGTGGCACCAGCTGCGCGGCGTGCTGGCCGCGTGGCGCGACAACGTGCACCAGGCGCACGAGGCCATGAAGTCCGTGGCCGCCGCGCAGATAGAGTACGCCACACAGCAGCAGAAAGCATAGCTCCCTTTTGTATTATGTTTAATATAATATAATGTAACACTAATACATATATGTCTTTTTATTCAGTGTATGGTTTTTGGACGGCGGTGATCATTCCGTACCATCAGCAGGTGGACCGTGCGAGCTATGGAGAGGGCTATGCTCGGGGTTTCATCATCATCATCATCAGGTTATTTTTGTCTCCACTGCAGGAGCACAACCCTCTCTCATCTGCCGGAGACAGACTGAGGATTTGCCCTACACTCCCCGCGCTGGCTAGACGGGTTGGGGAGGCCTGATTGATGTTTTATAATGTATTCCCTTAGTCGCCTTGTACGACATTCACGGGAAGAGTTGGAGTTTATTTGAAGGATATAATTCGTATTGATCCGAAGAACGAAGGTAATCTACTTAGCCGAAAGGATTAGCAAATTGAAGTGGCAGTGCGCGGGCCACATCTGTCGCAGAACCGACGGCCGCTGGGGCATTCGAGTTCTGGAGTGGAGACCGCGGATCGGCACGCGCAGGGTGGGACGCCCCACCACCAGATGGACCGACCACCCTGAAGAAGGCGGCAGGAAGCGGCTGAATGCGAGGGATCGGAGGTTATGGCATTCATTAGGGAAGGTGTATGTCCAGCAGTGAACGTCTAAGAGCTTGATATAATGATGGACCGTAACGTATCGTCTTTCTGTTGATCCCCTAGATATTTAAAAAACTTTCAGTCTACTGCTGGACAAAGGTTTTCCTTTCCTAATGCGGGAATAATACCCATATTGAGCCGACTAGACTTGTTGGCCATCGCAGTATTTAAGCTTGATACATACAGTGCGCTATGATAAATGATCAAGTCATTCTAATTTTAACTATATGACAGAAATGTCAGTTATTCAACGGAACTATTCAGTTCCCGTGTTCCGTTTGGATTCGTTATTAAACTGCTTGTTGATAGGAAGGTGTATCAACGTTGGTAGTCTGTTTCGTATGCATTAGCAATTGAGCTCAGTCGTAAAGTAAGCAGCGCTGGATGCTCCGCCGCTAGGTGGATCGCCGCGGCGACCTAAAGAATATGGCTGCAAGCATCTGGATGCGGAGGACTGGGTGTGCTGACGTCCATTTCGGAATAACTATCTATATCCAGCAGTGGACGTCTAAAGCTTAAATGATAATGATGTTAATACGGCCGGGTGTGGTGGCGCGGATTAGAGAAGGGTCCAGCGATGGATGCGAACCAACGAAATTATATGCCTATTATCGCTGATGCTAACAAGCAGAATGTAAGCCCATCTAGGAAATAAATTAGAACTTTTTCTAAAATATTTAAGTTTCTCTTTGATTGTCTGACATTACCTGACAATCAAATGCAACAAATCAATTTATATAGCCGGAAAAACAATTTATATCCCAATATTAATAATGGATGATGATAACGAAGTAGGCGGTTGGACGCGGCCTGTGTTCCCTCTGTTCGTGTGCTTGTCTCTGACGGCACTGCTGGGTCTGCAGGTGTACGGCTACGTGTGGGGCTCCGAGGGGCTAGACGGACACTTCTCCGACGTCGTGCTACAGCTCTCGCGCAGCTTGGCCGAGGTTCATCGCATCACTAGTCTATTCGATTTCCATGTTGGCACGTCTTAGTTAAAATGTTTGTATCTGGTGTCGTGGTATGGCAGTTACGTGCCCAGCGCACGCCATATAACGCCATATATAAAATATAACGTTCGTGCAGAGGCCGAGGGTTCCAACTCGGGCCCATATTCTAATGGGAATATTATCACAGACTTAGGAGATTGAATTTTAAGGCATAGGTAGGTACGTAAAGTCCAAGAATAGTAATTTGGAAGTAGGTACTAGGATACTATATGTATAGCTCGCATCGCATTATTATGAGGTACTAGCCCTGCGTACATGCCCTGCTGCGCCGCCACGGATACGTGGCCCGCGCCTGCGCCCGCGCCGCTCACCTGCATGTGCTGCGCTGCTGACACCTGCGGATAATAGAGATACTTGAATAACAAAAAGCAAATATTCTATGTCCACTGTTGGATACCAAATACAAAATTATGTGTATGTGTACTAGCTGTGCCCGCGGCTCCGCTCGCGTGGACTACAGGATCCGCTCCCGATCCCACTCCCTCTCCAGATCCAGCTCCAGACCCAGCTCCCGCTCCATGTCCGGCTCCAAGTCCCGCTCCAGGTCCCACTCCCGCATTTAACTTTTTTCTCAACCCCCCCCCCCCCCTCTTACCCTCGTCGCTCCAAATGAAGTCCGCCGAGCATTACTTTCGCGGTTCCGCAATGTAATATAAGTTTTTGAAAACTATACATTCGCATAACTTTTGATTAAGTTAGCCGATTACTATGAAATACCCGCTCCCGCTACCGCTCACGAATTCAGTCGAGCTACAACTTCTTTGTTGTGTACTAGTGCAGTGTATGCGAGTCATCGAAAACTGTAAATTGGCATTTTGATTGACTGGGCGGATTGTAATGAAATAAAGACTATATGTTACACCGAATTAAGCACTGCTGTGAAAAGTTCGTCAAGATCAGTTGAGTCTTTTTTTTAAGTGATGCGTTGCACGCATCACAGACTAAAATTCCAAAAATGATCGAAATGTGTTCTATTACTTATCCTTAGACCTCCAATTTTTTTTTTAAATATCTTCAATGTACAGACACGCGATGTTTACGATTTTATTTATTAGATTAGCTGTGCCCGCGGCTCCACTTGCGTGATTTTTATGTTTTTTTGATTTCCCGCTCCAATTGCCACCGCCACCGCTTACCTTCGCTCCAAACGTAGCCCTAACTCATCGAAATCTAAATTCCGTCGAGCATTCCCATCACGCTTCTTTGTTGTATAGTGTATACTAATGTAATGTATGTGAGTTTTTGATAAGCCGATTGCGAAGAAATAAAGACTAAATGTTACTCCGAATTAAGCCCCATGGTTTTTCTGAAAACTCAGAACTGGTTTAGTAGTTTTTACGTGATGCATGCACAAACAAACATACAGACAAAAAAATCCAAAAAATGATCTTAATGTGGTCTATTCCTTCATCCCCCAATAGGTATATTTTTTGCATATTTTCAATGTACAGACGCAAACTTTATGTTTTTATTTTTATGATTCTATTCTCGCTCGCCCAAAGTCTTTGCTCAATAGTGTAGTCAAAACTCTTTTATATGGCAGCATCATCAGCCTTTCAACTTTTAATGTTAGACATAGAATTCTTCTTACGTGCTCGTTTCCTTTGGAGGTTAACCAAAAGCACGAGCAGCTGAAGAGCGAGATGGAACGCATCACGTCGGTACTGCCGTCCGTCACACACGCGACCGGACGCGCCAACGGGGCGCTGCAGACCTCGCGCCGCTGCTGCCGGCAGTCGCTCGAAGTACAGGACTATGATCGGCAGGTAAACACCGTTTATAATCAGACTGTCGATGTTCGCTATCTTCTACTCTGGCTTGGGTACTTTACCTAAGTACTTATTCCTCATGTCGTTCATCAATTTGCTAAAGGATCGACCCATGCTCGCTTTCCGGTATATACTTTCTCCCAAACTGCAACACTAACAAACACTAATTCTTTCATATGTGTTGACCTCATTTCGATTTCAAACTATGCGGCAGAATAATGACCTAATCCTTGTAGGTCGTCGACTACGCGCTGGAATCTGCAGGCGCGCGTGTCGTCGACACGGGCGACACAATCGAACATGCGATATACGAGTCGCCAGTGAGCTACGCGCTCCACATGCTCTCGTCGTGGATGTGCCGCGAGTGCCTAAGCGCGCGCGCCATGCTGCGGCCCGGCGCGCTGCCCGGCGAGTGCTGGGCATTTAAGGGTTCCCAGGGGGCGGCCACCATCCGCCTGCTTGGCACCATACTAGTGACAGGTGTCAGTCTCGAGCACATACCACCGCAAATATCTCCTACAAGGTAAGTATCAAATTATCTTAGTTGAATAATGCAAACGTGAATAGGATTCTCGTTTGACCGCCTAGTGGTTTGGTCATCGAGAGCCAGAGGTCGTAGATTCGATTCTCACTGGGGACAGACTACTTTGTACATTTGTAAGTTGGTCTCGGTCTGGATATTATATTTGTGAATTGTCCTATCCTTGTTTAAATCCCATAGAACAGGAGAAATCCTAGTTTGGGATTAGACAAGTGTATGTATATATTTAGATGTAATATTTGACATTATATTTGACTTATCTGTTTAGATTTAGTTTAAAAAGTTTTCTAATAAGAATTTTGGTTCGAATAAAACTACAAACGACGTAAACGACATTATTAAACTTAGGTGCCTAATGGCACATTTACATTAGCCCAACCGCCTAATACGGCGAACTTATGACCTTACAATCGATTTCGGCTGACTGAGATGT
The DNA here is from genome assembly GCA_947086405.1 of Esperia sulphurella. Classification (NCBI taxonomy): domain Eukaryota; kingdom Metazoa; phylum Arthropoda; class Insecta; order Lepidoptera; family Oecophoridae; genus Esperia; species Esperia sulphurella. The sequence goes on along the minus strand of OX352262.1, from coordinate 11,531,535 downwards.
ACACTAGTCTGTCCTGCATTTTGACAGCTTATGCAATATTTTGTGTGACAATTATATGTTGTAAGATTTATCATAAGGAAATTGTATTCTTACCTATATGACAAAAATAATATCCTACAGCCATCCTACAGAAGTCGTAAGGTCAGCTTATACTATGGCCTTATTAGTCCGTGCTATCTGTCGGTCGTAGTAATGTTAATGTGCCACAAATTAGGTAGAGATTTGGACCAATTTGCTGGCACATAAATCGATAGGTAATTACATTGTCGATTTCTTTCTATTTAATACTCATTTTAAATAGGGAGATATCATCAGCACCCCGCCTGTTCCAACTAGAAGGCTTGGAGTACCGCACACATCTCCACCCTCACGACTTCGGCAGCTTCGAGTACAGTAAGGATGGCAAACCTATTCAGTACTTTGAAATACGGTACCCTTCAATGAATGGCTACAACCTCGTCAGGCTGAGGATATTAAGCAATTGGGGACACTCTGTATACACCTGTGTGTACAGGGTGAGGGTGCACGGAGACCTGGTACAAGGACAGACACCACACCAATTAACTGAAGATGGAGATTTGCGTATTGACAACGAATAGGTTATTGTATATACCTATTGTTTGGTATTTTTATTTTGTTAAGCGAATAATTGAGTATCATGTAATATGGAAAGTTACTTTAATAATTTGTCAGTGTGCCCCTACTTTGTTTTACTTAGGTTTATCTAATTATTATAAACGGCTACGATTTCTTTGAAATGTATGATTTTATCGTTAATATTGTCTGTATCCTATTTACTATTTTAGTTTCACTTTAGTGACAGCTCGAAATTATTTAGGAAAGCAATGTTTACGAAATAAGTTTAGTGAATTCTGTTCCTAACTTTGACCGGTGTCAACTATATTTAAAGTATATACACCTCTATTAGCTATTCTCTGACTATGAAATATGTTATACCATTTTTAGGGTTCCTTTCCTTGTGCCTTTGACCGAAAGGTTTTGTATTGTACTGTAACCATTGTAAGTAACATATTGTAGTCATGTCGTATCTTTCCAGCTATTGCTTCTGAATATAGAAAAAATGTTAAAAAATTACATATTGAATAAAGTATATGTACGTAAGCATATGTAGTATACCTCTACAGTCCTTATAACTACATAGGTAACTTCAAGATAACTAGGTACATAGAGACTTACAAGATACTTTAGACGTCCACTGCTGGACATAGGGCTTTACCAATGAACGTCCACCACGCCTGGTTCTCCGCCCTCCGTAGCCAGCCTATTTCATCCACTTTCGTTAGGTCGTCGGAAGTCTAGAAGTTATAAAAGTCTACGCTAAGGGACTTTTTAAAACCAAGCAAGGAGGCTGAGCATAGTACTAAGAATCGTATCAACTTCGTGCCCATCAGTTTTCTGACAGCTCTATATCAGTCTTCTTACATTAACATATTGAGATCCTTAGAAGACTACACAGATATACGGAACCTTTAGCACAATAGTACGAATATCGTCAGTAGCACATTTTTTTGGTTAAATATCCATTACTCTGAAGCCATTAATGCCAGGTGCCCAGTTAGATCCATTGTGTTCTTGCACAAAACGAGAGAAAGCCAAAACCTACAGTAGATGTTAATCTGGGTGTCCGGCCGGCAGCCGCGCGCTATAAAAATATGTCCATTGTGGGGTGGACAAAGCGACAAAGCACATAAATTAACTCGAGCAAAGTGATCATGAGCCCCCGTCGAGTCCACGCTGCACTAATGGGTTGACCGAGCCAGCTCTCTGGTCTTTTGTACTTTGTCCAGCGCGGAAGATACGAAAGGATACCATATTTAATTTATTGTAGCGACGGTAGGTTAGGTAGATGGAGAAGTGGAAAAAATACCATTGCAAACTTTTGATGGGTGAGTGTTAGGTAATGGAATAGTAGGCTCGGCATAAAATACTTGTAAGCAGTCGAATATTTCTGAATATTTTTGGGTGGTCATAATATTCTATACATTATAAGTGCCAATAATATTATTTTTATAAAATACATATATTTTACATATATACATATACTTACATACACTAGCCTAATTCCAAACTAGAATTTTCTCCTGTGCTATAGAAATTAAACAAGGATAGAACAAACCACAAATATAACATCCAGACCGGGACCAACTTGTACAAATTGTACATAGTTGTCTGTCCCCAGTGGGAATCGAACCCACGACCTCTGGAGCTCGAGTCCAATGACCAAGCCACTATGCCACGGCGGAATATATATAAATAAATATCTCAGACATTCACACCAATAATCCAGTCCCAAACTAGGCAGAGCCTGTGATATGGTTACTAGATAACGAATAGACATACTTAAATAAATATATAAACATCCAAGACTTGGGTACAAACATTCATATTCATCATACGAACATTTGCCTCTAGCAGGATTCGAACCCGCAATATAACACACAGATATTAAATACACTTTTGCTGTATAGTAATTATTGGGCACCAAAATGTTTAGAAATATTAGGCCTCCACGACCGCTTACAAATATTTGATACTAACAGTACTTACAGTACATAAGCAAACGATTGAACATTTATAAAAAATAGGTATATAGAAGGTTATTAAATGCCATCATGAAATTATTATCTTATAAATAAAATCGTAAACTTCGCGTGTCTGTACATTGAAGATATTTGCAAAAAAAAAAATTGGGGGGTCTAAGGATAAGCAACAGAACACATTTAGATCATTTTTGAAATTTTTGTCTGTTTGTCGGTTTCGGTTTCGGTCTGTGAGTTTGTGCACGCATCACTTAAAAACGACTGCACGGACTTTGATGGACTTTTCACAGAAACATGGGGCTTAATTTGGTGTAACATATAGGCTTTATTTCATTGCAATCGGTGTAGTCAATCAGAAGTTATGCGAATTTATAGTTTCCGAAAACTCGCATTCACTGCGAAGAATGTAGTAGGGTGTAAATGTTCGACTGAATTCGTGAGCGGTAGCGGGAGCGGGTATGGTACCAGTGTAATTTGAGTGTTTGAACTTTTGACTGAGTTACCCGATTACGATGAATTTGTGGTATACGTATGCAACAAAGTAATGTTGGTCGGAATTTGGATTGCGATGGATTAGTTACGAAAACTACATTTGGACAGACGAGGGAAAGAGGTTTGAGGGGTGGGTTGAGGGGAGAGCTGAGGGGAGGTTTGAGAGGAGGGACCTGGACCTGGACCTGGACCTGGACCTGGACCTGGACCTGGCCCTGGCCCTGGCCCTGGACCTGGCCCTGGCCCTGGACCTGGCCCTGGCCCTGGACCTGGACCTGGACCTGGAACTGGAACTGGACCTGGACCTGGACCTGGACCTGGACCTGGACCTGGACCTGGACCTGGACCTGGACCTGGACCTGGACCTGGACCTGGACCTGGACCTGGACCTGGACCTGGACCTGGACCTGGACCTGGACCTGGACCTGGACCTGGACCTGGACCTGGACCTGGACCTGGACCTGGACCTGGACCTGGACCTGGACCTGGACCTGGACCTGGACCTGGACCTGGACCTGGACCTGGACCTGGACCTGGACCTGGATTTAAAGTCTGAGTGGAAGTGGGATAGGGAACGAAAGTGGGAATGGGAGCGGATCCTGTAGTCCACGCGAGCGGAGCCGCGGGCACAGCTAGTAGGTAATAAAGTCGATTCAAACCGTTAGTAAAGACTTAACAATATACGATGTTCTATCCAGCTAGGTCTAGTATTTCAGATGTCTAGATATAATTCCACTTTAACCTCAACTTAATTGCATACCTTCTAATGACAATATTGAATTATTCCCAAATGCAATTAAATCGGTATAAAAGTGAATTTATATTATTTAGTGACAGTATTATTGGTGGCACGGCAAGGAATTCCAATAGCTGGTAATAAATCTTATAATTCCTAATGGCAAATAAGATATTGTACCTATACCTACATTATTATCCGTTACACGGGTCGGTACTTGTATCTGTCCTACCTTGTGTCTACAAACATATTTATTGGAGAATATATACAAGGCAACATTGTACCGGAATGCGTCATTAAAAACAATGTACGTATCTGACTGGTATGTGTGTAATTAATTACACAATAGCTGTGAATATAATAATATTTATCTTATTTTTCGTATAGCGTTTATTCTTATTCTTTACTAGCTGTGCACGCGGCTTCGCTCTTTTTTCTTATACCGACTCCGAACCTACTAAGCCCACGCCCACTCCCACTCCCACTCTCCCACGCCCACTATAGTTCCAAATGTAGTCCTAAGTCCTAACTCATCGCAATCTGAATTGCACCTAATATTATAATTATATACTTTTTTGTTATACGCGTATTGCATATATAAACATATTTTTTATTGGTTTCACTAACCTTCACTGGTTTCTGTCGGGCTATCTTATGTCATAGCGTTATGATTCATAACGCTCACGTTTGTACGAAAACATACATGAAGATATATCTAGGCGACTCTTCTGCTAAGTTGATTAGAAGGGCCAAAGCTGCAGTAAGGTTCCAGTTTCTGTATGAAGCCGTGAATGTGTTTCACATACCTACATCTCAAAAAAACAAGTTTCCCAAAAAATTCCGTCCGTCTGTCGGTCCGTCCGTCCGTCACGCTTTGCCTAGCGGCTAAAATACTAGTATGTCTGACACCAAAGAGTTGTAGTCTATTTCTTTCGAGTTTCCCGCTGGCTTTTGGCTGGCTGAGTTTTCTCGAAATTGGATGAAGTGAAAGTTTTAATGTTCTAGTTTTAATTCCGAATTAGTCATATATCTGACAGCATACCCTATGCTATTTTTTTTTAAATGTTGACCTACTATTGATAAATACCACGACGAGCCTAGTTGGAATTCATTGTAATATGGAGCCGATAAACCTTAGATGTGTTGGTTTCCTAACGACGTTTTCCTTCACAGTTTGTGAGCAATTAGTAAATGCACTTATATTTTGAAAAACCCACTGGTACAACATGGCGTGACCGTACTCTACGGTACGCTTTCGAGAGAAAGTATGTGGAGCGCTCCCGCTCCTAGAAGTAAACACAGAAAACGGCATCAGTATTACGAATTCGCGGGCCCAGCTAGAAGAAAATAAAATTGTTATCTGAACTAACTCAATATACGTGGCAAGCATAAAATCAGCATCATTAGACTGTTCGGTAGTCAAGTCAGTGCCTATCATTATCATGGACTTACGTAAAGATACAAGTCCAGGTATTGTCCGTTCAATGAGTCTCAGTGTGACAAATAGTTCTAGTCATAAAGGGTGAAAGCACCTCTCCATGAAATTTATCCTTTTCGAGCCGCTCCGCCCCCGTGAGCTACTCAATATTAATGATGCGATCTTAGTTCGAATGTCTCTCGCAGTCTCTCCTTGACGTAAACTAATGATTATCATTTGTGTCCGGATTCGTTTGTTTGGTCACCTAATTTCGCAAAAGTCAACTATTGTGCATATGGAAGAAAGATATCTTTAAATAATCTCTATACTACTTTTATGTCCGGTATCGCTCGGGTGGGACTGCAAATATACGAGTACATATATGTATATAATTCTATGCTTCCAGATTAGACAAGTTAATTAACTGAAAATGACAAGACGTAAAGTTTCACAGTTGGTGTTTGTGAGATACATATAAAAAACAATGATTTGAACAAGATCCTGTTAACAGTGAACAACCATCTTAACTCCATACGACCGCACCAAGATCTTGTTCCCTTGGACTAACTATGGACTAACTCTTGTTCGTTGAGTTAGTATTCAACTTATGATCTTGTTTGAAACAATCATAAAAATTTAGCTAACATACAATAACCAAGACAAAATGCCACTAAATTGGGCATAATTTTTGTCAGTGTGTATTTTATTAATTTATTTATTCTTTATGCACGCAAATATGTACAAAGGCGAATTTAATGCCGAAGGCATTATCTACCGTTTTTATATTTACATACTAGCTGTGCCCGCGGCTCCGCTCGCGTGAACTACACGCTCTCTCTCGTTCCCACGCCCACTGCAGCTCCAAATTTAGTCCTAACACCTCGCAATTTGAATTGCAGCGAACATTATAATTACACTTCTTTGTAATATTTCATGGTATCTACGAATGTATTTAAAAACTAAAAATAACCTTAACTTTTGATTGAGTTAGCAGATTGCGATGAAATAAAGCCTATATGTTACTCCGAATTAAGCCCCATGTTTTTTTGAAAACTTCCATCAGAATTGGTTCAGTAGTTTTTACGTGATACATGCACAAACTAACAGATAAACAGACAAAAAATGATCTTAATGTATATTACTTATCCTTAGACCCCATATTTTTTTTATCTTCAATGTACAGAAGCGAAGTTTACGTTTTATTTATTAAATTTAAATATTTTGTGTTTACATTTTCAGAAATATAATGAAAAAGGTAGAAAATAGTTTTCAGTTAATATATTTTTTTAACATTTGAATGAATTGACCGACATAAGGGTCAAATAAATATACTCCTATGCATGGGTGGACTTATTGTTAGTGAATATTACTTCCATTTTACTATTACGAACACTGAAAAGCTTTTTACTAAATCTATTATTTATTTACCAGGATTGCTACCTTGCCTACTCGAAAGGATTCTAAATTCTTTTCTTTACGTACTACTTCCTACCTACCTAAAATCCCCCGCCTCCTAATTGGCGGTAGTGACACAAAGGGAACATTGTATGATCCGCCAAAATATTTGACAATATTAATAGATGTTTGCTCCGACGCTCGCGAAAGGCTTGCGCTGGTAAAGGATTACTGGCAATAGTTGCACGGCTGGCCGACTCACTGTGTGGACGCGTTCTGCGAGCTTCCGCTGAGAGTGGGCTAAACGATGAGAATCAGCGGAGGCGTAATCTACCTACGCTATAATGCAGCGGTAAGTGAGCGGCCACTATCGCACATGAACTCCTGAAACCCTTAAATTGCTGTTTGCCACAGTATAGTCAACATGTTTTAAGAATTTTAATTATGTTCAGTTATTAAATGATTTTAGGGTAATAAATATTACCACGTCCAATTAAGTTATTTATTTATTATTCTCCTTCTTATTCAGTTGTGAGTTTCTTTAGTATAATTGAATATTTCGTACATAACAAACATGACGCGTTGAAGTATTATCATTTCTAACATTGAGTTCATATAAAAGATTTCAACGAGACCACTTTAAGATTTTGTAAAAATATTCCGTGATCGACTCTCATTTGTACCACGCAGCACCCACACTATGTGCGTAGGTGTCGTTGAGGGATTCATTTTAAATAGACCCAAAAGGCATTGTTTGGGAGACAAGCTTTGTCTGGGACATCTCGTGCGCGCTCCGGTGACTTCGCTTAATGTCGTCTTCAGGAAATGCGATTTTAACAGCGAAAACATCAGAATTACAATTCATCACGATCCACTCTATTGCCTCTAGGTAAAAGGGTGTTATCGTGCCCTTACCCTTTCATTTTGAACTATTTTATACAAACAACTTAAATAGCAAAGCCCGTTTCTTAGAAATTTCTTTTTGTTACCGGGATAGTCACATTTTTATGTTTTATAGTTTTTTATTGAATTAAATTGTTATAGTGTTTGTGTATACTTATCTGTTACGAATATTATATATATGGGTTGGTATTGACGAAAGTTAAATCCCTTAACTAAATAAATACTAACATACCTTAGGGCACAAGAGTGAAGATATCGATATAATCGTTTCGCGTGCGTTTTCTAAACGACTGCAAATAAAAGAAATGGCGGACAACTCATTATGTGACCGGCGAAGGGTTCGCGCAGGTATGTCCGTATGGCGCGATCAGCCCTTCATAATTTAGAAAAAGAGCCATTTATTAAACTAGAGCCCTTAGTAATTATTGGGACTCCATTCGGGCTTATTCGCTACCTGCCGACAATTTGCCATTCGGCCACGTTCAGCCCTTTGTCTGGCGGCGTGGCGCCCTAAAGGGTTCCAATATTAAATGCAGCGTGTAACTATTTTGTTCTTTATTCGTAAATTTCTCTTTCGCGGCGGTTAGCCCGCTGGACGCAATATGGCGCATTTTTTTGTCGCGGAGAAGGGTGAGCAATTAACTGGCTACAATATTAGCATTGTTGGGCTTTTGGATTTACACTTAAATTGACACGGGTATTGTTCCTTGAGGGCAGAGAATGCAAACTACTATTTTACAATTATAGGTACATTACACAGCACTTATGCCTAATTCGTTTTAAATCTATCCAACATATAACACCATGATGTATTTTTGTAGATATGTATGTGTGAGTAAATGGTACTTGTATATTACACAATGAAGACTAAGTGATTTTTGCAGGAAAACGTCGCGCGAAAACCTGCTAGTAAAGTTCACCGAGTTGTTATAAGAGTAGGTAGGCTTGTGCCATCCCACGTGTGTATGGGGCTGTTGATGTGATATCATAAATAGGGGGTACCGCCCAATATTTTTCTTATATTATATTCTGAAACATCAGAATAATTGAATAGCATGAGAAATTTGTTCTGAATTCCGATATCTAGATGACAAATAATCGAGTGTGTGTAATGTCGCAACGATGACACGGCCGAGAGCCAAAAGTCCGGTCAGGCGGGCAAACAGTGGCGCGTCCGCAGCCTAGCCGCGGTTTGTCCGCAAACACGGATCGAATGAATACAGAGACAAGCGTGTTTGCGCGCACGGATCACGTTACAATCAACAAATATCCTTGTTTATTTATACTGCATCGACAATCAGGCGGCCATCGAATCGGCCCACCCCCGCCCGCCTAATGCGATGCAGTCGTCGTGGCAACGGTGCAGCCGCCCTACGCACATGAGAGACCATAAAAAACAAAAAGGGAAAACAGAAAACTCACTCGACTTCACCCCGGTTCCTGTCGACGCGAGCGTCCGAGAGTTCCCTTCTTTCAAACATAATTTATGGTTGCGGGGAAATAAACATAAAAAATAGAAAAGGAAAAACGACGGCACGCACGATAAAAAACTCGTCGTAAAAGTGCGAGCGGCGCGGGGTGCCGCTGTCCCCGCGCGCCCCGCACCACGCCGGGCGGGCGGTAACCCTTCCGCTGCCCGCCCTCGGCCCGACCTCACCCACCGCACTAAAGGGTTAGGACGACTAACCCTCGCCGCGTCGCGCTATGTAAGCACCTAGCTGTAGATATAGTGAGAGGATATTACAAATGGTCTCTTACTACATAATGACTGCTGGAAGGGGTGACATAAATAAACATTTTGCGAATTCCAGCCTTACGTTACGTTTCGTAAATATCCAAAAATGTTTGACCAATATATACAACATATTTAATGGACAAATTGTAACACCAGCTACTGGCTTAAAGTTTCTGCGATCGTCCATTTGATACCCAGAAAACTACCGTAATACAGTCAACGTCAGCACATTGACTGCTTTGACACAAACGTATTGCAAAAAGCAAATACATAGTAGTAAAAAGCATTCCCGAGAGAGACATCGGCGTCGTCGACCGATAGTTGGTGTAGCGTAACGAGAGTTTGATGTAAATGTGTTCCCTGGGCTCAAGGCTTCGTTCGTGGTTCGCTGGTACCCGCCGCCGCCGTCCAGTCCAGCGGCCACCGCTCAGCTCACCCCAGAGCGGTGAGCGGTGACCGCTCGGCTCGCCCCGTGTGGCGACCGTCCGTCTCGTCGCCGCCGGCCTCCCTTCACCCCTCATACAACCCTCATCGCACTAAAGAACCACATACAAATATGTAGTTAAGTTTGGACTTTCTCTCTAGAGATAGGAAGTTTATCGATATGTAGGTAAATAGATTTAGTGTACACATTCACACATATAGCAATAGAACTATGTCTAGATATTAAGTAGGTAGTCTATAAATAAATGATAGTGATAGCTGTTAACAACAAAATTACTTTACAGATACTTTGTCAACCACTTCAAATAATGCAATTTCTGTATTTTCATAACCGGTTGAGTAGGTGATGAAACAAATTCGAAAAAAAAAACATTTACAAGCATGGGTAGGTTACATGAATTATAAATCCATTAAATTTACATTATTAAAAATGTACGGATCCTTTTAGTTTTACCTTTGTTATGCTAATGTTTGGAATTTAATTAAATAACAATAAACGAAACATGGTGCCGAGTTCTGTATATTTCGTAGCATCTCATGCAACATGGTACTTATATACAATTCTAAGTAGGTATGGTAAAAAATATTTCATCGATATCGGTACGAATCGCTACACGTGTAGTTTCGGATGCTGACCATTTCTCTAGATGATTTTTTACTTTGTTTCCGCCCACAGCCGCCCGCCGCCGCCGACGGTTTGCTTTTTGGCAATCTTATTTATTGGCGATATCTCGCTCACAGACGCTAGAGGAAAACTCGCATCATGTTAATTTCCTGTACGAAGCCGAGCACATGACTTTTTTGGTATATATTATAACCGGCTAGGTCAATATGGATATTAAAAATAATAATATAGGCCCTATGATAATCCAACGTTTTCGACCCGATGATATCACTTAAATAAGAGGTTTAAGTATTAACAAACTATCTATCAATGTGCTATCAAGATTTATCTAATTGTGTCCAAGTTAATTGACATAAAGTTACAAACAACGACACTCCTGTACTAGTAATATTTAGTATTCTCTGCACAGGCAATATGTACAGACAGACATACTTGTTTTAACGCAGCGAAAAGCATTTTCAACCGAAGAATTAGGTGAATTAAATTATCATTAGTTACCACCTACCTCCTACATATCACTAAAAATAGTAGATCTTGTCAATGGCGGTGGTTGCGTGTTTTTGTCGTTGGACCTCGGGTCCTCGGGTGGGCCGGTAGGTATCAATAACGGTCGCGTTATGCGAAGGGTCCGCGCACCTTCTGCAGGAGCACTACACTTATTTAAATTCCCATTTTTGTAACAAATTTACATTAGATTTCACACAAGCCGATATGTCAAGGTACCCGGGGAAGGACGTCATGTCCCTTCTTGTGTTGTAAATTGGGGGTCACACAAAAACCGTTGAGCCCTTACCGGACCCATAACGTCCAGCCGCTCGCCCGTGATGACGGTGAAAAACTACGGGTCTGCCTACTTTATTTTTTTTCTATTCTTTTGATGTCCGTACGATGCGAATAACAATTCGCAATGTATTTTTTTCTGACAATGCATCGATCGTCAACCGGTGTACTGGATGGTTTAAATTTTGTAAAAAATGTAAAATTACGAGGGGACGATTATAAACACATGCGCGAGCGCGTCAAATCTTCAGCCGGCGCGCGCGCGTCGTTCAGGGACGCATTACGGCTTTTTTAGACCGACAGTAGTTACGGGGGAAAAGTATATTTTAAAAATAAATTCACTTTTTAAGTCAAAAAAGTGTCCCCGCAGTCGAGTTCAATTGTTGCGTGTCGGATGAGCACGAGGACGATTTTATGTGTGGAAGGGATTTTTTATTGCGTGGTGTGTGCCGCAGTGCCATGCGGTGCAGGGGCTTGATAGATAGACATCTTGCGGCCGACACGCGTCTTCACGCACAAACCCTTTGCCTATGTTCACTGTTTTGAGTCGCACGACACTGCCTCGGGCGATACATACATTGAACAGATACTAAAGAATACCTTGGTTGTATTGTATGTATGCAATGGGTTACGAAAATGTTTGCACAGGAGCTCAGTGTCACTGGTAATCACTGTTTTGGTTAAAATACTAAGAAATGTTTATTTTTGCAATAGTAAATTAAGCACTAGCAAATATTGTTACAGTCAATCCTACAGAATAATTTAGATATCGTTAAAATATTAAACTTATTTATGAAAAAAGTGGGTTTTTGAATCTGATTAGATTAACTTCCAAAGTAACATGTATGTTGAATACAAATCATAACAACCGCTATTATAAGGTATGATATTACAAATATGCTAATGATTGACTGCTGCAATGACCTACGGCGCGGAGACGTGGACACTGACGTGGGCCTGATCCACAAATTTCAAGTGGCTCAGCGAGCTATGGAGAGGGCTATGCTCGGGGTTTCTTTGAAGGATATGATTCGTAATGAAGAAATCCGACGAAGAACGAGGGTGACCGACATAGCCGAAAGAATTAGTAAACTGAAGTGGTAGTGGGCGGGTCACATATGTCGCAGAACCGACGGCCGTTGGGGTAGACGGGTTCTGGAGTGAAGACCGCGGATCAGCACGCGCAGGGTGGGACGCCCCGCCGCCAGGTGGACCGACGACCTGAAGAAGGTGGCCGGAAGTGGCTGGATGCGAAGGGCGGAGGACCGGGTGTGGTGGCGTTCATTGGAGAAAGGCATATGTCCAGCAGTGGACGTCTAAGGGCTGATATGATGAATGATTGCTAATAGATAGCAACGAGCAAATATGTCAGTTTAACTTATTCATTTCATACAGGATTTCTAGATGTGATTAGATAAGTAGGGCAAGACATCTGGATATTAGTTGACTCTCGCTTTGCCACCCGGTTGGACACTGACTGCCTTTATTTTATCCCGCACATAATTTTTTTTTACATTAAAAACATTAATTCGAAAATTTAAAACTAAAAGTTTAAATGGTAGTTACTACTTACCCCTATTACAACTAGCTTCCTCCTCCTCGACCTAAGTTCGTATTGTATAATGACGTCATTTACAGATTTATTTAGTACTAGCTGTTGCCCGTGACTTCGTCCGCGTGGACAACTTAACAAATTATTATGTATTTCCCATAGGAATGGGATGTTTTTTCGGGATAAAAACTATCCTATGTCCTATTCCTGGACCTAACCTATATGTGTGCCAAGTTTCATCTCGATCCGTCCAGTGGTTGAAGCGTGATTGAGTAACAAACATCCAAATGTCCAATCTTTCGCATTTATAATATTAGTAGGATGTACAGTATAAATAGGTATGTATTATCTATTAATGATAATTTATCATATAATATTATTAATATTGCACAGTCTCTATATAGTTGAAAAAACTTAGCACATAAATAAAATAAATAAAACCAAGGATATAACTAAGTATAAAGTAATAACAAAAAATACGCACACATGAGTAGCGAAGCGAAGGGCGACACCGAAAGAGGTGAACAAGTCACAACTACTTTTTACTCCCTTCGCAGGGAGGGTGGGCCCTCCCCACGCTAGAGGCTCGGAGGGTCTCCAGAGATGAAAGTTTTGTGGGGTTAACGGAACCAACACATACGCGCGGGTGAGACAACAAACGGCGTAGTTACCTAACTCTTACTTTAATTGTGTCTTTTCAATCGATACTCAGTTACTCGGAAATCAAGCACGAAGGCTTCTGTTTTACTGTAGCTTTAAGGAAGCTTTTAGCTGATATGATGATGACTGAATAGTCGAACCGTGAATGCGTAACCCATATATGGGCAAAAAGGTTATTCGTGATTTTTTCTTTCACATATCAATAGTAATTTTATGTTTTGTGTAGTAAGTTTATGTTATTATGTGAGTCACATTTATAAGCCACATTTTAGTGAATGGACAAGTTGTCTAATGTTAGTTAAATGGCAATTCGGTTGAAATAAACTTTGGTTGGATGTTATAGGTACCGAGAATTGGTATTACCTGCCCATGACTTCGCCCACGCCGTCGTGCTGCTTGTTTTTAAAGTTACCTCCCCCTCCCTCCTAAAGACTTAATTTTTTTTTATTACTTCTTATGGATGCTTTTCTTACGTAATAAAATATCTACTCATGTTTCTGTGTTTAAAGTGATAATACGTGGTGATGATAGGTCAATGTCAAAGTATGTTATAGTATACATATTTAGATAACAGTTTATCACACGTCTCGCTATACCTACATACCGGTACTTTACGCTGTGGCTATAGTAGTTACATTGCAATGGTGTTGTATATCTTGATCACACCTAGGAAGCGGTAGTCGATAAAAAAAATGACGTGTATAAATATACAAGTGTACTCATATGCAATAAATGATTTTGACTTTGGCTTTGTGGGCGACCAACCCGGATTGGTCTAGACAAGACGACTTAACGAGATATTGATTAACATGAAATATACACTATTCTACACTATAACAGATGTTCTAGTATCTTGATTTATTTTGGCATTCATACTAATCCATAAAAATTGTATGAAATCTCCTTGGATCAACATCAACTGATTGCATAACGCTTTGTCTTTGGAGGTAAGGACTATTATGTAATTATGTAAAATGAAAACATTAAAAACTATGAGTGAACAAATTAAAACTAAAGAAATAATTTATTTCAAATAAATAATGATACCGCACCCATACACGTTCTTCCCTCATAGCTGTCGTGCATCTGTGCGGGTAGGTGTATCATATGTAATGGGATCGTATGTGAACGCGTCCCCATGCGTCCGGCCAAGCCGCCCTTCGTCCCTTCCTGCAAAAAGCGGACAATTGCATCCGATGCGAAGCTTTGCATAATCAATAGCACCGGCAACCATTGTGCATTTCTACATTTCTGGGGAGAAGTAAATACAAGAACTCGTTTCTAATGTACGGACAAAAGTGTGTATTTTTTTTTTGCTGAAACAAAATCCGAAACTCATTCGGTTTGTAATATTTTTCACCCAACAGTCTAAATTTACCGCCTTATGTATTTTAATTTTAAACGAATACGTATGAAAAATTTGGATTGGTTTAATATAAGTGTAATAGTTTTATATAAATTGGTTTGGTTGGCATCACAAAAAGGTACCTTAAACAATGATTTCCGATCACGTTATTTTGAGCTTAAATTATTTCAGTAAATCTTTCGGTTTGGCCGAAAATGAAAATAGTCTTGAAAAAGTACTACATACGAGTATGTACTGCAGGTATCCTAAGTGCCGAAACACAAAACTAAAACTTCCGTGGGACACTATCTACATACTATTTTCCAGCCTTAGATGTTCATCTACTACATGATGTAGCGAACGTGTTTTATTTGCATTCACTGACACGGCATCGTCAAACTTGAATAGCTTGGATATATATTCTTTATTGCACATCTCAAAACTAAATACAGTAATACATGGTGTGTACAAAGGTGAGCTTATCTCTAAAAGAGATCTCTTAGATAAGATGTAGATAGATAATTAGTTTATAATTTAAATATCGCGTAATATTTTAACACATTATACTCGGTAGGTATCGTTGTCTATTTAAACTTACACATGTGAACCTCGTGAGATATCTTTGGGTAAAGTGATTTATTTTGACATTCTAACTAATTCATTGTATGAAAACTACTTGAATCAAGATCAAATCGAGCGAGTATTTCTAAAGATATCCGATTGGAGTGGTTTTCAGTAAAAAGTATATAAATGCCAAAATGAATCAATTTATCAAAGCTTAGTACTAAGTTTAATTTAGATCGGTGAGTGACAACTCGCGTTCCTTGTTAGTTTAGGTATGTATCTGTGTAACAAACGACAGTACCTTCGATCGGTGTCTCGTAATTAGGGGTTACCCAGGTTTGCAGACATCAACCTTAACGTCTATATTTCATCTTGTCCACTGAAATCTGTCCCACCGGTATCATAAAAGTTACCTATTAAGCCCCTATACCGTTCTCAAATCAACAGCCCTGTGTATTGTTGTCATAATTTAGATAAATAAAAGGGATCCGAAAAAATATACTTAGTAGAAGTTGAAATAAGATTGTTATAGAATAAATCTTATACGTGCTTATCCTATTTCTGTACCTGCTTACAAATTAAAATGATTTCGTTCGAGATCGGTTCTCGGAAAGGCGATCGGATATCGCGATATCACTTCGATATTTCCACACATTAGAATTCAATTGTACACTGCCATGAATTTGATTTATTTTGCTTGTTAAGGATCATTTTTCTTAAAGTGTTAAATCAGATACACGGCGTTAGCTACTTTATTTTGTTTTCAAATAATCCCTACTAAGACACTTAGTTCGCCGTTACTGCGCATCTATTCTAACACTTCCTAATTCAAAAATTCAATAACGTTTAAAAATACTTTCGTTTTGTCTCCTTTAAAAATGTTAACGGGAAGAATTCGTAAGAGATTTAACGATACTTCCAAATATTCTCAAAAATAAATTATAATTTAATAAACCATTTTTTGGCCTTGCGAACTTCGCAGAACCAGTGACTTCCAAATACTAACTACGTGCTTTCTAAAAAAATTTATTGTATCTTCTTGAAGACATAATATGATGCAAATCTATTACATCACACTCAGTACAAGGAGAGTAAATTAAATTTGAGCTCATAAATTGCCAAGCTACCAGATTATTAATAATACCTAAGTACTTGCGGAGATGCGATTGACTTTTTAAGTTTATGTATCCTTACGAGTAGTTACAAAATAACATCTACATAATGAAAAGATTTTTTGGAAACGCCACTATCACTTCAAAGTAACCGTTAGTTACAAACACACATGCGGGATTTTTAACTATTTCAAATCAAACCCGCTCAGTCATTTCGAAGCAACTTTGGGTTCTCCAAAAATGCGGAAATCATCGGGCGGAATATTTAGTTTTGTCATCGATTACGCAAACTGTTTCAAGGGTGCGTTGGGCTCATCCATTGTGAAAAAATATGAGAGCTTATATAAAAACTGTATGCAGCTGTCGGGTGGCACACATGCGAATTGTAGCGAGTTGGGGCTCGGGGCGAAAGGGAGTATGTGGCGGAGCTTAGAGAGGAGATGTGGTCTTATGCAGGCAGCGTGCGGGGCATAGGGCTCCGTGGCTCATGTAGGGCGACCCCAGCGCACATAGCGGACGCAGGGAAGGGTTCCGAGTTCAATCCGCGCGCCGGGAAGGGTTCGCACGGACGCCGCCGACGCGCAAGCGCACGCGAACCTGCAAAAAAACTCGCACAATGCACACAACAACGCTGTTTTTGTTGTTAATACAGCAGATTGTTCGTAAATTTTCATTCTTTCCAAAAAAATGTAATATCATCAACTCGTTCACGCCCGGCCTTTCAAAGGGAGCTTTTTGAAGAGTGAACAGCAAAAATTGTTAAAAACTGGTAAAAAGTGGGTCAGAAAGGGGTGCTTTTGAAACTAGTAATCACTACCTCGCGTCGATCGATTGCCGTTATTATAGAAAAAAATCCTTTTCGAAATCGACAGTTGAGAATTAGGATCTTTTATTATTACGGATAAAATAATAAGCGAACGATTTTGCTCAAAAGAATTAAATTACATTGCTAAAAAAGGATAATTTGTGTATTATGATTTAGAATATTTGTTAGGTACTTAACTATATAATTTAGTAATAATCTTTTTTTGTAGTTATGATGGATATACCTAGTTATAAACGAACTATAACAATAGGCAAATCTCTCCTTCCTTGCGTTTGCATACGTGTGTGAAATCATGTACAAATAAATGACGACTGCAATGTTTTATGATATAATCTGCATAAACATTAAAAAATAATTAATGGTCAATTTGACACATGTTGAAATGACCTATTTGCCTGTACTGTGACTTTACACTACTAAGTTCACCCAAAGATCGCAACCCTCAAATGATTTACCTATAACTCAGAATACTCAGATGATTCTGATCGTACACTTCGTACGTAGATTCATGCTTATCAGATTATGATATGATATGGTTAATTATTTCTCGGACCTCAATCAACAAATCATATACACACATTTTTTAACTGCAACTACGATTACTATCACAATTTTTACCCAAAATGGTGTAAAAAATGAAATCTCAATCATTTATAAATTAGTTCTGCGGACAGCCGCACCGTTCATCCCATTATCAGGTTTCAATCGCTGCCATAAAGGGTACGTACTGATTGTTATAAGGTAGCTTTTTATATTTTTTTTTATTTATTGTCACTGTAAGATTTATTGTACTATGAGAACGGCCACACCGCATTACGATTACGGCCCTTTGAAATCGCTGCGATAAAATTATTGAAATTGATCTTGGAATTAATTGTGATAATTCCACTGAAAATTAATAATTTATGTTGATTTAGTGTTGTAACTTGCAATAGATGCATGTAAATTGTTGTAAATATTATATTAAGGAAGTAAAGTGAAGACTAAAGTTTGCTTTCATATCTCATAGTTTTACAGAGTTAACAAATTTATTTTATTATAGCAAAACAAATAACTTTAGATTTCATTACCTATCTTTAAACATTAATAACTTTAAAAACCTAATATCCTGAACGAATACCTTTTACAAATGCAACTAAAACGGGAAAGTTAGTTAATGCGAGCCCTTTTACCTGTAATGTGCAATTACACGATGTTTACACGCATATTATGCCTTTACAACTCTTCCCCAACCCTTCCTTTGTACGTTTTTTATGCGCCCGCGCACTTGTGCACCGGACGCGTCAGTAATCGAGCTAGGAACGATGTGCATCACGCAAGCACACAGGCAGACACATGACACAAACCGTCAGGTAAGGGTTAAGTTTCACTTTTTACTCAGCTATTTCTTCTAACCCCTTTTTTGTCCGAGACACGCGCAAAGTAAAAAGGATTATAGTGTAAGAACAGATATTAATAACTTATATGAATATCTTAGGGTAGTTTTTGTTGTGTAAAAAAATATCAGATAGCTGTGACAGTTGAGGGACCTAAACCACTTTCTGTGGTCACGTCACGGTGGTTTTTTTAAGGCGACACCTGTTACTTGGTTAAAAAAATGGAATATTGAATTTGATAAAGCGACATATTGCATTAATTTGAACTGAAAAATTGTTGTTTTTGTTTTATTAATATCCAGCATTTAGAGTTTTTGTTAAATGAAGCATTAAATATTCATAACAGCAGTTTATTTTATTATTTGGAAGCTATTTATCATTATATATAATATAAGACACAAAACTTAATAAGTATTAAAAGATTCTAATTCCAAATTATATGATCACACCCCCGACACTCCATACTAGAGAAAAGATGTAATGACCTACTACTACTACAGGTGCACCAGTCTGTCCGTACACGTTTGTGTGGGTGGGTAAATTGTGGTTGGGCTACTGCACTCAGTGCGCTGAATAGTAACTTTGTACCGGCGGGGGCGGTGCGGCGCGAGCCGATCGGCGGCAGCCCAGTAGTGCGTACTGCCAGCCGTGCTCTAGTATTCTCTGGTATGATTATAACAGCTGCGAAAGTTTATATCCTATAGTTTTTTGACTGTAGCCACATATTATGCCACAGTAAGTCAACATTTGTATTTTGTGTGCACAAAAAGCTAGATTATTTTTTGTCTACTTCTATTCTTTAACTAAAATGAACTTCTTCATTTAAACATTTCTTTATTCATCCGTTTACGTCATGTTGTAAAACTCGGTTGTATAATTATAGATCGGTACAAACACATTGATTTTAAATTTGATGTTAAAATTTTATTTTATTCATATTAATAAAACTGAACTTGTTTAGAAAAAAACGTTTTAATATTTTCAAACGGCAGATGTAAAGACACATTGCCACAGAAAGGTTATCGATTATCGCATGATCCAATTAATCGATATCGAAACAATCGACGTTTTGACCCTTAACGGCGTTCAAATAGCTCTATCAGTATCCCTACGAATTAGGGTTATTCGATACACAACGTTTTTTCTTCGAGACACACGTCTCTTACCCCTTTTTTAATCGGATTTCGTAGGCGCGTGTGCTCTGTTTTTTATAAATCTTAATAAAAAGTTAAATCCACCTTATTGCAGCCGTTAGGGTCACGTTTTTTACAAGTTTCCGTCGGACGGCGGTAGGTGAATGTTTTAATTAGATAGTCCTCTTCATAGCTCTAGGGCGTAATAATTGTGAATGTTCATTTATAACTTTGTTAGCATAATTTAACACAGTCCACAGCGCATTAGATAATATCTTCGAATTCTTGCTTACACATTTGTGTCCAAGAGGGTTAGATCTTTTTCTAAGTTATTTTTAAATAGATCTGATAGCCATGTTAAGAAGTTTGTCTGTTCTTTAGCTGATTTTAACAGTCACTAACTGTTAATTAATCTAACGGCTTTCAAGTTGCCTTATCTTTCAAATTCCAGCATACTGAGGTCAAGTAATTCCTTTCCAGCCTTCAAGTACTTATAAAGTTACGTAGGTACTTTAATTACGTTCAGGAAACGTGTGGCAGGATCGGAAATTTGTGTTATGGATGGTTCGTAGAAGAAAGAGCCTTGGAATGTCATTAATATTCAAATCGTAACTGGAGGGATTATAAAATAATAGGTAGGAGTAATTTGGGGCGGCATGCGTCCTACCCGCCCTCCGCCGCCCGCGCCGCCACCGGCCAGCGCCGATGCCGCCGCTCCGCGAGGAATTCCTTGATAAAGATATGCATGGAAATATGTCTGCTTTATTACATTTTTCCAAGTGACTTCATTTAAGTCCCTTTTTGACACACGAATTCCTATCAAAGTGGTATTTATTAACGTGACGCAGTCTTTACCCAAGTCCTAACTACAATACGATTTTGATTATGATAGGGTATACCTATATAAGAATAAGGGTCGAAGCATACAACCTTCCTTTTTCTGTTATTCTTATCCTCTACCCAAAGGTTGTCTGGAAGAAATCGCTTTTAGCGATAAGACCGCCTAGATGTACATATGTAAGTAACTTTATTACTGTATATTTTGTGACGTGCATTTATTAAAGAGTAATTGAATTGAAGTTGCATTAACCATATCTGTAGATACTATTCCAATCATTCTGGCCGATATAGAACTGTATTGTATTTAATAGTTACAAAGACAAGTATCCTAGTTTTTTTATATATATAGAAAAAAATACTGTAGTAGCAGTTAAACCTCCTGTTTTTTTAAAACTAACCCTATCATTAAATTCGATTAAAGAAGTAGTTTTTAGGAGAAAGGATGTCAACTGCCGTAATTAGGCGCCTAGTAATTACAGCTTGTTAGTTTTCCCTTCCAGTCGCCCATTAGAGCGGGTCCGACGAGTAATATAAATTAATTTCAGCCCCATTTCCTAATTCGACTTTTTAAAGTTAATTATATGGCATGATATTTCTTTGTACATCGGCGGTTTTGATATTTAAATATATTTAAATCTATTGTAGTTACGTAGTATATGTGATAGAGATGGTAAGATAGGTGAATTCAAAAATAACAAGTGCTCTTTATTCTAGTACCTATGTACGGTAGACCACAACTAAAAATTGTACAAAACTATTGCAGTTTGGACTATATTACCGCTGCGTAAGGAGGTACATGTATGCATATCTGAACGTGTGGTCGACTGTGCCCACTTTACGACTGTGGCAAGAGTTTTCTTTATCTACTTTGCTTTACAAAATTACAATGCAAAACAATGAAAATAGCAAAGCGGTTACGCAAACTATGGTTATTCCTTCTGCGAATTTGAATATTGAGACAAACTATTTTGTGCTCTATAAAAAATATAGAACAGAAGGTAACAATGCAGAGCATTTGAAAGGGAGCAATATTTAAATGTTATATTGTTCTTTGAACGGTCGACACGCTTTTGCGAAACTTGCAAAATATGCCTTTAATAAAACATGAATCTTTAAATTTTTTGCGAGACCCTTTTTGTGCTTACCCCTAAAATGTAATTGTTAAGTAGCTAGCTTTTAGCATTTTAAAGTTTGAAATAATAATAACGGATGGTTTTCAGGGTATTTCCATGACTAGGTATGGTTGCTTCCAAAGATATCATCAGACTAGGTTAAAGGATGAATCTAAAAATGTCAATTACTTTTTATTGCACGATAAAAACAAAGATACAATAATATGTACATCTAGGCGGCTTTATCGCTAAAACCGATTTCATCTATAAACAAAAACGAAAATTTCTCGTGTTTGTACATAGAAAATATGTTTAAGGATACGTTTTTGTGTTTCAGAACACATTTATATCATTTTTGGAATTTTTGCCGGTTTGTATGTTAGTTTGTGCACGCGTCACGTCAATCTACAGAACCAATTCTGATGGAGTTTTCAGAAAAATACTACCTATGTCTTAATTCGGAGTAACATTTAGTTTTATTTCATCGCAATCGGCTTACCGAATCAAAAGTTACGCATATTTATATATATTTTTTAATACTTACGTTATGTTATACACTATACAACCTAGAAGTATAATGCTCGGTGGAATTCAGATTGCGATAAGTTAGGACTACGTTTGGAGCGAGGTTGGCGGTGGCGGTTATAGCGGGAGTGGGGAATAATTCTATAGTTCACGCGAGTTTCAATGTTTCATATACATGTTTACATTTAAAGTACACATATTATGTATACATGCACTTTGTCTAATCATAAAGTAAGATTTACTTCTGTAATAGGAATTAAACAAGCACAGAAAAACTCACAAGGATGACATTGTACAAGACTGTCTGTTCCCAGTGGGAATCGAACCCACAACCTCTGGTGCTCGAGTCCAACGACTAAGCCACTTAGCCGTCTCGTTGGCGTATTATCATCAGGTAGGTCATTAATTAATTTGGGCTAATAATACTTACTCAACAAATCTAAAATACTCTAAGGATTTTTCAGTTATGCGTTTCATAAATATTGGGCTTCGCGTGATTTTAATATAGGGGACATCGGTATATGATATTTTATTTACAGTACGACTTGATTATATTGTATAAGCATATTTTTGCTCTAATAGAAATTTGTATATATTTTTTAACAACAACTGTGGAATTGAAAAACAACAAAAAATATGCGTGAATATAAAAAACAAAACAATTTTTGGAAGTGTCCTTCAAATGTAACCAATTTATAGTCTTTGAGATGAATATTGAGGAGCAATAAGGAAATGGGCCCAGTTTTGTCCGCAGACAATAAGCAATGTGGTCGAAACGTAACTCGTCGTAAAAAATATTGCAACACTGCCCCCAGTGATTTGATTTACCAGCAAAATATACTGGGAAGGTGGTTGTAGAATTATAAACGGCTAACTAATGTGTTTAGGGTTCAGTAGAAACGCAAACCCTATTAACAGAGTTTTTTGTCAGTCCGTCCATAACGTAACTTTATCTTTAGCTATAAATTACACCAAACATGGCCCAAAATAGTCCACTAAAATAACCTTAAAGTCAGTCCACTTTTCATCTTAATGGCTTTTTAGAATTCAATTGCACAATCACAACTATAAAATTATAATTAACAAAGTACTTTTTTTTAAATCAGTATCAAAACAAAGCTTCATAATAAAGTTATAGACCCATCTCGAGCCCGAGTTATCAGCAGTAGCCGTGCAGTAGGCATTCGGTTGCGGGATAGGCTGATCAATCATGGAGCCTACCCCTTCTATCCCGCCCAGCGTCGGCTGGCCCGCGAAAACAAACGGTTGCTAGGCAACGCGGGGGCGGGCGGGGCGCGGGCGGCGCCCACACGGCATCTCCGACCCCACATATGAGACACAACTTTACCGACGTGTTTTGATGCATAGAGCTGCTAGATAAATGATTCCTTTGTCGATCTATTGACGCAGCGATATGAGTATGTAATATATTGTACTTTTACATGACCTTTTATAATGTTTTAAAATACACTTTGATGTACTGATGGACATTGAGGCTAGACCCGAATTTATTATGTAATATAAAGTTTCCGAAAAGGTTATTTTAACGTATTTAAGCATACCACATATTATATAATGTATACTCCTGCTTTTTAAATGATTAAGTGATAAAATTAACTAGATGAATTTATTAATTAATTAACGAGTTAAACGACCCACAGACATTTATTATTGTTGTACGTACTCGTACAATATGCAATACTTTGCAGGAGGTAAGTTATTGAGGTTGCAGGTGATTTTTATCTACTACAGTTAGCTGGTGGTCATCTAAAACATGGCCGTAAGTAATCAACGGTATTAAAGTTTCCTTCCTTTATTAAAAACACTCTTTGTTCTTTGTATTAATGTGTACCTAGCACGAATATAAACAATCCAAACTTTGAATGTTAACTCTCAAAACTAAAACAAAAGTACTAAAATAATAGACAATATTTCCCCCGTGGAAGTGAGTTGTTATATTTGTAGGTGTAATTGGGAAAAGAAGAAAAGAGAGGTCCTGGCACAGAGCGCGGTGATCCATCATCCCGCGCTGACCGCTGCCCCCACCACCCTCTTACTTTTCACTTTCTCTACATATTTTAAGGAGAATAAAACTTTTCCGCCCCCACCGCTTTTATTTCCTAGAGTTGTAATAGAGTCTGCCGCGGAAGTTCTCGTCGAGTTTCGGTATCGAGACACTTTGCGGAATTTCAGCTGTCTCGTTATCGCGTTGTAGATGTCGGTCCATTTGGTTGGATATTGATGTAAAACTAAGATCATAACTCCGTTGGGAACCAAGTCTTTACTGCCCGGGATACTTTCACTTGATCCACTCGGTAAATGGTATAAGTATATAATACACAGTTTAATAAGGATTAATGTACCTATATAGAAGTAGGAACTAGGAGTAACGTAGTAAATAAAGGTTTAGCAGACAGACCGCCCAAGTGGCATTCGGGGTTCTATATAAGATGTATAGTGGTTCACATGTACTCCACAAGCTGTGTAAGTCAGCTGTATAAGAGCTGTATAGCTTGCTATACAGCTCTTATAGAACCAGTTTGGGCACAAATTAGACAGCCTTAAGTTCACTATGGCTGTACATTAGCGTTATATTAGCAGTTTAAGTAGTAACATCGGGCTTAAAGGCTGACTTACGGCGCTATATGGGACACATGTGAACCATACAACGTCCATGAGCGTAATAAAGAGTAACAAGTGGCTAAATACACAGCCTTCACAGTTATAAAATCCCACAAAAGTACTCCAGTGCTACCTAAAGTTCACGTGTGTCCTAAATTATTTCTTTTATTTATTAATTTTCCTCATTTAGTTTGGTTTTGTGTGTACGCCCGGCCATCAGAAACATTAACTCCGGCGGATATCAATTGGATAAAAATTTATGATAACACGCGGTAAGTATACCTGTTTTAAATACTTAATAATGTTAAATGCCATGGGAATGCAGTTTTATCGTGAAATGTATACATATTTACAGCTAAAATATTCACGCGCCTCTGTAAAAACGCGATATTCATTTTAAAATATTTAAAACTGGCTGAGAGGAAATCTACAATTTTCAGTTTTTGATATTATTTTGGCATTATATTTATACTACGGTAATTAATTAAAACATGAAACCAAAACTCAACCGCTCTATCTGCGTATTTTGTGATAAATCTGCATGATAATTTTGGAGATTTATATGGTAAATATTTTAGGTTACGTGAACAAAATGGTGGAAATGAAATACGGCTAGAGCGTATATAGGTTCACATGTGTTCTGTTAGAATGCTGTTGGCTATATAAAGTCCCACATTTGTACCACTACAGAACCAATGTCTATAAATGTATTCTAATGTGAACTTATGTACAGCTTTAAGATGTAATTCAGGTCAATTGTGATCATCGTTTTATTCTTTTATTATTTCATACTGAAATTTTAGAGATCCGCAATAATAATTATTGTCCGTTAAATCGCCTAGCCCAGGTACTAAGTCAAGTATGAATACCTAAAGTACAAATTTTGTAACAAACTAACAAAAAACACTTTTTGTTTTCGTGTGAGCCACACAGTTTGGTGTCAGAGTATTTACACTTACAAAGACACTACGTTGTTCAAGGAGGTATTTAAAAGAATGTAAACAAACTAGATAAAGAGGGACGAATTTGCGAATATTCTTTTGCACTTTTTCTTCTTATTCCACCGGTTCTCGCTCTTATTTTCCAAGATTTTTTATTCATTTTCACAAATTTTTGCACGCGACGTAATAAACACAATACACGTCAACTTGACTGACCACAAACAACTCCTACTACAGCTACTAGCTGTATAACAGTCTAAAACAAGTAAACATAACAGCCTTTGGCTGTATAAATGACCACGTGTGTTCTATTAATATGCTAGCTGTATAACATCGTACAAGTAGACCGTTAAACAGCGATTGCCGTATCTCTACCCTCCTATACGGCTCTTAGTCAGACGGCTGACTAATGGACAGTTGTTAGAGTATTATAACACCAACGACCGTATAAAAGTATAACTCTACACTCCTATAAGTCCCTTAGACAGGTATAGGTGGTGTTAATCGCAATAATGCAGCTTATACATCACGAGTGAACTGTAATAATGCTTTAAGTTCACATTGGAACTAAATGTGTACTCTTAAATGGAGTAAAATGCTACTTGGGCGTAGGTACTTTCTCGCTAAACATGTCCAATCACATCTGAAACGCTCTCTTTTAAAGGATTTAGGCATGTCATTCATTTTTAACCGACAATAATTAAATTGTAGTTTGCATTTAATAGTGCCATTATTTAAGTTTTGTTATCTATCGATATAAGTGATTCATAACTCACTACTAGAGCGAAAACCTACTATGGTTATTATAGGCCTCGTGCTATCTGATACTTTATACATAATTATATGTTGTCAGTTTGTACGCCGTGTTACAGCATCACTTTTGTTAATGGTTCGTAAATCAGTTAGTACGCTGAAATTTTTATTAAAACAAAAGAGTTAATAAAATGCCTATCAATTTGGCATTGGTAACTCTCGCGATACGTTTCCAACAAAATCTAGAACTTCCAATATTATAAAGTGATTATTTACTATACGTTGTTGTTGCCAAATATATATGCTTTATTAGCATTGAAATTTGTAATTACTTAGACA
Source organism: Esperia sulphurella (assembly GCA_947086405.1). NCBI lineage: Eukaryota > Metazoa > Arthropoda > Insecta > Lepidoptera > Oecophoridae > Esperia > Esperia sulphurella. The sequence goes on along the minus strand of OX352262.1, from coordinate 11,504,747 downwards.
TAAGTTAGGCGGATGATTTAGCGATAATTTAAGATGCGAGTAGTTTTGCGCGGCAGCATCGCATAGTGTCTATAATAAATGAACGGGCGCGGGGGACGCTGACCAATGGCTGCCCCTCCCTCAATCAATATGATGGACTCGCCGCGAGGGGACGATCGCTCACTGATTTTTTCCCTCGCTGACAGGGCTCGGGAGGACGCGTTTTTGCGCCCTCCGTGCAATTCTCACTCCTCAGGCCGCACGAGAAGGGAGCGAGCAATTAATAAGTGCGCTCGGTGGCGGCGGCGGCCGGTGTCGCACGCCATGCTGCCCGCTCGCCGCCGCCGGCCGCCGCGCGCCGCTGTCCGGCCATATCTCCCCGGACACTCCTTTTACTTGTTTACTTGATAAGGTTTTATTGCTTTTGTTTTCCTTTATTGCCTACCACGACAATCTCGAAACGTTCAAATCACTTTCTAAATACAAATTCGAAGGCAGAAAACGTTTTAATATTCATCCGAAATTTCTTATTCATGAAAAGTAATTAAAAAGTAATTAGACTTGATGGCTCAATATTCATTCAAGTCAAAGCAAACCCTGAGAGTCTCATGAAAACATCTCGCAGTTCCAAACATCGAAATCTTAATCTAAGTTTAAAATTTCTTCGAGAATCGGCAAATTTTGCACTAAGTCATTAAAGTATAAAACTTCGGTCATTTCGCTGGCGTTGCTTAAAAGCCTTTTTAGGAGGAGAAAAGTAATCTTTCATTAGGGCGGGGAGGAGCTAAAACGGAAGTTCTCTTTGAAAGGAAAATTACACGTCGGATGTGCCCGCACCGTTCAGGGAGATGGATTTTAATTACGTCAAACAAAGTTGCGAGCATGAAAGTTTGCTACAGGCTGCCGCCATTAATATCGCCTTAGGAGTATCAATCAGGCCCCTGGCTTGGTTGCCTGCTTACAACTCACTAATGATCTGCACTTCATGCCTCTTACAAACTTTTACATTAACGGGCTCGTAATGAACCCTAATCTAGACCTAAGTCCAACACTACCTACCTCGAACTCCATTAAAAACTTTGTTCAACTTCGCAAATTAAATGTTTACAAGATTATTGGACTAGCTTAGCTGCATACTTACACAAAATAGAGGCTACAAACTAAATCTAAGACTGTACGAAGTATGCTAAGACAATGTCAAAGCTTGTTTGGTACCTACACCAACACCTGTAATAATAATTAATGACTTTTTAAAAATTCGCATCAACAAATGTATCAGCAACTGGGTCATTTTAAATGGGATTGTATAGTAGTAATAAAAAGGTTTTCCAAATCCTTTACTTAAGTGACACCGTGGGAAAAAAAACATGATAATTCATATTTAAAAACATGTACAATAGATATACGATATAAAATGGAAGTTTAATTTGGCTAATGAAGCTGCAATAGGTACTGTGTTTTATTCGTTAGCTAGCAGCTCCACCCCATTGTTAGTTTTAACCCGGACACGAATAGTTTATTAAAACTAAGCATACCGTATTCACTGTGTGTATTGTTGTGGCATAAAACATAGATTAATATCACTTTTTTTTAATAATAGATATATCTGAGTTTTGGTTTAGTTATGTATGTAGTTGCAGTGTAGAGAAATTGTTACCTGCAGAAATATGAATAACACTCAAGTTTGTTATTAATTTTTTTAAATTAGCAAGTTTGTGACGACAAAATATCATCAATTATTTGAATTCTTCATGTTAGCAGAATTATTTAAAACGGTTGCTAATATGTATATAAAAGGTTTAAAACAGCATTTTTTATACAAAAAATAATACCTATTCATAGGACTAGCGATCCGTGAAATAAAAATAAAAAATATTAATAGGATACTCTTCTCCTCCAAAATTACTCAACAGATTTTATTGTGGTTTTCACTATTGGATATACGAGTATTGGTTATTCGGCAAGGCTTTTTCTGGTATCCTCCCACGGGGAGCAAAAACTTATTCCACGTGGGCGAAGTCGCGGGCAACAGCTAGTTTTTCATATAAAAGGATACCCCGACTAACTGGTCTATATCAGCATAGAAATTTTACAGAGGTTTCTGCAATGATGTGAGCACCCAACCCACGAGAACATAAAAAAGGGTATAGTTAACCTTTAACCGAACGAAGTTACAACTAGTAAAGACTATTGAATTGAAAACTGTAGTAGTGTTTCTGTTTTCGACATCACTCCCAAACAGACATACAGACGGACCAGATGTATTAATAATGTAGGTATTGTTTCCACAACGGACTGTATTCCAATGATAGCTCTCGAACTTTGAGATCAGGAACTTGTAGGAATTCGGTGAAAAATGTAGGTAAGGTTTAATAATTAGTAGAAACATAAAGACACAGATGCAATAGGAGGAGGTTGGCGAGAAAATCTGTTAATGTTGCTAATTCCGAAGATAAAATAAGAGTGTGTAATGTTCTAGAGCAATGGAAGCTTGTCAACAGAAAATTATTTAAAATTCAAAATTTGGTATAAAACGTAAACAGAAAGTAAAATAAGAGATATGGAAGTAAAAGATTATATCGAGCCGCAGTAGAGCGCCTCGTTACAGTGCTATAAATTGGGCGCACCCACCGTCGTAGACGCCTTGCTACGACGCTATGGAAATGTATTGGTGGCCAGCGCGTTAATCAGAGCTCAGTCGCCATTAATTTGATTAGGGTTAGTGGGCGCGGGCGCGGGGTCTATCAATCCACCGCATTACCATGCCGACTTCGACGCGCCAGGGCTACGCTATATCGTATGCTGGAGTTATAGCCCGTAATACATTGCTTACTGATAAGATTATTTTTATTGCAACATCATTTTGTTAAGGTTTATTTAAACGTTTTTGTTTTATGGTGATATTGTTAATTACTCCATTATTTTCATTTTAAACAAATGTCAGCCAATGTTACTCATGTTTACATACTATTTGAAATACGACTACGTCTTTTAGTTGTTATAATTTATAATATTAGCTAAAACTAACGGTAATAATTCGATATTTTCCTATGTTAACCAACCTTCTCAACTACCCTATTTCTTATTCATAATGTTTTATTGCATTTCCAACGTAATACCTAGTAGTCAAAAACAGTTATATATACAGGGTGTAAGGGACGGTCTTCCGAAAACTTTAACCATGGCTTCAGACCATCACCCTGAACATCGTACAGCAAGAATTTTTCGCCGGAAATAAAAAAAAAAATCGACTTCTTCATACAAATCTGGCATGTCATTTGTAAAATTTGTATGGTGAGTCCGAAATTTTTTTTTATTTCCGGCGAAAAATTCTTGCTGTACGTTGTTCAGGGTGATGGTCTGAAGCCGTGGTTAAAGTTTTCGGAAGACCGTCCCTTACACCCTGTATAGAGGTTAGTACAGAAGTGTAATATGCCGAGCTAAAAGTGCTTATTTCAATTTCTAAATTAGTTAGTGGGTAGTATTAAAGCCTTGACAACCCTCAAGGCGTGTAATTCCGACCGATTCGTGTTCGGCACTTTTAGGTCAATTAGGCAGAGTCGCGCCCGCGAGCCACTGTCCGCCAACTAATCAGTGGCCACGCCACGCTTTATGCCGTGTTAATTTGACTAATGCGCCGCTGCGGCCGGATTACACCCTGATAGACCGGCTATCAGATACCTAACCAGGTAGTGATATAAGTGGGGGCTTACAGCGTCTAGTCCTGTTGAATATCAACTTCACAATGCCAAACATAAAAAAAATGTTATGATGGATGGTATAACCAACCAAATACGGACCTATACCACAAACCAAAAAGTCACCATATGAGTAAAACGTCGTGTACGTATCGTCGCAGTACGAGTATATCATGTGGGCATTCGATCAATTGCATTTTTATCATTTATTGTATTTAACTTTTTTAAAGTTTTCATATAATATTCAGGTAAAATATGTTATCCTGTAAATTTCATAATTATCCCATTATTACTAGGAAATGTCACAAATATCAGCTTTATCGAACCAAATAGTTTTATAGATTTCTGACGCACAAGGTGTTTTGGGATAAATCGGCCGTGTACACCATTTTATTTACTGTTATTGTTCATTTTGGTAAAACAAAACGTTTTCGTGGATACCTTTTCCTTTAATATTTCGTAAATAAATATGGACTAATGGATAGTAGCGTCATCGGTCAGTGCGAAGGACAACTCTAGAACACAGACACAGCTGTTATCTACCAACTCGCATGGTCAAAATGAGCACATAGCTAGAGCATAAACTTGCCATTAGTCTTGTCCTGAACAGTTTAAGCTCAAGTTCAGCAGTTTTTAGATTTTAAAGCTTTTTATGAGCCAGAAGTTAAGGCGAGTAAAGTGTAATTTTTTTGGGGTTAATAAGCCCTTCTGGCTACGTGCCTGTTGCCCACCAGCCATTGGGCTGCCACTAGCTCGCCATGTCCGACACTAAACCGGCCATCACTCATTTGTGGCTAATTCGCTTTGTTTACGCTGACGTGAAGGTTATAATTTTGTGGTTGATGTAAAAGATTATTTGCATATGCGCAATGTGTTGGTGTCACAAAATAGGACAACATTCAAAACATGCATAATATCAGAGTACATAATATTAAATCAATTCCGTCCTTACCTTTCTCTGTCATACATCGATACAGACTCAACCTCGTGCTCCCAAACAAGATCTGATATTTGCAACAAAAAACATTCTGGGTCTAAGGATAAGTAATAGAACACATTTCGGACATTTTTGAAATTTTTGTCTGTTTGTCTGTATTGGGATTGGGATATTGAGAGTCTGAGTGGGAGTGGAAGTGGAAAGGGAACGGGAGCGGAAGTGGGAACGGGAGCGGATTCTGTAGTCCACGCGAGCGGAGCCATGTGCACAGCTAGTTCTAAATAAATTACTTTGGCATGAAGGTAAAAAAATAATTGATGGATGATGTCGCGCCCATAGTTCAATTTTCCCTTCATGCTTGAAAGTAAACAATAAAGGAAACATATGAAACCTTTAGTAATAGTACACTACTCTATGCAGAGTTCCTTTTAATTTAGATAAATAAACTTAACTGATAGTGTAAATGGCATTTAAATCTACCCCACGTCATTGTCAGTAAAAATAACTGTGGTGCTTGGAACTTGGGACCTGTTAAGTCCTTGGTGGCTGGACTTGACTTAACCAGATTTATCTCAAACATTACAGACACATGTTTTAAGTTGTCAATTAATTATTACTTATCTACGGAAACAAATCAATTTTCAAATTAACACCAGTTACAGGAGCGAAACGATCCTTATTCATGAGCTGAGCGTTGATGAGCAATTTATTGGATTGCCGTAACCAGCAGCGTAGTAGTGATTATAATTTATATAAATGATGGTAGCATTAATCGCAAAAGCGGACAGCCGAGGTGTCGTGCCCAGCGGCAATTAGGTCGTGCTACTTAACCAATTAGAAGTGAAACAATCGCCCCCATCGCGACCGCACCAGTGTGAATACGCCCCTATCACTGACTAAACTCACTCTTTTTGTACTCTGCTTTATGTCATTTTAAAAGACTCATTATTTACAGAAAAAAGAAAAACTCGTCCGCGTAATTCGTAATACACTCATAGGGGACAATTTTATGTTTCCCATACTAACTGTTATTGTTGTTTTGGGAACTCCATGACGTGTCACTAGCTCATTACTTATTCAATGTATTTGAAGTTAGTACGTATTCGTAACAACGTATGAGGCAATCAATTTAGTACGGCTAGAAACAAATTAAAGTGGGCAATTTGGGGAAAAGTAGCCCTTTCATTATCATTCATTTATATACCAAGGCAACTGTCACGGGCAAAGTTATTGATAACTGTTCTAAGTATCTATTTTTGTATGCTTTTTCACGCTCACCATTAAAAAAAAAACGTGGTGGATAGGTATTGTGAATGTCTAAAATATAATATAAATAAAATAACTATTCCACTCTAGGATATATGCCTATCTGCATGCGGGAATAATGCCAGACGTGCCGGCTGTAGGTAAAACGCAGGAGTTATAGCCTTAACACCGACGACACTACTACGTGCCAGTTAACAATATGTAGCATTAGGCTAGCTAGATTACCTGGTACGGTGCAGATGAGCAGTTGATGTTGCTTAAAAATTAAATACAGGCAAGGATTATTGGAGAGGCAGAGGTAAACTAAAAATCTGAAGTATGAATGAATGAATACGAGTATACTTCATTGCATACAAGTCACAGAAAATACATAGTATACACATATACAGTCAATGTACAAGTGGCGGCCTTATCGCTCTTACAAAATCATAGTTAAACTTCGCGGTTTATTATATGAACTACTTATCAGCTTATTACAGCTAAAAATCTTTCGTTGACAGATCAGATCAGCAGTCAGTTAGGGTGTCCTTAAATATACATAATGTATACACACTGAAAAATATTGTAGTCAACTAAGTGGCATTTTGTCTTTGTGTCTTTATGTAGCAATCATTTTTATGATCGTTTGAAACAAGATGGTGATTGAAGTTAAGAAGCCAAGTTAGTGCAAGAGCACAAGAGTTAGTTCAAAGGAACAAGATCTTGTGCGTTCGTATGCAGTTAAGATGGCTGTTCACGGTTAACAAGATCTTGTTTAAATTAACAACAAACAATCTGTATAGATGCAGTCAAACATATTCGTAATTCTATTAGTTAACCGTATTTAGTCTCTAACTTTGGCGAAGGGAAGTCTATGCCAAGCAGAGGGTCGTTAATAGAACGGCCATAGAGATAAATTAAACTGACCACATTTTCTAAATTTATGTACCGTAATTCATGTTTTTCGTTTTATTAACAAGGATACCCGTTTCAATAATAAAATGTAGATCGCCAACAGCATACTAAAGTGATAATTTGTAAATATATGTTCACAAATTGTTTAGTACAGTTCTGCACATCAGTGACTGACTTTGTGTTATTTCTATGTTATCTGTCTGTCATCCTGAAAAAATTCAGTGTATTCAGATGGTCTGATTTCATAAATAAAATTCTTATAAAAATAAATAATCAACATGACTTGAATTGATTGATTTTTTTCTTATTAAGAATTGAAAGTAAATTCTTGCGGCCGCATCTTATATCATTCATGCAATTTTACAGTACCATTACCTATGGAAGAATCGGCTAAACGTGATATGGTAATAACACTGCCACTCACATAATTTTTACCAATTTCAAAAAAGGAGGAGGTTTTCAATCGAATGTATTTTTTTGTATGTTTGTTACGCCGCCGATTATGTGGGTTAAAAGTATAAAGTAAGTATATTATTGTAATTTGATGAAACATAAGCATACTTATTATAAGTTAACTCATATATATACACTCTTATTGGTGCGTTCTCCAACTTGTTTTAAAATTATTTCGTGCAGGACTATACCAATGGTAATGTAGGCAGTTGTCTTCAATTGGTGAGAGGGTGAGCACACTTAATTCATTTGTGGCCGACCGCGATGCATGCGGGAGTATTTTATTCCAGCACAATCGTAGAAGAGCTATTGCATCGGGCTAGTTTACGTCGCTTCCGTGCAACGCTATGCACCGAATGGGCGTGGCAAGGCAGGACGTTAGCCAACTGTCATGATGTGTGTATATAGTTTAAACAAGTAAAACCAACGTTTTGAAATAAACATGTTCATGCCGTAAAACTCACGCTATCGTATTAAGTCTTGAAAACCCTTTCAGAATATTATAACTAAAGTACTAAGTTCACTTTGTGGTAAGTCAGTAAATCAGGTACCTATATAACTCAAACTATATAGTATATACTTACTGTGTCTAAATATACGGCATGAACTTCAAAAAAAGATAAAAAGTAAATCAAATTCTTATTACCGTTCGCCCCGCCTTAGCTCGGATTGGCTGGATAACCCTTGCCACGAGAAAGGGTTATTATTAGACCCCTCCAAGCCGCGCGCGCGCCGCCTCACGACGTCTTTTACGTTTTTTACCGGCGCCTGTTTATTTAATTTTTTTCTCACACACAGCGCGTTTTGATTGGGTGAAAGGGTTACCGTATAAATCTGTAGCTTCAGCCGCGGTAGCGGATAGGCGTTGCCCTGCAGAGAGCGAAAGGGTTGGGTTAATTGTTGGGGTTATTATATAAAAGGGGTTATGATTGGGGTCACGTATATAAATATGTTCAATATATATTATTATGTAGATAGTACAGTAATCATTAGGTATCAGTATGTAGGTACATCGTTTCTCTGAGGCTCTTAATTATGGAAGTCATTTTAGTTTCGATGTTACACTGTGTAGGTAGGCACCTATTATAATTTTATTTCATTTGAATACTCTTAACCGCATAAACGAAATACAATAGAGAATATAAATGTTTGAGTTTCAAAGTACAATCGAGGCGGGTATGCGATTTCTTTCAGGCAACCTTTAAATCTGAATATAGTTTTTGCATTATTGAAGAAATATTTTCTTCAAGCGGTGCAAATATAATATGCGTGTAACGAATTTTGGCACATAGTACTTAGTCACATTTGCACAACGGTACTGCAGGGTTAACGTTAATCCTGTGACTTTTAAAATTAACTTTTGTTGCTTTAGGTCCGTATAAGTGTCGGTCATAATCATAAACGTACGCGTGGCGGGCGATCTGACGTGACTTTCGCAACTACATGAGGATTACAGGAACGACACCTTGCCAGTTTAATTTACGGTTTAAATGCCTGTCAACGCGGTTATAATGCCGCTCCATCTAGACAACTTCGTTCGAGAGGATTAAGTTTGCGCCGTTAATGCAATAGTTAAGTGTGGAGTTGATAATAAGGGGTGGTGCAATATGTGGGGAACAGATCACGAGTATCATAATAATGAAGGTATAGTTTCATCAACACGGAAATACGTTCACCAAAACAATTGAATTTACGCTTAATCATATCTTATTATTGATCTGACTAGACGGTTAAATAAACTAAAACCCCGCTAGGTATCTAATTTGTATATGTACTGGCATATAAGTAAGTGCATCCAAGTTTCTGAACATTGCATGACAATATTGTATTGCAACTAATAAGTTATCACAATAACAATGAAAAAAAATAACCTAATATAATCTTTGCACGGAAAAATGTGAGCAATAACCACCAACTTATAGTAAGCGACAATTTTGTCGAAATGGATTTAAACTTTTAATTGTGAGCATTAAAACCTTATTTTGTAAAATAAATGTATCGCTTACGAAAAGTAGGCAGTTATGGCTCGAAAGATTTGAAAACATTGCTCAAATGAATGTTAACGATTACTAAAACAATTTTTGATTCACTTCAAGTGTTCTTACCTGAGGGATCAAACACAAAAGCCGAATCAATTATCTTGCCAATCTTTAATGATGAGGAAGGAGACGTATGGTATGTCGAAGACACCCAAACAACCCTAATATTTTAAAGTTTCTCGTATCTCGGCTGACATATTTTGCGGCCGTTCCATAAATTATCTATTAGCCGAACATCACTTGACATCTCCACAATAGGCTAATGTTAACTTTTGTGCAACTGAGTTAAAGGACAACACAATGTGCATGCATCGCGTAGGTAGAACCCTTCCCCACCTGCATTCCCACGATGCCCCGTAGAAAGTGCAACCACGCATCGAATAGAAAACGGTTTGCGCAAATAAAATTTGCTGTCAAACATTACAATTTTACCCGAAAAGGGTCCGATTTGATGTACATTTGAATAACGCAGTGCGTGGGAAAGTGCCTCGTGTGAACGATTACGTAATTCTGAGAAACACGTTTATGTCTACTGGCTACTCTCATATGACACTGCCCTTATCAACGTATCACTTTAACATTTCATCAATAAAGTTTTTTTGGGTGTAATGGATAGGTATGTTAAAAAGATAAAATGGCTGTTAAGGTATTTCCCTACAGGCACTATATCTGTCCAACAATTTAACATTTATCAGTGATGATCATCGCTTATTCAGTTTTCACTATAAAACGTAAGGTCTTTCTGTCTATCTGTCCACTTATAACTTTGGAACCGCTGGGACATATCAATTTATAGGGTCCCCCAATGAAGATTTTCGATTAAGGAACATGAAGCTATGACAAAAGGATGAGGAACAGTAACAATTTTAATAGTCCAAGAAAAAACAGGACAGAGCCAGATTTTATTCAAATTATACTAGGACAATTTAACCACTGTAGTAGAAGGCAACATTTTGATTCCTACATAACATTCATCTTAGTGAATCAACATACTTGAAAATTAAGTGCAGCAAAAGTTGTTGGAGATATGTTGGACTTGTAAATATTTATAATTTAAAGAATTCGTTTTTATTGTAACTTGCACCAAACCCTCTATGTACGCTTCGTCTGAAGGATAGATAACCATCGAAATATTCTGGACACAATCGATACCAAACAATTGTGTAATATGAGCACAACATGGCTAGAGTACGCTTGAGGGTTACTGTGGAAAAAATATCTCTTCAAGTTGTAAAGAATTATAATATTGATATATATAAAAATTCACTGTACTTAAATAAAAAAAAGACTTGATTTTACATATTTAAATAACCTATACATGTAAGATTCCCTTAGATTAAATAATAGTTTGATGCTGATGATAAAGTAGCGGTGAAAAATGTTCAGGAACCAAATTATTTGGGATACTCGTAGATTGATAATTGCCTATGCAATAATGATAATTATGTAGGTACGTACGTAAATAAACCTTAAACTACCATACATCAATTAAATTTAAACCGACTTAATACATATTATGTATTAAAAAATATACAAACGTAGATGCAAAAGATCTCATCTCTTTGTTGAATAACATTTCTAAATTCCAAGAGAATGCAAATAATGCAGTATCAGATGATCTGTCCTAAGAAAGAACTGGTTCCCACGTGTTCCTACTTTACATTCGCTACATAGATGTGCGGGCGCATCTGATTCCACACCACAAAAACTAAGGGAAGGTCAGCTTCGTTCGGACCAGAGCGAAAACTGGGCTAGTCTCGAATTGCATCGACCCTTTCACTCTCCAAATATACCTGCGCTTTTTACTGTTCCTGGAATCGCCTGCCGAGGAACACACAAGGGACCGACGACGACGGAGAGTGGCTGTCAAACTTTACGCTGCAGTCAAGATGCTTAGTGTATATATTACAAAGTTTTAAGTTTTTTACATATTTTTTGCCTTTGTGTACCTAACGATATGATGTTAAGAGGGCTTAATAGCTTAAATATCAACTGGTAATTTTTCCATATTGGCAAAATTTTAATGCTCTATTTATTTAAACAGCGATTTATTGCTTTATTACTGGTGATCAGCGGGGTTGTGTTATTATTGATGATTTTCTTAACATATCCGACATTTCAATGTCAGTGACATTCAGATGTATTAATATGTTATACTAATATATTATCTTTGATTATACACATTTTAACGTCAATAACGTAAAAATAGCACACCCTCTCTATCACTGTTTATAAATATTCATTATTTTTATTAACTACTAATTTAATGTATTTGAAATAAACTAATATTATGTTGTATTATGGAATAAAAATCAACAATACATCATCGTCATCATCAGGTTATTTTTGTCTCCACAGCAGGAGCACAACGCTCTCTCATCTGCCGGAGACAGACGGAGGATTTGGCCTACACTCCCCGCGCTGGCCAGACGGGTTAGGACGGGGAGTAGGTATCGTAAGTTTGAGTATCTCAGATCGTTGCACCAATGGGATGTAATATTTCGCAAATTCTTCTTTTACGAAAGGTCCTTAAAATAAATCAAATGTATATGGGATGGTCACAAAAAGCGGGTTAATTACTCCCCGAGCGCTTCCATGAAAGGATGCATCGTTTTTGTAGATGCAATATGTGATGTGAAACTAGAGATGCAAAAATAAAAGTATTAAAATACTTACAGAGTTAACTGCGCCTTTGTACATCATATGTTTAAATGAGTTGTGTGACTTGTATTTGTGTACAATAAACTATAAATATAAATAAAATTTATAAAATAAAAAATAACTCACCTTATCATCCCTTTTTTATATATTTAGCTCTGCGTGTTTTGAATGAGCGAACATTCATCGGCTGAAATACTATAATTAAATTATTTTGATTAGGTATTGATTTGTAGAAAGATAGACTTTAGAGGTAGGTAGGTATAACACAAAAGAAATGCTTGCATAAAACCACACAATTATACAATTACTTTTATAGAAATCAAAATAGCTTTTGCGAATTCAAATCTTGTTTTATAGTTACTCAGGTAGAGATTTAATTTTTTTGCATACTGAAGGTAGCACAACTGTTATTGTAAATGTAACTTAGTTTCATTTTAGTAAGGTGTAGTTGAGGACGGTAGATTTGAGTTGAAAATCGATATCGTTGTTTCGATCATTTATAACTTGCGTGTGACGGGCAAACAAAGGGGGGTAAGGGTAGAAAAAGTGGCGGAATGCGATGCCGATGCGGGGAACAGTGGAAATGAAGTATTATTGGAACACTTGCACTTTTAATCGCGGCCTTGCCGTGTCAGATTGCAACTCCGGTTTCTACCTAATCGAGATTGCACTTCCATTGAACCTCTTCTAAGAATATTTTGAACTGGAATAAAATTATACCTTCAGGAAGTTATGACACAGATTCGACGCTTAACCTATTATATAACAACAGCATCCTAAAAATGATAGCAAATAGATTGGACAGTCCTCTGGTGTGGATACTCACCCAGAGGACTAAAACACTTTTAGTTATTAAATACTAACGTAGTTTAAGTCTTTACTAACACGAATGGATCTATGTTATCTTTAGAATGAATAAATTAAATTAAATTAAATTATAGAGCCCAATAAAAGCAAAAAAAATTTAGAAATATCTTGACGGGAGCTATCTGATATAGATAACATAACATACCTACATTATATACCACTGAGTTTATGGATTAGAATATCCATATGCTGTCATATTTTTACAGCGGCTAAAAACTAGTCGCTGCAGACCCATTCACCCCTGGTGGTACGGTGGGTATTTTAAAGTAAAAATATACCACCAGATCCTATACCTTCTATAATAAATATAAATATACCTTCCTCAATCGCCATAGATAGTGTTAAGAAAATATTTATTTATTTAACTCTTTATTGCACACACACACAGATAAAACAAAAATAATACATTAAAAAGAAACACAAGTACAAAGGGTGAACTTATCTCTGAGAGAGCTTTCTTCTAGCAGACCCGCGAGAGAGATAATTGAAATAAGAGAGGCAGAAATAGTGATTTCTTATATCAAATATTATTTGATATAAGAAATAATTACTATCATATAAAAAGAAATCCAATTCAATTTCTCTTTCTTCTCATCCCTTGTTGAATTGAAAGTATTGTCAGTACCAGTATCTTGTAGTAAACGCAAGTGCTGCATTTGTAGTTAGTTTTGGAGGAGTGACCATACAATACGTATTTACCTACATGTAAACGTTATTTGTAGGCTAGTTTATCCGCGACTTGGACGTTTAGTGATGCTTCAAAGTTAGTTGAAAACTCAAACATACCTACGTTCGTTTGTCGGTCCGTCCGTACAATAGTTGTGAACGGGTGATTTTACACTCGAGTGGCATCGAGTAACGCAAGCAAAATACCGCTTCGGTGCACTGGGAGACCGCAGAAAATTGGACGGTTACAAAAGAGGCGAATATTTTTTTTGTTACTTACAAGCATATATTTAATTCAATGTAATATATATTACTCAGGAAAATGCAATAATCTAGGACTCCCAACTGACGACAGATCAGGGTGGCAAGAGCAAGTGGTAGGTAATGGTCATGCCAAATAATCGTAATAATATTGAAATTTCTCTAATTTTTCTGGAATGGTGAATGAAGCAATTCTTTAAAATGTTAATCTATCTGTGAGGAAAAACCGATAGGTGTTTTGTGAGATTTTCCAAATGTCAGCAAAAGTGTTATTAGAACCTAACCAACCTAAATAACAATTTAATTTATATATATTAATGACACCCAGCATGGTGCCTGCGCTGTAATCCATCAATCGAGCATATATAGGTAAGTAAAGCCAGCGCGTCTGCGGAGCATCGACGCAGGCGCAGCACGCGAAGACTTTCGCTTGCCTGCACTCGAGAGGCGCGCACACGTGCAGATTACGCCTTTCAAACGATTTTTTACAATAAAACATATGCCGCTTTTTGCTTAACCCACTTTAGACTCGATTATAACCTTCTTACCTACATTTGCTTCGCTCCTTTGTGCAAATGAAGCCGCTGGAATGGTTACACGTAACTGATATACCATCGTCACTCCGGCACACATACACCGCCGCCTTTTTCTGCAAAAAAGGCTACATAGTGGATATTAAATGATTCTTCTAGATTGAATAGTTATTTTTTTTTACTAGTACATTCAATGTTACGGAATTAAATAGTATCAAAACCCATTCAAAATGTTATGTCTACCTAAGTCTACAGCTCTACGCAAAGGCACTACTAATATCTATAATAATAAACATATTTTATAACTCAACTTAGCATTTTAAAATGTACCTAAACCAACTAAAATACATTTCAGGAGACACTCTCTGCATTACAGTTCAGTAATGAATAATGAAAAGAATTGCAACACATATGATGATAAAAACATTGATTGATTTTTATTTAAAAGTAGTAAGAACCAGACAGAGCGGAATCGAGGGGAAAGTGCAAAAAACTAAGTATAGATAGAGTGTAAGGTTTTTGTTTATGTAGTCATAGTATGGCGAGTGTGACGGGTCGCACATGGACCGCAGGAAGATCTCGCACACCCGAATATCGCACTCATCTTTGTGCAATAATAACAGGGCTGCCACTCGAGAATATTAATTAGATCTAATGAACGAAAACACTCGGCATTATTTCAATTACTTTAAAGAAGAGCGAAAGGTGTTTTCATCACAGTTTGTTTTCTAGCGAAACACATTTGTTTTTCGACCGAAATAGAAAAAAACCTAGATCCGTTCCAATAGTAAAATTTGGTTCCGACTGTAATAATTGAAATTGAAAATATTAAAGAAAATACAATCAATAATTAGGAAATTATTGTTACTGTCGTACAGTTGTTTCTAAATGTTTGTATGAACAGGTATTTACGAGATTTGATTTATATTTTACTAATTAAGTATAATAGTATAGCTTACATATATAGATCTAATGCCTACACGACCCACGACATAACGTCTCGATCGCAGTTTGGAATTGTAATATGTTTTGTTTATATTAGGTGCTATAAAATAACTTTCCGACCTTGGTGGTCCAGTTTAATTGAATATTCATTAATAATTTTTACCATGAGTACCACCCCTGAGCGTGTTTGCAGAAGATCCCACGGTTGGTGTAACCGGAGCCACCCGTCCGCGGCTTCCGTCCGGCTTTTAGCGCCATCTCATCGGTCACCGCGACCCCGCCCCCCTTCTTCCCTTCCCACACATCCATCCTAGGACATAGCCATCATAATATACTGTGCTTGATACGTATGATATGGTTTTAAGATCATATTTCTAAGTATCAGGGAAATGTCTCAATCGTGGGTTTAGTAAAATTCCTAGAGAAATGACGTTACCATTATTATTCCTTAAACATGCAGAGATGCCTGTTTTGAGTCCTGCTCGATTCCTGTTCTCATAGCGGTTCAAGCCTTATAATAATTTGCTGACTGAATATCTACACGTATAAAGTAATTTGAGATGATTTGATTGCAATATGCAGTCATTTTCTAGAAATTTCGCGAAATCTCAAAAGTTAATTTTTTACCTTTGACATCAATAAAATAGTTTTCAACTATCAGAAACAAAGTCAAAGTCGGAGGTGTCAGTAAAAGGAATACCCGGTAGAGGTGGGCGCCTCTCGCCTCTCGGGGTCATTAATATTAATTAGGCGCGGCGGTCGGTCCGCGCTGCGCCCGCTCCGCTCAATGCGGCTCCTTGCTCCTGACTCGCTGCGAAAATTAATTACTCGCAATCTTTATGTTCCAATTATAAAGGCCTTCGCAACAAATTAAATCTGTCCGAAGCAGGCTTCTTTTGAGAGAGGTTTCACTCTCTTTGTGGACTTGATAAATGTTCCGAGCGAAAATTCTTTGTGAATTCAGCGAAATGTAGATATTTGAGTTAATACGTTAAATTACGAGCAATCTTGGAAATTATTAGGAAAAAATTCATCGCCTTCATAAAGCTATCACAATGAGGCCGCAATTATTGCCAACGTCGGTTACTCTTCGTTCCCAATAGAAATATGTAATTGTATGTTATTTGGGACTCGCGGCGGTTGTACAATATAAAAGCGAAATCTACTCCAAAACTCCAGCTTTTGCATAAGCGTTCACGACTTCCGCATTTTTAAGGGCAAAAACTAAATCTCACAGAAAAAACTAGGCAAGTTTCCCTTTCATCGGGAGGCAAAATATTTAACGGCCGTAACCGGATATCTTGGTGTTGCTCTTGGAAACAAAGAAAAAACCACCAACGTGTTATTACACGAAACCAACATTTAATAAGCCGGTTTTTTATTTTGCATTGGTTTTGGTTATCCATTAATTCGTTCAATGTGCAAAAAATACATCGGGTTCGCCAACGCTATACTATATTTGAATAGTTTGATGGCGCAGTCATTGTTATAGGAAGATGCGGAAATGGGATATTTTCTTTCGAGAAATATAATATTCTGCGGCATTATGTTGACCCGACGCAAAAAGTTTCCATCAAGAAATAATTGAACAATCATTGAGGGTTGCATGTTGCGAATGTAGACGACGGACTAACAATAGAAAACTCTTTTTATTAGATGCTCGAAACAGCAAACGTATCGATTTTGGTCATTAGAACTTTCTTTGAAATATATATATATATATATAATACTAGCTGTTGCCCGCGACTTCTTCCACGTGGACGACTTAACATCATAAATTATTATGTAGTTCCTGCAAGAATGGGATGTTTATTCGGGATAAAAACTATCATATGTCCTATTCCAGGAGCTAACCTATATGTGTGCCAAGTTTCATCACTATCCGTCCAGTGGCTGAAGCGTGATTGAGTAACAAACATCAAAACATCCCATTTCTAATACTTTCGCATTTCTAATATTAGTAGGATAAATAAAGATAATCGATAGGAAACGGCCTAGTGATTAGGGCATAAACCTCCCATTATTATGGGAGAGTCCTGATCAACAACACCCTGAAACATTGGAGGCTATCGACGTTGACACAGAAAGGGGAAGGCACACATAATTAATAAGTCAATAAAAAATGAAGAGTGCGTTGTAAGCAAGTAAAGAATAGAATGGGGAACAGGAATGGAGAGGCTGAAACTGAAGAGAAAGAAGAGCGGGTTCAGAGGTTTACAGTGCGCGAGAGATAAGAGCCTTGTATACAAGGCCAATATACAATCTTTATGATAAAGATTGATTTACCATACAGTATTTTGATATACATAACAGTGTACTGGAATATAGGTAGTTATTTGAAACCTAAACAGACTAATCTCTCACGTTTTATGTCCTATGGGAAATTTATAAATACCTACCCACAGAAATCCTACCAAGATAGAACGGTTATAGCTATTTGCCGACACAGCCGCGCACCCTTTATGCCCCGCGGTCATGTTTCTAGTGAGCATGTACGGTTATACACTTAGAACCCGCGCAATATGCAACATTTTTGTCGATGTTTACCCGAGGTGAGTCGGCGCGAAACGAGTACGCATTTGATCGTTTCTGCAATATATTGCATATTGCTGGCACGAGTGTCGTGCCTTTTTCACCATTCTATTTGGATAGGATTTCTGTGTACCTAATTATTTATTATTACGTAATTTATGTACCTATTTCAGATTTATGTCAACAACGATAAATAACAGGTGAAAAAGCTTTGAATATAGGTATTTTATGTTAAGGCGATTACAGCTTAATAACCCGTAATACACCTACACATTCAGGAAGTTCAAAACGTTCTTCGATACCTTTATATCTTTTGAATGTACTTTTGATCAAAAATTGCCATTGATATAATTTTGACTGACGTACGCCCGCACAATGACAAATCTGTATTAAATGTTCTTTTTCAGTGCGATGTTTTCTATAACATTCGATTTAGTGTCACATTTGGACAGGACACGGTTTTATAAAAAAAAACCAAATACGACACGGAAATTTTATCTAAGCTAAAAAGTAGCTTAATTGCTTGAAAGTATCTTAGAGCCTCAGAAAAATGTATAGTTTTGGCATTTTACGTGAATTACCTGGGATGGTACGTTCACAAAAATAGTTAGGTATACCTACGTATGTATATTTTATTAAACTGCTTATATTGTATCTGCAATCTCCTTATTTGTAATAATCCAATCCAACATGGTAAAATTAATTTAAATATTATTTGTGATACCTTAAAAGTGGTTTAAATATTAAAAGACGTTACGCATAATATTATTATTATCCCACGATACGTATACCTCAAATGAGTAGATAGCCACTCAATATGAAGATGTCTTCTTTAAAGGCAATTGTGCACAGTACAGGTAAAGAAATATGTTGCACTGCCAAAAATCATTAGCAAAAAACACAATCAATTTCCTGTCAGCAACTGACCATACACAAGTGGATCTCTCTGCGAGCGCAAGATTAATGAATTTACAATTAGATACGTCCGAATCGAAATGGAATTGGACTTTACAAATCGGAAGTGTACCGAATAGTGCAATTTGTGATAGATCGTTGCGAAAGATGGGTGGATGTGAAAAAAAGTGCGGCGTCCGCGCAGTGTCCCGCAGCTGTCCTTTATGTGGCCATATTTAAGTAATCGGATAAATTTTTTATTACACTTTTTTTGCAATTGACGGTTACTGTCCATTGCAATTGAATCAAGATGCAGGCAGGGTATATAAGTCTTCGGTTATTATATAAATACACTGAAATACTATTATCAATATTTACATAGATACATTAAAATTGTAACTAATCAAATCAGATTGTTTTATGATTGTAGGAGTTGTAGGACCGACACTTTTATGTATGTGATATTGCTACTACGACTACTTAATAGTAAGCCGATATTACCTTTCTCAGTACGGACTTGAGCACGATAGTTTCGAATCGAAAATTCTTATTCTCAGTAATGAATTAATGATCGTGAAGGTTACGTTTCGGTTTCACACTCTTCTGAAATGCTGAAACATTACCTATCTAGAAAATATGCCTGAAATGAAAACTTCTCTCAGTCAAATAAACAGATCCGTCGATAACACTTGATTTTTGTGATTTGTGTACGAAATTGGAGGTGAAAGAGGGTTTGTTTGGTAAGAGCTTGCGCGAGGGCTGTTGTCGGGTTGCGTCAAAGCGTTGTCAGAGGCAGGCGCGGGCTACAAAGGTTGGCTGTCCGCCCGCCCCTGCCCGCGCACACCCCCGCCCAGCACCACGTCAACATATCAGAAAGGATTTGCTGTGTCCAGAAGTTTATCCCGCGTCCACAATATTACTGATAATATAAAAAAAATCTCAAGTTATTGTAATTAAGTATTTTTGTTTTATATTTAAACTATTGTGACCGCCACAGACACCGACGTGGAAGAACCAAGCTCAGATGTCGAGCAAGGCATAGGTAGTATGATTGGTAACAGGGGCTGAAACAATACAAGAAATTCCACAAAAATGTCGAAATCTACTCACGAATGTAGAGCATTAAATTATAAAATTAAACTAAGATTTTAAAGCGTCTGATGTAAAAGAGCTTTTGTAAAAAATCCTTCAGTTTTTTCTATAATTTACAGAAACCTCTTTTTTTTTTATTAGGAATCTGACAAATAAGAATAAGTTCATCGTGACCAAGCCTTTAGCACCACAGGGCGCAAATTGCTTCAACTCACCCCGTGGAAAATACTGTAATACTGCTTAGATTATGTTCAATGTAGACTTATATTATTATAATATAAGTACACAAAGTTTAAATTGAGATGAGAAAACAGAGAAAAGGCGAAGTCAGACAAAATATTAGGTAAAATGGATAAAAGATATCTCAAAATACGACTCATAGCGCGTGCTGTCTGTTACAAAATAGGCTGCATTAAAAATAAACATCTAAGCTTATTAACAATGCACAAAATGTATTTTTATTTAATAACATCTTTTATGTAGAGTCGCACCTGGACGTCATTTTATTTGTTACGAGATGTCCACGGGTCAAAAAACATTCAATAGATACCATCCAATGGATTCCCGTTACAACATCGCTCTCTAGGTCACTTTTTTTTATTTAAAACTGATAAAAAACACGGCATGTGCTCGACAAATTATGCATTTCGTTGCATCACAATGGCGCTTGACGCAAGCGGCGCGGCGACACGAGTGCATGTTGAAGGTATTTTGAAAAATTGCAAATTTATGTCAGTTGAAGTAGGAGTCTATTATTTGTGCGGCATCTTCGCACCACAAAATCACGAGAGAATCTTTTTTATTTCGTTTTTTTATATGACCTGTGTGTTTAAGGGTAAATAATTAGAATTTTTATTTTGAGCGCATATTAGGCAATATACACTAGCACTCTACACAATATTTATGAAATCGTATTTATGTGCTGCATGAATTTAAATCTTTTATCGTAAACTATCGTATTCAGTTCAGTGATTGGCATCGTTTTTAATCTCTTATGGTTGCCTGTCATGCAAACAGTGAAACATTGCGATGACTGAATAGGGTTAGACCGACAAATATTTACTTTTGGAGATATTTTCTAGTAAAAACAGACGATAAAGAAATCGAAAACGCTATTCTAACTTCAGTTATCTATTCGATTTCATTCATGATCAATACGAGGAGATAAGGTGACAGGACACGTCCCTTGTTTGCATCAAACAAAGAGTCCATCGCGCTAAACTCCTATCTAACGTTTGCATAGGGACTTTACAAAAAAAATTATGTGGATGTTATTTTTGAGTTTGTGCAAGACGTTTGACAGCGGATGGACGAGTCGCGAACGTTACAAAAGGTGACAGATTCGCCGAGCGGGGAAGGAGTGTGCGGCGCGGACAAAAGACCGCGAGACGTTTGAAAGACGTTATGAATGGGGATGGAAAGAAGGAGTGATCGAGCTGTGTCCATACCCCCCTGCACCCCGCTCTCGGCCGCTGGACCATGGACGACACTCGCACAATACACCAGGACATTAATCCTTTGTGAAGAGAAAGCCGAAAACGGTTACAAATGAGTGCTTTGCATACACATCGTTAGCGATCACACCGGATGTTACAAGACGAGAAATCGAGTCCGTCCGCCTTTGCTTTTGTCAATCAAAAGCAAGCAAATGTAGTCACTAACCATTTGCAGGTTCAAATTTTTTACAAAAATCTGTTTACTAGCTGTTCATATTAAAATAACATAGTGATATATTTACTGTTAAGCAAGTGAAGTGAATTCAAAGCGCGTCATGAATTTGACGAAAGTATCACGAAAGTGTCAATTTTATAATTAGTTATCCTGTTATTACTTCACATAATATGTCGCATTATGACTTTATTTATGTGCCAAGCCAATTCAGTTCAGAACAAAGAACCAGAACAAATTTAGTCATATAATCAAACTTATATATTTAGTAACAGAATTCTTTGTAAGTACCTAACAAATGTTTGTCCTGAGGCATATGAACACGTACCCGGTCTAATGTTCAACTTGGGATTGGGAGAAAACATAAATCCCGTTTTAGGGTTGAAATAAAAAGAGGAGTTCTGTAAGCGGGATAGTGTAGGGTATAATTCACATTTATGCCGGACCGGCCGACGGTGCGTATCGAGTCGGGGGTACTCGCAAGGACAATTCTCTCCGAGAAAAAGGGAATTATTCATCACACCCGGAAGGGGAGAGCCCGTGACGCAAGCATAGAAATAGCCACCTGCCACTGTCCGAACGACATAACTCCCTCTTCTTTATCCACTCTATACAAAATCTTACCCCGACACATATAAAGTCTATATTTTGATAACACAAAGGATGTGTAGGGCATTTTCATCGATTCGGAGGGTCCAGTTGACTGTTGCCAGTTGCAGAATCAAAAGTTTAAACGGGCGTCGAGAACAAAGGGCGCTCGGACAGCGCTACGGGGCCAGGGATAAATATTCAATGCGAATCCTTTGGAGGCGATATTTTATACTTTATTCTTGTACGATTGTCGCCGGGTAGCGGCTCTCACCTGCGCGATGTAGCGGAACGATACACGAATAAACTCCTAAGAATTTTATATGAGGTGGAATAAAATGACTGTCAGGAGATGTAACGGATTTTGGAAACATATATGAATAGAAAACATATTGTTACATATTACAATTAGCGCACATGATGCGTACAAAGCAGTCATATTGCATAGATGGTTAATGTAAAGAATAGTTTTCTATTTGATACCGCAATTAAAAAGAATTTAAAATGAGCAACTTCATGTCAATCATAGAAATACAAAAGGTACCATATTGGTTCAGTTATTATTAAAGTAATTAAAACTTTTGACGTAAAATGTAATAATTATTACAACCGTCACTTTGTACAATTCCGCAAAACGTCAATCGAAGTAAACAAGTTTGAAATCAATCACAAGATTGTTATAAAGCATTATTGATTCTTGATCAACCGCCCTTCTTTTATAATAAAGTAAAACCAGATTTTGTGCAAAGTTTACCCAAAATTTACATTAAAATCACACGCAAACACAAAAAAAACTAGCTGAAACTCGAGTTCATTGTGTGCGATTGATTCGTAACGGCCGAGCGCGCAATAATGTGAATGAAATATTCACAATTTTGTAATTTTAGCGGCGCTCGCGCACATCTGTCGCTTACACGGAAGGGCACCAATCTCTGTTGTACAAAACAATAATTATATGTTATGGAATTCAGTTTATTATAATTAGGTAAGTAACATTTTCGTGCAAATGGATTTCTATGTTTGGAAATTAGATACTGCATTGTATACCTGCATTTAGTATATAGTATATTAAGTATCATTGTCATTATTTATGGCTTGGTGTGGTTGGTTAGTTACACCATATTTATTTGTCTGTCTGCATATTTTTTGTTACGATAGTGAGCCCAGTTCTGAAGCCACACATTTGACATTTTCGATTTTCTTTAACTTCCTTATATTGTTTGCCAGGGTTAGAAATAATTTAAATACTAATACATTTTAAATGTAATATGTATATTTTGATGTACTGTTTACTTCAAAATCGGATACAGTATTATATAACATTAAACATCTCTGTTCAGGTTATATGTAGGTATAACTACTAAACAAAAGCTAATGTGCTCTATTTTTGTCCAAAAAATTAATACTAAGAGTCTAAATGACTTTGTAGTTTTACGACGGCCTCAATGCCTCCGGCAGCCAGTCCTATTGTCACTGCGCTGTTGCAAAAAAATTGCACGGGTTTATCTATAGTCTAACAATGGATTGTTTGCTGTAGGCTGTAAAACCGGGTTGTGTTTTGCCCCAATTTGCCAAACTGCCTTCAAATCTGCTTTGTTTCAGATAACAACGCAATAGGACAAATTACTTGCGCATGTCGGAACACTTTGTGTCTGAGAAACCTTTCGTTACTTTCGTTTTTAATGTTTGGCTTTGTTGTCTCGGCCCTAAACGAGGTAGTTTGGTTTAGTTGGACTCAAATGCTAGTATTAAAATAGTATCTCAGATTTTTCTTAATTTAGATAAAACAAGAATACCATTTACAAAAATACTATCTGCTTAAAAAAACGGTAAGGCCACATCGCACAACTTCCTTACTCAAGTTTTTCCAAATACTAAATGTAAAAAATTAAAAGTTTAGATTACACACTATTTGTTATCAAATTGAACATTTTGTGTGTAGACGGAATTTACGCCAGTGCATTTTAAAGTAGAAACTCAAAAACAAATAACGACTCCACGCGGCACACATGTATCGTAGTTCCGAGATAAATTTTATTAAATTGTATTTACAAAAAAAAGCGCAGTTGTCGAAATTATAATTTCATCGATTTCATGTACGGTTTGTAGGCATAGTGAATTTGTAGAACCGCAAATATAGCTTTATATTTTTTAAATTATATATTTTATCCCGAAGTTTTGACATAGGTAATCAATGTAATGAATAATTAATGATATATAATTGTGAATTCGCGTTGCCAGACGTAGATACGAGGCAATACGTATTATTGTACGCAAAAGTCCTGATACTACGATGAAAGGCTCAAATCTTATTGCAACTATTACTAGAAAAATTATACCATTACGGCATTAAGAATAACGCCTACAACTTATTAAAATCTTTCCTCAGCAACCGAAAACAAACCGTCGAGGTTGTGGGCGGCGGTCGGAAAGTCAGATCTGAAGCAGGTAAAGTGACGATGGGCATTCCTCTAGGTTCTGCTTTCGGAAATACCATGTTCCTGCTTTTCATCAACGACCTACCGTCCTCTATCACTGATGGTCTGATAGTCCTGTTCGCCGACGACACCACTGTCCTAGTGTGCGCACGCACATATGAACAACTCAACGAAAAAATTGGAATGTTGTGCAATGAATTACAGGAGTGGTTCTCTTCTAATGGCCTTATATTAAACGTGTCCAAATCAAATGTGATGCTTTTTACCGGTAAACCAGTACCGCGCCCCATTTGCATAAATAGTTCCATCCCGCTGTGCGACAATTCCAAATTTCTAGGCTTCACGCTGGATACCAATTTAAATTGGAAGTCACACGTCCAGTCGCTCTGCGACAGACTAAACAGCGCAGCTTACGCAATGAGAAAACTTCGGCCACTGGTGTCAGACCGTGTGTTGAGGCAGACTTATTTTGCGTACTTCCATTCGCTGATGTCGTACGGTACCATCCTATGGGGTGACTCAACAGATTCGGATCGTGTGTTCATCCTACAGAAAAAAGCAATAAGAATTCTATCCAGAGTTAAACCAAGACACACTTGTAAAGCCCTTTTCAAGCATCACAATGTGATGTCCCTATACTCCCTGTACTTGTTTCAAATAATAATGTTTGTTAGGCGAAACCCATCGTGTTTCAAACGTAGGGCAGGCGTAGGACATGAACTCCGTAACCAAGGCCGGTTCACCGTAGTGCCCCGGCGCACTGCACTTGTCACAAAAAACCCGCGAATCATCGGTCCCACCTATTACGAGCACCTCCCCGCAGACCTACATAACGAAACAAATGACGAAACGTTTAGTCGCCGACTGAAAAATCTATTGTTGGATAACGAATTTTATTCTGTTGATGAATTTTTAAAACTAAAATTCTCTTGATTTATACATTATTGTATACTGACATTATTTTATTTTGTATTATCTTGACTATGTGAAGTAATTCTGATTTTATATGACATAAGGTTTATTATTGTATTCAATTGACGATCCCTTTTAAGGCTAAGATAGTATATAATATTATATATTGTTTTATGGTATATTAGCGAAATAAAATAATCTAAATCTAAATCATTCATCCGTACATCATTTAAAAAAAAATTGAATGATATGCCGCCATATGCTAATAATACATCTCCATATTTGAAAACCGACTAAATCTATACTTATAAATCATACTTGTCGTAGGATTATATATGAAATCATGACCATATTGAATATCCCAATTCGTAAATATCCGCCAAGTATTCAAAATAAAGTAATAATAAAAAAAAAGTGTTTAATTTCTCACTTGTCCCTTAAATTTTCGATAAACCCGTATGTAGTTCGAATTTTGGTACGAGAATCCACTTTTAAACATCGGGCAAACCTGGATTCTAAGGTAGAGGATATAAAAATTCATTTACGACGATAATTGTATAACTTCAACCATTTCTATGTATAGTTCGCATATGTATAGGTATAAATGTAACTTTGTATGGCTTGTATGGTTTATCGATATTTCCTGAGCCAACGGGTATATGAAGGCATATGTCCATTTTGACTATTTTATATGGGTAGATCCATCTGGCGCTGACTGTACCTGATGGAACTTACAAATCAAAATCATAATAAACTCCATAAAATTTACTTTATAGGTCCTATATATATATATATATGACATTTAATTTTGATATATATTACTTGAATTAAAAATAGCGAAAGTTTAAGATCTTCCAACTTATAAACAATATCTAAACTAAGAAAGTACAAGTGTGGTCTGAACAATAAAGTTGCTTACGTAGTAGGAAAGGGTTCCTTTGTCAAAGCAGAGAATGTGCTGTTCAAACAATACGCATTTGTGCGAATACCTCGCAAAATAAAGAAAGAGTAAAAGTGTTTGGAGATTTTATGGATTCCTTTCTTTCCGGGGCAAAGTGATGCGTCCTTGAATTCTCTACGGCAAGGCTTAATTGTGGTTTCGCGTCTTCAAAGAGTTGGCTTCTTTGAGCGACAAGGGGCGGGGTTGCCAGCCGCTCTCACGAAACAAAGAAAGCTTTCACTTTCAACTACAAACAGGATCACGATTTTGTATTGTAATTTGCGGTTGTTATCAGATAGCCAATGTATACGTATGTTTATTACTAGACAAATTATAACATTACACAGAATCAAAGAAGTAAGGAGTGCAGTAACTATAATACCTATTTTTCCGGGTTATTATTGAGTCAGAAAGTTATAAATAATTTATGATTGACTTACTGATCTATCAACGTACAGATCAAAACGCAAGGTCAAGAAATGTGAAATGTCAGTTTAGCAACCGTTAAGACGGCATTTTTTGAAACTATCATGGAAACACTAAAAAAAGGGATAGTCACCTTGTAACGCGAACGAGGTATCGAGGCATATTACACAAGTAATATACATTTTTTTATTATTTCAGGTCACTTAGTTTGTTACGATTACATATGCGCAATCCTTAGACGCGTTCAAGCGGCAAGTCATGAAACATTTTCCTGCTGACTGATAATCTCACTCCCGTCTATCTATCCTTTATTTTAGAACTTAGTCGTTATCAATCACACTTATTTACACGTTATTGTACTTATTTATTTGTGTATGTATGGGTATGCACTTAATGGTACCAATTAAACTCCTACCTTTATGTAACTGCACAACCTACCTTTATTTGCTATTCTTATCCTCTACCCAAAGGTTGTCTGGAAATATCGCGTTTTGATATAAGACCGCCTAATTGAAAGTTAGCTACTTTATTATTGTATCTGTGTATTTTTATAGTGCAATAAAAATTAATTAATGCATAGGTGTACAAAATAAGGTGAAATTAAGTTAATTAGTAACAATGTTAATCTAATAAATAAAATCCTAAACTTCGCGTGTCTGTACATTGAAGATATTTCCAAAAAAAATATGTGGGTCTAAGGATAAGTAATAGAACACATTTCGATCATTTTTGGAATTTTTGTCTGTTTTCGAGAACTCGCATACACTGCATTCGTATCCAACAAAGAAGTGTAGCGGTAGCGGGAACGGCTACTTAAACGTAATCGGCTAACTCAATCAAAAGTTATGCGAATTTATAGTTTTCAAAAACTTGTACCAAGCAAGCCGATTACGATAAATTTGTTGCATGCGTATGCAACAAAGTAATGCTCCGCGGTATTTGGATTGCGATGGATTAATTAGGAGGACTACATTTGGAGCGAATTGATGGAAGTGTTGATGGGAGGGTTGAGGGGAGGGTAAAGAATAGGGTTGAGGGGAGGATTGAGGGAAGGTTTCAGAGCAGAGTTAAGGGGGTAGATGCGAGAGTAGGAGATGGACCTGGATTTGGAGGTGGATCTGGAGCTGGAACCGGACTTAAAGCTAGAGCCGGATCTGGAACTGGATCTGGACCTGGAACCGGAGCAGGAGCGGTAGGGTGAAGTGGCAGCGGAAAAGATGAGATTAGCTCTTAATAATTTTCAACTTTTTGTAATACTGTAGTCCATACGAGCGGAGCCGCGGGCACAGCTAGTTAGTAATAATAGTACTGTATTTTAAACCCGTGTTTTTAGTATTTATTTATTTTGTAGTAGATTTCGATCTAGATAAATGTATCTATACTTTAAATAATGATAAATAGAATACGACTAAAAATTAAGGCATAGGTCCTAATATTAAAGGAAAGGGAAATATTTAATTACATAACGAGTATTTAAAAAAAGATTTTTAAAAATTCAAAGTTAATACCGTTTTCCCTATACTTTAAAAGCTATGATAATAGTTCCACGCAGGCAAAGACTGGTGGGTCACTACAGTTCTCACTAATCACTACGCTACCTAGAATTACATATTTAACTACCTCACTATGAGAATAATATAAATCAACAAGACCGCGCGATAAAATCTGCAAAAGAAATGTTTTATGGAGCCGAATATCTGTCCTCTGTGTATTTGGCCCTAATTAACGACATATTACGATAGGTATATTGATATTAGATAAGATCTGGCACAAGCACCTGCCTCGTTGGCAAACTTCAGTTGTTTATCTGCGAATATTGGAGGACAAAGATCTTGTTGTTGCCTAATTTATAGATATCCAGCTAAAATGGGGGTCTGCTGTGTGCTCCCGAAACCGAGGCAAGGTGCGACGACGGCGTGTGCGAGATAACAAACTAAACATCCTGCTAAATAAGGACGCTGCACTACAGCAGAACGAGACAGAAACTATGTTTTTTATCTAAAAAACTTCCTTGCATATTGTTAAGTCAACAAACTTACACCTTAACGCACAAAATTAAGGTAGTTTTTCCAGTAAATGATAAAGGCACGCGACAGCAGCAGGTGGGAGCAATGCTCTTAAAAAACTAACAATCTTTTTACCGTGTTTTGTGAAAAGAACAGTGTTGTTTCTTATGAATAACAGGCTTTTGTTGAATTTATCATTTTTTTAAGATGTTGGTATACAGGAGGCCTAATTTTTTAATTGGACATTACAGGACAATAAAGTAACAAAAGTTAAAAGAAATAATATAATTATAAATAATAATTTTTTTTAGAAAATAGTACAATAATTCAAACTGCCACTGTTACGACAAGTTAGAGTACTTACATACATAAACCAATAAGTCGGTTAAAAAGCTTTTTATATCTCTTGAAAATTGCAACAAACATCTGAACGAACAGAATGTTCTGTTGAGACATTAATAAAATAAAATAAATACGTTCTAAGACGTTCATAAATGTAATTATGACGTTCTTTCAGTTAGTAAGTACGATAAGCATTGAAGGGTTTAACACTTTTGAAACGTTCCAAAGATCACTTAATTTTCTAAAATACAAACTCTATCTCATTTTCTATATAGAAGATTATACTATGTAGGTATATTGTTACTCAATAAATATACTAAGCTGTAATTACATAAAAAATCGATCGCGTCCAACATGCAATAATAAAAAAAATTAAATATATATAGTGAGGTGAGACATGCCTATACTAAAGATAGCCTCATTAGACAACTACGTAGATGCAGTCGTATGTTTTCTTATGTAGAAATAAAACCCATCAAAAAGCTAGGGCGGGCGGCGCGTGCTTACTAAAATGGTAAAAATAGTAAAAACGCTAAAAATAGCGCGTGCGCGGCCACAATAAAAATGCTTAATTTACGTGATCTGCCGCTGCGGTCTGACACTTATGCTCTTTATGCGTGTTGTCTTTGAACCAATAATTGCTTCGGAGCCGTTGTCTGAAGGCCAGAGTCCGTAGAGTTCTGTCAAACCTAATAATCAAAGTAGTTTGAATTGCCTTGTTTCAAACCACATAATCTTTACAACCAAATTTAACCGAAAAATGAGTTTATAAAGTCGTGTATGAGTTTCTTTATAAAAAATATCCTGATATAATTATTTTTTATAAATAGCATTAGTTTTAATTAGTAGATTTGGTTTATACAAGTTTGATGAATTAAGTAAATTTTATTTATCTGTGTAAAAGAATAGCATAATAATATTTTACCTACTAAACGGCTTATTATACTACCTGTATACAATATTTAACATTTCCGTGAAGAGGTTCCAAAGAGAAACAAACGTACAAACATATTTTCCTAT
The DNA here is from genome assembly GCA_947086405.1 of Esperia sulphurella. NCBI lineage: Eukaryota > Metazoa > Arthropoda > Insecta > Lepidoptera > Oecophoridae > Esperia > Esperia sulphurella. The sequence goes on along the minus strand of OX352262.1, from coordinate 11,474,690 downwards.
TTTAGTGCTAGATTGAAGAATTTACATTGACCATATACATGTAACACATATAGGTATTATTATATTATATATAAAAACAGACGGATGGAATTCCAAAGTAACCCAGGTGTAGGTAACTCGTTTAATTATGAGCAACAGTTGTTAACACGAGTTTAATGGTTAAAATATTAATGACTAGCAAGAGTTAGCGACTTTGTCCGCGTGGAATTATGGTTAAGCAGATTTACCTCGATTATCTTCACTTTTTGATCCCTCGCCTTATCCTCCCGTACCCTCATTTATGAAACCGAATATAATATTTACTATACCGCTCGCCGTCCCTCCCTCCCTCCTTCACCCCTGCCGCCATGCCTTCCTCCCTCCTTCCATAGTTCGCTAACACCCTCCCACTCAAACTAAAAAAAAAATTTTTTTGTGTTCGGCACTGAAAGGTATTTTGTTATATAATATTCTGGATACTAAAACTTATGTCATATTCGAATCTAGCACCTCTGAAAAACTTAAGTAACTGAAATAGCAAGTTGCGAATTTTTTTAAAAGTATGCATTACATTGGAGTATTTATTTCACTGTTCTATTTACCTGATTTAAATTATATGAAAATCTGTGACAGAAACTTAGCTATTTTATTAAATCCATATTTAGAACTCTCATAAAATTCAAGAATGCGTTGTTGTGATGTCGTATAATATGGCCTACTTCTGATTTCTACTCCTGTCTACCTTATTGATCATCGTTAAAAGAAGTATCCCAAGCATTGTTGGAGTTTAAATATCCAAGAACGCTTCGGGTAACTACTACGTCGCATAGTCTCTGAGAAACATTAATTAATGATATTTCAGATCCACACTTTTTGTGTGTAACAAATAGTACCTAAATGTTCAAATAGAGTGAAAGAATTATTAAAATCGGTAAAGTAGTTACAAGATGACTTCAAACCCACATACATCCACCCATCCATCCATCCACACAAACTTTCAATCTCTTCATAATTATTACATATACGTAATGCTCACGCCTTCGCCCTAAAGGGGTAGGCAGAGACGAAGTATCGCCACTTTGCGAGATCTTGACAAACGTCGCAATTATTAGTATAGATAATTTAGAATAGATACTGATGTAGACGGACCATTCGCAAGATTGTTATTAATTATGAAGTAGTAAAAACCTAATTAAACCTGCTTGTAAGCGACTGATCACAGGAATAAGTTAATTATAATCGCGGAAATAAACGTGTTTAGTAATTATAATTGTATTATGTATATAATTATGCAGACTTTAACACACTCTTTTCAAGATTAATGTAAGTTTAAAATACAAAATTTTACGTATCTAAAATTGTGGTAAATTGTGGTAACACTAATTAATTAGTTGTAGTTAATAGACAGTTATATTTGTAATAAATTAAAAAATATTGTAACAGTTTATTTAGTAGTAGATAAGAAATTACAATATTCTTCTTCAATATTTGGGTCATCAAACCATAAATTCATTTAAAATATAATAAATAAGCACAAAATAAGCTAAAAAAGAAAGATTGTTCATAGAGTAAACGTTTCAATTTTATTACAATACTATAAATTCACTAACAAACATCGTTTGTTAAAGGCCTATAGGAATAAAAATATTTAAGTAGGTAAGTAAACCTTTTTATATATATTTTTTGTCATTTTATGTTACTTATAACTTTTTATATGATAAAATATTTGTAACTAGATAAAGCAACTGTACTGTTATGGCCCCACGTAATAAATTCAAGAATGGTCTCGAATTAGCTGTAGAAGAAAGTACCGGCACCGCCCCGCACGGGAGCCGGTCGTAAACATAAAAAGTGCTTATGTGGCGCTGCAGCGTCAGCTAAAAACTCCACCGGGAAGGAACATAATGTAGTAGCGGCCATAAAAAGTGAATGCATTGCGTGCACGTGGAGTGCATCGGGGCGAGGTGCGGGGCGAGGGGGCAGGCAGCAGGGAGGGGCATGGGGGTGTGTTTACCGCGCGGGGGGGCGGCGGCAGGGGCGGCCGGCCGCGGCCGCACGGCGAGCGGCCGCGGCGCCGCCGAGTCAGTGTTGTGGTAGGTCACAGCGAGCGCGCCCGCATCGCGCGCCACGATCATTCACAATCGCGACTCCGCGCCGACAAAACATGTCACCAGACCTTTAAATTAATTACTATTCTTCGCAATCAAAAAATATTTGCTACTACGTGGAGAATTATAAGGCGCGACGGACTCTATTATCAGTGCAGATAAATGCATTTAACGTGAAGCTGATGTGAGATGGCCCTGTCGCTGCAGTCGACGCAGAATTCTAGAGGTTCGTGGATATTTGGCTTTGTGCGCCCGCTGTCTCCACGGTCGCTGAATCTGCGGAAGCTAAAGGAAGTGCATGTGTGGAAAAGTTTTAAAAGTTAGCGGCGCGACATGCGTGTGGCGAGCTCCGCGATTGGCCCCCGGCGCCGCGCGGGGCGCGATCGGCACACATGTTTATTTGCATTCGGAGCTTTTGCAGCAGATTCAGTGAACCGTAGGCGGCAGCGAGCGCGTAGCAGCTTGCTACGGAGCCGCTACGAAACTTTCGCGGAACGTAGCACGCGGCTAGAAATTTACATATTGTTGATTGGAATTGGTATGTTTTTGAATTTATTTATTACCGTTTTGTTTCTATGTAACTGTAGGAAAGCTTCCACTGAAATAATCATTAGAAACAATACGGTTTGTTACAATAGAACGTAACAGTCGTCAAATTTTTATTGTTATTCGAAAATACAGATCAAATACGCCATTAATTATATTTATTAAGTAAGATGATAAACATGGAATCTTTGTGCGTGCATGTACTAATTTAAGTGAATATTTATAGGTAATCGTTAACACATTGTACGTATATTACAATATGCTTATTATGTCCATGGCTGTGGAATATTGAAACATATTTATCGCGTTAACACTATTTGTCAAAAAATTATAGCACACACATAATTAGCACCTAGCATAATTATGATAAGAAATTCTTAGTAATGATGCAAAACGAATTAATTAAATTATTAATAGAATAGAAAGACTTTATTTGGCGAACACAAATACAACCAAGGAATTAAAATTGACGACATAAATATGAAAAAATGATGCTATGTCAGTATATTTTAATGTAAATGATTTTTATGTAATTTGGTCTCATGGTGATTAATTGCTTCATTAAAAAACGCGAAGTAACCCACACCCCCCACATTCCCCACACACACTCACACAAACATAATCACTAGACTGCAATATCGATATATTTTAAATCCGTTACTGGCAGTAAGAACTATAAATTAGAATAATACTGTATACTAAGTGCTGTGGATTTTGTGAAAATAAATAAAATAAAGTAACAACCTGATAATATTAGCCAAAGAACATTGATTTGAATGACCTACGCCTATAGAAGATAAAAAGCCTATAAATATATCACAATCGTATGGTTGGCTGGAAAAGATATTTTTAGAGATAAACTCACCTTTATACATACAATTTTATAGCTGTATTTAGTTTTAAAATGTGCAGTAAATAATATATAATCTAAAATCAAATAATCAGCTTATAGGTATTCAGGTCCAGAGCGACCGAAGTATTTGCAACTACCAGGGTATCAAAACGCCTAATGATACTAAATGACCAACTAATCAGAATGTATTAAGTATATTAGACTAATTAAACTAATTATAATACTTAAAATCGGGTTATACACTTACTGGGAAAGAAGTGGCTACCGACACAAAGGACTTGCAATATTGGGAACCAGGGTGATATTTGTTTTTGTCGTATCTATAATCAAAAACGATTTTTTTAATATAATTTTATATAATAATATTAAAATGATCTTCCCCTCACATTGTGAGTAACCACGAGGTTGTGCCGGACATAGTCCACCATGCAGGATACGTATGCCTTAGAATTTCTCCAGCGCATGCAGATTTTGACTTTTTAATTCTACAAATCTATTATTGTAGTAAATAAAAATAAGAAACTTCATCACCAAGGTTTCCTTTACCGAAAAGTCTGTAGTATGAAAAAAAGCATACGTCGTACACGATTTTCGTAATTTTTTTTATCATCAGCCGAAATACGTTTATAGCTGAACATAAGCCTCCCCAATAGAATGTCACTTTTGGTGGGCTGTCCATTGGGGTTTTACCATAATCACAGGCAGGCGGATTGGTGATCGCAGTAATATTGATCTTAATATACACAGAAGAATGCTGCTGCCCGTCCCTGGTGTTTTTTTAGTTTTACTGAAATTAACATAATTTCCCTATGTCAGGTAACTAACTCTACATGTAATAATAACAATAATAAATTACATGTGAATCACTTATTGCATCATCCGTCGGGTTTTTTAAAGACTATTTTATGACGTATTCGTAACCCATTATAGAACAAGTAATACAATAATTATGTAAATGGACAGATGCCCTTTTTACAACAAATGATTCATGTACGAGTACGTTCAAAATTTCAACTCAATCGGTGTAGCAGAGTTTAATTATCCAAGGGACTAATAGTATTATTTTCCTTTAATAAAATTTGTCATAAAGTTTTCAAGACATTTTCATAATTTTCCCATCATTGCTGGGCAATTTTACATGTAGATAGATATATTTCTAGTTTCAGCCAAATCACTCCTGAGCTTTTCGAGTTATCTGTAGGACAGGCAGACAGACAAAAAAGCTTCGAGAAGGTTATCCATTTTGAGGGAATCCTAAAAACTGACCGGGACCGAACCTATAACATTATAACCTAACAAAGCGAGCGCAGTACTAACCTTGGATAAGCGATACAATAAATTCATCCTTTTCTTAAATCTTGTTATCCATTGTTATTGAGACGTTAGAAGAAGCCGTACATATTCGGCGCGTGTATGCTGTTAACCCTAAACCGCGGAAACCGTAGCAGCTCCATAATCTGAACGAGTGCGTGCTTATGTACCTACCTGGGTGGACTTAGCGACCGATAGGTTAATCCCATTATATGGCGCTTTAACGAAATTAGGCCATTACCGGTGACCTACGCAGTGTCCCATAGCTAACTCGTTACGGCATGTCAACCATGTTGGTGAAGCAGTCTTTACAGCAGTGTGTGTTGTACACTCAATAATAAAGTAGAAACATGGGACGAGTTATAGCAAAGAGTTTTAACTGTAAAGACAGAAAAATTAACAGGACTATTTATTTCGCTAGCATTAGTTTAGGTATTAATCGTAAAAGAAAAAGAGATTCCATAAAAACTACTTAGCTATATAGCAATTTAATATGTCGCAAGTCGCATTGTTTTATACAGCATTTTTACACAGAAGAACACTGCTGGCCATCCGGTGCAATCCCATAGTCGCCTTGACGACACCCACTAGAAGGTGATATTGGCCGTGTGGTTCCCGGCTTAGAATAGGGCCCAATTGTAAGCCGGGAACCACACGGCCAATATCACCTTTAACCTTAAAATTTACCTTTAATTAAACCAAACATTGTGATTTATTGTAATACTCTCGGTTCTTCTCCATAAAATTTCTTGATTGTTTTGAGATTTACGCAAAAAAAACTAATACTTAAGTATAACATCTGTTCCAACACAAATGTCAAACGAAAAGAAATGCATAAATTTGTGTCTCGGAAACAAAACTAACAATAGTAATCGTTTTTGTATGCCATTTAATTTAGAATGGAATATACTATCTTTGAAATATTTACTGATTCTTTCACTACTGGATGCATGACTTGCACTCAAAAACACAAATCTTAGAAGAATTTTTTGAATTAAATTCCAAAAAAAAAAGAAAATGGATGGAATCAAAATTTACTACCTAAATATCTATTACAAAACGCACAAAAACATACAAGTTACATAACTAAATCTTTACTGTAGACCTACTAATTAAAAAATAATTGACTTTCTCAATGTGCATGAGTAAGGTATTATTAAAGTTGTAGGTTTCAAGCATGAACGAATTGGTTAATGCGTTCAAGGTTTCAAGTTAAATTACATTTGCCAGAATCAAGTTTGTTAGACTCTAACCTTACCTGCAAAGAAACACAACCAAGAAGACATCACAAAGGTGTATAAAATCAGCAGCACTGGCGCATATTCTCAACAATAAGGATGTCATCGACGCGCCGCTTATCGGGGAACCCTTGTGCAATAATGAGTTATGGAGTGGCGGCCGCAGGCGAGTCCATAAAAGTATTGAGTATGGGTTATTGACAAATATTTATGGCGTATAAAGAGGGGATAATTACAACTCTTTAGCACATAAAAAGCGTAGCGCGGAAGGGTGCGGCGGCGCTGTAAAAATTTATCACCGATATTGTCACCCGCCGGCCGGCGGGCCCGGCCGACAAATAAAATACATTATGCCTCTGAGTTGCTTCTGCAGCTTCTATTCTGTTAATTTTTTTTATATTCAGTAATTGAAACATAATAATAATCGTTATAAAATACCAAATGAAAATGCTAAAAAAGATATACTCGTACACATATAAAAAAAAATTCAAAGGAAAAAATGGCCTTAGCGTTCACGATTTTTTCGTCTAATAATATTTTCGTTACCTAATTATCGGTGTACTTGTCATAATTATCTGTCATGTTATAATAAGGCATCATTTCAAAATGCGATAAATTATATATAAATTACCTTTTATCTTGGGAGAGGCCTATGTCCAACAGTGGACTCTTTCAGGCTGATGATGATGACCTTTTATCTCATCAAATATACTTATGAAATTCTTTGTGAATCAAATGTTCTTATTTTGAATCTCATTGTAGCCTGAAGACTATGGCGTATTTACTTTTTAAACTTTTACATTAGGTCTGGTATTGTAATTCTGAGCACATCACGAGTGCGGCTCTGCTCGTCCGCGACGGAGGAATGTTATTAAAAAGTTATGGGATAAGCCCGCTACGTGCTGCTCGCGACGCCTCGCCTCGCCCTAATCACAAACTTTAAAATTATCTTAGACTACTTCTTATTATATCAACCGCGGCCTCAATGCGTAATTGAGCCTATTTACGAAGATCCCAGCCTTACTACCTATACTTACTACTTTTAAAATATAAAAGTAAATAATATTTACTCACTTCCAGGCATATCATTCCTCTAAAGAGTGTCAATCGAATGCAACAAATAATATTTAACCCAACAGCCAAACAAAGGAACATGATATAAATTATGAATTGCCTAAAAATTTAAAATACTTTCTTAAAAATCGCTGAATATGTACTATTGGTAAAGACTAAGTTTAGTTTTAAGTGTTACTTTGTTATGTATTGGTATGTGTGACTAGTAGTTTTTTTTATTTTTGTTATACTTATCAGCATAACTCTTATTGTTTTCGTCATTGCAAACAGAATTGTAATTATTTTAATGTTACCTTTTGTAACAAAATTATGCCTTGTGGAGCAAATTGGCACTGGGTTGTTACCTCCCCGCATACATCCTATAGGCAAACATCATTTAAGTTTTCGACTATTTCGTAAAGGAAGACGGGTTATAAAGAAATCGTTTAAAGCGATAAAAACGGCCTAAATCGTACATTTAGCTCCTGCATATTATAACCGTATTTATTTTATTTGTGCAATAAAGTAAACATATTATATTAATTTGATTTAGAAACCTGATAATAGGTCTAAATTAGCTATCATTTTCTTATTTGTAAGTAGGCACGTTGCGTATCAAAGTAAATGTAATATTAGACCTGTGACAATTTAAGTGTTTGCTAGAATTGAGGGCAAAATATAGTATAATATGCACTAACGTACGTAATGTAACGTATTGCTAATGTTAAAGAAAATACCTAGTTGCTTTTACGCTTATTTCATTGTATTATCAACAAAATAAACAGTAGCTAAAGTAGAGCCTCCAGGAAACAGATGAAATAATATTACGTCTCCTTCAATTAAGCACGGCTGAGTCCAAGCCGGGCCCGGAATTAATTCCACGGCTAAGTAGATAATGTAGGAGCCTCCCCCTGCGCCTCTTCACGCCTCGAGGAGAACTTTCAATTATGATTTTGTCTAATTTTAATTAAGTGCTCTCAAAAAGGCTTTTCTTCGTCGAAATTAATATTTGAATATAATTTGGGCGGAGCGGGAGCGCGCGGGCGGAGTTTGCCGCTGAAGGAATAATTAATTCCATTATATAGGTAAGTGGTCGCTCGCTCGCCACTCGTTCGCCCACCCGCTTTCCTGACATCTCTGACTCTATGAAACTCGTCTCACAATTTGAGGGCCTTCAAAAATCAACTTATGAGTTTGAAAGATCCTAATCATTCCTTCTGCCTTCAATAAAAATAATGATATTTGAAATGAAACTACTTAATAGGAACGGGTGTCAGACGTTCGCTTCGCGGCGGCAATTTGCGCAACAGGTCGGGGCGGAAGCGACCTGCAGCGACGTGATTGCGACCAAATGTTTCCTCCGCAGCGCGCAGCGTCTGGCATACGGTTTTTGCTTCGTTTTTTGCCCTCTCTCTCTGATAAGTACGCTATCGATAGGTTCGACTGCGTGTTTGTTTAGGCCGAAACTAACCCGTGACGGAAGTGATCGCGACGAATTTCTACCTTTTTACGTTTACACCTAATGAAATGAGCCTAGGTTGAGCGAGTTCCTAGTTCCTTGTTTGGAACTTGAACTCTTTAGTTTTGTTTACAGCCTAGTTTAAAAATTACGTTGCATTTCAACTAGATTGACACTAGGTATTTGTTGTGCAGGTGTGTCGGTGCGGTCTCTGTCCAGCATGCGGCAAGAATCTCTACCGATGCTGGCGGAGCGACTGCTGGCGACGCGCGCGGCCGCGCTGGTGGCCGGGCTGCCGGCCGAGCTGTACTCGGGCGCGCTGCTGGCCGCGTGGCCGCCCTCGCCGCCGGCGCCGCTGCTCCCGCCGCCCGAGCTGGAGCGCGCGCGCAAGCGGCGGCGCACGCCCAAGCTCGACGACCCCGCCACCGCGCCGCCCTCGCCGCCCTCGTCGGGCTCCTCGCCCGGCGCCGCCGACCCGCCGCGTGACAAACTCTTCACCTGCAAGGTGTGCTCGCGCTCCTTCGGCTACAAGCACGTGCTGCAGAACCACGAGCGCACGCACACCGGCGAGAAGCCGTTCGAGTGCGGCGAGTGTCACAAGCGGTTCACGCGCGACCACCACCTCAAGACGCACCTGCGCCTGCACACCGGCGAGAAGCCCTACAGCTGTCCGCACTGTCCGCGCCACTTCGTGCAAGTGGCCAACCTGCGCCGGCACCTGCGCGTGCATACCGGCGAGCGCCCGTACGCGTGCGCGCGCTGCCCCGCGCGCTTCTCCGACTCCAACCAGCTGAAGGCGCACGCCCTGGTGCACGAGGGCGACGCGCCCTTCGCGTGCCGGTGCGGCGCGCGCTTCCGGCGGCGGCAGGCGGCGGCGCTGCACCGGTGCGCGGACACCCCCAGCCCGCCTGCCGCCGCCGCCTCCGACTGGCGCTGGGACGAGTGGCCCGAGCAGACGGAGCCCGAGGACCTATCGCTGCCGCGCCGGCCGGCCACGCCGGACTCGCCCACCGACCTGCGCGTGCACGCCGCGTAGTCGCCGCGCGCCGGCCGCCCCGCCGCGCCGCGCACCGCTGAGCCGGTATACGAGTTCCTCCCGCGTAGACCCCGCGCTGCCGCCGCCGGCCCCTCGAACCCTTCAGTTCGCCCGCTGCCGGTTCCCTGGCTCCCCACTTACCTGCAGTTCATGGTTCTTTCGAAATTCATAATTCTTGCTTTACTGAAATATCGTAACGGTTAACTTTTTTTCTTGTATTTCCGATATCGTTTTTCTTGGTAAGACTATACGCAGCCTATTTAGGTAGTCGTCTATTCACTTTTTATGATTTCGCATTTGCAATGTTCGTCACAGTTGAAAACACTTTTTTGGTCCATGTTACAGTTTAAAACTTTATTGTCGTACCATTTGCATAATCGCAAGGCGAGGTGAAGCAAAAACGCGCCCGTTTTGTTCTTTTGTTCAGAAACTTGCTAAACACAGAAAGAATATAATTTCACAAGAGATATTTTTTGATTTATTGGCTCGATTCATTGTTAAATGATGGGAACTAAAAAATTGTTTCGTTATGCTTGACGTTTGTTCATCTCGGATCGACGACGTCCTCCCGCGCTCACCGGACTTGCCAGTTACAATCCGGAATACGGTACAGCACAAGGCCGCGACATTGGCTTATTATTTCAGCGACAAAGGCTAGTTCACAATCAGTGATTATTAAGTATTGATTTGGAAGCGAGTTCCGGTCGGCGGACAAAGCGGGCGCCATTGTGCGCGCCCTGATCCGTCGCGCCTCGCTCAACCGGTTCTTAATCACCCTTATTATCCACGATTCTCAGGTTTTTATTATATTGATTTCAAAAAATTTACCAGTTTTGTAAGTATTAATTTAAGGTCATTTATTGTCAGAATTCCACAATAATGTGTAACCGATACGATATTATTTCTATAATAAGTACATTTATAGGGGATGCTTGTTTGGAATCAGTTGATCTATTTATTGGGTTTTTAGATGAAAAAGTGGGAACCCGAGCTAGCAGGGGAGGCAACTGGGCGAACAAATGGACGGACGGCCAGGCCGACCAAGCGCAGAGCTTCTGTACATATTGCTGTCTCTATCAAATTATTTATTATTTATCGGTTAGTTTGTAGGATTCTTATATTTACGGTACCTATCCGTAATTAAAATGTTTGCTGTTAATATTTTATGTATATAAATTTATGTAGTGATCGGTAGAGACCGTCGGAAGATTGGGTTCAAGCTAAGACGACGGTGTGGTAGAGTCGATACCCAAGCACAGCAACTCTATTCGGGCTGTGCTGTAAATTAGATTAATCTATGTGTTGATATGAACTTAATTAAATGTAAGGCCATGTTTACATTGAATTGTATATATGTTAGGTAATGTTTCCATATAAATAATTTTAAGGTGCAGTCAAAATTTTGGAAATTTGTATATATTTTTGTCCCAATTCCGTGTGCACATGGCCTGTGTTATCTAGGATAATGAACTCAAAGACCACCGCATGTGGTTGCAATTTGTTCTACGGGTATTAGTTTCCTATTAGGTGTAGTGTGTTTATTTCTTCGTTTTGATCTAATTTTAGAAGTAAATACAAAATAATTGTTCTGAATATTTTAGCGCACATGATTGATGCATCTATTTAAGCCGAACTGATTGTTGATTATTATTATTTTATTTTTTAGTCGTAAGTCTTCTCGGTAGATAGATACTTATGTAGGTTCTTAACTTGAAACAAAAGTGAACTAATCATACGAGACATTTTCCCAAAGAAATTATTGGTACAAAGATGAATGTGTACAAATTTAATACATAGTACTATCGATTAGAATTAGTAATTCCATGTTGCAATGTTGTAATATTATGGTAGTTAGTGTAAGTAAAGTAAGGCGAGACGGTGCCATTATCTACCTCATTTGCCTACGGTTAATACGCCAGGGTAAAGAGCCAAAGTTCTTGGAATATTTTCTATTGTTTATCAGTGCTAAGATAATGTAGAGCAAACTATACCATTACCTGTTGGTGAACGAACTAGTGCAGTCAACTCGACTGCTTGAGACTGATTTTCGTTTAATCGTTCAATTTAATCACATTTGTGTAACTGTATGTTATAATTTCTGACAAGATTCATGTAATTTTCAAGTGACTATGTCCACTCACAATGTCTAGTATAAGTAATTAATGTGAGACGTAAACTCTTGTAAGATGTAGTCGCACCGTAGCCTTCATTTGCAATTAATTTGAGTTCCTATTTTGACTAATGATCATTAAATTTATTGTTTTACTTAAAATTGTTTATATTCATTTGTTAGAGAATAATTTTCATTGCCATTAGTTCTTTGTCTGCGTTCCATTTGAATAACTTATATTTAACATTACAAAAAACTGATAACAATTATTTAGTAGTCGGTAACAACTATTGTGATTGAAATAGGTTTCATTTTTACAAATGAACTGCCGTAAAACTAATCTACCTCATCCTCGGAACACACATGTTTTTAAACAAATAAATGTAATTCCAATTTAATAACTTGTACAAATTATAATAAGATTATAAATGTGACATAATTATGGTACGATGAATATATGTATTTCTTTATCAATGTCCAGTACATTACTATTAAATTAAAGAGATGTTTGTTATTTAATTAGTATTTTATTGTACTTCATCTCGCCCCAAACCTCGGCCGAACATAAAACCCTAAAATGCAATCCCAACACTTTGCTTACAGTACGCACTGTACCAAATTGTGCCGATAAATGGTAGGGCTTATTCTGGCATGCCACCAACGCGGATTGCAATTCCGAATAGGCTTGCATTATTTTGGCAGAGCCACAGTCTCATATTTGAAACCTGACCATACAGAAAATTTGTCCTGGAAATGTACTATTTTGTACTCGAAAATTAGAATTTGTACTTCAGCCGTTTAAAAGTTATAGGGGTATATTGGTGGCTCAGACAAAATGTCGTCACTACAGCAGGGCCACGCTATATCTCGGAAACTACAAAAGATATCAAAATTCTGTACTAGTACAAAATTTGTACTCGAATTTGTGCTCCACATATCCAAAATTCAGTCTCTAAATTTTACCGTTACCTTACCGTTTCCGAGATATTCGGTTTTGATTGTGGCTCTGCTAAAATGACGTCACTACAGCAGAGCCACGGCTATATCTCGATAACTACAAAAGATATCAGAATTCTGTAAACCTACAACATTTGTACCTGACTGGTGCCAGAATAAGCCCTACCGATAAATGTATTTTTCTAAACAAACAACAAAACTTAGATTATATTTGTAAGCAGCTGAAGGCATACCTATGTCCAACATTGGACGTCTAAGGGCTGATATGATGATGATGAGGACATACCTATATTAAACAGTAAACAAATATGAAATACATTATCTTTGAAATAAAAAGTGTATAATACCGACACAACTATAAAATTACAGCCATAACACAAAAGTTACATCAATAGTGAATACGAGATATGGTAGTCTATGTAAGTACCAAGGGTTAAGTTGTAGGAAGGAGTGTAATTTATCTGAGATCGGCGGTAAGTAATGAGTTGTCGCACCAACATTACGAAAGTTCGTATGTGTGTGTAGGCCTTACGCACACTTAATCAAATATCCGCCCTGTAGGGTGTGTTTGTATGGAGGTGGCGTTTGATAGAATAATTTTTTTTTTATTTTTCGGTTTCCTTGATTTAGCATTGCCTAGTAACAGCCGTGATAGCTTAGCAGAACAACCCCAGTTATGTCAGATTAGTCATTGGTTCAAATCCTGCTTGCTTAAAGTTATATAGATACATTTAATTCGTAATATTAATTCTCGCGTTGAAGTCTTTTGTACTAACAAATTCTAGATCAGTAAAAAAAACATCAACGCAGTTCTTAGGTACATTAAAAGTATGAAAATATTCTTATAACTTTGGAATCTTTCTGAATGTCATGTCATGCATAATTAATTTTATAGAAGTATTTCATCATTATCATATCAGCCCTGAGACGTCCACTGCTGGGCATAGGTCTTCCCCAATGAACGCTACCACACCCAAGTCCTCCGTCCTGAGAATCCAGTAGCAGGAATATGAAAATGTAATAAATTATAAAAAAAAATTGATGTACCTAACTACCAACATGCATACATAAATGAAACTAATGCCACAAGATCTACCAATTTTAGAATTTTTAAAGGTTCCAGTATTGCTTCATTTGGAATAATTTCTAGTTTAGGTACACACTGTAATTTGTAGGTACACCCACTAACAATAACCCACCTAAACGAACCTACCTGAAGCAAACGTTTAAGTTGAGCTTTAGATAGTAGATAGATTCAGCGAACGCCGCGAGCCATCACATAGCTTCGGAGACAAACGCACTGGAATCCGGTTGGTATTTATTAAATTAATCGCTCACTACCCGATGGGGTGCTAACCCCCACCCCCATCACTCGTTGCCGACTAGCTTCTATACTAGAAGGGGGGAGGGGTAACTTAGTATCAAGCGAACGGGTGGCAGAGAGGTAAGACTTCATTCATACTCGTATTGAAGTGGACAAATTGTATTCTATTTTTATTAAAAAAAAATCTGTTGCCCGCGAATTCGTCCGCGTGGACAACTTAACATCACAAATTGTTATGTATTTCCCGTAAGAATGAGATATTTTTTTCGGGATAAAAACTATTCTATGCCCTATTCCAGGACCTAACCTACTCGTATGTGTGTGCCAAGTTTCATCACGATCCGTCCATTGGTTGAAGCGTGATTGAGTAACAAACATCCAAATATCCAAACTTTCGTATTTATAATATTAGTAGGATATACATATGAGGTCTAGACTTAACCACATGAAGACTACATAGAAAGAACATGTCAGATCACAAACCCATAGAGTTTAAATTACATTATCATAAAACAGAAAACATAATATGTTATTTTATTATATTATTTTACTTCAAATGCTCTATTTCAATCAGCAACAGTTACGTCCGCAACAGTTCTATTTGGCTGCTATTTACTAGAAATAAGTACATTACATTTCATCATTATTCTGTAAAAGTCCACTGCTGGACATAGGCTTCACCAAAGACGCCTCTGAACCGGACATTACGCGGCTGTCTAATTCCAAATTATAATTCCTGAACTATGGGAATAAGATTGGGACTAGGCAATTCACCAATACAACATCCAGACCAGACCAGAACTAACTAGTACAAATTTTACAATGTTGTCTGTCCCTGGTAGGAATCGAACCCACGACTTAGGCCGCTCGAGTTTAACGACCGAGCCACCAAGAATACGAGGCGGTCTAAAAATACAAAGTAAAAATAAATAACACGTGTAAATCAATAATAAAATCAATACCGTGTAATAACTTCTGGACCAGTACTAACCTAATGTCAAAACCAAGTGCTTATCTTTTTCTAAACGATATATTAAATTCTATTATCTGAACTGATTAGGATACCTACGTAATAATCTTCTGACACAATATAAATAAGTAAGTAGGTACCTAATTAAAATACAACTTTTCGAAACGTTTACTAATAACGAGACAAGCTCAGTTAAGGTAAGATAACCATAACAAAAATAAGGGAACTTCAAAATCGATAGCAGTATAATTGACATTTTTGCCCGACTACGGTGAAGGCAAAGGGAGGGTAATGTTTTGAAGGAAGCGGCAGGCATCTTGTTCGCTCGAGCTCTTGTTTAGGTTTGCGTTGAGCCTTGCTCAGGCTAGGACGAGAGCGGGCGAATTATAATTTATTTGGAGAAGTGGCAACGAGCGCCCCGCGCTCCGCGCCCACCCCGTCGCCGCCCGACCTACCCTTTGCTTTCGCCCTTCGTTACGTACACACCAGCCGAGCGTTGCAACTCGGAAAATTGAAAGAAATTGAATGAAGAGTCTACGAGTAATATAATTTACTCGTAGACTCTGCTGTTACGTAAGAGCCGCATAGTCGTTAGTCGGATGGCGGTTTTAACATATACATATTATAATTAGTCCCGGTTTGGATGTTATAATTTAGAATTGTCCAACCCTTGTTTAATTCCCATAGCACAGGAAAACATTCTAGTTTGGGATTATACTATATATATATCTATGTGGATACATTATAACAAGCAGTAGCCTGGCTCCTAAACTAGGATTCCCTGTTCTATGGGTAGTAATTAAAATGAACGGATTACTTGCTTTGGATATGAGCTGTGATGTACCAACATATTCATCATTCCATATTATGCACCTTATAAGCAAGACCGTTAAATTTTTTTTAAGTTCGACGAAACAAACGAACTCAACAGTTTATTTATAAACTCCAATAAAGGCATGATATTTACAGACCATGAAAAAGATTGTTTTAAATCGTACCAACAGTAAATTGATCTAATTTTACAGTAACATAAAATGTCAATTAACAGTTTACATGTTTTTATCTACATGATATCCGAATACAAATCAAACGGACGAAATAATAAAAGGGAGAAAGTGCTTTTATAAATATAGGTATGTCACAAATTGTTTCACTTACACTGGACACAGAATTACTATTTACGACATAAATTTTTAATCGAAAGTTTATAACTAGGTAAATAAACATATATTGGCATACATACATACGCTTTCCCACAACAGTCTTAGCGCAATGACTATTTTAGTTTTACTTTTTTATGGTTTATTGTTTTCTAATATTTCAGTAATTATTTTTGAACTTTATTTTTATTTTTGTCCTTACTCTAACATGCTTATGTATTGATAATGTTATGTTGTATATAAAAGAGTGGATAGTAAAAACCAGCGCTGTATTACATTTGTAAATGGCAATTAACAATAAATAAAATAAATATACTTAAGTATTAGTGACCAGTGGAGAGGTTTCTGCGATATACGATTTTGTATACGTTTATTATTTTTGAGTTTATGTAACAAATAATATATTTTCCTATTTTCTATTACATATTTTATCATGCATGACTTACTATGATAATCTTATACCAAACTATGGTGCCCACATAATTGTATAATTCAAATGAAACAGTAGTTTATTTAATTAAGCTACAACGCTTTGCTAGTGAACTTTATACTTTCTGTTTTTCTCTAGGTAGGTTGCGTTCAAAGGAGCTCGCGGGACGCGGGGCGAGGTGGCGGCCCGCGGGGGAGGGACGGAATTAAGAGGGAGACGGGGGGCGGCCCGCCCTGGATACTGAGAGGAGTTTTAACCAATTAATTTTGTTCCTCAACGCAAACTCCGCTATATAATAAGGTATAAGTAGGCATTAACTGAGGCGCGCCGATAGCTAGGCCGGCCGGGGGCGACTCGCCGCTCCAGCTAGCCTCTCATAACGATGTTTTATTTCTTGTTAAGCTTTTCGTTTCTCCACTTTTAATATTTAATGGCATTTTCATGGCTCATGTTTTATAGCGCACTTACGAATTCTCAACATTATTGATGTTGTTTTATCGGCTCCGTTGTTTTCCAACGGCCGTTATAATTGCATACCATTAACATCCCCGTGTCCTTTCATTAAATACGGACATAAAACTTAAAGATAAAAATTTACTTATTGCGTTTAATTATAGATTTAGTCGGTAGTCACCTAAGTTATGAAAGTACGACGTAACTTTCTTAAAACATTTCTAAACTCTAAGTTCACTTGTCTTGTACATATGTATCTGTCGACACACAACGTGACGCATTAAGCAGCGCGCCACCTGCCCCTCATGAAAAACATCAGCGTCTTTGTCTAACGAACCATATGTCTCGTCTTCGCTCGTGCTCCGTCCTCTACGATAATATATAAATATAAAACACAAATTACCTAAAAAAAAAACAATCTTCCCCTTTACCAATCCGTGACTAAACACCGAAAATGCTTCTCTGTCTCATATACACAAAGCGCGGAGATTTAAAAATAAGATCCCATACAAAAACACTACCGATCGCGCTCTGCGCTCGCGTCAATATGACGCTCTTAAAAACTGTTCTTATGTTAAAAAACAGAAACGCACCCGAAAAAACAAACCGCAGAGTACGGTTAAAAAACAAAACGCAGCACGCGAGCCGAGCGAGACACCCTTTCCCTTTTGCGCGTCGCGCGCTACATTTTTTCTTTTAGCTAAGTGAGGGTTGATTTTTTTTACCGCGATGCTACGTATAAATTAATAACTGAACGTGCTCATAATCTGCTGCTCGGAACACTTTCGGCTTTGTTATTTTTTATAAGTTGCATTCATTTGTTTTTGTATGATGGCGGAAATGGAGTGAGTCTATTGATTACGTCCGTCGGGTGACAGGTGGTGGACTTTGTTTCTGCATCAAATTCAAAGCGTAAGCGTACGCAGAAATGAACAACTGCCGTGCTGTATAATCGTAATCATTATACACCACTCAACCTAGATACCTATACCCCTAATTATGGTTACACTCAGCAAGCAAAACAACTAATTTTATTAATTTATTAAGTAGGTATTTAATTAAAATACATACTTTATGAAACATACGTTCAAAAAAACATACCGTCGAATTCAAAACCTCCTCCTTTTTTGAAGTCGGTTAATAAAATAAGTGCCTATATCCATTATGCATGTTATTGAAACTTGTATAACTGGCGAAACATCTCAATGTGAAAAAACGATACCGGAAGATGCAGCCGAAAGGAAACGAATGTATTTGGGTCAATAATGACAGTTTCTAGTTTTTACTTACATTCTTACAACACATATGTGGTGAATAGACGAAACTAACGATTAGGTAGTTAAATTAAATTCTTACTGGACGGACTCGATATCCTGCGTATGAGGAACAAGCAAAGGCTCCATTGTGCGATTTGCTTAAAACAAGCACTGGCGTTTTGCCAGTTTAAGGTATTAAAACGAAAGTATTTACATATCAAATAATTCGTCTGATTAGTGGAGCTACTTAAGTAATAAGTAATAAAACACAATTTGTTAAAATTGACGACCACAGTAGCATTGACCTGCCAATAACATATGACATTCCTTAGGGAAGTATTATTAACCCAACTCTGTTTTTAGTGTTCATTAACGAGCTATACCAAACCCAACTTCTAAACGGCAAAATACTACTACCAAACGCCTTCGCCGGATGATACTGCCTTAAGACATTGTATGCAAATACGTGGCAACATATTTTCGAAACAGTGTAGTCTGTATTTGTCACGGTACGCACATGGCTGTGCAAAAACCTTCGTTCGCTAAATACCTATAAACTAAATTTATAAAATGAAGTTCCTCCGTTTTTGTTTTAGCACGCCTCGACTGACGTACTTTCTAAGATGCAGCCCCCTTTTTAAAAAAAATCTTTCTAGTTTGGATCATCTCTTGAAATCGTGCTTGGAAAAAATTCTAAATTTAAGTCTTTCAGAATCTACCTTTTCACAGTCGTCCCTTCCCTTGTCCTTGGGCGGCTTTGGGATACGCCGTTTCTCAGACATCGCACTCCCAGCCTTCATATTCTCCGTTTACGGCAGTTCCGGTCTCATTCGGTCGCTCATTCCGCCCTCTCTTGGTGACATTGGGCCGGACTGCTTGTCGGAGGCTGTGGAGATGTGGACATCACAGTGCCCGGGTACGGATCCCCCTCGCTCGAAAAGTTCACAAAAACTTTGGGACATTCCTCTGGCCAAAACTACATATGATGAAATTTTAGCGAATTCCTCTGCCGTCGATCGTGCCAGAATCCTTGCCTCATGCACCTATGAGGCATCGGCGTGGCTTCAAACCATTCCATCTCCGAACATAGGCACTCTTCTTGACAGCCATACCCTTAGAATTAGTACGGGCCTGCGTGTTGGTGCCAAGCTATGCCAACCGCACGTGTGCGTTTGTGGCACTAATGTGGAGCCTAACGGACACCACGGTTTGTCGTGTCAGAAGAGTGCCGGCCGTTTTTCTCGCCATGGCTCTTTGAACTGCATAATCAAAAGATCGTTAACCACAGCCGGCTTCCCCAGTGTTCTAGAGCCACCCGGTGTTTGCCGCTCGGACGGCAAACGCCCTGACGGTATGACCATCGTACCGTGGCGCTGCGGCCGCGCCCTCGTGTGGGACTCCACCTGCACGGACACATTAGCCCCCAGCTTCATTGGGATCTCCTCCAACTCTGCTGGTGCCGCCGCCAGGCGTGCAGCAAACCTCAAAATTCAAAAATATTCCTCGCTGCGAGGCCTCTTCGAGTTTCTGCCTTTTGCGGTGGAGACCCTTGGCGCGTGGTCACCGGAGGCTATCAACTTCGCTAGCCTCATCGGGATTTTCTTAAAAGAAAAATCCGGTGACCCTCGAGCCAGGGCCTTCTTCGTTCGCCGCATCAGTATAGAGATTCAGAGGGGCAACGCCGCGAGCGTTTTAGGCACAATACGCAATTCCGCAGAGCTGGAGGAGATCTTTTACCTGTAACGGTTTTACATATATACGAGTATTTATATATTATTATATATATACGAGTATTTATATATTATTAGTTTTAATTAAGATTTTCATTGTGTGAATAATAAAATTATGAAAACGAAAAAATTTATAAAATACATCATTAGTAATTCTTCACTTCCGCCACCAAACATATTTAACATCCTTGCTCTTGCTTTGACCCTATCCTCTGCGACTGTCCTAAACTTCTTCCACACTCACAATAAAATGTTAAAGCATCCTATAAGACCAAAATATAAGTATCCTTACCCACATTGAATATGCCTCTATATACTCGAAGTAGGAAAATTTGTGAAAAGAAATATTCACCTATTTAAACAAGGAGGTGATTTTTCTGAAAGAAATCTTAGACAACGCAGAAAAAGGCTAGTTCTTAGTACAGTCCCTAAAACGGTGCGCTTCCATAAAAACTGTTTTGCCATGGCTACGTCAATTTATAATAAAATTCCCGAGTCAATAAAACAACTTCCTACCAATCGATTTAAAGTATCACTACACAGTTGGCTTTTGCAAAAAATGTTTTACTCGGTACAGGAATTTCTAGACCAGGCAGAAATATAACGACATAATTAATGCATAGAACAGTAGGTAGGTACTCGTATGTTAAATACTGACAGTGTGAATATATGACTTTTCGTAAATTTAATTGACATATTATTATTATTGACATTGTAATTTAAATTCATATAAGTATTAAGTTTAATTTGTAATATGTAACATTTGCACGCTATTATATGGATGGCTAAATAGGCATGATCTACCAGTTGCTAGTTATAAGATATGACATTTGTACCCTATTTATGCAAATAAATATTCTATTCTATAATAACTTTCTAGGCGATTAAAAAAACGGTCAAGTGCGAGTCGGACTCGCGCATCGAGGGTCCCGTACCTTAAAAGGAAAAGTAGAAAAGTGATTTAAATAGGTGTTATTACCACGTAATAAAGTTAATTTTGAGGACTAAGTTTATTTGTGTGTGAAGGATTTATGCTGATTTTAAAAAAAACTGTGCTAGATAGAGACATCATTTTATTTTTCCTGTAACGTAAGAGGTGGCGATGCTCCAGGTCTTTGTACCTAACGAGCACAGATCGCAGTCAACTTCATTTATTTAGACAATACATCAATGACCACCCGATGGAGCTTCTCAACCTTTGTCTCTGAAACACCATGGACCAGCCAAGCCTTTTTGCGCATAGTAGTTTAGTGCCGATCTTGACCAAGGGAAAGCAACTCAATTTGTAATTTCAATTTAGCGAGAGATTGCCAAATGAACGACTTAAACATTCCGAAATCATGAGACAACGAAGAAATGTCTGAATGTGAAGTTTTACTACCTGAAGTGACCAACTGCAGTTTTTCTTCATGTTAACACATTTGGGACCCTCGCCGCTTCTCAAAATTCTCCAACTTGTTGATGATCAAAATGCCCATGTTGTAGGTAGATGGATCACAAAAAGTAAGTAGTGCAGAAAACTTGATCAATACAATACACGGCGAGTGCAGACGAGTTTAGGGGCTAACTAGGATATAAATGTGTACAACCGGCTTCCAACTGAGTTCACCAGTTCTCCTAGTCTGCCTAGTTTCAAAAGTGGCTGTGCGCCTGGCTTGTCAAGCAGTCATTTTATAGTTATGAAGAGTTTTTTCCAGAACTCATTGACATACCTAATTAATTAGATTCAAATGTAACTACCCAACAATTTTATTCGTAATTTTTTTGGTTATTTTTTTTTGTAATTAACCTGATTTGCTTTACGGCTTCCCGCCGCCAAAAAAAGGTAAATTTAAATTAGGTACTTTTATAAAATCATGTATTATATTTATAATCTATACGTATAATAAAACTGTAACTGGTAATATGTCTGTACATGGGAGATATTGAAGAAAAATGTGAATGAGGGGTCTTTATAGGACCAATAGAATAAAAAATAATTGTTTTTAGAATTTTTGTCTGTCTGTCTGTCTGTCGGTCTGTATGTATGTTTGTTACCTCATCACGCAAAAACTACTAAATGAAATTTGATTCAGTTTTCACAGATGTCTTTCAGGAGGTCTAACTTAAAATCTGGTGTATGTTTCATCTTGATACGATACTTAGAACCTGAGATATTAATGAAGTACATTTTTCTAGAAGCCATGATATGCAATATTCATATTGCGATTGGTTTGTACTACAATTGGAGCGGGAGTGAGACTGGGATTGGGAGCGAGAGTGTGAACGGGAGCGGATTCTGTAGTCCACGCGAGCGGAGCCGCGGGCACAGCTAGAACATAATACAGAAACATTATTTCAAGTCATATGTTCACAAAATAAAATTACTATTATATTACTGACTAATTCTTGATAGTCAAGACAATCAAAACAAGTAAATGTGTGTACTGTGTTAATTGAACAAACTTGAAAGTGTGAAATTATTATAAAGTGAAATGTCATACAAAAAAACCCTTGTATAAAATTACAAAAGTTCTTTACAAATATCTATAAATGGCGCAAATGCTTCAGACAATAGTTCTAGAAACTGTGCCGAGCGGGCGAGGTAAGCAAATATGTGTGAATGCATCGCAGTTGCATTGTGATTGTGACACAATCCGTGGACTTGAATGTGATCGGTGCACGTGTGCACTGCGCGGGTAAGAGGTTAACTTTTGTGCACATCGTCGCCAACAATCAATTATTGCGCTCTGTTTATCCTTTTTCTAAGAATCTTGAAGATTTTTCATGGATAGTCGCGAATATAGAACCAATATATACATTTTTATTTGCAAAAAGAGTATGTTATGTAGGTGTATTTAATTTAAGCTTTCACTAAAATCATGTATAGTCATCGGTACTGTCAGAGTATGTGCGCAAACTTTCAAGCTTATTTATGAGTTATTGTTATTAAGGGTTATTATAATAAAGGAATTCGTCAATGTTAGATTACAATTAAAGTGGGTTTTATAAAAACAACACATGTTAAGTACTACGAATTTGATATTTGAATGCCATCTAGTGGATTTAAAAATCATCTACAATATCAGCGTGATTTCTATTTAATTATAATAATTGCACATTCATTTGTACAATTATATAAGTAAAAATAGGTATTGAACTCAAATATATAACAATACTAGCTATCAAATCAAATCATTTATTAAATCAGACGTTAGTCCATAAAATGTTGTTAGTATAAATAAAGCTTAAGTCTATGTTAGAAAGCGGACAATAAAATAAAATTAAAATTGGTTTTGTTTGTGAAGATGGATAGTCACCCAGTGCCTGAGTATTGGACTATCCACCTTCTCCCGTATAGTGGTCAGGAAGCTGTTAGTGCTGCCCCGCACGCGGCGCATCAGGGAGGCAATTCTGTTGCGCAGGATGGCGTGGAATCCATCCACACGCGCCTCGGCGAACATACCTGACGCGCTACGTGGCAGCCCCAACAGCATCCTGAACCCATTATTATACTGAACACGCAGCTATGGCAGACCACTGAAATATGTGACTCCCCCTACCTTCCTACCCCCTTTCTCCCCCCACACCTCCCTCTCTCCGCCCTTTCTTCTCCCTTCCTTCCCCTGAACCCCCTCCTTAACTCACTTTCTTTTCTCTCCCCATACCTTCCCCCTACCCTCACAATTTCCCCACCTCTAACCCTTCACTTCCCTCATCCCTCCCCTCCCCCTTTCTTCTGCCTATCTCTTTCACTCCTCATTACCTTCCCCCTATACTGCCATGACCACCCACCTCAGCTTTATCTATCTCCAAAAAGTAATTCTCACTCATTGCAATACGAACTCCGTCGAAATCTATGCGAAATGCAGTGTATGCGAGTTTTCGAAACTATAAATTTGCACAACTTTTGATTGAGTGGGCCGATGACCATGAAATTAAGACTAAATGTTACTCCAATTTAATCCCTATGTTATTCTGAAAGCTCTATCAGAATTGATTCAATACAATAGATAAAAATACAAAAAAAATAAAAAATTATATGATTTACTAGCTGTGCCCGCGGCTCCGCTCGCGTGAACTACAGAATCCGCTCCCATTCCCACTCCCGCTTCCGCTCCCGCTTCCGCTCCGGTCTGCTCCGATCCCGCTCCCGCTCCCGTGCCCTCTCCCGCTCCCGCGCCCTCTCCCGCTCGCGCTTCCGCTTCCGCTCCCGTGCCCTCTCCCGCTCCCGCGCCCTCTCCCGCTCGCGCTTCCGCTTCCGCTCCCGCTTCCGCTCCCGCTTCCGCTCCCGCTCTCACACCCACTCCCCTTTTCCCACGCCCACGCCCACTCCCACTCCCACTCCCACTCCAGTTCCTACTCGCAGCTCCAAATGTAATCCAAACTCATCGCAATCTGAATAGTACAGAAATACTATTATGTGCAATATATTGCATACTAACCTTACCTACTAATGTATTTGAAAACTAAAAATGTCTATAACTTTTGATTGAGTTAGCCGATTGCGATGAAATAAAGACTAAATGTTAAGTTAAGTTAAGCCCCATGTTTTTGTGAAAAGTCCATCGAAATCCGTTCAGTAGTTTTTAAGTGATGCGTGCACAAACTCACAGATAAACAGACAAACAGACAAAAATTCTAAAAGTGATTGAAATGTGTTCTATTACTTATCCTTAGACCCCTCATTTTTTTTGCTAATATCTTCAATGTACAGACACGCGATGTTTACGATTTTATTTATAAGATTGTTTATCCTTCATCGCCAAATACAGGTATATTTTTTGCAAACATTTTCAATATTGGATTACGAGACAACTAGTGTCAAGTCATAAATAATTGAGCAAGAGGTAACTATATTTTAACTATACCCAATAACCTATTGTTCCTATTTCATTAATATTCGAAGAATGAGAAAGGTTTATAATAGACTACATAAGCGACTATTCTTGCAGATAATATAATCCATCATTGTCCTACATTCAATTTATTTACACTGTGTGGAGTGTTTATGATGGCTCGATATGGTCCCACCACTCCAAGGCCTGCAATAAAAAGTCCACCCGCGCAACGTCACGCAGCCTTTATTTTGATAGTGGCTTCCATAACCGCGGTCCATTGTCGTGAGACCCTTTGATTATTGATTTTTACGCTAAATATTCCCTTTATCGAAATCCCTATTCATCGCAATTATATTTCCTTTAACATTTTTGATATATGTCTCGGCACAAAGGGATAGAGCTGCACTACGTCATAAATAACCCGTATAGAACTTGTCGCGATTCAGAATTATTCATGTAATAACATTACACACTATATTTTAGACACCTCTGATAGTTGCAAGTCAGCACAATTTTAAATTGCATTCAGCTGTAGATATAATATACTCTATCATTATATGTAAACATTTTATGTGCTAATAAAATGTACCAGAGCAAACACCACATACAATCACAAGCGTAAAGCTAAAGAATACAAAAAATTACCTAATTTAATGTATGTAGTTCTAGTTATTTTATTTGGAATATGAAATGTTTGACCAAGTAACTATAATGAAAAATAGAGCAATTAGAAAGCTGATAATTCCTTCTTTGCACTTTGTAAGCTTGTAGGTACCTAGGCCGGCAGTGAATTTAAGTCAGATTTCGTTTTGACGAGTGTTGAGAGGTAGACACAGAATTTTGCCGTAACATATCGTCAAACATTTTATTTGCCAAATTCTACTAATATTGCGGCTTCGTTGACACTGAAGCCGATTAGAAAGGAGTAGTAAGAAATACGATGAAGAAAAGAGGTTCGCGCAAAGTTGTTTACCATAGAACGTCTAATCCTTTAATCCGCCAGTATCACTGCCCTTCGGTAGCGCGGCATTTTACCCAATAACAATAGTTAATTGTCACTGCAATAGTATATTCCCTATGTCTCGGCTACCGCGGCTGTAGCCAAATAACCCTCGACAAAGGAGTTTGTTTGCGTCCGCTTTGCATTAGTTGTTTATGTAACAACACCGGCCACTGGGTTTGTTTGCATTTAATCCGTTTGTAACGTCCTTTCTTCGATGTTTTCATAATGGGGACAATAGCCTTTGGTGGCATATTACACGTAATAGTTACTTTCCACGTAGAAGGCTTCAATTGAGACACATATCCCTTTGAGAATTTAAATATTTTGATGCTCCTAAAATATATTTGACGGGTATTCTTAATGGCCTTAGGGATATGTATATCGTGTTGCTACTGAATGATTCTTCAAAACTTCATAAAAGAAGGAAAATAATGGAAGTCACCCGAGCCGTGGCCTGTTTAGGCAAAGCGAGATATAATTAAAAAGAACTCGTAGAATCGACTTGTCTGCTGATGAAACTCTATCTTTGCGAAATCAGATCGCTGGCTCATTCCGGACTCCGAATAGAAAAACCGATTTTTTTCTTTACGCGATAAAAAGTAGCGGGTAGGTAAAGCGGAGGCGGTCCCAACAGCTGCGTCTAATTTTAGATTGTGCTCTGGATGATGGGGTTGTACTTATAATTACTATTTTTTAAGGTTTCAAGAACCATTACGCAAAAATTTAACCAATTACAAATTCGCACTATTTTATATTAGAACTTAAAACAGTTGAAAATGTATTGAGGCACATGCTAATTTAATACATTTATATTGCATATAGTAAATTTATACTCACCTAACCTAAGTTATTATTTAATTTCCTATTAAGTATAGGTACGTAGTTTATGTAAAATTATTATTGTACCCATGTCCTTGTAAGCATTCAAATAGTTAAAAAACACTATTTACCGTGAAGTTAAATAATTCCTATAACATCACAAGTAAATAATTTATGTAAGATGTGTCAGGTGTGAATCAGTATGTCTGTCTGCAGCTCTACAAGCATGTGCCGTTCGACAAAAACTCGCGCCGTGTTGCAGCAAAGGGGAAAACTTTTTTAAACGCCAAAAAAGAGTTCACAAAGGCTTGACGAATCGAGTGAGTGCATATAACGGGCTGCAACTTGATAACCAACACCTTGATAATATGGGTTACTGGAATTTAGCTAACACCGGTGCTCAATGTTTAGCTTTTTACTCTGATTGCCAAAAATCGACCGGCTGTTGCGTTGGCGAAAACTGACACCATCCGGTGTTTAACTGTTACCTTTAACTGTTAACTCTATCATGTTACTTGATTCTAAAGAGTGTATGTAGTAAACTAAGAATGACGGTGCATACTTTACCCTCATTTATCTATATATGTATAATATAATTTAACAAAATTACATTTAAAAGATATTAATCTGCTCTCTCACAAAATTTACATAATTCTAATCTTCCACGCCTAACAATTTACTGTAGATTCACAAGTTAGGAGCTATAATTGTATTACATATTTTTTGCAATACATAATTTAGTGTCATTTGCTTTACCATCAACGAACAAATACCATATGCATAAGTTTAAAAAACTTAAGCTAATAACATGAACACAACGTCATAAATTAGCTTTACTGCACTTGATAGTGAAATACCAACGACCTTGATCGACAGCAAAAATCAATAGCATTACAAGTGCACTATTATGGGAACAGCTGATCTCTTGTTAAAGGGTTCGATGCACGTTTTATTGTTCCCGAGTCGCGGTCCATACAGAAAACCTGCATCAGTATAAAAAGCGTGTCGGTTCATATTAAAAAAGTCTAACCCTTCCGTAGTCTCGTGGCGTAGCAGGTACCCCACACACAACCCTTTACAAAAACGCTTACAAAAAACACTCAGGGAGGCGAAAGGGTAAAAAAGGGTTGTTATTACGCATGCGCCCCGTGGGATCACTGCCCTCGTTCTTCATTTTAAAATTCGAGCTAACGCATTTCATTTTTTAACAATAGGTCCGTATTTTAAATTAGACATACGTATTTAAATATTTCCATTAATATGCACGTGGATTAGTAATACTTTTAAAAATATCATCTTGTCATATCACTCTATGTATGGTTAAAATAATCATAACTTACGTAGATATAGACAAATCAAGAACACTTAAACTATACAGAATGTTCTTATTTAACTAATTCCATTAGGAGGTGTAAATTCTATTGAAATCTATATTTGATTGATATTTTCGCAATTTTTACCAAAACGTCTGCATACCATCACTAAAATATTTTGCATTCTTTTTTATTTGTTTTCCTTACTACAGTCATATTACTAAATATCCATATATAATAGATTTCGAGTACGTATGTAAATGTTGAGATATTTTTGGCTGTACACACTTACTCAAACACATTATCAATGAAACAGGTAACATAAATATTTATCATAAATGATACAAAACACGACAAAACGTAAGAGGTAAGAAAAGCATATTCTAAGAACCACTCGAGGCTATATAATAGGAAGAAATTTAACATCAACGACAAACGCACGTAATTCGATAATAACATAAACAGTTGTAGCAAAAACACGAACAAAGCTACCAAATAGCGGAGTGAAACTATAATTAAGAAAGATAAATATCGTTTATTACTGTTAGGAAAGTCGATTAGAAAAAAACTACCCCTTTCACCCCACAATTTGTAACCCGTACAGTGGGCGCCGCGCCGGCAGCCCGACACGCATAAAAACCTACGAGCCGCTCGGGCTGCACAGCATGGAATAAGCTCCTATTTATTTACATTTTAAAATACATATGAAATGGTAATAGTTTATTGACTGACATTTAAAACAAAGCCTATAAAACAATGTAATACAATATAGCAACCAGGTAATTGACTCAGTATATGTGCAGTAATGCAGTAATGCACTTTATTACATTATATATGGATAGCTACAACATTTACTTTTTCTTGACTGAACTTAAACGTATAATTTAATAGAAATAATAGAAATTGTTGGTGCCTAAAACTTATTATTATTGTTATGTACTAGCTGTGCCCGCGGCTCCGCTAGCTTGGACTACAGGATCCGCCCTCCTTCCCTCTTCCGCTGGCTTTCCCACTTCCACTTCCACTCTCAATCCCACTCCTACTACAACTCCAAATGTAGTCCAAATTCATCGCAATCTGAATATCACCGAACATTAAAATTATACTTCTTTGTTATATTATTAGAAAACATAATTAGGACGGCATTCAGTGTTATAGGTATAGCTTATGGTTCTAGACAGGGTTTGACAAAAGGTGCAGTCCAGCATAGAGTGGGATAGGATACTTGATGAATGATGTAAGAGTGTGATGGGAGCAGATGCCTGAAAGTTCTATAAAATAAATTTATTTTAAATATACATACGATGACATAATACATTTATAATTTATTGACTCTGTAATGAAATTAACGTTTTATATAATTTGACTTAGGTATTTGATTAACTTAATGTATAGATGCCGTACACAGGCGAGCTGCACGATGTGTTTTTACTTTGACGTATTTTTATATTAGTTTAAAATACTAGTTAGTTTGTAATACTGTTAGAATATAATTATTACGTTCAAAACAAAAAAAAAGTATTAAATAATTTTGTATTTTTGTGTGCTGTTTAAAAATTGATTTGATTCTTTGTCCCTGCTACTTCAACATGCTAGTATTAGCATGTTAAAGTATTTTCAGCTGTATCGGTGACCTTAGTTTCTCGTTGCTTAGCGAGCACCGAACGGATTGTGCTATCTTAGGAAATTCCATGACGGATAAGATTAATAACCAGGAGATACCAAAAGAGCTAAAGTAGCCGACATAGCTTAAAATAGTAATTTAAATTATTTTTTGCACTATGTGATTGTATGAGAAAAACTAAAAAAAATATAAAATAACTTTCTAACTGTCTAAAATCGGTTAAGCTAAATGGGGTCAAATTGATAGGAAATGATCTCTACCATCACTACACTTCATACGAAAGCTGTTTCCACACTTCTAAACCCGTAAGGAAAAAATGTTACAGTTACATATAACGCTTTTCCGTAATAATAGAATCATTATCGAAAACAGAAGAGCGGGCAGCTGATTTATTGGACGATAATGGTTGCTGTCATAAATAGCTTTTTTCTAATGAAAGTTTTTTGGAGCACGCGTGTAGAGCGCACCGGGCTCTCCGGCGTTTTTTTATTAATGCACTGTTCCAAATTATGTATGCACATCGTTTTTTATATAGCTTTATAGTTACTGAACTATGCTAACAAAAAACAAGTCACCTTTTGTCGTAATCGAAATGAAGTTAATTAATTTGAGTTTTGATAGAAACAGTTATTTAGATAATGTGTAGAGACCAAGGTAATTGAGTTTATATCAACAATCTATTTGGTTAATATTTAATTTTGTACTTATCTCGTAGTGTGCTAAATTTATCATTGTTATAAAGTGAATAAATATTTTATACATTACACACTTGTCTAAAACCATTTCCTATGTTCGTATAATGTGTATCTACCTGTATCGTCTCGTCTTCGACTGTCCAGTCGCTTGTCATCAACAAATGAACCTGCCTGCGTTACGTTTGATTTAACTCTCTTTTTAGCAATACTTTGAGAAGCTGACGTACACTAAAATACATACATAAGTTTACGCTACATACCTAACGGGGTAGGCAGAAAGAACGTACACTTAAGTAATTCTCTAAAACAAACCAATATTGTTCTAGTACAATTAAAGTTACACCGAAAAAATTTAAAACCAATAGTTGCAGTGATCGACGTCACCCACATATGTTGCCCGACCTTGACAAATGCACCCGACTGGAATCGCGAATGTGCGACCGCGTGTGTGTCGTGTACTGATTTATAGTCCTCGCCCAGTTCAAACATTAGCAGCACCCAGCTCGAGTCGAGTCAAGCGTGCCCAATACATTCCACACACGATGCAATTTCCCCAACATTCGCCTCGTCTCGTAAAGACTTAAAACGACTTAAAAATTCAGCGATTCCCCGTTGAAAAAAAGAGTTAATATTGATCGTAGATTTCTCGTCGTGGGGTGCAGCGGCCGGCTGAGTCACCCCACGGTTTTTTACTCACCCTAAGTTATATTTTTTGTAAAGCCCCCCTCTCCCCCCCGGCCCGCTTTAAAGGATGAGTAGTCTCTATGGAAACGGCTCGATCTAATTTATAGGCGGGAGAAAGTACGGATTGCTTAATTAAGAATTTAAAATGTGTCTACTGAGTAATTAATTACAAATTTTCAGTCGGCGAAACTTGGTGCTCGCGATAAGAGTATTTTCATTCGTTTTTCTCCAATAATCGTGCCTTTCAACTGTAGAGCTGTTAAGAATTTAATTAAATGCGATATCTACAACGCTTATATTTTGCTCCGTATCGTTTTAACAAGAAGTGTAATTGTAGGAACTTTTACGAATTCATTAAGCGTCAACGTGACAACCTACTGTCGATCATTGTGTTCCTTTACAAAGCTTTCCTTAATAAATAAGTGTTTCGACTGTGGAACTCTCATCCCATAACGCGACATTCATTCAGTATCTAATCCATATTGCGTACTTTCCCGAGGCAGTGACTATGACGTATGGGTTTATGAATACGCAAGGGTTATTTAACCGTCGCGTTGTCGGCCTGGGAGCGAGGCGAGGGCACGCGCGGCGCGGGTTAAAACTGTGGGTCACACGAAGCGCGGGGCTCCGTCAGTTGGCGCGTTTTTGTGACGCAGAGCGCGCGTCGCAGCACCACCGGCGCCGGCGCACACAGCCTTGCCGTCGGGTAAGATACTTTTAAAATATATAGGTACAGTAGATTTGGTATCCGTAGTCGCCGAGACGCCGACAAGGTTAGAAATAGCAACGGTTCAATGTTTACATAGTGACTCGGTTTGAGATTTTTTAGTTTCTATCTAGGCGCTCATGTGTTTTGATTGTATTATCTCCACCTCAGAACTATTATACAATTTGCCTATTAGTAAAATCATCATTTGATCAGGTGTCCTATAATTCCATTGAGCTTACAACAGTCTAGTCGTTACAAAAGCTATTACGATTATTTTTTCAGATTCTATGTTGTTTAACAAGGCCAGGGAACCAGGCCATCAAATATTTTCAAGTAAAATGTTGAACTTAATCTAATATGTAATTGTATATTACATTTGTTTTTAATTACAATCTCGAAAATGTTTGAATGCAGAATGCCATTTAGTTTAGTTGGCCAATTAGCTATATTTTCAACTTACCATAACCATTTTCCAGCAAACAAATTAAATTTCATTTAATTTGTATTTTATGTTCTCAACAGTCTTTTATTCATAGTTTGAAACTTAACTTAACGTTGTACACTTTTGCAGTTCCATTTCATTACAGTAGGTTCATTCAACGTTTCTAAGTTACTTTCATCGTGGGTAATATCGATTCATGTGATTTGCTGATCGTAATAATTATATCTTGTGGGTTAGGCGAAAAAAAAACAATGGCGACAATGCTGTCTAATGAGCCATAAAGAAGAAAACGATACGTCGAGCAAGGCGTAGACAAAAAAGGGCGCGGCGGGGGTGCGGGCGACGCGCGAGCGGGGAGGCGAGGAAATGGCGGGAGAGCTAAATTAATTTGCGCGCTCCCGCCAAACAAAGGCACGCTAATGGAACGCGCCGAATGGAAAAAATGCCACCGTCCGCTCTCGGGCGACTTATTTTTTTTTGTAAATACAACCTTTGACTTTCCCAAATGAATAACATTACACCCGTCAAAGTCCAACGGCGTTTTGTCCTGATTTAATGAGCAAGAACGCGGCGATACTCGCAAATCACTAATTGTTCATTGAAAACAAACTTCGCTTCTGTCTTAATTACTTCGAGCGAAAAGTTTTATGACGGAGAAATAATATTTTATTCACAACAAATTCATCACTCATCTGTGAACAAACAAAAAGAAAACACGAAGTTATCAATGCTTAAAGAAAATAACAATATTAATTGTCAAATTTAAAGTATTTTTATTGTTATTATTTTATACTCATACATATTACATGTAGCAAATGGATACATACATCAGATTATAAATCAGAAAAATATTATACAAAAGTACTTATTACTGTAAGTATATATTATGTTATAGATTAATTGCAGTAAGTGCTAGCACAGGTTTAGCTCTATAAAGGCTACTTTTGTATTACACATCAATAAACTATTGGTATTTTTAAACTACTGATATCAATAAATAAAACAATATTTCTTCGTTCGTGGTATCGTCCTTCGGGTCTACTTGAACGTAAACAAAGAGTTATCTTAAATTTTTCACGATGGTATTAAATTATGAACGCATTAATCGAAATAGTATCTATACTGTAACTATATATTGAAGAATAACACAATTAAATATAACATAAGTTAGAAGATTCATATGTAAGTATATCTGTACAAGCCTATCAATGTTCATGTGAATTGATTGAGCGTGATAATAGAGAGAAATAATGAGACGACGCACATGAAGGTGTGCGTGCGTGTGCTGGCTCGGGGGTAGGTACTAGGGCTGTAATCGGGTTCATTACGGCGGCGACTGAAGCGTATCAGAACAGGATCCAGCGCTAAGCGCTATCGGCCGGCGCTACTCCGCGAGCTGCCGGAAACAATGAGCGATGCTTATCTAAATGCACCTACTCGCGGCCCGCCATTTTGTCGCGAGATGAAATTAATGCTGCCTCCATTACTCCAGCGCGATTTATACCCGCCCAATTAAAAGTTCCGAGCGCTGAAGACTCCAAATTAGTAGAATTCGCTCGCATTTATCAAGACATCAACGTTGCCAGGCGCCTCGCGAAACTTCCCAAATTTAAATTAGAGACGATTTTTACAGCTACCTCCCGTGGGGGGAAGGGGGGCGCTACCCTTTCCTTATAACGAGGAAGGCCTCATGCATTTTTATGTGCTTCTTTTTTCGCCGGCGTTTTAAACAAGGGGGTGAGCGTGGGGTGCGTCGGGGGTGAAGTTTTTTATTCGCGTCTTGATAAGTTAGGGTTGAAATTAGACGTTCGAGTTTCGCTCGCGGAATTCATAATGACGAAAATTAATAAGTTTTCTTTTGAGGGCCCTTCGAACTACGGCTTCGTCGATTGCGTTTTTATGTAGATGTTTATACTGTTTGAAGCGTGCCTATACATACAATTGTGTGTAAAAATCGAACAAAAGTTTCACTGCATATTCGCTGACAGATTATCTACTATGTTAGTTAATTTTAAGAGGGCTGTTATCTCACACACACTTTAAACTCAAATATATTTAAAATGAAAAAAAAAACGGTTTTAAGCAGGACACGAAATTGTTGAATTGAATCACTGTAATGACATCACTATTTTTGAAAAAGCAACGTGTACAAATTGAACAATTTCGTGCCAAGCTTTCGTGTAGAAACTTTCATTAACAAACCACTACCAAAGGATTCCCTGAAATTCGACGAAGTCGCGGGCAAGAGCATTATATACATAAAAAAATCTCTTCATGTGGGTGGATCTGTTTAGGTACTTGTAGATATTGTCATTTTTCTTACGCTGTAACCTCGACGAGTGGGTAATGTGTTCGGACACCGCACGTCGCGAACTGATGGGCGTAAAGCAAGGGACGGTGAAATGTGTGAACATACACACTTGTTGAGCCTTACTTTGGTAGCTAATTTGAGGTGGGGTTTGCTCTATATAGGTCTAAGGTTAATATTTATAATATAAGTTATTTATAACGATAGTAAGTCGGACTTCTTTAAGCAAAAATATGACGTTCATAGTGCTCGAAACAATTTAATATGTTCTATCGATAAATATACTAAACTTGAGAGATTTAAAGTTTTGCGTATTGTCCATATGTAGGTACAGACGATGATTTCATAAATATGAATTAATAAACAAGTAAAATAACTTCACAAAGAACATCCATTCATCAATTTTGTTAGTAATGTTAGAGGACTTCAATTTTTAGTATGGTCTTATTAGCATCATAATCTTCAATATTATTTAGCGCTGGTGTCGTTAAAAAAATTGCAAACGCAATACATGCTATTTTTAGATATCGATAGAAAAATTTAAATTGCTTCAAGCACTACGAACATCATATTTTTGCCCTGAAAAGTCCGACCTATTGAAACTATAGTATTTGGTCCTGCAAAACGTTTATTTTACCTCATCACCAGGCTGTAAATGGTTACTGTTGAGCTTATTACTAAGCTGTGGAGTTTACATAACAAAATAAAAATAAATTAATTAATTAGAAGACCATCCCTCAGGTATATAGGGAGTATGCTCATAATGGCTACGTATGGCAAACATGTTAGTCGACGAATAACAAGGAATCAACCCGATGGAACTACAGCTTATCAGCAATCTATTCCTCATAGACAGAATTTATAGTCTAGCTATTATGAATTATAATACTACAATTGTTGAATATTGGTGTTGTTGGATATCGTGTTAGCTTTTACTTTGTGTATTCCTCACTATATTATAAACTAGCTGTTGCCCGCGACTTCGGCCGCGTGGACAACTTAACATCACAAATTGTTATGTATTTCCCGTATTAGTGGGATGTTTTTTCGGGATAAAAACTATCGTATGTCCTATTCCAGGACCTAACCTATATGTGTATTAAGTTTTATCCCGATCCGTCCAGTGGTTGAAGCGTTGATTGAGTAACAAACATCCAAGTACAAGTACCTACAGAAGGCGCACCCCCTAAGAAAGTTTGTTCCATTTCTCATAAAAGTAGGTACCTTTATGTATTGAATTTTGTAGGCACAAAATTCAAGTAAGCCAAATTTAATCCTACGATCATATAAGAAAGTTAATGTTAGGCTAAACCACGCAACATTGACAGTCGTACGCGATTCGCTTAGGTGCCCGGCAATCGGGGCCGCGCCGTGTAGGTATATTTGAGACACGGCTGATATAGGTAAGGAAATAGTCAAACGATGAGAAAAGAACATTGACGATACTCCCTGTAACTTTACTTTGCGCGCATAAAGTAACTTCATATAAAAGTACGTACCTACTTTGGATTACCAAAAACTAATTTTTTTTATCGACTTTCGTTTATTCAACTGCATTTCTATGATGAAAATAAGGAAAGGTTGTCTGGAAGAAATCGCTTAAAGCGATAAGACCGCCTAATTTGTATTATTTGTAACTTGTAACTGTATTTGTTTGTGCAATAAAGTGAGTTGAATTGTATTGAACAAAATTCACTGATCAATGGTTAAATGCACAGATGATAATAGTCACTAGAAATGACTACCACTTGTTATCTTGATCATGAGACTTCAACCCCAGGCAATAGTTTGAGCTGTACATTGATATAAATCAATTAATTAATTGTACACTTCTATATACACAGGTGTCCAGTAAATAAACGTCCCAAACGAAACTGGGGGTAGATCGGATCAGGCCCCATCAAAATGTAATATTTCGTGATCAGCTTAACTCTTTGTAGGTTTTGGCCTTATACAAAAAATAAAAACGATAATATTTCGACAACTGTAAGGGTATATTGGTCGGATGAGATCTGGAAGACGGTAAGATTAGAATAACCCAGGTTACACTACTATGATTACTATATACTATGATTTTGTATCGCACTGTTATTGATCGCGGTTTTGCCAATCTAGTCTGTTATGTACATATGCCAATGCTAATTATACAAAAAACAAAGAAAATTATTTAGTAGTTCTCGCTTTCTAAGCGTAGCGTACTAACAGAGAGACATACAGATGTTGTATATTGTAATATGGATCAAAACTTAGTGAATGTGAAATTAGTTTAGGTAACCTATTTCATAGATTTGAAACAAGGTGTGTGGCATCGCAGACGGCGACGGTCTAATGACGAAATACGAACGAATATCGCAATATTTCGTCGCTTTCCGCTTTTTCCTGTCACAATGCTTCACTCCCGAAGTGAAAGTGAATAGGTGAGCACATGGGGACACTTGTTGAGCTCTATGTGGGGCATGCGCGCTCCACCCACCTATGTGTGGTGTGCCCCGCTTGCGTCGCCACTCGCCACGCGGCCTGGGGCACTTCGCCTCGCCACGCCACTGAGTCGTTAGGTTTATCACCCGATTGTGCATGTATGGACTTCCTAATGGCAGCAGTTTGTTTAGGACGTGTTTTTTTTTATAGTACCGAAAACAATTTTTTTAAAGTAAAACACTGCGTACAAATGCAAACTTATTCCAGTAAATCTTGGCCAAAAAGAGCTAATCCAAAATGAACTTGTTAAATATATTTTATGTAAAGTGTTTCCATATCATCATCATCAGGTTATTTATGTCTCCACTGCAGGAGCACAACCCTCTCTCATCTGCCGGAGACTGGCCTATACTCCCCGCGCTGGCATCTGGGGTTAGGGAGACCTGATTGACGTTTATAATGTATTCCCTTAGTAGCCTTGTACGACATCCACGGAAACGGTTTCCATATATCGCGTCCTAATACTTAAATTAATGAGAAAAAGTAATCTAAAACTCGGAAAATATGAAAACATTAGATAGCTCTCTCCCTAATGACGAATTAAACTTCAAATTAATGACTGTTATATTTCATCGGAGTTATAAATTGGGCGGAATCACCGGACGGCGAAAGTCGGATTCGTGCAATTATACGTATAAAAGAAAGTAATTAGCCCAATCAATCCTGGCCGAGCCTCGGCGGAGCTGACCGGAGCTGGGCGGATGGCGCGAAGCGGAGAGCGCGCATTATGATTCGCGTCTAATAACGTCGTTAACAGCGCACATTAAAACAAAACAAACAGTGGCTAGGCGGGCGGCGCGGGCTGCGCGGGCGGGCGCCATCCTTCCTCGAATCCGTGTCATTAATTTACGTAATGCGTAGGTACGCGCTATCCCCAAATATTTAAGAAGCCTCCTCCGGGAGCGCCCGCTCCTCCACTATCCCCCGCCCGCGGCCACCCGCCTCCCCACAACCCGCCTGCCGAGAATTATGGCGGCCGCCTTGTAATTATATTTTTTAATTTATCTTCCTTAGCGAATACAATGGAGGCGCCACCCCGCCACCGGAGCGCTTCCTTCTCATGCTGAATATTGTATCAGGCCGCTGAAAAAAGGAAAGAACGCTTTAATTACAAGCGAGAGCGCGGCCGGCATTACGCGTTAAATATTTGATGTTGTCTCTTTCTTGTGCCGCCGCCCCCGCGCCGCGCGCCGCACTGTCCTGTCGTCAATAATTAAAACACCTATTAACTCATTCCTCTTCGGCTGACCCCTCATTACTTCCCAAATAAAAAAGCTTCTAACCTCGCCACATAAACTACACCCACTGTAATTAAACCTCTATTAAGCAGCTATATTGTTCTCTGTCTTTGTTTCGTTTGTTACGCTCACGTGGACAACGTTGCCAGCGCTTTACATTCATCCATATTTAATGAATATCTTAATTAAACTGTTGTTACTGTGAACCGATTAATATTACGTAAAACGATATAATTCAATTCAATTGCCTACTCTTTATTGCACGATAAAAATATACAGATACAATAAGAAAGTTCCTTACACAGGTATAACTTATTCGTACTATGAATAATAAGCGTAAATATCATAAAATACAACGAAACCCTACATAAAAACATGAATACACTTGTTTTATCTCAGATAAGGACATCAGAATAATATCCAGACAACATGCCACATGTGTAGGTAAGTCACATTGTCTTCAGTTGGAATCGAATCCGCGACTTAAGGCGTTCGTGACCAATGCCCAACCACTAACCCATCGAGGCATGCGGTCAATTATAGGACGACAAAAACAGAAAACTACTCTCTAAATAATTTTAATACGCGTAAATCACCAACAAAACCTAACTTACACAAGATATAAGTTGCAGTGGTGGTTGTAGAAGTTGCAGTCTTGTAGAAAAATCAAATGAAATAAACTTCAGTGATTTATTAATATAGTTGATACCCAAACATGAACGAGATAAATTAATAAAGAACAATAATTTTTAATTATTTATGAAATTATCAACAGTTGGTAATATTTAGACGCCGCTGAAACCGAGGACTGGTGAGTATAAGAACCTGAATGCCCCAGTTGCACGAAAAAGCTTAAAAAACAACAGGGACATTAGCTAAGCAGAAGGAGCGTGCACGGCGGCGGCGCGGGCGCGGGCGGCGCGTTGATTTATTGGCGAACAACAGTCGCAAATTAAGGCGGATTCCTTCGCGCGGACACCCGAGCCCGGCCCAGAGCCAAGCGAACCCTGCTGCAGTACTTAGCGCGAGGAGACAAAGTATAAAATACCTACCCCCATCCACCCACTGAAAAACGTCTCTAATATTCTTTTAGAAACGGTGGCATTTACGGGCTATATTTTATCCTGAATTTGCATACGCTCCTTTTTTTCGTACCCGTCCTCTATTTTATGGGTGAGCATTTTTTCATCCGGGGGTTAAGATACAAAAGGGTAAAGCGCGGGAGCTCGCTACGATAATTAAATTGCACCGCGGCGCCCGAGATAAAGTAAAAAGTGCGCCCCGCGTTGCGAGACTCACGTCACGAGCCGCGACACACAATGAACAGTTTTTTTTCCACCCCGGGCCGCGATTGTGTCGCGACGCTTTTATTATTGTCTCACGACACATTAAACTCGGCAATTAAACGATTAATATCACAGAACGTTATTCGAGCTTTTGACTCTACATTTGCATAGTTTCGACTTCGTCATTTATGTTAAAATAGCACGAGAAACTTGAATTATTATAACAAAACCGATAAATTGGTCAAAAAGGTTAAAAGGATATGTTTCAACTTTAAGACAAGTAACAAGTTTTTAAATGTTAATTAGACTTATACATACAAAACTTATATTGTTGGGCCAGATGGTCCATGGTCAACCTGAAGAAGGTGACCGGCAGCGGCTGGATGCGGAGGGCGAAGGACCGGGTGTGGTGGCGTTCATTGGGGAGCCCTATGTCCAGGAGTGGACGTCTTAAATCTGATATGATGATGGAAACTTATACAGCCTCAGTAAGGCTGCTAGTACGTAACTAGTTTCAATTACTGTGAGATTCACAATTATACCTACATAACCTGGGCAGATATAGGAAGGTTGCCATCCAAATGATTCTAATTTACATTTTCACATACTTTTTTTTCATAAGAAAACGATAAAATAATTTAACTGCTCTACCAGGAACTCTACCGCAATGATATTTAGTACAAAATACTGGAAATGCCATTGATGATTCTATTAAGTAACTACTTTCTTTTCTATTTATTACAATAGAAATTACAGATGGAAATGTGGGTAGGTAGTGTTACTTACACACAATATAACGGAAAACCGGTTTTCATGGAATATTATAATAACCAAGATGAAATTAACGATGAAATACTAATTAGGCAGGAAATTTCCTATGTCCCGGCAGTCGCGATAATAATTTAACTAACAAATTAGGAGGAATCTTACCCTGCTCTTAGTCAAATTACCATAATTGCTAATCAAATGTTGTAGGAGTAGCCGCGGCGTTGCTTCGCGCTAATTACAAATTCTAATTGCCTCTCTTGTTCCACAGGCCTTTTGAATTTGTAAATTATTGCCTTCAGGCTATCAAATGAATTCTTATTTCGTCCTTTGTATCTAGAATAAGTAAAATGAATTGCGTATATCGCCATGAATACATCTTTGAAACTTTTTAAGTAGGTGAGTAGGTACCTACTTATTTCAATATTGGTGACAAAATTAGAATGAAGTGATAAAAAATTCAAAAAAAATAATAATAAGATCAGTTGAACGCTATATGAGCTTTTTGATATAGGAGAGGCAGTAAATTTGTTTGAAGTCTTACAAAGACGTTTTTCTTGAAAGGAAAATTCCATCAAAAACTTAATAATATTAAAACATTTTGAGTATTCGAGAGCGATGTAGCGCGCGATTTTAATTCTCTCACAAGTCTACTTATAAATAACACCGGCTCCAATTAAAAGCGCGCGACAGCTTTGAGACGCGGAGTGAGGGAAAGTACAGATAAGTAGATGGGGAAATGTGCTCGTGTTTACGGAAACCTCCTCCGGCAAATATTATCGCGAGACGCGCGCGATCAAATATTCAGGCGGCGCGCGGCGGCGGCGCGGGCGGCGCGGGCGGCGGCGGGCGCGGGACGCAACCCTCTCCAAGTTTCAAGCCCTTCCCTTTGCACGCCCTACACTAATTACGTTTAGAGTTCTTAAGCGAAATTACTTAGGCCCCTCGCCACCCGCCCGCGCGCCGCCGCCCGCGACCCCCTTCCGGAAATGAGGCGCGCTGGAAAAACAAGAAAGAGGAAAGCGTTATATAAGAAGGTCGCTCGCTGTCTCTCTGAACGTCCTAAATCTGGGCAATCTCTAAAGATGTTGATGTAATGATTTTTTTCTTCATTTTCGCAAGCGTTCTCTGTTCATGAGCGGTTGCTAAGTGAAAAGCAATTAAAGCACGGGCGAGTGATCTCCACCCCCACCCCTCACCTTCCCCCGGGGGACGCCACCTTCCTCCCTTCTTGAGACTCATTCGATCAACAAAAAATTCTTTATAATATACACGATTTTATTGCATTTAATGATCAATGAATAGCCATGTACAGAATAATTACTTCCGTTTGTCACTTAGAAAATCGTTACCTTAACTTATAAGTTTACTGTGTTAGGCCCAACTAAAATTATTGTATGAAAAAAGTCAGTAACACTAATTAATTAGTTGAAAATTAAGAGGCTCCGATCGAGTATTCGGAGGGCAGTAAAAGTTTGGGAGAGCAATATGACGTCACCGGCAGCCACGAGCCGAGAGAGCGCCGCTGCCGCCCGCCCTGTTTCCGCACCTTTCATGTGCCAGCGCACAGTTTAATTTCCTAATTTCCAAACATTCTGCAAAACAAGACAATCTTTGCAGACTTTATCATCAAATCGGAAGCAGCGTTAACACGGACGCAGCGCACAACATTTCCTGTTTAAATAAATGACTTTGAAGATCGTAAATGGATTTTTGTAATGGTTCCTTCGGCTTTATCATTTAGTTATTTAATTTGAGTACGACCAAATCACGCTACGACTGACATCCCAAGTTCAAAT
This sequence comes from Esperia sulphurella, assembly GCA_947086405.1. Classification (NCBI taxonomy): domain Eukaryota; kingdom Metazoa; phylum Arthropoda; class Insecta; order Lepidoptera; family Oecophoridae; genus Esperia; species Esperia sulphurella. The sequence goes on along the minus strand of OX352262.1, from coordinate 11,432,734 downwards.
TTAATTATTTTTTATTGTGCACTAAAACAAATTAAAATTATAAACATTTAAGGGGACGTACCCAAACTACGTGACAAATTTTCGCTTTCAGCGAATTCTTCCAGGCTAACCTTTGAGTGATGGGGAATTTTTCGAGGAGTGGAAGTGGTGAGTTACCAAGGCACCTAGATTGGCTAAAAATGGTATCGTATCAGATTGCTGCACTATCCGTGGCAGTGGGTAAATTTTTAGTTAATGGCTACAAATCTTTAAAAATATTCGCTTTAATAGAATGATTTATTTACATTACATACACTGTCTAATCCCAAACCAGAATTTTCTCCCATGCTATGGAAATTAAACAATAATGGGACAAATTCACAAATATAACATCCAGATCGGAACCAATTTGCACAAGTTGTCTGTCCCAAGTTGTCGAACCCACGACCTCGGACGCTCGAGTCCATTGCCCAATCCACTAGGTCAACGAGGCGGTCAATTTAATTTAACGATTCTCCAAGGACATATAAAATCTGCTGAACCTTACCATATCTACGTAATACCCATAATGCATTATAATATCGTCGCCAGAGAGTGACGACCTCGTAAAGAACGAATTAACAAAAATGCATTATTTAAATTACCTTTAAATCGCAAGATTGAATCTTACAAAAATCTCCTTTTGGTACTCCTAGTGCTAGCTACCTACATCTTCCGAATCTTCCAAGTTAAAAAAATTGCAAAATGTTGGTAAATAGCATATTGGTATGTGTAACTCAATTTAGATATCTATTTAAAAATAATATTTAAATATTCGTTCCAAAAGTGTAGTGATTGGTTACCTAAAATGGTTACTAAGAATCTAAAATTAGGGTCATAGCAAAAAAAGAAAACTTTACGGTTTTTTTCTCCTTCGGTTAAATTATACGTTTTATATATATTATCTTTGGTTTTATGCACATGCGAGGCTTTCTCTCTCGGCCGACTATTACTATCGGCCATTACTATTGTAAAATATAATTACTTGTCTTAAAATGTAGTCAGGTACTGAAATTCACAGTTGTTGTACGGTAATTTTATAATTTGTTTTGATAATGCGCAGACAACTCCCTGTCCAACGGCTTGAATTAGGCACAGGGAGTAACGTCGCGAAATTACAAAACAAGAGAGGGAACTTGCGGCTGTTTAATGAGATTTAAATAATTAATGAGCGTGCAAAATTGGTTTCTTTTTTCAGCCACGGGGCGCAGGAGTTGAGTGCTTCGGGGGCCGCGATGAAAAACAAGCCGTAATTGCGACCCCGCGAACGGGGGCCAGGGACCCAGAAGCTGGCTACGTCTCAGCTTTTTCAAAACATTAGCGAGGGAGCCCTAACAATCATAATTCATAAATTAAAAGTTTAATTGTTGACGAAATAAATCATGTTACGATAGCAATTAAAACTTGGTGTAGGTAAGTACTTGTTAAGAATTGATAATGAGGCGTAACGAATACTTATGTACTGGTAAATTACATATGTATATATCTGTTAGTTAGCATATGTATTTGTTGTATCGTCGCCCAATAAATGCCATTACCATCTTAAGATTGTATATCATTTGCATGTCATAGAGTAACAGTCCATTTTTAACCGACTTCAAAAAAGGAGGAGGTTCCCAATTCGACGGTATGTTTTTTTAGTTTGCAAAATCTATTGACAATTACAATTACTATTGCGGTCTTTCTCATATCGTGTATGACATGTCATTTGTTATTATGTATTACTTTAAATATATAAGACGTGTATACGTCAACTGATGACGTCAGTGTGGTTAACTATCTATCATACCATTTTGAAAAAGTAAATAAACAACTAGATTGCATTATTAACATGGAATTAAAGAATATTCCGAGTAGTAGGTATTCTGTTAAAATCTTCTGTTAAAAATGGTTTATAATCTAATAAATAAAATCGTAACTTCGCGTCTGTATATTGAAGATATTTGCAACAAATTTTTTTGGGGCGTTTAAGGATAAGCAACAGAACACATTTCGATCATTTTTGAAATTTCTTGTCTGTTTATCTGTTTGTCTGTGAGTTTGTGCATACATCACTTAAAAACTACTGAACGAATTTTGATGGACTTTTCACAGAAACATGGGGCTTAACTTAACATTTAGTCTTTATTTCATTGCAATCGGTGTACTCAATCAAAAGTTATGGACATTTTTAGTTTTTAAATACGTACATTAGTAGGTTAGGTTAGTTTGCAATATATTGCACATAATAGTATTTTCGTACTATTCAGATTGCGATGAGTTTGGACTACATTTGGAGCTGGTAATGGTCGCGGAAATGAGCGTGGGCGTTGGGTGTGGTAGTGGGAGCGGGAGTGGATTCTGTAGTTCACGCGAGCGGAGCCGCGGGCACAGCTAGTTTTAACTATATTTATAGAAAACAATATCTAATCCTTTGCAGACTAGGGTTAAAACAGCAGGAATCTTTTAATACCTGATTGGCTTACAGTCAACCAATCACGTTAATTTAAGTTTCATATATATTCAAAGTTTCATTCAGCCACAGTGAATTTTTTATTAACTAGGAGATCCAAACTGATTAACCACTTTCATTGCGGACTCTACATACGAGTATGTACACAGTTCTGTTGAGCAGCTGGACCGATGTTTTAAACAAGGATGAAGGAGCAGAACCTAGTGTTGTGGCATGATTTGGATTACCTAAATCAAATGTAGGCTAAAAGGTACAATTCTATACCAAAATATAGGTAGATGGGTAGACTACTCATACAAACAGACAAGTTGCTTAGGCTCACCTAGACGTTTAGTATGTAAGAAACATGAACTGCTCTTCCAGACGAGTAGGTCTTAGAATGAACGTAGACAAGATGAAAGTCATGTCCAACTCACACGTTGACCAGTGACCGTGGAAAAAATTTCAATATCGAAGTTGTTCAGGAGTAGGTACGTCTACCTACAGATAATACAGTTGGGTAGGAACAATTTCGATAGGGAGTCTGAGAGGAGAATCCAAGGGCTGGGCAGCATTTGGAAAGATGCGTCAAGTCTTCACGTCGCCTATTCCACAATGTTTAATGACAAATCTTTAATCAGTGCGTCCTGCATGAACTACGCTGTAGAAACGTGGACACTGACGGTGGGCCTCATCCATAGTTCCAAGTCGCTCAACGCCGCTCGCTCAACGCGGAGAGGGCTATGCTCGGGGTTTCTTTGAAGGATATGATTCTTGATGAGGAGATCCGACGAAGAATGAAAATCACCGACATAGCCGAAAGGATTAGCAACCTGAAGTGGCGATGGGCGGGCCACATATGCCGCATAACCGACGGTCGTTGGGGCAGACGAGTTCTGGAGTGGAGACCGCGGTTCGGCACGCGCAGGGTGGGACGCCCCACCGCCAGGTGGACAGACGACCTGAAGAAGGTGGCGGCTGGATGCGGAGGACCGGATGCGGTGGCGTTCATTGGGGAAGGCCTATGTCCAGCAGTGGACTTTTAGGGGCTGACATGATGATATATCTTACCTTTGCCTTTTCACATATTCAGATCATGCCTTTTACCTATTATATACAGAAAAAATAACGAAGGTTAGTTAATATTATAAACCAAATTGGTAGAAACAGGCAGCAGAGCCTTGTATTTCTTGGTGAAAAAGTTATAAATACCACGCTCTTTAATCGTGAAATCATTTTGATTTCTAAAGAAAATTATTCCAGTCGACTGATTTCTGGGATTTAAAAAATACGTTTCGATTTCTATTTAATCTAACTTAAAAATCGATATCAATGATGGTTTAATAAGATTTGACCAAAAGAGAGCAAGATATCATCTGTATGTCTGTGACAGACAGAAAGTCCGTTTTAACTGTAAAAAATGTTTCGATATCCACTGTACAAGCTGATTTACATAGCTTTATCTGAGTATGGTAGGTACTTGATCATTTTCTATAGTGCGACGACCGTTAGAAAATTCCACATGGCCGATTATGAAACAATTTACTTCAAAGACTTCTGGAAACTGTTTTTTTTTACCAAAAATGTAACTTTCAGTTCGGTGATTTCATTATAACCAAATCGTTTTATCGTGAAATCTCAACGGAATATGGAAAAGGAACAATGTATATATTCAAATCGCTGTGATTGACATCGCGCCGGGCGGTCAACCGCCGGCGAATTGTGGCCCTATGCGACAGTTCGCCCTCTTGCCAGCTTCCGTGTCGTCCCTAACCATTGTTAAACCTGACCACGATCACAGCGATTTAAATCCAATAACTATTTAAATTATATTCCAGTTTCCAAAGGTAATAATGGTTATGCATGATTTGTTTGGGAATTTCCGTTAAGATTTTGTCTGATTTTAAGGCAAATTAGAAGGTTACCTTGTCACAAAGTTCAGCGTTTTTTTACATAAGTACATTTAAATTGCACATTTAAATATGCCACTATTTAATTAAATTGCAATTTAAATGTACGTTCTTATTTCACACAAGTTTTAGACATTTGACTGATATTCCGATGAGTCTGAAGTATGTATGTCACTCTTTCCCAGCTAAAAGTTATTACCGTGATGGTTGATGGTAGTTCTAAAAATACATGTGTTAAATCAACTCACAGCACAATTTACCAAACATAACAGTTTCTAACAAATAAAATCAAAATTTAATAACATTTTTAACTCCATGTTCATACAGTATTTCATACAACAGCCTCAATACACTCTCAAAATAACTAACCTGAGTGAGTCGCAGACGCAGATGTGAGGCCGCTGGGCGCGCGCTCGCGTGCGGTACTTGTGCCACCCTACCTTTACACTATTGTCGGTTCCATCTCACAAAAAACGCTCCCGTCTTGTTTACCTCACTTTTTACCTTTTTTTAAACTTCTGTTTAGCTTTTTATGCGTATTTTTGTCGCGGCGCACGCGGCGACTACCTTTATACACTACTCATTGAAGCGTTATACGCATCTATTGTGATCATCGGCGTCGAGGTAATTCATTTTTAATGTTTAGTTAAATGTAGATAATCGGTGGATCAGCCCTCATCTATATAACTTAATTTGTTGACGATTTCATTTATTGATAATTTCAAAAAGTGGGTAAAAAGGCTATATTTTGAAAGGAACACATTACATGACACAGCACTTAAATGTTATTGTTTTTATTATGACGAGAATGAGTCTCGTACATTAGTCTAAATCTCACTCGACCCTAGTAAGTTTTTAACTGACTTTGAATGAAACTCATTTTCCATTTAATTCGACATTACTTCAAAACAAAGACAAGTGGATTGTTAAATTCTTGCAGTATACCGACGATATTCTAGTAAACTATTACGGACGGTTTAGGATTATTAAAATAGCTGTGGCTTAAAATGACTCGACCTCAGGTCGGGCTTTAAACACACACTAGTACTTTTATTGTATTTTTTACCTTGTATTGTCTATCAGTAAGAAATATAATTTTAGAATTTATGTGTACTATAGAGTAGTGTCCGGTATATTTACATAGGACGGTAGGTACATGAAATGAGACAAAATACAAAAATTTAAAAATACATTTATTGCAAAAATAGCAAAAGTATAATTTTATAAAAATGAAAGCAATAAATAAGCAAGCAAATGATGATGTTTAATAGAAATAAGTGGTATGTCTTAATACTGCAATTTTCACACTGTACCAGCCATAATTATTATACAATACGAATTTTATTTTCTTATTAGAAAAATATAAAACGGCTGTTCCAGTAAATGCTATTTGTTTGAAAAATGTTACCAATTCTTTAATACGTCTTACGACTATGTTTTAAGATTAAGAAAATTGCGCTAAATTTTACTTTAAAATGGAATAGGTGTTGTGATTGTAAAATTCACATCAATGGCAATATACCTAACCAAATAAATATTAATGAAAATAATTTAGCTATTAATGTAGACAATATTTAGTGAAACTTTTTTAAATGTAAAAATAAAAGATTAGGAAAAATTAATATTATTATCCACTTAAGCTATTGCCATTTCCATTAGAATCTTCGACTATTTTTAAATTAATACAGACCTTAAATTACAATTAACTACTTGGTATACCATTAGGTGATTGGTCAGCAAGTGTTGAGCGCAGTTAAGTACTCATTGTACTTCTTCTCTTGGGCCTGCTGCAGTTTTTGCAGCTTCTTGACCAAGCCCTTACTGAGCTCCTTGCCTTCGTGGTCGTGGGTGGGCAGACCCTACAACAATGTTTCATCGGGTAAAAGTCTATTGGGTCCATATTTATCCGTCATACTCGAATAAACAAATCTGTTACAATTTCAGTCGGCTAGTAGTCAGTCCTATTAGTATTCCTAAACAAGCAAACTTCCTTAATTTGTGTAAATATCTTTCGGCGTAGTTGAGGAAAATCGTAGGTTGAAGTGGCAGTATTTATTCTGCTCTGTCATCCATATTTCCTTAATACAGTTTTAAATATATTTACTAACTTATTACCAAATTTGTTGACGAAAATATAGATTGAACACATACTTATCATTAAAGTGTTGTAATATAGTAGGTCACCACATTAAGAGTATACTACTACATAAATACTCTTCTTTGGAAACACCAGAGGCTTTCGTGAATGCACCACTAAGTGTGGATTTGGATAATCGTGTATAAGACCCGTGAATTCTAAATTATAATTAATATAATGTGCTCAATTCTTAATGTTTAACATTGTGTTAAAAGTTATGTATTATGATGATAAAGACGAAACTAATTTTAGTGCCGTTAAATTATAAATGTAGTGTGCCTTCAGTTCCGGGCCTAGTAAATCGAGGAGCTGAAAACAAAAAACAGCGGAACTCGAACGTAGTGCAATAATTAAATATGTACTAGATTGTAGCACCGAAGGTTGAAATACTTAACCACATTAACTAACCTTGTCATCAAACTTGGAATACTTGTCAGCCTCTCGTTTGAACATTTCCATGGGCGGTATCTTCTTTTGCTCCTCCTTAGCGCGTTGCGCATCCAACAGCTCCTGCTTCTTGCGCTGCTTCTCCGCTTCAGCGCGCTTCTTCTCTTCCCTCTCTTTTGATAATTCTTCTTTACTTACGAGTTTTACCACTGTGCGATCTGTACAGATGACGATAATCAATAAGGGAACGTACCCAAACGACGTGACCCGTTTTTTTAAATTTAGCCCCCCCCCCCCCCCTCGGTGACCACCCGTAGTATACGCCAAGACCTCCCCCCTTCTAGTTTTCACGTAATAATGCATAAATATGATTTTAAACCAATTTTTGTAAACAGAAAGATAAAGAAAAAAAATTCTCATATTTGTCTTTATTAATACGGCGCTTGCCGCGTGACGCCAAGAGTGCGTGCATCCTATAACTACAAGTGAAAAAAAAACTGTAAGTTTTTAATCAGCTAGCGTCCGTGTTTAGTTTTAAACCTGTGAGTTTAAAAAGCGCTAAAAACTACGCGCCACATTTAAATGTAGCTTGAAAAAGCGCGAGATTTCCCTAGAGGATATTGACTACGTGACGAAAACCTAATCCCCCTCCCTGGGACCAAGCGTGGTAGTTTAGTAGACCCCTCCCCCCCTGAACGGGTCACGTAATTTGGGTACGTTCCCTAAGTTGATTGATGATTGATGTTCACTTCAGTGATTTTATTCACAAGATTAAGTTTGCTATGACCGATATGTTTGTGCAAAACAGATTGGTCAATAACTATAACATTGGCATCGAGGCCTTAATGATCCACTTAGGATAATAATAGATCCTTTATCCATAGATTTCCGTGATCGATCAGAGGCACGGAAAAAAGGTGGTCATTCTGGTGGTTTTCAGACAGGGTAGTACTTCTTCAACAACATTTTAACACAATATAAAACCAAAAAAAAAAAACTTGCTTATTGACATTTTGAAACTTCTAGATTTTTTTAAACATTTTCTCATTTATTAAACATTTGGAAGGCAGCTCACCATTCAAAAAATATTCATTTTTCATTGAGTGATACAGAATTTAACTTAGTCGTATAAGTTGTTTATTCACCCTCTGCAGAGGCGTTCAGTACGTCAGAATCCAAACCGAAATAAAGGGGCTCTACGCACCGGGCTTGTCCTCGAGTCGCACGCCCAGCTCTGGCAACACGGTGTCGCGCAGCTCGTCGCACAGCGCGAGCACGCCGGCCGCGTGCCCGCTGCGCGCCGCCGCGCGTACGCCACCCCGAAACGTGCTCAGTGCCTCTAGGTACGGCATTACCGCGTCTTCCAACTAACATGCAACATACAGCGACCTTAATGCGGGCAATATACAATGCCACATTTGCTAAACATGCGAAACTATCACTAGATCGATGGGTCAGTACAATCCCCTATAGAACTGAAAAGTACTAATACTCCCAAAATGTCGTTCAGAGTAAGACCATCGCTTCGCCTTATACGGCCTGCTAGTTCATGCTCTAAAGAAAGGTGAAAAAGATGATGTGATCAGTGATGCATATCACATTTGACCTTGTGATTTTAGTAATGTGATGCATTATTTTATAATACCACAGGCTTTTTGGTAAAGGAAAACATCGAGAGGAATAGAAGTGCAGAGGGCATCACAGAAGAAAGAAATTCTAAGGCGTATGGGAAATCCACCAATCCGAACTGGGCCAGCGTGGGAGACTGTCATGTACGCCCTTTCTTTATGAGGGCAAGGCTAATTGCCCAACATGAGACGTATTTATAGGGTGTTGGTGATTTTTGTATGATTTATTTTCTGCAAGGTTAGTCACACAATATTTATTGAAATCTATTCCATAAACGCTTGAACTCTCATAGCATGATAGTTAACTTCGATACCTAGATCATATTGGCTGAAGCTCAGGGGAGTTGCACCGAAGAAGACAATGCTCTCGGCTCTTTCCTGGAACTGTGGACACTTGGACACCTAGAATGCAGTTATAATACTCACGCAGAAACTATCAGCGTCTCCGACAGGGAAGCCGATTCCTCCGCGCGGTCCTTCCACCGCGCCGCATATATGCAGCACGTCGGTGACGTAGCGCGCGGCCGCCACCAGCAGCGGCGAGTGCCGCGGCGTTGTCTGCCTCAAGTATACGTGCGCGGCGCCCACTAGCTCGCGCAAAGCGTCGATCGCGCTGCGAGTGTCGATATTGTCTGTGGACGGCAATCAGTTTTTATGGAGACTGGTGAAAATAGACACAAAGGGTGGAAAGTGGTCGCCGACGTCTAACAACAAGTGGTTATTCACGAAATGTAGCGGCAAATGGGTTGGCAATTCATCGGTTTATTACTATTAAGTGTGATACATATACTCTATGGGGTTATTATATTCGAAATCGTAAAAGTTCTAATACTCGCGTCACAATATTACTTCAATCCAGCCAGCCAGGCCTTTAGTCGCTCCGGCTACCATTTTAAGGTCGCTGCGCTGGTTCTGCGAGTTTTACCTGCCCCTTTCATTGTTTTTCATCACCAGCATATCATATGTATTGTATCACCATGTTTGTACCCAAGTCTTGGATATTTATATATTTATTTAAGTATGTCTATCCGTTATCTAGTAACCATACCACAGGCTCTGCCTAGTTTGCGACTGGATAATTGGTGTGAATGTCTAAGATATTTATTTGTTTATTTTATTTATATAGCCATACATTGCTGGACGTAGGCCTTCCCAATGCGCACAACTACACACGCTTCTCAGCCCTCCACATCCAGCTGCCTTGACAAATGGACCAAGTTAAAAATAACAGGCTATTTTTTACAGTCGTCAGTCCATTTGACAGGGCATTGTCTAACGCTTTTACAGTTATGGATTATTTAAGAGAAGCCGTAAACTAACCACAGAAGGAAGCGTGGACCTGCTCCTTGACTGCCGTCAGCTTGTTGGAGAGCTGCTGCTCCTCCGAGCCCCAGGCACCGCCGCATCCCTCCTCGTACCCGCTTCGTATCGAATCCTTCACCGTTAAGAAGAACTCCTGGAATGGGCACTCTTTTTGATATACATATTCATTAGTTTAGAAAAATAGTAAATCTATCTCCTCTACTCTTTTTTTCAAGGAACTGGGGTGACAGCGGAACAAAACTATGTTTACGATCTGAGAATAAGATACCACCTCCATGGTTTAGCGGCTTGAGCATTGTACTCGCACGCCAGCGATTCCTACTGGGGACAGACCACTTTTTACAATTTGGTCTCTGTCTCGGTGTTATATTTGCGAATTAGACAAGTCAGTGTATTCTATGTATGCATAAAATATGTATATGTAAAAGGCGGAAGAATAAAAGGTGCACGAATCTGTTGATCATTCATCAAGTGAGGCTAGTGAGGTGTGTCAGGATCGCGCAAAGTGGCGATCCATCGTCTCTGCCTACCCCCCTGGCACCAAAGCGTGAGCATTATGTAAAAATAAGAAAGAAAAGCTATTAGAAAACTTAAAAACCAGATTAATCTGGATACTTTTTATTGCGTCCGCAGATCACGTAGTGTGCAAAAATAACTGTATTCATTTCCTAACCTCTCACAAGCGAAACCTGGCGAAAGTTATGTTAATCCAAACTTACATTGAACAACTTTTCGGTCTGTATAGCCATCTCCATTGTGTTATCAGAGTAGTCGAGGGTGTCCTTCCAGCCATGCAGGAGGAACGCGATTCGAAGCTGCCGCGCCGTGTGCCGCTGCAGTGCGTCCGTGATTGTCACAAAGTTCTTCAGCGACTTGGACATCTTGCAGCCCGCGATGGTGAGGTGCCCCGTGTGAAGGAAGTAGTTCACCCACCCTGGTCTGTCGAAGTGCGCCTGTCATATACAAATAGTTTAACATACAACCTTTACTACGTTAATTTTACTCAGAAATAACTTGGCATACTAAGGACAGTAGGCAATAAGCGTGGAACTGAACAATAGCTGTTTTATTGTTCTGCGGTTATTTCGTTGCTGATGTTAAGTAATGTTAATATATAAGGATATTAAATTAAATAAAACTATATTTCAGCTTGCCGTGTGGTTTCCGGTAGAGTAGAATAGGACCACTCCAACTCTTCCCATGGATGTCGTACAAAACGACTAAGGAAATTATAAAACATCAATCAGGCCTCCCCAACCCGTCTGGCCAGCGCAGGGAGTGTAGGCCAAATCCTCCATCTGTCTCCAGCAGATGAGAGAGGGTTGTGCTCGTGCAGTAGAGCCAAAAATAACCTGATGATGATTATATATTTCAGACTTTTAGTAGATAGTTTTATTATTAGTGTATTAATAACGGTAATGCTTAGGTAATATCAGTTAGTATTGTTATTTTTATTCGTATACATGTATTTTTTTAGACATGCTTGAATTATTTTTGTCCAGTCCACCTCACACTGCTGACATGAGGAGAGAGACATTATTTAAAAAATTCTCGTATTGTCATAAGCACTAACGAATTTCACAGAACTTACTTCACTTTGCGCCAGCTCATTGTCGTGATGAGGGAACTTGAGATCGACGCCACCGGTATGTATGTCGAGGTTTGGGCCGCACACGTCAGACGCCATGGCGGAGCACTCGATGTGCCACCCAGGCCGGCCGGCGCCCCACGGGGATGCCCACGACGGCTCGCCTGCTTTACTACGCTTCCACAGAGCGAAGTCATTAGGAGACCGCTTCTCAGCGGTGTCATCACTAAGGTCACCTGTAACATATAATTCCGTAAGTCTTACTATGGGTGAATCATGAGGTTGATATTGGTGTTTAAATAAAACAAGAGTTTCGTATACAGAAGGCGATTGGCTATGTTGACAGATCAGATAGTGATTCTAAGACTTTAGAGACTGTTTATTATCAAGTTTTCAATGTAAGTTTTTTGATCATAATCAACCTGTTGATGTCTACCGTTGGACATAGGCTTTTCACAATCCCCGCCATAACACCCGGTTCTGCGCTCTCCCTTAGCATTTTCTAGACACCTTTTTTCTGGCATTTTCATAATTTTTTTTTCTATATTTCATATGCAAAATCTGAACAATTTCAAAGTGTCAAACATTAGTTACCTTCTCCTTCTTGTAATGACTTTGTATCTCCATAAGCTTCTGGCACAAGCCGAGCATAGTGGTGTTTCTCTTTGCTATCAAATTCGCTAACATTAAAGTATACTGAACCATTAGATTCATAAGCTAAGCCATTGTCTATTATCTTTTGTATAAATGATATAATTTGTGGTACATATTCACTGACTCTTGTTAATACATCTGGCGGTAAAACCTGAAAAGCAATAAAACATGTTAGTGGTGTTTTGTTAACCAACTATAAAGTCATTATAATAAAACAAAAATAATATTTAAAGTTATTTCATTGCTAATCCTTCAAATTATCCTTTGCTAAAGTATACAGCCAAAATATAAATTATTCAATAAGATATAAGCGATTCTAAAAAGGTAAAGGAGGCAAGTGTATATGAAGTCATAAATATTACATTTATATTATCCCAAAATGTCAACAGTGACATAAAGATCGTACAGTTCACGACGGCACGCCCCACTCCTTCTCTCAAACGTGTACATTTTATGGTATGTATTATATTGTTACTGTTAGTTACATACACTAAAATACATTCGGATAGGTTCAGATTACGTCCCCGCTTCCCACTCTCATCCCTCGAAAAAATTAACAGGGTGTACCGTCGTGAACTGTACGATCTATATAGGACTCTTTCCATGTGAGAATTAACTAACTTATTCATTTTAATTAACTTACATTTAGGGCTTTCATGTCTTCATGAAACTTATTTTCCCAATATCGAGGTAATGCAGTAAATATTGCATTGTCAGTGACAGTGGCTCCAAATTTAGTATCAAGCCAGTCAGAAATTGGATCCTTTGCTGACCTCAACAGTTCACACTTGGCTAATATGATTTTCTCTTGGTCATTAGATTCCACTGCTGACTTCAGATTTTTTACTGCTGATGCAACACTGTAGTCAAATTATCATGAAAACTTTAGTTTCAAATATTTATAAAACTTGAAACAATTTGATATAAATAAAATTTTTTTTTTTTATTTAACAAATTATTAATTTGATCTATTGATCAAATAAATAATTAGTTTTAGGTAAAACTTGGTTACAAAAATAAATAAAATATTCTTAATTATAAAAAAATAATGCAATAAATAAAAAATAATTGGGTAGAATATGTCACAACTTACTTATCTAACATTTTTTGCATAGCATTCTTTTTATCTGGGTCTCCAGCGAGTCTGACAACTTCTTCATAGTAATTGACAACAGATGTTGCATCATCTATTATTTCAGTCAGACTTTTCTGCTCTTTTGTATATTTTTCATATAAATGATTTTGTCTTGCCCTCTTGATAATTTTGTCATCAATATCAGTTATGTTCATCACATAAAGTATGTCATACCCAAAGTAGTTTGATATTATGCGCCTCAAGATATCGAATGATATGTATGATCTGAAAAAGTGTAATTTATATACTGACATGATCTATCAATTTTATAATAAAGCTATATATATATAAAGTATTTTATAGTCATGTATTATTATTAATAACAAATATTACATCTATACATACATTTGTCTAATCCCAAACTAGGATTATCTCCTATGCTATGGGAATTAAACAAATATAATATCCAGACTAGGACCAACTTGTACAATCTGCACAAAGTTGTCTGTCCCCAGTGGGAATCAAACACTCTGGTGTATGAGTCTAATGATAGGGTATACAGATGTACCATTTATTAGCTGGTGGATCTCAGACACACCTATTTGTCTTTAATTTACCTTTGCTATTTGACCAACATTTTGACCAGGCAATGGATATGGTTATTGAGCTAAGAAAAGAATTGGTTCAACGATAAAATAAAAACAAAGATTTGTATCAAAGAGCCATGTTTTGTACCCAATTATACATGTTTATAGCGTGAATTTGGAAAAAAATATATATACTTCACTTCTCTGAAAGTGAGTTTCCTGCAGGAATCTATAACTAAAAACTACAGGCACTACTAAGGTACTTGAAAACTATTTTTTTTATTTCAGTTTAAGCCCAAACTAATACAACTATTGCTATAAATACTATTATTATAGGTACACATACCTGGCATGCCCCATATGGGATGCGTCATACACTGTGGGACCACAACTATACCAGTTGACCCGATTGCCATTGGAGCAAACGAACTCCTCCTTCTGGCGTGTCAAGCTGTTAAACAACTTTAAAACTGGCCGTTTCTCAGGTTTTGAAGGTGGAGACCAAGTTGGTTGACTTCTTTTAGACATTATAAGCGTAAATACTCATGAAACTAGATGAAAAACTTTTACAAAGTAACCTATAAGATTACTGCAACTAGTTTATTGTACAAATAAATGTCTACGACACATAAACGTTTTATATTTTACCATATGTAATACGAAAATGCCACGTTTTATTAGCGCAAAAATATAAAAATCATTGAAATCTACCTCGTCGTTTTGCCGATTTGACATTGACAGTCTTGATGGGATATGAGAGGTTAGTTACCAAACAATTTTTACACTTTGCAACACAATGGAATTGTCATGACAGTTCATGAACAATTTCTAATCAATCCATCAATCGGATGGTGTGACGGTCCTTAATCAAGATACTGCTGATTGGTATAGGTACATCTATTGTCAGGCAGCCGTTCCTTTCTTGCACTAAAGAAGCCAGGTAAGAAAAAAAGTGATAACTATAGATTATAAGTTTTGCTTAGAAACAGCTGTGCCAGTTTTGTTATGTGTATACATAAATATAAGTATACGCATTTATTTTATCTCTGCGACTGACTGCGACTACTTTGTACGATTTACTACATTCTTGTGTATTTTTATATTGTTTTGACCCGAAAATATCTTGGAATTACAGTCATGATTGCTCTCTTTGCTTGTAAATGCTTAAATGTAACTTTAGAAAGTGATAAAATTGAAGAAAACGTCGATATCGAGAAACTGGAGCTAACATCTACGGAACAAAGGGATATATTTTTCAGCGAGGTACGGTACCGTGGGTAAACATGTCTTGACCTTGACTCTTATGTGGGACTGCTGTTTCTAATAAAAAGTAAATGAATCGAGTTGTTTTAGAAGCATTAGACCTATGATATAATTGCATATAGTCCGTATGTATATCGCCTTTCAATGCAGCACTGTATATCAACATATTTATGTTCTTGATAATGTAAAGGTTATTTCTGTACCTTATTATGTACCAGCCGCGCCGCGACTCCTTAGAATCGACTTGTTGTTCACGTGAGAAATAATGGGTCATGCATGATTAATTTCCTGAAAGTCGCGCTTCCGCGTTGAGTCCTATGAGCAACTTATATATGTAACTGAGTGCCGAAACTGAACACTCGTTCTCGAATACTGAACCGCTGCATTTTACAATGGGAGGTATCAAAATGTCCAATGATGCAAAATGACCAGTGTTAAAATGTCCAGTGAGCCATACATAATGTCCAGGGTGTCAAAATTAGTCCAGTCATTTTAGGCAGTGACCTAAGAATTTGGGGTCAACTGACTGAGTTTTCATATTAATTATTCAGTGCTGCAGTGGTGCTATGTGTATATTGAGTTAGTGAATAATGATACTATTTCATTTTTAAAATCTCTGTGATCTTATTAACTAACTAGCTGTGCCCACAGCTCCGCTCGCGTGAACTACAGAATCCCCTCCCATTCCCACTTCCGCTCCCGCTTCCTCTTCCGGTCCCACTCCCGCGCCCTCTCCTGCTCCTGCTCCTGCTTCCGCTCTCGCTCCCGCTCCCACACCCACTCCCCTTTTCCCACGCCC
The DNA here is from genome assembly GCA_947086405.1 of Esperia sulphurella. Taxonomy (NCBI): domain Eukaryota; kingdom Metazoa; phylum Arthropoda; class Insecta; order Lepidoptera; family Oecophoridae; genus Esperia; species Esperia sulphurella. The sequence continues at coordinate 11,416,934 of OX352262.1, read as the reverse complement.
ACGCCTACTCCCACTCCAATTCCTACTCGCAGCTCCAAATGTAATCCAAACTCATCGCAATCTGAATAGTGCAGAAATACTATTATGTGCAATATATTGCATACTAACCTTGCCTACTAATGTATTTGAAAACTAAAAATGCCCATAACTTTTGATTGAGTTACCTGATTGCGATGAAATAAAGACTAAATGTTATTTTAAGCCCCATGTTTTTGTGAAAAGTCCATCAAAATCCGTTCAGTAGTTTTTAAGTGATGCGTGCACAAACCCACAGACAAACAGACAAATATACAAACAGATAAACCGACAAACAGACAAAAATTCCAAAAATGATTGAAATGTGTTCTATTACTTATCCTTAAACCTCTCAATTTTTTTTTTGCAAATATCTTCAATGTACAGACACGGGATGTTTACGATTTTATTTATTAGATGTAAAAAATCGTAATCTCCTGGAATACGATAATTCGCATTCCTAGCATAATTGCTAGGATTAAACAATTACCAATATAAATGTTCATTTCATTTTAAGTAATCGTGAACATATTTGTGATTACTTCAATTGCCATACATTTTAGACCATTTGTAATTCTAATTGTAAATTATGTAAATATTAACTAAAGTGTCTCTGTTTATAAACTATTATTTAATGCCATTACAGAAGCTTGTGTCATGCCTTCCAAATGGGCTGAAAATTCATGTCGTCCAGTCAACTCTCGTTAGTCAGCGCAATGTGGGGCGCTGGCTGTTGAACACCTGCCTTGCATGTGGACAGAATACCCATGCCATGATGCACGATAGACCTAACATTGTGCTTATTTGCAAATGTATTCTCGTAAGTGACTGAGTTTATATTTGTTTGATATTATTTAATATTTAAGTATAAAGTTAAAAGAGCCTAAGCAGGCTATGGCTTAGGCTAGCCTAATTTATCTAGTTCAAAAAACATCACATCACCTATCAAATAGTTCAGTAGTTTATATGATTCTCGAGCTACATCCAAACAAGCTTTTAATTTTTATTGTATTAGTATATGTTTCAGGCCTTTAGTTGCATTGTTATAATTTGGTTGAAAGCAACCTATAAGTTTGTTTCACAAGAGCTCAAATAGATTGAATGGGTGAACGAAAGTATGTATGTGTACAGTGTAAAAAGTACAATATGGAATGCACACAAAATAATAGGTCACATTGGTTTCGTTCATTCTATTCACGCCAGCTCTGGTAAAACTACCTTATACATACTACAATTCCTCACTATCTTAATTTTACCTGAAGCTAAAGCAATTTTATAACAAAGAATTTTTCCATAACAGACCACACCAGAGCGAGTAAACAGCCTGAAGAAATCGAAAAATTTCTCTCCTGTCTTCAACCTGCTGGTGCCAGAAGTATCAAGTAACATTGAACTTAAGGAGAACATTGACACAAGCAACGTGATATTCGGCGACAAGAGAACATGGCCTACACAGCAGGTGATCGGGGGGCTGAGCAAGCAGCTCAACCAAACCCTGCAAGCACAGCTGGAAGCGGTAGAGGAGACTGTCAGACAGTTTAGGGATCAGAAATACGCGGAGTTTGAAGCTTACAGAGAAAGAGCGCATAGGGATCACAAGATTCTAGCGAGGTATGTTAGAATATGGACAAGATTTTACATGTCTTTACGTATTCATGTCCAAACATAGGTATTAGGAGGGAAGTCGTCATACTTAGGTGTTCCTGTTTGCCAAAGGTGTACCACTGGCTATGGGCGGTATCAATATGTACGATAAATTATGAATGTTTTGTTGGATTTGTTACTTGTGTGTGTCCTGTGTATAGCATGTACCTGTGTGCGAAAAATTACTGAACGTTTCGCATCAATGAAAATGCTATGGTATCTTCCCTCCGGGTCAAGCGGCCGTGTTGCTGTCAAGTATACGAACTTCAACTTTTATTCTTACATGAACGTACCGGGCGTTAACGGATGATGATATGATGACAGAATGATGAATGTACCTAGATATGTCAGCTAATACAATTACGATAAATAAAACATATTTTTTCTCAAAAGGCCAGAAACAAAAGACAAAAATGTTAGGTTTTCAAGAACTATAAATTATTTATTGTTACAGTATTGTAAGCAAGGCTCGAAGCAGCTCGGAGGGCGAAGGCTGGCGATTGGACACCAGCCTGGACAACGGCCCGCCGTCACCGCAACTTCCTCCACTGCAGAGACGAAGATTGTCCTCTTTGAAAGATGCCAAAAAATCTGCGCACTTTGTTAGGGTACAAATACACATTATTTAAGCAACATAACATATATATATGTACCTACACTGAAAATTACTACACACCGGCATAATTTATTTTATTCAATTGGCAGCGCTACCAAGTCATGTGAAGAAATCTAAAATCATTTAAACTGAAAGATATTGAGTATCATATTGTAGTTTTTAACTATAATGTGACCACCTCCTGGTTTAGTGGTCAGGTGATTGGACTCCAGCGTCAGAGCTCGTGGGTTAGATTCCCACTGGGGTTACACAACTTCGTCTACTCCAGAACTCGTCTGCCCCAACGGCATTCGGTTCTCCGACAGATGTGGCCCACCCACTGCCACTTCAGCTGCAAACCTTGCGAAGCCTTAATACCGAGCTATATATCTTCTCTCACATAATGTTCTGGAAACTGTTGTTAATGAGTATACGTTCTCTTTTTAGCCAAACCGAAACTTGCCCTATGAAGAGGATTCCTTAGATGCTGAGGATGTTTTTGATATAGAAGGTACAGACAGCCGCCACAACATGATCTCAGACCAAGATGATTATGATTCAGACCGTAAGTACTTTGTTTGAACAATCTATCGAGTTGTTACTGTTTATTTTTTACAAACCTTTTTCCAGTCTGTGCTGCCCATAGTAAGTTAAAAATGCGTTGGGTACTCAGTATTTTTCTCGAGTTAAAAAATAGCCTATGTCCATTTGGAACAAATCAACAGTCCCACTGAAAGAAATCGGTTTGTTAGTTCCGTTTTCGTAATTATATTTATCAGTACAACGGCGTTTTTAAAAAATCTGATAAATACTAAAGTGCTAGATTTGCCGTGTAGTTCCCGGCTTAGAATAGGGCCACCTCAAACTTCCCGTGGGTGTCGTCAAGGCGACTAATGAATTGCACCAGGGACGGGCAGCAGCGTTCTCCTGTGTATATTAAGATCATTACTGCGATCACCAATCCGCCTACCAAGCGTGGTGATTAGTGCAAATCCTCCAATGAACAGCCCGCCAAAAATTGCATCCTGTTGGGGAGGCTTATGTTCAGCAGTGGACGTATTTCGGCTGATGAGGATGATGTATTAAATAGATATGTTTGGAACCCACAGAAGGCAGCAACGACGAAGTGATACACATCGCGCGGCCTCGCGGCGGTATGGACGCGGACCTCGCGCGCTCTCTGCCCATCAACATGCCCAAATTCCCCAACGAGCGCCCGCAGCAGCACAGGGACCTAGATGACGATGTGAGTCTACCAAAAATACAAACGAGGGTATACCACAGAAATCCTATCATGATAGAACGGTTATTGCCATTTGCTTACTTCAGTTCCGCGCGTTCCGATTTTCCAACGCATCCTTTATGCCTCGTGGTCGCGTTTCTAAGGAGATACATATGCTAAAGAAGAAATTCGATGTCGTATGCGTAGATTTGGCACAAAAGATCCCAAAGTGTCGAAGTGTCGCCAGGTCTTCCTGCCCCCATAAGATAGACTCATTTATCAAATAAATATTTCATATACATACACTTGTTTAATCTGGGATTCCAAACTAGGATTTTCTCCTGTGCTATGAAAATTAAGCAAGGATACTACCACAATTATAACATCTAGACTGGGACCAAATAAACATTTCTGTCCCCAGTAGGAATCGAACCCACTTCCTCTGGTGCTCGAGTCTAACGACCAAGCCGCTAAGCCAACGAGGGTCTATACATTGATTTTAATCGTCAGGAGGAGCCACACGACATTGCAGCGAGTATCAAAGCGTTGGCGCGCTCAGTACACGGCGACCAGTTCGAGCTGCCCCGCCCGCGGTTCTCCACGCAAATCTAGTGCCGACCCGCAGCTCGCTCCCGCCCTACCTTCGTAAGATTCAAAATATTACTTCGTAAGGACAAACCCTGCTACAAAAACCAATTATCTCTTCGAGTTGTGCATGATGGCTCAGTATGCATGAACTGGAATAAGCTACACTTTGGTGCTCACAGATTGTGATTACAGTGACCCTAGCTCCCTAGCTCCCTGCAATAATAAGACTGGTTTAATAGTCGCGGGGTTCCCGTTCCAAGTACAAACGCGGTTTATACGCTCTTCTTCCACTGTGGCGGTCCGTGCGTATGCCACAGCCGCTTTAAGCGTACGTAACTCATTACTAAAATCAGTCTTGACATTAACACACATCCCGACTCCAGATTAAGTGCTAAAAGAATTTCTTACACATTTTATACGTACTTTTTACATGCAACAACGATTTCTTACTTAATGTAGTGTAATCAAAGTTATTTTATTAGGTACAAGTTTGTAACAGGGTTTCGAAGGAAATAACATAATGAAAACCTTTACAGAATATATTGCAAACAGAAGAAGAATAGCATGTAAGCAAGAGGCTATGATGTTGTTAGCTGATTTAAGCTGAATTCACAATGCAATAGACGCGGTTTTTTCGCAGCGATTTATCATTTAAAAATCATGGGCGGCACATGTCGAACTCAGGCAATCCCAACACGCCTACTAAGAGAAAGCTTATTCCATGTAGGTTTATTAATCGCACCGCGCGTGAAATTGTGTTGCATGGTTTGCATTGTGAATTCAATTTTATACTTGTAGTAGACATAAAGAACCAAAAATGTTGTTACACCTTATTCTAATGCAACAAAGAACTGATTTGATTAATAGTCTGACAATGCTATGTAATGGTGCCGTTTATTAAGCGTAACTTAAAACCGGACTTACGTATGCTTGCATACCTGTGCGGTGTATTTGCTTATAAATAAATGCGTGTGTTGAACGTCCTCAATCAATATAAAATAGATAAGCATAAATAAAGCAAAGTTTGAGATGTCGAATGGTAGAGCGTCTTAGCTGTACTACGGCTTTTCTTCTTGACGCCGTCGTCTTCGCCGTATTTGTCATTTTTAAATAAGTAACATTTTATCACTCTTTATTAAATCATTAATATAAGCATCAATTTTGTGGCCATTTAGTATTTAAGCTAGAATAAATAAATATACCACACAGATATGCAGAGTGAAACTCCGGCTCTAGTGTGACTGTACTGTGTGAATGTGTCTTAATGTCAGTGATTTTTGTTAAACATTAATTACATATTTATGTACATAAAATTATATGAAAAACAGATAAGTAAAATTATCGATTGTTAACATCTAAGTCATATCTCCGTTAATAGAGACTAGAATTTTCTATTATTTCTATCTGGTGTTAACTTAATGGTAAGTGAAAAGTGTACAAAAATATTAATACTTGCATTTCTTACTAGTCTTATAGGGTCACGAATAATTTTCTCATTGTTAAAATTATTTTCGGTATATATTTAGGTAGTTTTATTGAATCATAGGCTTTTCAATTTTTCATTAAATTGTACATAAGATCAATGATATTGCTTTCGACGAGGTTAAACTAAACTTTTGAAAACGTTTATTTTTATACCTAATATTTTGAATGATGTGCGTGTAGTCGCGACAGCTAAGTCAGGAAAGCTTCAAAGGCGTGTTATCCTTCGTTTCTAAATTCTGTTTTTTATTAGAAGTAAAAACCTCAGACACAGGAGGAACGTTGGGCGGCGACATGACGCGGACGCGGCGAACTGTAGGCGGGCATCGTCACCACCAGTTTAGCGTCGCGTATAGTATGCAGCGGGTTAGAAAGAGAAGCATTTATTTGTTGACGTATAACGTTGTCCCTCTTTCGATAGTCTATGCGACATGCTGGTGCGCCTGTAATAGTGGTAGGTGATTAAATCTGTTCGCTTTATGCAGTGTCGGGGTTGTGCTGGCGACGCTACCGTTGGTAAGGGGCACTCGTGACGAGTCCAAAAGACCAGTGAGTAAACGGGACAGATATAGTTGCATCGTCCTTCTTTGTGTCAGTGACGAATTGACGCCAACACTGGCGTATTTTGTCTCACACACGCGTATGCCAGCTGGCGTTTATTTACACGTGTAGCTCGTGTAGCAGTTACACTGCGGTTGTTGCGGTTTGGCGTCAATTCATGCAATGCTAATATGGAAGAGGCGCTGCGCCCACGCCACGTCGCTGCCCGACCTTCCTTTTGTGTCTTACGCCTTAGTGTAATTAAGTATGTGTAAATGAGATACAAATCATGTTGGCTCGTGTACCCTGGCAGGTATCAGTGTCTTCCAGTAGCGCTGTTCTGTAAATCTGAGTTGGTACCACGTGTTTTTTTTTTTAAATTGTGATGTCAATTTTCAGTCAGTTGTTTTAGTTTAGCTGTAACTACTAATTGTTTCATCGGTGTGACGACCAGAGAGAAGGAAATTGATTGTAATGAATTAGTGATTATGTAATAAATATTGACAGAAAAATTATGCTTATCATTCAAATACCCTAACTAAACATTTAATTTTTCTTTTCCTCTATACAGCTATAAATAAATTGAAGAATGAACTAGTACATTTTAGTCTTATTAAATGTTAACATGCGCTAAACCATGTAACGATTCTTTTAAGTGACCACGTCCCATAGAATTTTTGACGAAAACAAAAACAAGTTTATTAGTATTTGTTAGCGCGACTGTACTAAAAGTACTGTGCTATATTTTCCGTCACAGAATGACACGGCTACTGTTTCCATGGTAACCGCGTCACAACAAACTTGAAAGGTATTAATTTTGCAAGGTGTACCTTATAATTTGATTAAATTATACTCGGTATGCTAAGTTCTCGCTACTACAGTGCGTCGCGCTTGGGCACTGACGCCAAGCCGCGCACAGCCATGGTACTCGATGAGGATGACGATTTGTACAAGGGGTTCAACGACGTGGCTCCAGCGCTCGACACGCGCAACTTGCGGGACGACCAGGCGTTCCAGGAGACGCTCAGGACAGCTGGGATCGGCAGGAAGGCACCCAGCCGAATGGGCACGGGGGTGAGTGTGCGGCTCTTTAATAATAAACTACGTGTGTTTAATTAACTATACAGGGGTTGCACAAACTAGTTCATCATCATATCATCCCTTAGACGTCCACTGCTGGACAAAGGGCTTCCCCAATGAACGCCAGGTCGTTGGTTCACCTGGCGGCAGGGCGTCTAGTCCACCTACAAAATGGTTAACGCAACATAATCAGGATATAATTTAAAGGGAATTTATTATTTTTAATTACGCTGCCGTTGAATTTTTAATAATTGACAGAAATAATAAAAATTGTGTTATATTTAAAACCTTTAAAACTAAACATTTCAGGTTGTTTTATTCGTTTGAAACTTGACTATTTAAACGGTAATTATTAAAAGAAATAAAGGATTTTTTATAAAAAAAAAACATGTTTAACTTTTAATAAATTCTTATCAACAAACATAATAACACACATAAGACTGCCTAGATGGATTAATGTAAGCTACTTTATTAAGTCAAGGGATTGCACCAGGGACGGATAGCAGCGTTCTCCTGTGTATATTAAGAGCATTAACTACTGGTATGTTTGCCAATCCGTCTGTCCGTGTGCTGATTATGGCAGATCCTCCAATTGCCAGCCCACAAAACGTCATTCTATTGGGGAGGATTAAGTTCAGCAGTGGACGTATTTTGGCTGATTATCATATTGTTTGCAGATGTTCCGCTTGGGCACTGTGGGCGCGCGCGGCGGCAGCTCGCGGGGGGGCACCGGGGGCGGGGCGGGGGGCGCGCGGCCCGTGACGGCCGTGCGCGCCGCCGGATACACGTCCGCCGCGCGCGACACGCCCAGCCGCGAGGAGCGCAAGGAGGACAGGTATCACCTGCGGACCTCGACTGTTTAATATAGACATTTCCCAATGAGCGCCATCTGAGTCGGTCCTCCGCTCTCCCCATGCGAGAAGCCGCCGAGGGGTTGCGCTTGACAGTCCTAGATTTCCCAATAGGCCATATAGGTCGCTGCCTAGGGGACGGCAGACGTCAGGGGGCTGCAGATAGTACAGAAGGTGCACTCCCTAAGAAAGCTTGAGCAATTTCTCATAAACCTATCTACAAAATTTAATACAAGCTAAATTGAATCCTACTCGTTTGTAAGAAAGTCAATATTACATTGAACAGCCACAGAACAGTCGTACGCGATTCGCCTAGGTGCCCCGGCAGTCGGAGCCGCGCCGTGCCTAAAAGTATTAATCGTCACTGCTTGAGGACATAATAAAATAGAAGGGACATGGTGACGTGAGTGATCGCTGCTAGAAACCTTTTCCACGCTGCGCCCAACTCTTACACAAAAAAATCAATTTTCACAGCGCCTCAACCACGTATACTTGTTTCATCACGAGCTCGAATACCAGTACTATGGAATGAAACAACGACGGCGCGAATCAAATGTTTCGACCAACATGGGACCAACGTGTAGTTATGTGCTTTGCCGTCCAACTGGGAATCGCTATCAAACCATGGAAATTTTCATTTTGCCCTTAGTCTTATTGGTCTAGCCCACAGAAATATTTGTTGTCGAATGTTTTTTAGATGTCATATAGAAGTCTTAAAAGTCTTAGAAGTCGTAACCAAGTTCTGTAGGCTCCTATGGTGTGAATAAAAAATATGAGTGCAAAGTCAAACCCACGTTCACTGGCGATGGCGTTCATGGCAACCGCCCAAATTATAAGCCGACTGTCTCCCAAATATTTTCTTATTTATTTATACTTTAAGGTAGGTAGTGGCGATTGATATTGTGTTAACAACCTTGCCGGTAGTATCGAAGATCGTATCAAGCAGATGGAGGCTCGCATAATGTCGCTGGTTGAGGAGTCGTGCATGCTGAGCGCGCGCCCCGACGCCGACGACGAGTCCGCCCCGCCCAACAAGGACTATGACTTGGGGCAGGCAAGTGCTTCTACCAACACTCCTCTTGATACCCTAGCTCTGAAGTTGTAAGGCAGTTGCATAGAAAATTACCTGTATGCATAGGTTTTTAGGGCGGTGGTTAAGACGGATACCCTTAGGTAAAGGACCTTGACCGCCTCGTTGGCCTAATGGATCGGTCGTTAGAGTCGGCAGCCAGCCAGGGTTCGACTCCCATCAGGGACAGACAACTTTGTACACGTTGGTCCCGGTCTGGATTTATTTATTTTATTTATAGCGAAGCTTTTTTTCCGTCCGTCTGTCCGCAATAAGATCTGATAAGTCCGATAAGTAAAAAACAACTACTGGACCGCTTGACCTCAAATTCGAAACATACTCGTATAGTAAAATACGAGTATGTTTCGAATTCATTAAATATTTCATGAAATATTTTTGTTCCGAGATATTCCAGAAAAATAGAAAAGAATTTATTGACGGACCGTACATTGTGTACGACGTACACTTTGCAAACTGCTTTAAAATGTAATAATAGCGTCAGTTACCCTACGAGGCCAAGAAATGTTTTGGTTATTAACTTATTATATTACTTACTACACAGGCACTAGCAAAAGCGCAGGGGGCATCGACACTGGAGAGGCAACTGATTCGTATGCAGGAGCAGGCTAACCTCGGTGATTCCCACAATTTGGACCTTACATTCGCTGTAAGTTGACTAGTAAATACAATGTATAGATAATCTTACGAAAACCATCATCAGGAGCGAACCTAGCATGTTTTTTAATTAAAGATACTACAGTGATTTTCATAGGACCTTCTCTCGTATCAGGGCAGAATACAAATTAAAATTTCGTTATGCAGTATGGGTTTTGTAAATGAACTTTAATTTACCATGAGCTGAACTAGTGAATATGTGAGTTTATTTCCAGGTGCTGTGCAACTTGGCGGGGCAATACGCGCTCAATGAGATGTACACGGAGGCGCTAAACACTTACCAGCTGCTCACTAGAAACAAACTGTTTCCGCACGCCAACCGGCTCAAGGTAACTTCTGCGTTTTTACGAGTAACAATGATATGTATTTAAGCAAAGTATATTAGCACCATCTCGGATATACCCTTAATGCTGGTTTAATGCCACTTTGGGCAGTCATATTAGCCATCGTATTAGTAGCTTCGCACTGGTGATTCTGCGGCCAGTCACTGCTATGGAATATTTAGCTAAGTTACCTATTTTATAAAGATGAAACGGATATCCGGTAACTATCCGGTATTCGGCCTAGTTTTACTATTCGGCCGGATACCGGATAGTAGTCCAATATCAGTTGGATACAGGATTTTCATTAAATTGCGAAAATTTTCTAAAATCTACGCTGATAAATTGATTATGGATATAGGGCAAATAACATTAACACCACATAACTTTAAACTGTTTTTATTTTCGAGTGTAGCGAGGTGTGTCGTCGTGTTTTTTTCTCCAAAAAGTTTGCTATTTCATTTAAAATGTGTTATATTTCTAAATCACCAGTATATCTCAAAAAACAATTTTCCCGAGTTTTTCGTCGGTCCGTCGGACATGTTATGACTAGCGACTAAACCATTGGTCTGGTTGATATCAAAATTTGAACAAATTAATTCATCAGAGGATACTTAGTGGTTTCCCGTTGTCTCTTAATATGACAGCTTCATACAACAATCGTAGAATACTACCATTTTGTCAAAGCCCCTGTAACGATTTTGATCAAACATCCTGGCATATTATCTTACGGCAGTAACCATTGGTCTGGCAAAATTCATATAAGAGGTGTTCCAGTAGGTACTACCAATATGTAGACTTCGATTTTTTCTCGAAATTGGTGAAATTGAATTAGTTTTAATGTTAATTTGAATTCCAAATTGTATGATATCCAACGGCCGGATATCCGGCTATCCGGCCAGAGGCTCGCCGGATATCCGGTATCCGGCCAAATCACTATCCGTTTCATCTCTACTAATTTATACTATGTATTTGCAGGTCAATATGGGTAACATTTATTTCAAAATGGGAGAGCACCCAAAAGCGTTGAAATTGTACAGAATGGCGTTGGATCAGACGCCCACAGCCGAGAAAGATTTAAGGTATACATGTTCCAGATAATTTTCTATTATATACTTTGTTTTGCAAAAATATTTAACATATATTTCTCCAAAAATTCGTAAAATGTTATCATGAGACACAAGAGTTAGTACGAAACCTTAAAATAGTAATAAAACTAATTTCAAACTGTCACCTCTGCGCATTTTCGTACATATAATTCTAATCTACTAGATTTGGTATGTTTGGCCAGGAACTACCAAACCGATTTTTAAACTATGTTAAGATGCTAAATTGTGTTTGACGAACATATACATGGTGATAGCTTCCCACGGGAAAAATCGAATAATCTTAGAATTCTCCACCGGGTGAAAGGATAGTTCAAAATCCAACACACCTTAGTTGATTTACGTAAATGTTCGCAGAATGAAGGTGATGCACAACATCGGGCTACTTCTAGTACGCATGGGCAAGTTCCGTGATGCAGTTACCAATTTCCAGCACATAATGCACGAGCAGGGGGATTTCCAAACAGGTGATACCCCGATTTTAATGTTATAGAAATAAGAGCTTTACTCCAGTGATCATTAGACAATTTATTTATTTTCGTTTTTAGGAATACTTACAGCCCGGCCTGTACAGACCTGGCCTCGCCGTATATAAATATTGGCCAGATGTAGCATTGGAGGACTCTAGTCCGAGATTGGTGACCTTTGTTGAAGTAGCCGCGGGTTATTTCAAACTGGGTCATATGAAAAACGACTCACGTGCTAAAGAACTTATACTTTGTTTGGTGTCAGGGGCAGTCAGACATCCACTAGATGGAAAAATAAAAATAGAACAGTCTGAAGATGATACCGACATTCGGTTGTAGGTAGGTTGGTCTCTCTGTCGGTCCGACCGTCTTGAACTACTGGACCGAAACTATTTTCCGAGATATTAAAGGAAAACAAAAAACCAGCATTATTGTTGTGAAAACACCTGCAAACAATGCTAACAAACCATTTTTTTGGTTGCAGGTTTACATTTAGTGCTATGCTCGGTGGCACTGAATGATGCCGAGGGCGGAAAAGCAGCTTTTCACGCCATGCTGGACGTGGAACCCCCGACTGACCATCAAGACATCACCATTGATGACGTGTGTATGCAATATTGATTAGAGAGTGGTCCTGAGGTCCAAGCGAAGCGCTATTACTGAGCCAACTCTGTATATCGGTCAACTAGAGACCTCTAGCTCAAAAACGTACAACATTATTTTTAGTGTCCGACCGAAGATTCGGTTTCGGCCAGTTTTGGCCAAAAAATCGAGGTTCGGCTATAGTTTTGATTTCGGCCAAAAAATTTCTATCATATCTATCAATTAAATTTCCTAATGAGCGTAAGCTACCTTTTTCTCAGGCATAATATTTTGTACCCAAAGATTGTCTGAAAGAAATCGCTTAAAGCGATAAGACCTAAATTATACTATTTTAACTTGTAACTGTATTTGTTTGTGCAATAAAGTGTGTTGTACCTATTGTAACAAAACTAATCTATTTTATATTACATACTTTAATTGTTTTTTTTAATTATTATTTAATTTAACACGAATTAACTGTATAACATTTAAAACACACGTCGATTTCAGCATACAATAGAAATTTTAACATGTCTAAATAAGGTTCGGTCTCAGTTACGGCCGAAACTGAGGCCGAGGCCGAAGATTCGTTTTCGGCTGCAAATCCTGTTTCGGTCGGACACTAATTATTTTAAGAAATCAACCCCGGGGGTTACAGGACGTAGGTACATGTAGGTATAGGTAGGTTTATGCTGTATTGCTATATAATACAAACGTCGTGTATTTGAGTATTAGTAGCTTCGGTTTGGGAAAGGCTGCGTCGCTCTCATAACAGCATACATAAAGCCTAGATCTATAGGTATTGGCTAGACGTTCATAAAACAATAAAATGCCTATTTACGTGGTGGTATTTTAACAATTAAAATAAAACAATAAAATTCAGTGGTTAATACGTCAAAATTGTCTATTTCCTGTTCACGCTTCGATGAACGTCTAGCCAGTACCTATAGATCTAGGCTTTATGTATGCTGTTATGAGAGCGACGCAGCCTCTCCCAAACCGAAGCTACTAATACTCAAATACACGACGTTTGTATTATATAGCAATACAGCAAATAAAAAACACAGGTCTATCTTTTTTTGTTTACATGGTACGGCTCCATGCGTCCGCCAACGAGTTTTAGGGTTATTGACGCTTTATCTGTCCTCACGCAGGAGAACGACGCGTACGAGTGCGTGGTGCGCGACGTGTCTCGCGCCGACCGCCTGGCGCGCTGGTCGCGGCGGCAGGCCGGCGACGCCGAGCGCTGCCTGGCGCTCGCCGCCGCCGCACTCTCGCGCCCCGCCACCGCCGCCGCGCGCGACGACGACTCCAGGTCGCTGCCTACTCATGCTAAGTTCCAACTCGTACTAAGCTCCAGCTGAATGTATTTAAGGGCTAATCCGTAACCCTCCAGCCGCACCATGTGCTTGCGTGGATACAATACAATACGCTTATCCTGCTCGATAAGCATATTGTATTGTAGGGGCTGAATGCGGAGGGCGGAGGACCGGTCGCGGTAGTGTTCATTGGGGAAGGCCTTCGTCCAGCAGTGGTCATCTAAGGGCGGATGTGATGGTTGTAGCGGTATGTCGTGGTGCGTGGAGGCTCTCCGCGGGTACTCCGGCGGCGGCGCGGGCGCGCGGCTGGAGCTGGGCGGCGCGCTGGCGGCGCTGCGCGCGGCGGGCGGCGCGCGGGCGGCCGCGGCGGGCGGCGCGCGCGCGCTGCAGCGGCTCAAGGCCGTCGCGCGCGCGCACACCAACGACCGCGTGCTGCGCGCCGAGGCCAACGCGGACGCCGCGTTCGTCGCATACGCTGTAATTACACATTATTTGACTACTGTAGTGCGGAGTTCGGAAGATTATACTAGAATACATTGGTCGCCATTCGACGATCCGAGTTCGAAGCGGGTAAATTCACTGCAAAAGACACGCCTGCTGTATAGTTTTTGTAGCAGCCAATAATTGAATATTCTAGTTTATTCATGAACATTGCAGTGATCGGGAACATTAGAATAATTTTGAACATAAGTCCGCAACTATACCGGCCCCGAAAAAATACACAAGATCGATCCTTAAGTTGCCGGCTGACCGAATCATCAAGTTGAATGGTAGCATTTCATTGGGAGGTTTTTCCTCACCAGCTGGGCAACTGGTCGGAGGCGCGCGCGCTGGGCGAGGCGGCGGCGCGCGACGACCCGTACTCGTGCGCGGCGCGCGTGTCCGCCGCGCTGGCGGCCGCGAGGGACGCGGGAGGGGGGGACTGGCATCTCGCCGCGCAGAATCTCGCCGCGGCCAGCCATCTCGACCCCGCAGATCTCATTGCTATGCACGACTTGGGTATGATTTAGCCGATCACGGTACACACACATTCTGCCAATTTGACGTGGTTGCAATTCACGCCACTGTAATCAATTCCGATGCAGTTGGCACGCCCATCATCAATATCAGATCAACTGCCGTTCACTGTCAGTTAATTTTATTTATTTATACTTTATTGTATACGTAAATAAAACACAACGTATGTATAAAGTCATAGTTAATATGAAAGAGTTTTCTCCCAGTAGACCTTTCAGTAGTCGTGATAGCCTATAGTTTGTAGTCGGTAGCCACACCGGGCTAGCGTTGTGGACTATGTAAGCCCTAGTAGAGAGGATGGGCATGTGCCCAAACAGTTGCAGATTTTTTGGATCTGTGACCTCTGAGATATCTTATTTATTATCTACTCAAGCACCTGTTTCTTTATTTGCCACTTCATTATTTCCATGTTTGGCTGAAGCGCTATCGCTGGAGAAGAGCGGGTCGGAGAGTTCGGTGGAGCAGGCGGAGGCGCGGTGGAGTCGCGTGCGCGGCGCGGCGGGCGCGGGCGCGGGCGCGGGCGGCACGCTGCGCGCGCTGGCCGCCGCCGGGCTGGCGCGCCTCGCCCGCACGCGCCGCGCCGACCCCGCCGCCGCGGACCACTGGTAACTAGCGACAAGTTAGCTGGCAGACCAGTCTCAAGACTCGGACTCAGACCGGGACCGAATGAGATAGATGTGAATGAAAATTAATCGCGATTTTTTAATCTTAAAAAAATCTTTGAGTAATTTTAATAACAACTGCGAAAAAATTATGGCGATAATATGAAAACTGATTTTTTTAAATAAATCAATTTGGCCATTTCCGAAAACTGCTTACGCCTGCTCGATAAGCGCTGTGACGTCACATCGCCCATTGGCTCATTGCACTACGGCGCGGGGCGGCAGCGGAGCTAACTTCTTACCCTACTATTTCATAACGTTTTGTGATTTTAAGTACTGCGTATCTTCATTCGTTCGTATTCTAGAACAGGTAATGGTGCAAAGATTTTTACACAAACGCGATACGAGGCGGTAAAGGTAGTCAATGTCCTCCATCCCGAATAATATTGCAGTGCCTTTCAATTCCTTTTTGTGTATTACAAGGTAATTTACTCAGTATCGAAGATTTAAACTGAAATATGTCGGATCATGCTAGATCTTTCATTCCTGGACATGAGCTTTGCATAAAAGTTAAACCAAAGTAACGAACGCTCTGTGTTAGCTAGTCAGGCTTGGGCGATAACTCTAGAATTGTGAGAAATACTTTGATGCAGATTTTCAGGGAAAATAGTCGTGTATAAACTTAGTATATCAATACTTTAAGAACAATCTATACTTATAATAAAACTGTAACTGGTCTATGTCTGTAAAAGAGAGATATTTAAAAACAAATTGTATGAGGGGTCTTATAGGGCCAATAGAAGCTAAAACTTTATTTTTATTTTTGTCTGTCTGTCTGTCTATCTGTCGGTCTGTCTGTCTGTATGTCTGTATGTATGTATGTTTGTTACCGCATCACGCAAAAACTAATTGATGAAATTTGATGCAGTTTTCACAGTTGTCTTGCTGGTGGTCTAACTTAAAATCTGGTGCATGTTTCATCTTGATACGCCACTTGGAACCTGAGATATTAATAAAGTACAATTTTCTAGAAGCCATTATATCGGATGATAATAAAACGACTGTTAATATTTCTTCCAGTAACTCAGTATCACATTTAGAATTCATTCATGAAAAAAACATCTCTTTTTTACGAAAATTTTGATAAAAAAAATGCAATATTTCTCGAACGTACGAGTATGTTCATCATATGGGCGAGGTCAACGGCCGCGGCACGGCGAACGGCGCGGCGCGTATGGGATTGAGTGAAATTTAGTTTTTGGGGATAGGGATGGGGTTGGGGTTGAGGTTGGGGTTGGGATTGGGATATTGAGTCTCGAGTCTGAGTGGGAGTGTAAGTAGAAGTGGGAAGAGAACGGGAGCGGAAGTGGGAACGGGGCGGATTCTGTAGTTCACGCGAGCGGAGCCGCGGGCACAGCTAGTAAATAAATAAAAATGGTTAAATGACTGCACGACCTACCTTTTTTGACAATTATTAGATACACCTGTTGTACAAAATAACGATTTTTACGAAAATTTACGGTGTGACAGATTGTAAATTTTTATTAATTTATTAATTTGGTAATTTTCCATATTTTTTGTTTTATTGGTAAACAATACTGATAACAATAACGACACCTGTTGGTCGAGTGAGAGTACAATTCAATTCAATTATTCTTTGTGCACCAATACATATAACATTTTACAATGCAATGGGATAGCACGATTTTATGGGCCAGAAATTAATATAAAACATTCAATATATCTGCGCCAGGTACAGTATGATCGGCGGGTGGGACGCGGGCGTGACGTGCGCGCTCGCGCAGCTGCACAGCGACCTGGGCGACGCGCAGGCCGCCAAGCATCACTACCAGGACGTGAGTACACTTTATTATATTCTTTATTGCACATAAATTTTACAAAAAAAAAGGGCATAACATAAAAGTGTACAAAGGTGGACTTATCTCTATAAGAGATCTCTTCCAGCCAACCTTCAATGTGGGAAAAGCTAAAACAAGCACTTTAGAGACTACGGCATTTTATCTACACTCCTGTTGTAAATTCCTTACACGAAATCATGAACGGGCGGATATCACATACATAACCTCAACCCGTGGGTAATAATGTATGAAATTTCCTAACCTGCGGTAGGTAATTTTTTTTTTTTAGATATTTGACGCGATGTTTAAAATATATGAACATGTTAGAAATAATATGGACTGACCGTGGAGCCGTCTATCTATGCTGTTTTCTTTTTTATATTTTTTAAAAGCGTATCAAGACGACAGCTGGCATGCGCAGTGGACTGCTATTAGACTTCCCGCTATATTTCGAATTTACGAAGCTATTTTGGCATTTAATTTTCAACGTCATGTTCGGACGCTAGAGTGCAATAAATTCATTGCACTTTCAGCACCACCAAGGTAACGTTTAGCACTATTCAGAGGTCTTTTTATCGTGTGTGGTGCAACAGCAGTCCATCAATTTCGCGTATTGATGTGTGAGTTTCTTCGCGATATTTTTATTCCCCGTTTCGTACTTGGACCTCTAGAATCTATACACTCATGAATCTCTACAATCTATACAATCCTGTTGTAAGGTGGAGGCGGTGTGGCCTTGCGAAATATCTGCCCTGGAGTGGCTGGCGCGAGAGGCGCAGCCCGACGCGGCGCTGCAGTACTATCGCCGCGCGGCAAGGCTGCAGCCCAACAACGTAAGTTCTGAACAAAACGATGACGATGCTTAGTAAACATAAGGGGGTAGGTACGCTCCGGGGGCTGATGGAGGGTCTTGGTGAGGGAGGTAAGAGGCTCCGATCGTTTCTGGGTGTGACGGCGTTAAAAGAAATCAATAAAAAATCCTACTGAGTGCCCTAAGGTTTCCCAAATTATCTTCAGATGATTTGGGAAACCTAGAATTTAACTAATTATTTTGCGAAACTAGAAGCTTAGCGATTATTGATTTTATCCATAATTTAGACGTTAGCGTTCCACGTACTTACTGCGCGTGGTTCTCAATTGACAACGATCTCAAACAATCACTCTGTTCTACGCAACTGCGGCTCCGGGTGCCGCAACTCGTTCACATTCACTTTGAAACTTGTGCAGTTACTACGCAGAACATTTTAATATTTACTAAATATTGACACTATTTCCGTACATAGAGATCGTTGCCAATTGATGTACGATGCAAGTTTTGATCTCATATCTTTTTAATTTATTTAACTTATTGACATTATTTTAAAATTTGTGACCGAATAATAACATTGGTAATACTGATTGCTATTTATGCTTGATCACTGATCAGCCTCAATGGGGTCTGCTGATGGGCGGGTGCCTGCGAGCAGGGGGACGCTACCAGGAGGCCCTCGCTCTCTACAAGAAGATGAACGCCAGGTTCCCGGATAATGTTCAATGTTAGTGCATTCATATTTTATTCTAAAATATTTTATTCTAAAATATGAAGAAAATAAACAGTTTTAGTTGAATTTGAGACTAGCTGTGCCCGCCGCTCCGCTCGCGTGGACTACAGTATTACAAAAAGTTGTAAATTATTAAGAGTTAATTTCCGACCCTCTTCCCTTCCGTCGCCTAAACTACGTATAAACTACTGAACGGATTTTGATAAGACTTTTCACAGAAACATGTGGCTTAACTGGACTTAACGTTTAGTCTTTATTTCATCGCAATCGACTCACTCAATCAAAAGTTATGGGAATTTTTAGTTTTCAAATACATCAAGTCATCCTTAGATCCCCCCCCCCCCCCCCCCCAAATGTACAGACACGCGAAGAAGACAGCGACCGATTTTATGTGCGCCAACTATCGAATGGTAAAAAATTGCGCTCTGAAAATGTTTTCCCAAATAAATTCAGGAAAAATTATTGTGCTAGTGAAAAAACCCTGAATATAATTCAACGTTGGTCTGAAGGTCACGAACATTACATTACCATTAAAAACTAAAGCGAACTTATGCTACTTAGTTTGTTCAGTATTCGATACTATTGCATAGTTTATTAGAAACAGTAACGATTTAGAGAAAGAGTTAACTGTACGCCTTCATGTCCCATGACTAAATCTAGTCGCATTCTGTTGTATTTAATTCCAAATCAATAGTCATACGAAAACCAGCGCTGTTTGCGTCTCTGTAACATGTAGGTACATGAAAGGGTCACCAGCAACAAACGGATTTGAATATTCCAGGTTTGAAGCTGATAGTGAAGCTGTGCGGCGACCAGGGGCTGTCTGAGACGAGCGCGTGGACCCGCGAGTTGCAGCGCGCGCAGGCGCGACTCAAGCAACAGGAACGATGTGAGTTACTTCATCCTTCATATACATCGTAGCCATGCAAATACCTAATTCTGGTGATGTAGGTGTTCTTGTTGTACAGTCAATCAATTAGAAATGTAGCCCACCTAGAACCTTGTGA
This sequence comes from Esperia sulphurella, assembly GCA_947086405.1. Taxonomy (NCBI): domain Eukaryota; kingdom Metazoa; phylum Arthropoda; class Insecta; order Lepidoptera; family Oecophoridae; genus Esperia; species Esperia sulphurella. The sequence goes on along the minus strand of OX352262.1, from coordinate 11,397,353 downwards.
CAGAATCGGTGTTGCCGATCGAGCACCACTCGGATATAGGGAAATACGTATAATGGAAGAAACCTATGTTATTTTCATCTTTGTCATATCGTGCACGTGCGTGACGTCATGCACGTGCTTGTTGTTTTATTTTGAATATGGAATAGCTAAAATTTGAATTGATAATAAAACCATGCGTCCGGATGACATAATAATTGACAATTAATGTGACAAATGACCTTTTATAGCCTTTGGTTGAATGTACATACTCCGTAATACTTTGAACCAAGCATTAAGCTGCAAACACATCGGACGCGTCCGAGTGGTGTGAATGGTTGTTCGGTATCCGGACAGCCAGATTTTACTCGGACGTCCGAGCCCTCAAGGTCGCGTCCATGACTTACGTCCGATAGTGTGCACAGTGTAGTGTGTGAACGGACGCGGCGGATGTGTTTGCAGCTTGAAGTAATAAATATATTTCACTCCACCCTACATACATAATGCTCACGCCTTGCTACAAGGGACTGGTTCATGTCGAATATTTAAGGCATTACATTACACAATTGCTTGTTTACCTTTTTAAGTTTACCGATAATACATGAATAACAAACGCGTACTAATCAAATGTTTATAACTTCAAATAATAGTAAAATGTTTATTAAAGCTCAATGAAAAGAAACTTTAAATATTTCATAACTGAAATGCTGCTAAATCCTTAAACTGAAAATGCTTCTACCTACATTTCTTCATCGATTATATTCTCCGTAAACTTAAAATGCCTTTGAAACGTCCAAGTTAACGCAACATTTCATAGAAAAGTAACATTTTAACATCTGTAATGGTTTTCGAAATAAACAATATTTTGGACATTAATTATCTACCTATAAGTATGTAATAAACTATCGATCGTACAAACACTGGAAAAATGACGTACTTGCCCAGAGATCTATCTCTAACATGATAATTAAAAAAAAGTTTAATTTTCGCAGCGTCATCGGTGACGTCGATCGGCAGCGGTTCATCTGGCACGAGTCAGTCGCCTATAGATCAAATTAGAGGTAAGATATCAAATATTCACAGACGCTCAGATAAGCATTTTTATAAAGACGCAGACAAATGTCAAATAAAAAGTTGCTCCAGTACTTACTAAAATCATTATTGAAAAGTTATGGATACAAGTGCTATTTTTGAAACTAAAAATGTCCTTTATGATTATATTATTTGATTTGTAAATAGATTGTAATGTAAACAATGGGCGGGCCACATCTGTAGCAGAATGACGGCAGTTGTGGTAGATGAGTTCTGGAGTGGGGATCGCGGATCGGTACGCGCAGAGTGGGACGCCCCGCCGCCAGGTGGACCACCGACCTGAAGCAGCTGGATGCAAAGCGCGGAGGACCGGGTGTGGTGGCGTTCATTGGGGAAGGCTATGTCCAGCAGTGGACTTCTAAGGGCTGATATGATGATAAGGGTTCCTCTACTACACAGCAGGGTCTCGTGCGGGGAGCGCGGCCACCGCTGCCGGCCCCCCCACCACCGGGTCGCGGCACTCCAGCGACGGACGCGGGGACAGTGCGCGCACGCAGCCCTACACGTGAGTTGGGATATTATACTCCTGCTGTTATGAAATTATACTTTTCTTTTATTATTACTTGTATGAGATTGATTGAGCGCAGGCCAAGGCCTGCGCAGTCGGGGTTTTGTTATCATTGTTCAAACTAATAAATATTCTATGAAGATGACGTTTCGGTTTTACAATATATTACAGAGTTCACTTTCTAAATGCGCAACTAAAATCGGTGTCACGGAAATAGTCAACCATTTTTTTTGTATATAAACAAACTAGTTTTTCCGACGATGGTTATCCGCGGTTGCTCAAGATTTCCGCGAAACCTTATTTTACCACGTAGTTGTAGTTTATATTAATTTCCGGATAGAGGATAGATAATTATTATCTGACGGATGAAGTATTGAGTGGAGTTAAAAAGGAACAAATAAGTTGGAAAACACCTTTTTCTATTTTAAACCTTAAAGAAAATTAGAAAAATACACACGCGAGCAGGACTTGAAACTACGAACGACTTATCCGAGGGAACGCTCTACCAACTGAGCTATCGCGACGAATAATGTTATTCAATACGTGGATATACTATACGCTATATTATAGCGTACATACAGCGCCATCTGTCGCGGTTCTTGAGTCGTAATGAATTGATATTCATAAATTAGTTAGTATTTTTTATATCATTCAAAATATCAATGTGGCATAATTTTAAACAAGTTAAAAGGTTTTCATTCAATTACTCTTTATTGAACAATAAAAATAACACATACAATAATAAAGTAGCTTACAATTAGTACATCTAGGCGATCTTATCGCCAAAAGCTATTTCTTTTAGAAAAACTTTTTCCAAACGGAAACTAAATAAACCGCCCTCCATACACGCAAACTCAGAAACTACCTACTGCTAGGATTGTGCTCATATGACCTCGCAAATCCCCTCTCTCCACTGGTTCCATCGTGTACGGCACAGTTTTGTAAATTGTACATGTTTTTACATCGTGGTCTCCCAAATAAAAGATAACCTACAGGCCACCGAGTGAAAGAGCAACCCCGCCTATTACCCTCATTTGGGTGCAAGTAAGCTAATCACATACAATAATGTTGGTACGCACCAGACGGAGACGCTCCAAATGCAACCATAGCACTGGAGACTGAGGCGCCGGCGACGTCACAGGTCAACCGTCTGAATATTTAAATCATTCCATTCATTAATCATTCACCTTCATACATTATACATGGACTATTGTTATAATAAGGTGCGCAGTAGAAGATAGTGATACCTAATACATTTAACATCGTCACTGATTTACAGATATGGTGAAACGATAACTGAAGATACTACGCAGTCCCTAAGCCGCTCTGTGCATCGATCTGCTGGCAGGAAGAAACAAATAGAAGAGTTAGACGACGACCTACCATTACCGCCAGAGTAATAAATAATAAGATATTGAATGGCCTTGATTTTACAGCGATTCTTTTGTAAACGCATTAGTTATTAAAATGTTAATTAAAATCAAAGAAATACGCTTTCAATCAAAATAACCCTTCATCTTCGTAACAAAGTTTATTTGCTAATATTTTCTAATTAATTTAGGAACATATTTGAAACACTTTTCATAATTCTAAACACGGCAAAATAACTTAAAATATAGATATTATCAAGTTTTATAATTATGTATAAATGTATTTATTTACAGATTCTTAGACTAGAAATACAGCACACAGAATGATAAATAAGCTTACTTTAACTATTATTTACAATTACATATATGAAGGTTGCAAGCGCTTCATGTCATGTTTGTACTAGCGCATAGCTTTATCTAACGTTTTTATCTGAGATAAGATTTAATTACCATTTTGCAATAATTATGCCGATTAATTCTGGGATTTCCATAACACATATTCTGCGAATAAGCTTATTTCTCAAAAAATTAAATTTAATATCACATTCTAAGCAAAACTTACTTCAAGAGTGTTTATTTTTAACACTAAACTTTTTGACAGCAAAGTTCATAAACATGTTCTTGATGCAAAATCGAACGTTTATTTTAAAGAAGAAAAAACCGTTATGATATGAATATGACACAATTTAAGATATTGCTACTACGATGCTCAACAACTGCTACTCACAGAAACCCTAAACTAGTATTCTTTACAGCTAATCAAGGGGGAATAAATCAATGAAATATGTACACACGGCATCAAAATGTTGCGTATTTATATAACTATACAAATACATTAATTATACTTATGCTCATTTATTTCCACCCTTTGGAACATTGAGAACTCAATGCTTTTAACTCCAGATACTAAAAAATAAATATTAATAAATTAATATACATGATCTTCAATTCATTATATGAATTTTTCCAATAGTATTACATACGTGATATATGTACATATGTACCCATATCTAAAGTGAAAAATGCGCAGCATTTTTAATCCAGTCTCGTTGTTCACAGTTACGCATTGTACGTGGATGTTATCATTAAAAGCTATCAATTAAATACCTAATTTATTGTTCACACAACTCTTGACAAGTCGTGCAAACATAGTAAGATATGTCATCATTTTAATGATAAGTGTCATTTGGCACATAACGTATATTATGATGTATAAATTCACTGTAAATTTCACTTACGATGGGTCACTAGATAAAGTTTTCAGCACTCACAAAACACTGAAGGCGTGGTGCCTACGTCCGCTACTATGTAACTATTTTGGAGAAGGGGTGCTCTATATGCCCGTATTGGATAGCTAGCAACGTATCCTTTACCCGTTGGAAGACAGGCTGCGTTTGTTTCATGGTAGGGATGTAGATATTGTCTTCTAGGAACCCAATCCTGCTTATAGGGCTGATCAATACAGCTGTGCCAGCTCCAAACATCTCGAGCAACTGCAAACAAAAATAAAAGTGTTACAAAAAGTATACCTTCCCCTGACATAAGATCGACCATCAAATTCGGTCCACTATGTATAGTCGACAAATTTAATTTTTGACCCAAGTGTTTTGTTCCGTTTATGCACGATGCGAATGTATGGGTATTATAATTTTTTATGGCGTCTTATTTGTCTTTTTTTTCCTAAAAATTGTCATTGTTACATTTACAAACTTTCTATAGTCTTAATATTATTTTAGTAAACAATGTTGATAACGAAAACGACACTGGTTGTGTGAGAGTGCGATAGGTATGGCATGATTTTATGAGTGAGAAACTAAATTGGCTAAATGTACTTAGTTAAAAGTTGTTCTTACATATAAGTTCATCTAACAACCTACTCGTATCATTAAAATAATATTAAATACAATTTAACTTACCCGCCCTTGCTTATTGAGCTCTAAGATTCGATCCATAGTGATGACTTCCTCTGTGACGACTAAGTCCTCCCAATGACTGCCAAGCTCTAGAATCGACTGACGCGTCACTCCGGGCAAAATAAGTCCGTTCAAAGGTGGAGTGCTCATTTGCTTCTCTGTAACAAAGGCATAAGTTTTACATGTATTGCTGTTATTTTATGTCAACACAAGCAACATTCAGATTTGTAAAAAGAATATAATTACGAGCCCCTTTAAAAAAGAATAAAACGATGCAATTCCTAATGTATGTTGAATTCCAGTCCTGTTGTTATGTTAGCGTTATATTAAAGTTGCCACTTAAGAGCTACAACGTATGTGCAACTCTTTTAGTGATATAGGTTCCACCATCAAAGAGAGAAATATGAAAACACGTATTTTAGGTTTCAAAGTTACACGGGAATCTTTTTTAATAATCTGTTCTATAGAAAATGAATAAAGGAAATGTTTAGTCTACAAAAAAATCCTGATGTTTGTGACCCTAATTGTTGCCTCAGATATGAGACGAGAATTTACCGGTCAGAGGGTCAGAGCGGCGACACTGATAGCGGCACAGTATCGGCCACTTACACATATATCCAGTTATTAACCGCATCGCTCCAACTACATTCCAACGTGAACTAATTAAAACAAATCAACATCACAGCGAAAACGCATGTCAATCGTTTCCTTGTTCACTGTATTATTGTTATTTACAGATAACCAATCGGTTGAAGACGTATTTTTATTTATACTTGACGACTTTGCCGCAGGAACCCAGTATTTTACCAGAGTAAAAACAGCATATATAAATCTAAAACAAATCAGCAGACATTTAAACAGTGACCTTTAATTGTTTCTAAATTAATGTTCATGAAATGGCAGCTTTAAATATGTTATTGTAGAATAGGATTAGTTAATTATTTTCCTTCATTGTTCAATTAGTAATTCAGTAATTTATTGCATAATGTAATTATGTAATGTACGTATTGTGTAGTAATCGAAGAATAAGATAAGAATAGTTTTAATCTAAGTATACTAATAATAAAGAGGTAAAGTTTGTATAGATTGATAGATGTGTGTGTGTTTCCAGTAATCTTTGTAACCATTGAACCAAGTTCAACCATCTTTTCGCTGTTGGATAGATGATACTCTCTGTTTGAACGTAGGCTTTATGTTAATGGCACTCCTTTATAAAAGTACACAATAAGGGTTGAAATGAAGTAAGTCCGCGAAAAATTTGCATATTTTAGGGATTCATCAATGTAAATCTGAGACTATGCGGCATAGTATATATCTATATATATAGTATCTCAAATTGGTCAGTAAAGATATATACATAATTACTGAATCGGCGCAAGATTAGGAATGATACGTATTTCTTCTAAACAAATTATGAACAGATAATAAAATAAATTATAAACACCAGGGCAACCAAATGTTTGTACGCAACTCCGTCATCGTGAATATGAATGCGTCTGCAATAAAGGTAAAAACTTTCTGTTCGCGCCGAGAGCGCCAAATTTCTTCTTCATGGAAAAAGTAGAGCAACCTAAATATTAAGGTAACAACAACACCTAAGCTTAAATGGTTTAAATGGGTGTGTCTTGTATTTGACCACAATAAAGTATAAATAAAAAAAACGCTGTCTATCACAAACGGGGATTTCCTGTAGAGTAAACCAATTAGACATGAGGCCAGGTTTATAACGTGGTCAAGCGGGCACTCAGATATCTGGGAAATATGTCATTAACGTCATTAAGATTCTGCAAAACAACTGTAAAATTTGGTGTGATAAAGTTTTAAGGAGGCCTACATTTCAAATTGGCTGACTATACATTCTATGTGAATTAGACAATAATAGCATCCAGACCAGGACTTACTTGTGGAAAGCCATAACTACTAAAGTTCGGGGTAAATAGGGCCTCGCACCGAGCCAACGAGTGAGGTGGTCAATTGTGAATACAAAAACAATTATACAATAATGCTTACCTCCTCGTTCGTTAATGTAAACCATGAATATGTTCATAGCTCCCACTTCCGTCAGCTCGTGGTTGGGTCCAAATAACCATAGCACCTGATGATGTCCTAATTTCGCCGCCTTAGCCGTGGTCTCTGGAAATGTAGAAATTAAATTATATGTCTGTTATTACCCATTAGTAATGAGTCATTACTTAGCCTGACACCTAGATAGGCTAGATACATTTAAGATGAGTTGCAATTTTTAAACATAACAAAAGTATCGTCGACCAAATTAGAGCTATTTCATTCTTATGTACAATACAATACATTACACTTTATTATATAAACAAATACAGTTACAAGTTTTAAAAGTAACAAATATTACAATTTAGGCGGTCTTGTCGCTTCAAGCGATTATATATGTAATTGTATATGATATGTAATTTGTATCAAAACAGAACAAAAACCGTATTCTACTTATTTTCTACCCGCTTTGGTACTACAGGAACTTATCATATTTGTTACTTCAATGACGTAACAGCAAAGCTCTAAGTAATGTTTTACTAACGGCTTGGATGGTGTCAACATGCCATTAATTATAATTATCTGATTATACATAATAATATATATCTGCACAGGCATACAAATGGGTATTCCACGCTATCACTAGACTCTCTGACATATTATATAAACATATTAAGATATAATAATAGATGCTAAACGTAACCAATGATAGATACGTCAGGCAGAATAAAGTAATAATAAAAACTGTGTACATATCGCACAAGTCTAACATAGCATAAGCATTAACCCGGTTCTATAAAAATCCATTCGAATTAATCATAAACCAGGAAACTTAAAGGATTAATGAACAAATGGTGAGAGATTAAGGACATAAAGCGGTAAACTGACAGACAGCACGCTAAATTGGAAGCGGTTACTGCAACCTTTGTTTTGCTGCGGGCAACAATCCAAAGGCTGCGTTGCCACACGGAGACTCACGAAATTAACGTGATTTAATCGATAAGATAAGATGGGCTTGCTGATTTAAGATTGCTGATTATTAGGCAATTCGATTTCAATACTCTACCAATTTTGCCTCGACTTGCTGACGAAATGAAACACTTTTGGCAATAGAATCCGATTAGAGGAATAGGAAGGTTTTTTTTTATTCGGCTAAGATGTGTATGACAGCTTACCAATGGTAGGTCCGTAGTTGGAGCCAACTTTTCTGTTGCCGACACCGCCCGGGAAGGCGCGCACGACGTTGGGGTCCGCGTATATGGACACGGCCCCGTCGCCGCTGGCCTTGTAATACGCGCTTGACGGACTCAGTATGACGAATAGCAGCGCTGACTCCGGCGCCATGATGCCGAACGTCGGCTATAGAAAAAAATATATCATTTTTTGACATTGAACACAAAACAAGGAATTAAAAAGACTTGGTTTCGGCTGCTGTGAATAATCACTCTTAACTAGCAATATAAAAATATGTGGTGCCCTTTTAAGTTTGAATAAATTATTATTACGACTTGCATATACTCGTACATACACATCAGCTCTGTCAAACATTAGCTGGTGTTTTATCACAGGTTCAACTTAGTGTTAGTTTTAATACTAATTGTAATTTATTTTAACTTATGTAACAATAAAACTTTTATTATAGGTCAATAAGTATTTAATAATGCTTCATCAATATTTGTAGATTAAAATTATAGAAAGTCACTAATAGCAGAGTATTTTCCTTGATTTTCTAATACTGGTGATATGACGTATATCGCAGTGGCGCTGGCAAAATGATATGATATCTATTTTCAGCGGTTCATATCTTAATCGCCTAAGAATTTGAAGATAATTAGTATTTGCCTCTCTTTATCGATCCTTGATAGGGTTAGCTTTTAACACGATTAGCAACACGTAGAGATAAGACCCACCTACTATGTTATGCATTGATTTCGAGTAGATATTACTTTTTTATGGGAATATAAAATATATAATCACATAATAATGCGTTTAAATTGACATATATATGATGCAAAAACATTGCTTTAGATCAAGTGTCATTATAGGTACATCTTTATTATATCTACGTGGCCATCGTTTGTTAGGTAGGATGTTTTCATTTAATATGCAAATTTAATCGGGGCTACAGTTTTCTAATAACACACACGGTGTGGATATTAGATAGATAACTGACTGATATAAAAAAATGATTAACTATTCGGAATTGTTGATCTAACTACTCCAAGTAATTTAATGAAACTTACCTCAGTGGCAATTAGAGTAGGTCGTATGTACAGCGTAGACGTCTCCGAGTGCGGCACCCACTCCTGGTCTATCTGTATTAACCGGCATATGCATTTGGTGAGCTCCTCGCCGTCGAACATTGGCAGGCCAGACCTCTGTGCCGCCAGGTTCATCCTCTTCATGTTTAAATCGGGTCGAAACAACCGAATCTTGTCATCCCCACCTCTGTACGCTTTTAATCCTTCGAACAACTGCAAATAAACAGATAAGGTAAACAATTCCATTCGTTGTTTTTCTTTTGTGTAATATAATAAATAATGTCGTATTAACATTATAGATTCAAATGGAGAGATAACATGCACATTTACTTTAAACATTGGCGATAACATGCGCATGAGTGTGTTTCATTGAGATCAACATAACAAGGGTTCAAAATTTCTAGATGTTTGTATTGACGTCAGTAGGCAGGAAAAGTAACCTACATACGAGCATACATGTATTATGATAGATTGATAACTATAAGGTCATTAGTTCAATTGGTCATTCCCATTGTTTTTGTAAATATTTACGGACATAGGACGAATTTTAGCGCACCACATCCGCATGTTGTCCAACTATCGTTTAAATGAAGTCATATGCATTAGTGGCATATGGTGAATAAAATACCTACTTGTATGGCATAGTGAAGCGCTTTAGAAGCAGGATGCAAGCTCAAGTTCTCAAACGGCGTGATTTCTGGTTTTTGCCATCCGCCGAGTTGACTGTGATACGGTATCTTGAGCATGTGGTCGGTGAAATATTTGCCGAAGCCGAGATCGATCGCGTCGGGCTTCGGCTGGAGTTGATAGGGGGCCGCGAGCCGCGTCTGCAGGTCGTCGTACTGTAACAGTTATAGTTATTAACCAACTGCGTGTGCGTGTGCGCTTACAATGACGCAAGTCACGAGTACACTTGCACATATGGCTTAATGCATAAATCATTGGCTCCTGACAAGTAGATAATAGCGATTTAGAAGTAAACGAGCGTCTTCAACCCAGACGCAAATATGATAAAAGTTCAATAAGTTACACTGACGAGTTAAGTTTGAAAATAAAAACAATCAACTGTTGTGTTTGTGTTATTTTAATCTGTTGGTGGCTTTTCCCCTGTTTGTTTTGTAGATACTACGTACTAAACGTGCGTCGTTACCTTGAAGGAGATTTCGGGCGTGATGTGTGGGCGTGCCTCAGCGGGGGCAGCGACGGCGACGGGAGGAAGCACATTGTCGGGCTGCGCCGACGCCGCCGCACTCTCATCCAACTCTTTGTAGCGGAGCGACGAGCTGCAGCATCGCACTGTCTGTAACTTGTGCTGGTTTTCGAAGATCCATTTCACTAACACCTGAACCTGGAAATCAAATTGTCAAAAATAGAAATCCTAAAATCAGATAACTTAAAATTGATAGTATGAAACTGTAAAGCAACTGAAACACATCCACAATGTTACTATCAGCCATAAAAACAATTGTGTCACTGCGTAGGTGTTAACCAGGAAGTCTAGGCACAGGTTGGAACTACATGCCACGTCATGTGTCAGTGACAGTTACGTTTAATGTGTAGACTTCTGTGAATGGATAGAGATAATTAACATTGAAATCTGGAGAATCTAGGACGTATTTTTAAGAGCATATCATATGAATACCTTACGATCATTGCCTTAATTACGATCTGACTGTATGAGAATTTATTAGATGTTCTACCCGCATTCGTTACTTACTTAAGTCACCGGGTAATATTTGTCTAATAGCGCACTTAGCAGTATTCACATTATAATTGCAAACATTAATTACTACTGTAATATTAACACAAGATATAAATGTATTATATTTATTCTTACCTTGCTGCGACGAATAGGCATTTTAATATCACAAATATATACTGTTCACTGAAAATCACAACAATACCTATCTAAACAATGTATATTTATATATCACTGCAACTTATTACTTATTTGTCAAATTGTAATTAAATATCCTAATAAATTATTCGCTGACACTATTCCATTTAGTACGTTCGTTACTTGCTGCGAGTTAACTGACTTCACTGGATCTACAGCACAAACATTTAAAGAGCAAAAGATAAGATTGTGGCCTGACCTATGACGTAGACATTCGTAATCAACACAAATTATAAAATATTATTTGATAACGCAAGGAAACTTAATCAAAATAAAGATTACGCGCAACTTATTTTTCAGCTGAATTATGTGCGCACTAATGGTGAGCGGACCGTGTGGAGGTTGACTGCGCAGCTCCTGTGGGCGGCGGCGTCACGAGGTCGGGTGAAATGGCTGTACCTTTACACATTTAAATGAGATGTTAATACAGCTGGCGAATAAGCTTATTTACGCACAACCAAACCAATTTATATCACGAATTAGTATGCATGATGGATGATACATTTAAAACTGACAAAAGAGAAAATCGTACGAATCTACGCGCTAGTTCTACCTACTGATTAATTGCAAATTGGAAGACGAAGAAGAAAGTCCTTAAAGTTATAAATGCACAACATGGTCGCTATTCACAAGATTTTTGTGTAAAAACGAAGCTATAGCCCTTATAGCGAAGAATTGTTGTCCCGGTATCGTCTGTCTGACGAGTGGCGGATAACTCAAACCACTGGACCGATTGAGACGTAATGTAAAACATATACGAATGTAAAATTTACCAGCAACGTAGGGAATTTTTTTATGGAATCCGCACATCATTCACTTTGCAAATTTTTTAAATAGACAAAGTTTATAAACAACTATTCAAATGTGAAAAATGTGACACTATGGTACAGGAATACCAACTATATAGGTAGCTGGCTTAAGAAGGCAGCACTAGAAGAAATTCCAACAATTAGGTAGCTCACTAAATAATATCAGTTAATAAGGTTCATCAGCGTGTTGACGTCCACTGCTGGACATAGGCATGTTAATAAGGTTCAGTGTTCAGCAAATAATTATGTATGACTTTTCCCTGATTATGACTTGTCTACCGTGCACCGAATACTGGTGGTCAATAATAATCTGTGTAAGGACACAATTATAGGACAAAACAGTTTTAATACCGAAATTAACAGAAGCGTCAAAATTATACTATAGTGTTGACTAGCTACAGTACTCGTATAAAAGAGAGTGATAGAAAATCTTACTATCCATGTTACTGATACGAAAGACCAAACGCAATTTAACAAAGTTTAAAGTTCAACAAATAATTTATTCTATTAAATACTTCAACAATACTATAATGAGAATCTAATTTGCCAATAAATACAATCAGTTCAAGTCAGGTAAGGAAAGCAAAACTCTGTCTTCGTTTTTAGCATGCTTCTTTAGCATATCCATTATCTCATTATCAAATTCCTCTGGCGTTGGTTTCTTTTGCACAATCCAGTGGAAGATGTCCCAGTCATTGCTTGGTGAGTTGATGAGACGGTCGTACATTATAGTTTGATCCTCTGTGAAACCATCTAAGTACTTCTTAACAAAGGTGCCCAGAATAAGATCATTTTCCAACATACCTCTTTTGCGAGACTGGTACACGAGCCTGAAAATAAGAACAATAATATTATTTAACAAATAACTTGAAAACAAACAAACTTGAAAACTTCGCTGGTTTAGTGGCTTGGTCATTAAACTCGAGCACCAGAATTTCCTGGCACTACTTACACGATCGTCCAACCCTCCTACATATCGAGTGTAGGACGATCAGTTGGAGGATTGGACGATCGTGTAGTTACTAGTTTCCCAGTATTAGAATTAAAAACTAAAAAAAATTCATTATCTTTTCTTTTTTAAATAATTTGTTTACGACTTGCGTGTTGGCGAGCATGGAGAAACTTGAAGTGTGCGCAGTCATTCTTTGTGCTTGATTTTTTTACTACGGAACAAGTAATTAAGACTTATGAGGGACATTATTTAGAGATGAATGCTACATTTGCACGTTGTTGTGCGGAGTTTTAGCGTGGAATAACATCTCAAAGATGATCCTCGCTCGAGACGCCCCCCGACTGCAGTGATCGAAAAAGTGGTCACGGTGCGTTTTGTTACTGAAGAAGTGAAGATTTCGTTAGATAGTGTGCATAGCATTTTACATGATCGCTTGGAGATGAAAAAGTAATCCGCGCGTTTGATTCTGGATATCAAATTCTGCTTACCGACGTGCAAAAACATACCAGAGTGAGGTGAGGTTTGCCTCTTTGAAACTATTACAACATCCTGGCCGTTTTTTTGCCTTGATTTATAACCATGGACGAGACACACAATTAGGATCCGGAAATAAATCAGCAGGCCATGACTTGGAAAAGACCGTCGTGTAGAACCCTTAAGAAATTCAAAGCAATCCGATCCGCCGGTAAGATCATCGTCTCTCTTTTCTGCGAAAGTCTCTGGAGCTACTATTACGGAGATTTTACATACCAAAAAAAATGCGCAATGCAATACGTGAAAAACGTCGAGGGCAAACTCTGCAAAAGTTGTTCTGTTTCACCAAGCTAACGCCCCGGCACACAAGTCTAGTCGCAGTTGTAGTGACTGCCAGATACTTGAACATCCTACATATTCACCAAACTTTGTGAACTCAATTACCGAGATTGAAGGAATTTTGCGAGGCTAGAATTGGAGATATGGAGCAGCATTCGCTGCGTTCTAGGAATTTTTAGCTGTATAGGATGAAAAGATTTTTGGAAAAGAAACTGTATGTTTAAAAAAAAGCGGCCAAGTGCGAGTCGGACTCGCCCATGAAGGGTTCCGTAGCAGCAAGTAACATAATATAAAAATTTATAGTAGTTCGTTGTAACTTTGATCGATGTTTTAATAATAGTATTGTGGTTTACGATTTATGACGTATTAAAAAAAACTACTTACTAGATCTCGTTCAAACCAATTTTAAGTGGAAGTTTGCATGGCAATGTACATCATATATTTTTTTTAGTTTTATCATTCTCTTATTTTAGAAGTTACAGGGGGGGGGGGACACACATTTTACAACTTTGGAAGTGTCTCTCGCGCAAACTATTCAGTTTAGAAAAAATGATATTAGAAACCTCAATATCATTTTTGAAGACCTATCCATCGATACCCCACACGTATGGGTTTGATGAAAAATTTTTTTTTGTTGTTTCAGTTCTAAGTATGGGGAACCCCCAAATTTTTTGTTTTTTTTTCTATTTTTGTATGAAAATCTTAATGCGGTTCACAGAATACATCTACTTACCAAGTTTCAACAGTATAGTTCTTATAGTTTCGGAATAAAGTGGCTGTGACATACGGACGGACAGACAGACAGACAGACATGACGAATCCATAAGGGTTCCGTTTTTGCCATTTGGCTACGGAACCCTAAAAAAGATATACTGTTATTGAAAAATGTTGAAAAATAATATTTATTTATATAATTATTTATTTTATTTTAAATGGAAAGACAGCTTATAGCTGGTGCTGCCATATTAGTGTATACCTAACATTTCATAAAAGTTAACTGTAACATACTCATTCTTTTAATAGAAGCCGTAGTACCTATATTAGAAATATTATTATCTTTTGACTTATTATTTGGAGGCGGCGATGATGTTGGCCACACATCAATTGGTATCACGCATAACGCGGCGCATGGGGCGAAAAGCGGGCGAAGGAAAGTCGCTTCGCGACGTTTGTCAGGATCATACGTCGTCTCTGCCTACCACTCTGGGACCAAGGCGTGTAAGCATTAGTATGTATGTATCTTTTAACTGAGATTTCAAAGACATAGATTTCTCGGCGACTTCTTTCACGTGCAATTAGAAATTCGATGAGATACATATTTAAAACGGTTACATCTTTTGACAAATTAAATTAGATAAAGAATTAGCTGTGCCCCAGACATTGTGGTCTTCATTTCAATATTCACTGTACCTATAAAGTAACACTGGAGAGGGGTCGCCATAATCAGACGTTCCGCACTTCTAAAAGTACCAGATCACCGGTCATGCACCGTATCGAAATGTGTCGAGTCGATGTGTAGAAAAGGTAGAGAAATGTAGTTCTACATCTGGAGGCGAGGTGGTACCACCCTGCGTGTACCAGTCGTCTCCACTCCAGAACTCGTCTACGCTAACAGGCGTCGGGTAAGGGATATTTTAACTATAATGGATGTTTTATTTCTATTTATTCCTTTATTTAAATATACCGAGGATGAAAAGAAAAATGCTAATTGTTTTTTAGTAACATTTTAACGGATAAGGTATCATGATCATTTATATCCGCTAAAATGTTCGGTGTTCCGTATCAGTGATAAACTATAATTTACTAGATATTTGTCACGTGAGGTATCACACATGGGTAGGCGTGTATAAATAACATATAATTGTTATTTAGTTATTTTAGTATAATATAATGTTATTAGACTTTGGCTTTAAAAAATGTACCTGATAGAAAAATCTGTAATTATTAGTGAATAGGTTAAACCCATATAAGATCTTCGAACAAATATAAATCAACCCTGACAACAAACTATTCAAACATCAGACCCAATATACCTATACAGCATGTTTTTCATAGATACAAGTTGCCAAAGTAAAAGCCAAGATAAAATGACACAAACAACTGATAACATCTTGACTTAAGCAAATTATTATCAATGAGTAGTCATCTCTAGGTAAATATTTATCACAGGGGTGTACTCATTTCGTAATAAATATATTACTGTTAATCTTATCATAACACAACAGTAGGTCTATAACATAGGTAGGGTGTAATAAAATGATAATGGAGGTGTGTGGTCTGTGTAACACGTTATCCTTGGTTTGAGGTTTTTTTCAACTTGAAACCATTAAGATGTCATCCACTTATTTTTGTGTAGTAATCATTGATTATTAATCAATCAATCATTCATACATGACTTATTCATAATTTGATACATGAAATAATCAGTTTATAGATGGAAGGCGGCGGATAAACAGCCCGCGTCAGTGTAGCGTGCTCCCATATAAGGTCGCCATACACACATCAGTGTAGGGGTGACTTTACAAACACTGCTCAAAAGCGAAATGTATAGTTTTGCCAGAGAATCCTAAATATTACTATGTAATGTAGCGAGCCTGGCATTATAGATCGTACCAGAACAAACGTTTTTTCTCCATAAGGGGAAAGCCCTATATATTAGAGATGAAACGGATAGTGATTTGGCCGGATACTGGATACCCTGAGAGCCCCTAGGCCGGATAGCCGGATATCCGGCCGGTGGATATGATATAATTTAGAATTTAAATTAACATTAAAACTAATTCGCTTCAACCGATTTTGAGAAAATCCAAGTCTACATTTTGTTAATACCCACTGGAACACCTCTTATTCATATGAATTTTGGCCAGACCAATGGATATTGCCATAAAATAATACGCCAGGAGATTCTAGAACAAGCAATGTTTGATCAAAATGGTTACAGTGGTTTTTGACAAAATGGCAAATTTCTACGGTTGACGATTGTTGTATGGCAGCAACCCACACATTAAGAGCCAGCGGGAAACCACTAAGAATACTCTAATGAATTAGTCTGTTAAAATTTTGCTATTAACTAGACCAATGGTTTAGTCGCAAGGCAAAACGTGACTGACGGACCAACGGTAATTCTTGGGAAAATTGTTTTTTGAGGCTTCCGTCATTTTGGCAGAGCCACAGTCTCTGATTTGAAATCTGACTATGTAGAAAATTTTTCCTGGAAATGTACTATTTTGTACTCGAAAATTAGAATTTGTACTTCAGCCGTTTAAAAGTTATAGGGGTGTATTGGTGGCTCTGCCAAAATGACGTCACTACAGCAGAGCCACTGCTATATCTCGATAACTACAAAAGATATCAGAATTCTGTAAACGTACAAAATTTGTACCTGAATTTGTGCTCCACATATCCAAAAATATGAATATGTACTTCTACTATTTAAAAGAAA
The DNA here is from genome assembly GCA_947086405.1 of Esperia sulphurella. Classification (NCBI taxonomy): domain Eukaryota; kingdom Metazoa; phylum Arthropoda; class Insecta; order Lepidoptera; family Oecophoridae; genus Esperia; species Esperia sulphurella. The sequence goes on along the minus strand of OX352262.1, from coordinate 11,380,316 downwards.
TAGACGATTTTTTTTATATCATACTAAAGGTACAGTTGACAAAAAAGAACTGGACTGAATTACGATTAATATTTATTATTACTTTGATTGAGTTAATGAAATCAATTTAATAAATTACTATAGACTTCTTGTGATTTATTGTTGTCAAATATGTGGATAAAAAATCAATTTCTACAAACATCATTTCACAGACAACTAACATTTTTATCCACAAGTTAGGGAATAATTCTTACCTTGCTTTACGTTTCTCCAGAGACTGTGGTTTATTAATAATTGAAATTGGAACATCCATATATCTAGTATCTACTGTTTCAGTTCCAGTAATATTGGAACTAAATGCCCTAGCACTTCTATGAAATTGCTTTACTGCATTCTGTAATATCTGAAAACAAAATAAAATTCTACAAAGTGTGCAGATTCTGACAAAAAAATATTTTTTCTTAGAATATCCTGGATAAAAATGATAATATACGATATATTATCATTTTTAATCCATTTTACATTTATCGTCAGCCTTTTGGCAAATTCCTCTATTCTAGTCAGTGTGTATCAATTAGCAAATTCCTCTATTCTAGTCAGTGTGTACAAAGGATAAATAGTGTTCTCATGCCATTTTCTGTCTTTTTATAAAAATACAGAAACATATCAATTGTCCAAGTAGTTGCTCTATGTTCTACATTCAGCACAAATGGTCCAGTACCTAGTTTTACAGGCGGATCTGGCAGACAGACTATAAATAAGCATTTTTTATTCATTCATATCAGCCCTTAGACGTCCACTGTCGGACATAGACCCTACCCCATTGAACGCCACCCACAAATAAGCATTATGGGTAATCTGAAAGGACTGGACGATGAAAACCATAAAGATGAGTAGGATAATTCCGTACGGTCTCCGGCAAGAACAGTACTGCTCCTAGTCTTCATGTGATTGTCGTATGAGGTTCTAATGGTTCAAAATCCATCTGATGGCAGCAGCTATGTTGTGCGATCACTAAACCGTATGTTCAGTATGGAGATTAGAGCTTTAATATTAGGATAGGTCTAGTCGAACAGTGGACTGTCGATGAACTATAAAACTATTATTTGTAAATAACCGAGTGTCTTTTAAATAACAATTCGTAGTACTACACCCTATTTGCACCAATTTCTAATGGTTCTGGTACTTACTGGTCGAAGACGAAGCATTTTGTTAACTTATAGAAATAGCAATTTTAGTAGCGCTATTATTGGTTTTTGATACCTAAATAATAAATAGAAAATTTTCGGTAACAAAACAACACAGAGGTTATGATTAGGGATCCGCAAAAAGTATCGATACCTGAGTAGTATCGTACTTTCGTTACGATACTAAGTATTTTCGTACTCGATGCTTTTGTTACGATACTTTACAAGGTATCGATACTTCGTCATATACTCAATACTTTTTGGTGTACCGATACCAGACCTACTTTGTTTTGCGAATCGTCCAGCGCCAGGGAGGAAAATACGCCAGCGCTAGATCCGTACGTGTGTGTAAATGCGGCGAATACTCATAGTGTCATCTCATTACCGTTCTCCTCTCTCTTGCTTTGCTGATGCATAACGACCCTCTCGGTCGGGATAGATAGATTTAGGGGAAACCCCTATCTTATTAAAATATGATGTCGTTGTATGGAGACAATTACTTTTTATGTCTGATTATGGTCTAATTGCAGTGATAAAGATTAGGGGTTTAAAAAATAATCATATTTGCATCTACCATTAGGTCAATGTTTATTGTCATAAATAAATAGAGACGGAATATTATTATTGGTATTATACTTTTTTTTATTATTAATTTTGAGACACGGTTACTGAGTAGTATCGATACTTTTCATACGATACCATCGTTGGCATCGATACTTTTGATGCGATACTGGTATCGAGTACAGTATCGATACTTTTATATTTTTGCGTATCCCTAGTTATGATTTATCTTTGGATTTCTGACATGCACATTTTTAGGGTTCCGTAGCCAAATGCCAAAAAACGGAACCCTTATAGATTCGTCATTCTGTCTGTCTGTCTGTCCGTCCGTATGTCACAGCCACTTTATTCCGAAACTAACTATACTGTTGAAACTTGGTAAGTAGATGTATTCTGTGAACCGCATTAAGATTTTCACACAAAAATAGAAAAAAAAACAATAAATTTTGGGGGTTCCCCATACTTAGAACTGAAACTCAAAAAAAAAATTCATCAAACGTTTCACCATACGTGTGGGGTATCTATGGATAGGTCTTCAAAAATGATATTGAGGTTTCTTATATAATTTTTTTCTAAACTGAATAGTTTGCGCGAGAGACACTTCCAAAGTGGTAAAATGTGTGTCGTAGTCCCCCCCCCCCCCTGTAACTTCTAAAATAAGAGAATGATAAAAAAAAATATACGGTGTACATTGCCATGCAAACTTCCACCGAAAATTGGTTTGAACGAGATCTAGTAAGTAGTTTTTTTAATACGTCATGAATCGTATACCACAATACTATTATTAAAACATCGATCAAAGTTACAACGAACTACAATAACTTTTATATTATGTTACTTGCTGCTACGGAACCCTTCATGGGTGAGTCCGACTCGCACTTGGCCGCTTTTTTTTTATACATTTTTAATAACAGGCATAGGAGCATAGCCATACAGCCTAGTCAAAACTTCAAATTTTCTTCCTAATTCGTGGTTGGTAATTTTAGGTAGCTTATTAGCATTTTAGTAGACCTACTAAAATGCTAAAAAAAATTAGCATTTCTATTTAAAAAAATTAGCATAGCAATTAGCATTTTAGCAGACCTACTAAAATGCTAATAAGCTGCCTAAAATTCATGAATTAACAAAGTTTTCAAAACCTTAAGCATGATAGAAATGGAGTCTGTTGTTAATTCCTCGGACCAAACAATTGGTTCGTGACAATTCTTTCGTTGTCATGACAACTGAACACCATCTGTCACAACAATTTTTTTAAATTTGAAGGCATTTGCGTTAAAATATGATTGAATTTTTATGAAACAATGTCTCAGATACGTGAATTTATACTAAAAACCATTGGTAAGATGCACTTTTTATTCATCTATGTATTTTGCCCTGAAAAATATTAATATATATTAATTCTTTTACCAATACCAACAAGAGCAATAGATCTTCGTATGATTATATGAAATGACCACCACAGCCACCGCCACCGTCACCACCATCACCAGTACTGTCACTACTACCATTCCACCTTACCGTACCATCTTTATAATATTATTTCAATAATAAAATATAAAAACAAAAGAATAATGTCAAGCACAATAGTGAATGAATTAATTATATACTTTATTGCAAACCAGTACATAACACACATCAGAAAATATATATACTTATTATAGATACATTAAAATGTACCAACATGCTAGAAAGTACCACTAGTCAGGGGAAAAACCTGTTATGGAACATAGTATATAATATGTACATGTTACACTTGATTCCATGAGTAAACCAGGATATTTTGCCAAGTTATAGACGTAAAAGATGGTATCATCATCATCATGTCAGCCCCTAGACATCCATAGCCTTCCCCAATGAACGCCACCACACACTGTCCTCACAAAAGATGGTATACTTTCCAAAAAGCCTGCAAATCCTATGTGATACACAATGTGTATTCCATCAATAATGTTATTTTTCCTGTATTATCTTGGAAAATAATTGTTTTACAGAAATTTGCATAATATTACTGGGTAATTTTACACATATGTTCCAAATTTCAGCTCAATCAATCCAGTAGTTTAATTACTTATATTATAATTAGACATAGGTATGAGCCAAAGCCTTCATGTATCCATTTTGATGGATTCATAAAATTTACTCCATGATATCATCATGAAATTGACAGAATACATAAATACATAACTACCTTAAGTTATGTATTCATGTATTCTGTGATAGTAAGTAATAATAACAATTAGTTAATTATTTGCATGTAAAAGTACTGGGTACTTACCACTTTTTTTATAACTCTTTTGATTTCAGAACATTATTATAGTAAGACAAAGCTAGAAGTGAATGATAAAGCAGAGGAGGCACTTTCTGATTTTATAAATAGTTCACAAGTACTATTAGTACAAAGTTTCATTCACAATGACACCCTTTATTTTCATACTAATGTAAGTATCCTAATTGTTAATAATCAAACTGGTTTTATAAATGTGAAATTGTAGATGGTTGTTTGTTATATAAGTTACTTATTATCCCAGAAACCTAAATATTTTCTGAGGTAAAGCATAAAAAATTTATTCAAAATGGTCAAGACATGGTGCTGTTAAAACTGTACATTGTTGATGTGTGGTGTCTCATACCGGTGCTTTGCTTTCGCTTAATATTGATAGGTAATACATTTACATAGTGGTGTTCAACATGCAGCCCTCAATGGTAGGCTATAATTTATTTGAGGCGTCTCTATTTTTACGCAGACGAAGTCTTAGCATAAGCATAAGCTAGTAACCATAAACTGAGCATTACATAGAGTCTATGTCTCAGAGATGAACATATTTTTTTACCATGGGGAAGTCTAATCCCATAGGAAAAAACCTAAATCAGTAGGGCAACAATAAAGTGCAAATGTTTAAATATATTCTTCAGATACACAGTGAGAAAAAGAAATCCTTAATATTCTACAAGACATCAGCACAGGACTTGAATGAAGATGATGCTGTGAAGCAAATAAACATCATAACTCTAACCAGTAGCGCTGCAGAGTCATTGTATCAGACCTTGAGACAAATATACTCCCCTCTGTTGTCTACTGTAAGTATCTGAACCTATGTGAAGCAGCAAGTAGCTTGTAGAGTCTTATCCTTTAGATTAAAAACAAAATATGTCTTACAAATTTCAGGGTGGTGACTTGTATTCCAGTAAACTCCAAAAGAATCTGTCAGAGTTGGAGTCGAACTTAAGAGTACTTACCCATGGAAAAGGAGATGGGAATGTTAATGGTAAGAAGTGTGACTAATGTATGTAAAATGTTTAGATGAATATCTGAATCTTACGAAATAAAAAAAAGCAAGACAAATTTACAAACTAAATACGTTTGCTACTTCTAAAAAGTCCTAGAACAGTTCCATGTCAAAGTTTAAAATCTCAAATAGGTAGTATACATTTTAGTTTTTGAGCCCTGACGTTTTTTTTAAATCAATTTACAGTAATTTTGACAATTGAAGATGAGTTAGACTACTGGAAGACAATTGGACAAAAAAAAGATTCCAGTAAAAAAGAAAGGGAAGCAGCATCTGCCTTTTGTGACCTGTTTGAAGATGTTACTGAGGAAATAAGGTGAGATACTTGATTCGGTGTTCACTATTTGAGCTAGCAAATAAACTATCACCAATAATAAATGAAAAAACTTTATTCATATTTAAGCACATACATTTTCTTAGTTTGTAGGTACAGTCAGTAATTAACTAATAAATGACCAAGTTCATTCTAATTTTAACTTTATCGTCATTAAATAAGTTGCTAGGGCTGGTCACTTAATTTGAAATGTGACAGTACATGGGAACATCTATATGTTTTATGCTTTTTGAGACTATTTTGCAGATTGATTTATGAAAATACGAATTGATTGAATACACACTGGTATATTTGGCTATAAAACTATGAACTGAGGCCATATATACAAGTTTGCAAGGAAAGCAGCTATACATTTTAATATAAATCCAACGGCGGCTTATAGCTGGTGCTTCCATGTCAGAAGTCGACATGCTTATTTTCTTTTAAAAATTTACCCGCCGTCTTCTTATTTGCTTTGAATAAAATTTCGTACTGGGCTGGCGTTGTGTGGCATGCCTCCTGGCTAGATGGAGCGACCATCTACTTAAGGCGGCTGGCAGTGACTGGATGAGAAGAACCGAGGTTCAGGTTCAGTGGCGCGCCTTGGGAGAGGCCTATGTCCAGCAGTGGACACTTTCAGACTGTTGATAAAAACTCCGAACGTCGGTGAGATATGTTTACTGGACAATTAGGCACACTATTGTAATAACAAAATTGACAAATATTTCTCTGCGAATATAAATAAAGCTCATGCTAGGGAAAAAAATCATAATGATGTTGCAGTACAGTAAGTAGTTACTAAATGCTACTGTTTTCCACCAGATCGATGCAATCAAGTTCTATGCCAGAAACCAGAGAAGCAGCTGAAAACATTGGCGGTATCTTAGATGACGTGTGGCGTTTTACAGTGGTACCATATTCACAAGACAGAATGATACATGCCTTCGATATTATTGGTATCTATTATTACAATATTTTCCCTGTAATGATGGCTGTGAGTGAGATGTGTCAGTATCGCGCAAAGTGGCGATACATCGTCTCAGCATACCCACTGGGACATTGCGTGAGCATTATGCGTGCATGTATCCCTAATATTGTCTAAAGTACACTTTCTCCTTTTTAAATATTTTCTTTAAGATATTTTTTTGTATCAGAAGATCGTGGGTTCGATTCCTACCTAAGACACATCTTATTATTGTACGAGTTTATCCTGGTTTCGGTGATATATTTATGAAATCTTTGTCTAATAAAATTCTGGCGAAGAATGCAGTTTTGGATGAGATCACAGTTTACCTACCTACGGCTGTATGTACAGTACAATAAAAATTAACAGAAAAAAATTAAGTAATTGTTAAATTTCAGGTCATATTATATGTTCAACTATCCAGAAAGCGCTTTCGTTTGAAGACCTGTGGAAGGTTCATGATGCTAAAGACAGTGAGGTTCTAACATTACTATCTGAGAGCCTTAAAGTAATTCATACTTGGACCAGTGCGTGTCAATCCTTGACAGATACCTATTGGCCTAATTATGCTCTTCATGCATGGAATGGGAAACCTTACACTCCACCATTTTGTTTGAACTTTCAGACTAGACTCAAGGAGGTAATGGAATCTAATGTTTGTTATGTTTATTGACCGTAATTTTTTGTCCTGTTCGTTGGCCTAGTGGCTTGATCGTTAGACTCGAACGCTAGGGATCGTAGGTTAAGCTCATATTAGCATATGATATATGTATTTTGTATTAACTTGTTATGACTGGCTTTTTTAACGCTCGGATTTCGCCATTATTGAGTTCTCGTCGACATATATAGCACTGAAATCGTTGTAAGTGAATCTGTAGTGTAGGTTGCATCCGCAATACATAACAATGCCATTCTCAGTCGTGCTGTCAATGTAGTATCACGCGACTAAATAGTAAATCCAGGTGATGGCCAGCAACAACACCTGTGCATTTAAACTCCATATTTGGCGAGATTACCAACCTGCCTGACCAGTCGTGATTATAATAAGGGCATAAACCTCAAACAATTTTTTGGACATGCACGGTGCAACTATGGACTTTTGATCAGACTTATATAAGACTGTTGACGAAATAATTCTTTTCGAGTTAAAAGTGAACAACCGGTGGCACAAAACAAATAAAACCTCTAAATACGTCAAAAGGAATATCTCTATTACGGCGGATAACTCGAATACTACTGGACCGATTGGGCTGAAAATTGAAACATAACATGCAATTATGCAAAAGTTATAAATATTCTAAAAAATATAATTTACGGTATAATTATCTTGAAAACTAAAAAATTATGTCACCCGCTCATTGTGATCGACTTACTCTTTCCTGACGTTTTTTTCTTACAGATTTATGACATAAGATCAACACATAATCAACTAAATAAACTGCTTACTAGCAATGAAAGGGCGGAATTGAAGACTGATCGGCTATTCCAACCATTTGAAAGTAAGGACACATTTTATTGTTAGTATATAACTACAGATTTAGGCAAGAGTGATGGTTGTGACAATAGAGTTGGGGTTCCTTACTGCTCTCCATGTTTGGGACATGCTGGGAACTCTTCGTCAAATTAAATATGAGTACTGGTGTTATTATTATTATAGGGATAATAGGCGAGCAGCAATTTGCTGGTATCCCTATATCTTAACTGGTGTATGTAAGTCTTTGAATTGTCACTCTGATTCGTCTCGACTGGTTAGAGAGCTTTCATAAACCACGTGGCCCGATAATAAAGCTAGCTATCACAGTTACAAGGTACAAAATACATAACATATGGATATTTATTTTCATTTGTGGCCTATGACGTAATCTAAGCACAACCACTTCACATTGTCACATTCGATTAAAAAGTTGATAGAGCAAATATCGGTGGTGTTTATTTATGTCCAAGGACAATAGTTATGGCAACAGGAAATAGTGTAAATGTAGCTATTCTAGAATCACGAAAAATAGGAAATTATTTGAAAGGGGGCAATAAGGGCAAGTCGAAAGCCCCGGTACCCAACAAGGCAGGGGGAAGGCACTTCCTCCTCATTTACAGTGTTTGAAGGGCAAAATGGAACCACGTGGTTTGAAAGGATATTGATTAAAATCATCATTACATTAAATCGGAGCTGATACACCGAGGCCGTGTTACAATATTACACACTGACTAATTTTTTTTTGCAGCTCGGGTCGCGCTTTATTTTTTATTGTATAATACGAGTATTATTAAGAAATGGTGACCTAGATTTGGATAATCGTATTTCCTCAGAATTATTTGTGTGCTAATAAGAGGCACATAACTAGAGCCCTATTAACATCTTAAGACATAAGTGCATGACTGTTGTTTTATTTTAATTTATTTATAGATAATTATTTACGTAGGTATGAATGTTTGGATATGCAATGGACCCAACTATGCATGGGAAGCAGCTGTTTCAAGATTTTCTGCGAGCTTGCGACCTGCTGAATCCAAAATTGCAGAAAAACTGAAGCCAAGATTGCAAAGCACATCAACTAAACAGGTAACTAGTATTAGCATTTTCCTAATTAAAATTAAGAAGTTTCAATGCTAGGCACGGACCTACCTTGTTTCAGGCCTTCCTCGATCCACCTGAGAGAGGCAATGCCCTGCGCTACGTGTATAGATATAGACATTATAAACTATTTATTTTATCACTTTTTCAGATGCTGTATGAATTCATGCGCTACAAAACGTTGATAGCGAGGCCTCTAGTAAAGCACGCACTCACCAACGAGCTGGAGATCTTCGTGTCTTCACTCTTGTCCATGCTGAAGAGCATACAGATCCAACTGGACTCGGACGAGGTGGACGTGAAAATGTACCAGCCACCAGAAATGTCGCACCTCGTTCAACAAGTGCAGTGGGCCAAACAGATGGAGGCTAAAGTTGGTATTCGGAATTATAGCTACCTTCTCAATTGTCTAGGTGCTAGTTGTTCTAGTTATGCGAAAAGTTATATATTTATAGTATAACTACTCAATCTCAAAAATCTGTATAAAGTAAAAGTATCACCTAATAAATCCTGCAATCACTATTGGAAATACTTTATGATAGGTAGTCTGTAAGGCTTTGTGTACATCCCGCGATAAAACCTCTCACCGCTCACTAGAGCATGCCAGCGCGCTAAAAATAATAAAGGCTAAAACAGCTGGCCACCGTGGACGATCCGCCGCTCGGAGGAGCAGTGCGTCCGCTATCCGCTGCGATCGCTCGTATAGGTGGACGGCCCACTGTTGCACGTGTATCGTTACATGCAAAGCCATAGTATTTGAAACATAGCTGACAGCTGGTGACAACGCCGCTTATCGTCCGCTGGTTGTACACTGAGCTAGTCTGTAAACTACCACTGCTTCGAAAGAATCGTAATCTAAGGGGAAAAGAAGCGACAAGAAATCCAGTTTGTTACCTAGGGTTAAAGATTCTCCACTGTCGGATGTTGAGTCATTAATCAAAATATGTGTAGCAGAGAACTACAATAAGATCTATCCGAGTTCGAGAGTTCTGAACGAACTGGCAGTGGTTATGGTGAGACGATGCATATTTCTAGCAGATAACCTGATGAGGAACGACGTGAGATGTGAAATATCTGAACTATAGATTCAACTCTGATCTGTTTCAGGTTAAGGATATCCACACATGCGCTGAAAAGTATCTCAATGATTTCGAAAGAAGTTCTGAATTACTGAAACTTGCCGCTCAAGTCCTAAAAGATCTAAAAAATATGTACATTCAACTGCATGAGGAGTGGTCTAGGGATTTGCAGGTAGTTATATTATTTTAATCTCTATATTTAGTTATTTTTTGTTTAGCAGGCAGGTTATTTTAATCCAACTAATATCAGAACTTAAAAATAAATTATTTAATTCATTTATTATAAATGCGAGAGTGTGGACATTTGTTACTTATTTATTTGTTTGTTGCTCAATCACGTCATAACGGATTTTGATGAAAATTGGTACAGAGATAGTGTATATCCTGGAAAACATAAAGGCTAACGCGAACGAAGTCGCAGGTATAAACTACTAATACGCCAGCAATATGCACCAACATTTAAAACTCTTACTTGAATTTGGGTCTTTAACACCTAGCGGGACTCTTCATATATTAAAATTACTTCTCAGGCGCAAGTAAAGAACGGTTCCCTGCAACTGTCACTGGACAAGCCGGTGGTGGAGTTCTCAGCCAGCAGCCGCATGATGGTGGTGAACTTCAACCCGCGGCTGGTGTGGGCGGAGCTGGAGGCGCGCGCGCTGGCCGCGCTGGGGCTGCCCGGCCCGCCCGCCGCCGCCGCGCTCGACGCGCTCAGCGCCGCGCTCGGGCACGCGAGGGCGCTGCAGCAGGTGTGCTACTTAACAATAATCGCGATGCCCTAAAAGCAGCGCTTCGCTATGGATCAATCATTTCATCTAACCGTAGAATAGTTGATAGTACAATAATAACTGAACTTGTTTGATGAATAAATTATCTTTTATTTTTTATTTTACTTACAATACTGATCTGTCCATGTTTACTCTCGTTTAGCACGAGGTAAACCCTCCCTAATGAGCGCCAATATAGCGGCCTTGGTGCGGCAGATTTCAGACTGATTAAGATGGGTAGAAGGGAGGGGCGGCACAAAGACTATACACAAAAAAGTATTAACCCGGTATTAACACCTTTATTCTAATTTTCTCTTACGATTTCACTAGCTATAAGGCTGCCTGGAAGAAATTGTAAATTTTCTGCAATTTCTCCAATGTATTTTTGTGATTGGCGTGCAGTAAAGTAGGTAATATATATTCATTCATTAAAGCTACCTGCTTCACATCACCGGTTGACTCCAGGCCATTCCGTGAATCACAATTAGTCTCATATTAATTCAGCTATCGCGTCAATTACTGTTGCTATCGATTTTTTCAAACAATACCGTAATTTCTAAGAGTGTTACTTACGTATGAATTTTCCAACTTCATCTTTTTTCAATTTTCCGTAAGTACTGAATCTCGTCCTTTTGCTCAGACTCTGTCACTATTGAGGATCGTGAGTCTGACTAAATTTGTAGATCTACTACAGTAGTTAGACGCCAAACGCTTATCATAATATGTCACATGACTCGTTAGGGAGTTCAAAATGACTTTTTAGTTCGATGGATATTATCCGAAATGCTTACGAAGCTCTCAGGCACTACATTAGACCGAAGAAAGCCAATAGAAACAGCTGATCCCTGGTTTGACCATTGTGTGGGATACTCGTTGACTCACATCATGTATGTCCAGGTAGCATCTTTCCACAACACCTTGGGCGAGCGTATGATCCCGTCGACTCGCCCCATGATGCTGCAAGCGGCGCTCGACCTGTCCTCGCTCGTGCAGGACCAGAAGACAGTCTACTGGGATGATGAGGAACAACTGGTCAACTACACAGATAAACTGAAGAAAATTGTCATGAAGCTGGAGTCGCAGGTCCGATTTGAACAACAAATATTTTGTTTAAAAAAAATAAGTTTTAACTTGGTTTTAACAATAATTAAAAGATCCATATCTTTTTGTTAAACTGAGGTAAATGATTTGGTATTTTTACAGAACACTTACTTAACAAGTCAGCATATGGCTATAAGAAACATTGTTGAAACACTCATGGACACCGAACTTCTGGCTAAGCAATTGGAATGGAAAAAGAAGATTAAGGACATAAGAGATATTATAGAGAAGGTAATTTTATATCTAAGAGGAGAATACCCAACCAACACACTGGCGAAATATGTAGCTATAAGCTGTAAAAAAGGTCCATAATGGAGGTATATCGGTGTATGTGCACCAACACCGATATACCCTGACTATACACCTATTAAACTATAAAATAGTTGCATAATTCGCCAGTGTGCTAGTTGGGTGTGAACTTGATAACCTCGTTGGCCTAGTGGTATGGACGTTAGCGTTGAAACGCTAGAAGTAGGTTCGATTCCACTGAGATCAGAAAACTTTGTAAAGTTGGTGCGGATATTTGTGAATCGTGCTGTGCTTGACTAGCTCCCATAGTAGAGGAATTGCTAGTTTGTTTTTAGACAAAGAATATCTGTTCACTCACTTTTATATTGTTTTATAGGTCGAAACGAATGGATATAAAAACACGGAACTTTGGCGATCACACTGGGACTGGCAGCTGTATAAAGCTCTTGAATGTCAGTACATAAAGACTCTGCTCTCTCTACACAAACACTTTCCGCATGTCAAAGTCGATTTAGTACTTCGGTAAGATATTTTTTATTTTCATTTCTTATTGCTATGTTCCAAAATTAGACCTTCTATCAAAGTCAATATTAAAAGAAATATTAAAGGGCCCGCTTTTGAAAACCCACACTTAAATTTCACAGCACTAAAACTATGTCCCCAAAATGCCGATCAGAACACATTGCAAGGTCTATAATACAGCTATTACACCCATAGTAACGTACAGTGCCGAATAGTGGGCTATTAAAAATGGTACGAGGACCTCAGAGAAAGTTTAAAAGTTACTTCCATTATAAATAAGCTCATAGAAAGCCGTCTGATATGGTACGGTCATGTCATGCGGCGAGGTGACGATCGTGTCGTAGGACTCCAGTAGAGGCAGAGGGTGCGCATTACCTACTTGCTAGTCTACGATATTCAAAGGACTTGAAATGAGCCCAAGTTAGTCTACCTCAGGACAGACTGTTCTGGCGCACCATAACGAGGAACCTCGACCCCAAATAATGGAAAAAATTCCAGACAAGGTAAAAGGAAGCTCATTTTAGTGTTGTCAAATTTTAAATGTGTGCTTGTAGAATCGGGCCCATCTAATATTTAGTTTTACCATAACCACGATTACCGAGAACACGACTGGGAAAGTTTATTGTAGGAGACTGGATGCAGAAAACTGAAGGTCGGGCTCAGTGGCGCGTCTTTATATCCTGTTCTGGTGATGATGATAATATTATTATTAATACAAACCGCGGACGTGGAGACCGCGACTGGGCTGGCGTAGTGTGGGCTGCCTCCTGGCTAGAAGGGGCGACGATCTGCGTAAGCAAGTTGGCAGTGACTGGAAGAGAAGAACCGAGAAAAGGATTCAATGGCACGCCTTAATAATAATAATAATAAATATGTCAGATATGCACACCAATTATCCAGTCCCAAACTAGGCAGAGCCTGTGGTATGGTTACTAGATAACGGATAGACATACTTAAATAAATATATAAACATCCAAGACTTGGGTACAAACATTCATATTCATCATACGAACATTTGCCCCTAGCGGGATTCGAACCCGCAACCTCCGGCGTGGCAGTTCGAGAGCTACCCGTTCCGCCACGGAGGTCGTCAGTTGCCCGGAGTCGCACGGAGTCGCCTTGGACGAGGCCTATGTCCAGATGTGGACTTTTACATGCTAATATGATTTATACGTTTCAGCGGGCGTACGGTGCGGGTGCAGCCTCCCCTGGAAGAGATCCGCGTGCAGCACTACCACCAACTGCGGCGCCTGGTCTCGCTGCCCGCGCAGTTCGTCGGCTTGCACAACTCGTACGCCGACAACCAGTCTATATTCGCTAGTATCGTGGACAAGTAAGGCTGATAGCTAGAGATACACTTGCACCTAGTTTATTAGTTACCTAACAGTACGATCAATTAAACGAGTATCATCAGTTATATCTCAAAAGTTCATCAATATCTATACTGATATAAAAATAGGTAAAGTTTATTTGGATGTTTGTGCGTATGTTTGAGGTAATCTATGTAACTGTTGGGTAGGTGATATTCTTCTCTTCCATGGGAAAATCAGTTCTTTCTGGAGACTTGAATACATTTTGTACTCTGACATCTGAAACCAAGCTCTTTGCCATATAAATTATTTCAATTCTTTTTAACAGCAATATCCTCCCGAAAAACAATGTCACAAGTGTAAATAAATTAATTTAAAATAGATTGAAGAAGATCCACTGCAACCTTGTTGTTATAGACCACTAACAAGCACGCTTAAAGCCACACTGGCGCGGTGCGACGGTGGCCTGCGTGCAAGGCACCGCCTAGTATCCATACTAAATGGTAACTCCCACATTCCGCGTGAGTGTGAGATCCTCCTCACAATCCCATACATCACAACTGGCCGCCACCACCAGCGCCACATGAGTAGCTCTAGGAAATAAAGAATCATCTTTACAGACACAGCTGGCTAGGCAACAAAGCGGTGCGTCAACTGGAAGCGGCGCTGGCCTCGATCGATCGCGCGTGCGACACGTGGACGCGCCGAGCCGCGCTCGCGTGCGTGCCCGATCTAGAAGCGCTGTGCGTCGAGCATCTACACGAACCCCCGGATTGGGAGAACAACTTCAAGGCGTGCAAAGCTTACGGACAGGCTGTTGCTAAGATGACCTTGTACGTAAATGATGAATGACAATGTATTAATATATACTACACGGGTCTTACACTCGAATGTTTGTATATACCTTGCTCTCACACTTACATTGGCCATCATTACCTGGTCGAAATGTCAGGTATAGGTAAATATAAATATTTGCGTATAAAATCCGTGTTTATAATTTGTACAAAACGCCAAAATCTAAAATGTACTATACATTCTATCCCCAAACATCGAAAATAGTGATGGTAGTTTACTGACTCACAAACACTCTAGTTAAAAATTCTTAAAACTATAAAAATCGTCAGATTGAATAATAGAAAAGAAGTATTCTATTTTGAATTTTTAATGACAATATTTTTGGCTCAAAGGCCACAAAATGTTGTTTGCATGCCTTACATATATTTAAAAATAAGACATGGCTAGTAATTACTTATTTTATTCCATTTTAGTGAGGACGAGAAAATCGACTGGATATCTGTAGGCACAGCAACACTGAGGCGCGAGTTTGAGGCACAAGCCCGCAACCTGTGGGCTTGCCTCATGTCCTCGTTGCAGGCCAGCTGCCGCGCCGACACCGGCGCGTTGGACGCCTTCGTGGCCAATGCCATGGTCATGCTGGAGGAGAAGTCACTTCCGAAGAATGCCAAGGAACTATCTGAGCTGAGCGCCAAACAGCAGGCGCTACAGGGCAAAATGCCTGAGGTAATGTTGTTAGCAAATGTGGTACTGAGCTAATGGAAAAGTTATATCCAACAGTAGGCGTTGACATGTTGAAATTGATTCATTATATGGGTGAATCGTGTAAACAATTCCATGGTGCACTTTTTTCAATTTTGTTCATCAAAACTGAAAAAATCAAACTTATTATGAAAAGGGTTCAAAATAATGATATGTGACTTTTCATTATAAGCTGAATAGTCTTATTGGCGAAAATGTAATCCATAGAAAAGTACGATAGTATGTATGGATGGAACAACTTCCTTCCTTCGTTTTCCTACATGTTACATCATGGGAGTGTGCCCAAGAATTGCACTATTTTGCCGCGACCCCTCTTCCGTCATCGAACTATTAGGCGTGGGGAACTTATCCGTTTGTATTATAAATTATAAGTAAGTTTTACCACAGTCTCGCACGAAGCGTTTTGCTTTCTCTTTCATAATGCGAACTGCCAAGGAGTGGAACTCTGCCTTTTTCAGTATTTCCGGACAAGTACAACTTGGATTTGTGACATTCATCATTATTTACATGTTTTCACTCTTTTTTAAATAATAGCTAAAATTGTATCTTTACAGATGGAGACGATGGTAGAAGCGTTAAAACGAAAGAGCCACATACTGCGCACATGGGGAGGAGACCCATCTATGGATGGAACTATAAAGGAGTGGCAGAGGATACGGGAACTCATGCTGAGTCAGCAGCAAATGTTTGAACATCAGGTGCGTTGTAATTGGTTAAATGGTTTTTTCCTGAAAAAGATGCCATTTTTGATTAAAATTACCTTTAGAATAATAAATACAATCATTTCGAAAGGGGCATCCTTACTAAATTATATTCCAGTCAATTATTTTGAAAAAAACTAATAAAGTTAAGAAATATTTAAGCACAGTAAAAAAAGTCTAAAAGTGTACGTTAAATACAAAGTGTCGGTTTCGTCAATTAGGTATAATGTTTGTATAGAATCCTTTACACTGTGCCTAGTCGCCGAATACTCATTTCGGCCATTTTTAATTTTATAGCCAATTTTAAATTCGGATTCAATATCCCAGAATGACACTGTTATTTTTTGCAATGTCTCGCATGTCATAGCGGCTACCTTGGATTCCGTATACAATAGAATCCTAATGATCAAAAAGTATTTTCTGTCGATGTACAAGATTCGTACTTTATCCCTGAATCCTAAAATCCATTACAGGCCGAAATAGTAAAATCCAGTCTTAGCGGCGAGTGGGAAAACTTGAATACTGCAGTGGAAGCTTGGTACTCGCGGTGGAGGCAGAATCGCGCGCGGCTGGAAGAGACGCACGACGTGCAGTATGCGGAGATGGTCGACAGATGCCGCTCGGTGTTCGATGCGCACGCGCAGTGGAACAAGTTCCTCACTGAGAGAGACGAGCTGTTGTAAGTAGTAGTTAAGTATAGTATAGTAAGTAGTCGTGTAGTATAGTTGGTACCCAAATAGCATACTGACGAAATATACAGTCATGCGCTATAGTATAGCTCTATTTAATTAAAACAGGTCATTTACCTACTGAGATATAAAATAGCTGCATATTTCGCCAGTTTGCTAGTTGGGTAGTATAGTAGAACTTTAAGATACATGAACAGTCACTGTAATGGAATAATAATACTTGCGATGAAGTTTGGGCCAACAAATGTAGCCGGATGTTCGTGCGTGCGCGGGCTGGGGCACATACTTGCTGACGTAAGATGTTTTTCTTACTTACATGAGGGTAGATGTCCCGCCACAAACTAAAGTGGAAGCTTTGTGTAAATGTAACATGTTTTAATATACGGATCAAACAAATAAGAAACATAAAATACAATGTTGACATAATTTAACTGTAGCATGCTTACCAAACTAAATATTAAAATTTGAAGTCAGAATGGTTTTTTTCTCTGTTGAACAGAGAATAACATTTGTATGTCCGGGAATCCAACCTTAGCTCCTATACAAGCAGTTTTTCTTCTTCATAATTGACTAAGCAACAGTTGTTAGAAATGAGATAGTACAAGTGTAAAAATGTGTATCATTGAATTCCATCAAGAATTTACAATCAATAGTATCAACTAATTTAACAGTTTATTTATGTTACAGAAAAGAATGCGAGAAATTCAATATGACACCTGATATATCCACCGACACATGGCAAGAAGCCGAGAAGCTGATCTCGAAATATGTCGGCCTTTGGACTGTTCTCAAAGAGTATATCGAAGGTAAATAGTAGAAAAAAATCTGATTCATTTTAGTTAGTTTAATAGACTACTGGAAGCTGAAACTTTAGGATGATCAACATATTGTGTGCTGCATGATCATTTATGGAGCACTTTTTGATGTATTAGTGAACGGATTTGTAAATATATTGAAAAATAGACAATCTTTATTACTTAAGAGTTCTGTTGCAGAATACGAGTCGATGGCCGACCAAGAGTGGATAGTGTTCCAGAAGAAACTGCACTTGCTGGACGAGTTCCTGTCCAAGTGGACCGCCCGGTTGGAGCCCTACACCACCGTCACTTTGTACATGCAACAGGAACTGGACAAATACACTGTAAGATAAGCGTTTCCATTGCTTCAATAGCTTGGAAGTTGAGCCTTTTTTTTAATAACAACGAAAAATTCATTAGGTTATCTGACCGTCTAGTAAAGCCTCTTGTTCGCATGTAGTCGTCTTAATTTCTATCTTTATTTTATTACTTTTACCAAACAAACTAGAAATAAAAAAGTTAATAAATGTGAACCATAGTTAACGCAGTTATGACTTAGTTACAATATTAATTATGTATTCCCATACAGGATCTAACAACATTGTTGAAGTATCTTCGCGGAACGGATTTCACTGAACGTCACTGGCACGAGGTCTTCGGTCTTCTAAATATGGAATATAAGAAACCTGATACTCTGCAAGTGAAGGACTTCTTGAATGCAGCTATGAATATCAAGAAGCAAATTAAAGCTTTACAGGTAATCCTACTAATATTATAAATATGAAAGTTTGGATAGTATTTGGATGTTTGTTACTCAATCACGCTTCAACCACTGGACGGATCGTGATGAAACTTGGCACACATATAGGTTAGGCCCTGGAATAAGACATAAGATAGTTTTTATCCTGAAAAACATCCCATTCCTACGGGAAATACATAATAACTTGTGATGTTAAGTTGTCCACGATGTAGTTTATTATAAGTAATTGGTTGAATAATATTTCCATTTATGGCAGTACAGTTTCGCTATTGACGAAGACTGTCAACGGGTAGCAACACGGCCTAATGACATTGTGCAACCTTATGGTCTGGTTTAGTACAGATGACATATGATAGTACTAGATACTTTTAACAATATGCCTATTTATTATGTTTGCATGCACAAAACAACGCCAGACAAAAGGATACGTATTGGTCATTCAAGTCAGATCTACTGATCCAGAACTGTAGTGTACTACTGAGAAGCTATCACCGTCTACTACGTACTATGGTCATACAAGGACTTACTTTGTTCGATATTTAAATCTGTCTTTAGTGGGAGCGGGCAACCATTATATAAATCAATCTCTACTACACTGTTATCTGACTTCTATTATTTATTATTTCTTACTAGAAAATCTGCACTTTGGCGTCGAGTGAGGCGGCTGTAAGAAGTGCCCTAAATGAGCTGGAAATATGGTTTGCGGGCGCGCGACTCGCCGTCATCTACTACAGTGACAAGGCGAAGCGGCCCACGCCCATAGTGAAGGACTTCAAGGATATACTCGCCAAGGTGACTAACACTCTATGGAGCAATTTTAAGCAGAAGGAATTTGAGCCCCTGTAATAAATACTCCTTCCATACTTTGGATAGGCGTCATCAGATTCACTCAGATCGTAACACCTAGGCAAACATCTTTATTGAAAACTAAAGCTTCAAAGCACCTTTGAAGGAATGAAATTGTCATGATTGCCTCTTTTTGCCCTTAGGTGATATTGAAAACAGACAAGTACGAAATATATTTAGGAATAACGCGGATAGGCGGTTACTTTAAGGTTGACTGGAAGAGATCCCTAAGTGGGATAAGTCCGCTTTTGTACACAGTTTAATTCCTA
This sequence comes from Esperia sulphurella, assembly GCA_947086405.1. Taxonomy (NCBI): domain Eukaryota; kingdom Metazoa; phylum Arthropoda; class Insecta; order Lepidoptera; family Oecophoridae; genus Esperia; species Esperia sulphurella. Next base: position 11,360,806 of record OX352262.1, on the reverse strand, counting down.
TTTTATTATTGTTGTTGTTATTTTTGGTACAATAAAGTACACACACACCCATAAATACACACACACACACACACACACATAGGACGGCAAGTGGTATGGAAGCTTCCGGCCAGTGTATTGCACATGGAAATCAATGTTTTTTTACGTAGTATAATTGAAGAACCCTTAGCGCTAATAAACGTTCAGTATTTGAACAATAGCTATAAAGTAATACTCATTTCTGTTTAATTTATAGGTGTTAAATAGTGTAAACTCTTTTCACCCTACTGCTCGGAAATATTCTCGTTATTATTCTAAAGTGATATGTATGAAACAGGGTATTAATGAAATTTATATTGTTCATTAATTGGTTACAATGAAACTCGACTGCTTCATTGTAACCAATCGTAATAAATTTAGTCGTGATTATACACTATACAGGGTTACAGGAAAAGTCGTGCTAGATCCCTTAAGGGTGTGGAGCACCCATCATTTCTGACTTATTTCACTATGAAACACCCTACCCTAAACTTAACCCTTTTCGAGATATTCGACTTTTAATTTTTTTATTGAAAATTGCTGATTTTTAGGCTACTACATTTATTTTTGTTTATTTTGTGTATCTTATTATTATTATTATTGCATTTTTTCATGTGTAGTAAGATGCTTTAGGACGTCAATCATTAAAATAGTGCACAAGTTATTTGACTAGACCGTAGTAGACAAGTGAAAGAAAAGAAATAAAAAACATATTAGAAAGTTTATTTTTCTCTAAGGGATATCTAAAAAAAATATTATGGTAATTGTTCGGCAGATGTTTTTTAAAATATCTACGGTTCATCAGCTATCTAACGAGGTGTAACAATCTAGGGTTTGTATTACATTTCGTGGAAAAAAAGTAGTTGGGACGCTCCAGGTAGCAGTTCTAACGGTCCCACGCCTATTGTCCTTCAAGTTAAGACGCACCGTGCGAGCGAGACAAGTGACGATTTATGTAGGTACGAATGAAAGAAAAAATGTGTAGACACCGGCTAGGACTGGGAATACAACCGGAAACATTGTTTTGGTTGTCAGTCTGCTTTTGAGCGGATCCGAATACTTCCACTAATATTGTTGCCCGTGATCTGGGGCTTTCGCAATGGAGAGTGTGGTTTACAGTGCATACTGCTGGCCTATACCCGTACCATTACACGCCAGTACACGTTATTGAAGAAGGGGACCCCGCGAGAAGATTGGACTTTTGCAGATTTATGCTAAATGCTGATGTAGAAGACCCAGATTTTTTAAGAAATATCTTGTGGACGGATGAGTCCAAATTTGATAAAGATGGCATAACTAACTATCACAACGCCCATTACTGGGCCCTAAAAGAACTAAGGAATCCCAATAAGAAAAGAGTGAAGGGGTCCCAACGAAGATTCAGCGTGAATGTGTGGATGGGCATTATCTCCAATCATTTGATTGGACCTTACTTTCTCCCGGATAATCTAAACGGGGAAAGCTACGAAAATTTCCTGAGAGCAGACTTGAGTGATTTGCTGGATGATCTGCCACTCAACCTGATCAGGGACATGTGGTTCCAACACGATGGCTGCCCTGCCCATTTCAGGAGAAGTGTCAGAGACTGCCTGGACACAAATTATCCAAACAAATGGATTGGACGAGGTGGGCCATTGCCATGGCCAGCAAGAAGTCCGGACCTAACCCCCATGGATTTTCATGTGTGGGGCTGCATGAAAAGTCTCGTGTACAGCGAGCCGAATCCAGTTTCGTCTGTGGAAGACTTAAGAGAAAGGATTGTGGATGCAGCAAATAAAATGAGGACCACATTGACCACTGGCGTAGTGAAGACCGGTCTCCGTAGAAGGATGCGACAATGTATTAGAAATAGAGGCGGCCATGTTGAACATGAACTGTAGAAAAAGAAAAAGTTGTGAGAAAACCTTTAATAAATGGCATTTCATGCTTACCTATTGTTTTATTTTACTTTTTAGGGCTAAGTATACATTTTCTTCTCCACTGTCGCCTATGAAACTAAATTTTTTTGAATGCATTTGAATAAAACCCTACATTATTATACCTCGTTAGATAGCTGATGAACCGTAGATATTTTAAAAAACATCTGCCGAACAATTACCATAATATTTTTTTTAGATATCCCTTAGAGAAAAATAAACTTTCTAATATGTTTTTTATTTCTTTTCTTTCACTTGTCTACTACGGTCTATTCAAATAACTTGTGCACTATTTTAATGATTGACGTCCTAAAGCATCTTACTACACATGTAAAAATGCAATAATAATAATAATAATAAGATACACAAAATAAACAAAAATAAATGTAGTAGCCTAAAAATCAGCAATTTTCAATAAAAAAATTAAAAGTCGAATATCTCGAAAAGGGTTAAGTTTAGGGTAGGGTGTTTCATAGTGAAATAAGTCAGAAATGATGGGTGCTCCACACCCTTAAGGGATCTAGCACGACTTTTCCTGTAACCCTGTATGCTCTACACTATATATATGCCTCGTAAAAGCAGTTATTTGACTCTTGCTCTCTTAGGATGCCTCGCCCTAATCCAATTGCTAACTTAACGTCCTCGGCAATGATTTACTATTTCTTCTTTGTTTAATGTTAGTATTGGTGTGGTAGATCGAGGAACAGCAGTGGGTTGTATCGTCTGTGAGCGGCGGCGGCGGCGGCGACGCGTGCGCCGCATGGGAGTCGCGCCTGCGCGCCGCGCGCTGCCTCGTGCGCGCCGCGCATCACGCACAGCGCAGGTCACTCCATAACATACATACTACATTTAACTGTATGCGACCAACAAACAACCTCCACTGCCGCCGGACTTGACCTCACTCAAATTATCGGAGGTTATGCCTCTTATGTCACACTGGACATACGGGTTACAGGTAGGTAAATTGAGTTCATAGCATAGATGATGCTGCTGCTATATTACCTGATTTATCCTACAATGGAATCCGCTCTATTCGAAGCGGTAGTTTCATGTCAACAGCGGTGAAACTGCTCACTGCTGCCCAGCGCGCTGCAGCACACAAAAAAATAATAAGGGCAAAAATAGCTTACAGATCCTTAGCCGCCATAGGACATCCGCACGAAGTATGGGATCGCTTGTACTATCTTGGTCCGGATACCATATACTGCCTGCCGGCCTCGCCTTTTGCCCATAAAGGCTAGGTACGTTAGGTTGGTGGAAGTGGATGTCGTACAAGGCGACTAAGGGAATACATTATAAAACAACAATCAGGCCTCACCAACCCGTCTGGCCAGCGCGGGGAGTGTAGGCCAAATCCTCCGTCTGTCTCCGGCAGATGAGAGAGGGTTGTGCTCCTGTAGTGGAGACAAAAATAACCTGATGATGATGACGTTAGGTTGGGCAGTAATGTTGACTATTGCAGTATCAACATTCACACCAGTGGCGCTGCTACCCGCCGCCGATGGTTAGGGTATAACCACCTCTAGTTGAGGTTTGCAATTGGATCACTTGGTGTGCAGTCGTCGTACCCTCTGTACTACGTAATGTATAACTCTATTGAGTGTACATACTCTACCTTACTAAGGGAGATTACTTTATATTTTTGTAAATGCAACGTCAGTAATTTTTAACTATCTGAAGGTGTCTTCCTCTTTAAATAAAATATAATTTGACTTTTCCCCTATATATGTTTCCTTTAATATATAATCCGGGCCCTATGGAGGCTAATATAAATAGTAAAAAAAAGGGGAAGTATTTAGATAATTTGCTTGACAGCCCGTAAAGAACATGTGCGCGACACATGTGCAAGCTATTTCCACCGCCCGACCGGCGACCTACCGTTCTCAGTACTTCCCGGTCGCCTTTGTATTTTGGTCAGAGATTTGTTTTGATTCTATCTAAACTTATCTTTGCATCTAATCGTAATTTCGTCCAGTGAAACATATCTATCTCTTTCGATGAACTAAACTTTATGCAGTAAGTAAACGCATTAATTGATATCATTTCATTTACTAATTGGTTATTTTACTTTATGCAATAAACAATTCGACGTTGTATTATATTCGTGTGCCTACAGCCAGCCAGCCAGTAGCACAATAGTATTCTAAAAGCTTGGTACAGATCACAGCAAAGATGTATCTATTTACTGATGCAAATAACAGGGATCCCACTTGTGCACTTACTACAAAGTTCAAACCAAGCGAAATATGATGCTGTCTATTATCTAATAAATAAAATCGTGAACTTCGCGTGTCTGTACATTGAAGATACTTGCAAAAAAAATGTGGACGTCTAAGGATAAGCAACAGAACACATTTCGATAATTTTTGAAATTTTTGTCTATTTTGATCTGTTTATCTGTTTGTCTGTGAGTTTGTGCACGCATCACTTAAAAACTACTGAACGGATTTTGATGGACTTTTCACAGAAACATGGGGCTTAACCTAACTTAACATTTAGTCTTTATTTCATCGCAATCGGTTTATTCAATCGAAAATTATGGACATTTTTAGTTTTCAAATACATTAGTAGGTAAGGTTAGTATGCAATATATTGCACATGGTATTTCCGTACTATTCAGATTGCGATGAGTTTGGACTACATTTGGAGCTGGTAGTGGGAATGGGAGTGGGAGTAGGCGTGGGCGAGGGAAAAGGGGAGTGGGAGCGGGAGCGGGATTGAGAGTGAGATTGAGAGTCTGAGTGGAAGTGGGATAGGGAGCGAAAGTGGGAATGGTAGCGGAACCTGTAGTCCACGCGAGCGGAGCCGCGGGCACAGCTAGTTGTATAATAATGGTGTATGGAGTTTCATATAATACGAATATCATTTCAATATACCTATTATATTTTTCCTACAGCTAAACTCTTAAATAACTTTAATATTTTTAAATTACAATAAAGTCATCCATTACGTACGTATACCACCCTTTCCATCCTAACGTTTTCTAACGTGACGAAATCTACATAATTTTAACCATACTTTTGTATTATCAAAAATACGCTACTATGTATATTATACTTCTGCAAGCTACTCAAGTCTCTAAAGCCTACAATCACCAGCCTTAGTAATATAAACTAAAGGTGACTCGAGTTCGTGGGATGCGATTACATACGCTCCATATTTGGTATCGTGGCACCTCCAAATACAGTAGATTTAATTGTGTTTAGAACGTATTATGACTGAATTCCATCTCAAAGTGTGTCTCTAATTAAATTATGTTCGCGGTAATTGTAACATCGTCGAGAAAAGTATTGGTCTAATTTTAATAGGTTTTTTAAATACGTTACCTTCTTTTATAAAATGCAACGATTGTCTGTGTACTATTAAATCGAGAACCACTAAACTGATTTTTGATGCAGTCTCTGGAATACGGTTGGGTGTATAAAATACGCAAAGCTATTACAAAACAGAGTCGAGTATTAATTACTTTAGCTAAACAGTTCGCATTCGCACTTTGTGTTGGGACACGCGGGTGGATGCATGAGCAGAAGCTAGTCTAAAAAAATCAATCATACACCAATCTGTTGATACTTTATAAGTATTGTAAAGTATAATATATAAATTATATATATTATATTGTAAAGTATTATACACATTATAAGTCATAAGTAGGTACTTCATCGCTGTTGTCTCTAAAGTGTAGTTAGTGATATCGCTGTATAGTACAGTGCATACGTGTATCTATTATAGTGCATATGATGTAATACTAAAGGAGTACTTGTTCACAGTAGTTAACGAGCCATAAGCTCGGATTACACTTTGAGAGGAAGCGTGGAAGCTAGATAATACGAGTCAATGACCTGAGATTTCGTTGCCACACATCATCCAAAATTAGGCGACAGGCTATAAAGATACCGTGCATAATATTAGACCGTTTAATTGCTTAGTGAAATTATGTCTTTGATGTGAAGTCCCGTCTAGCTTAAAATCAACTATCGGTGTTGGTTCACCCGTTTTGTTGCAATGGGTATGATGTGGATAGTGCCGGTACATTAATGTTGTATATTTATCGACTTAAAGAAGCGAAAACGCTGTAACCACCACAGATGTATATTTTATGTTATTGCAAATTCGGATAGAGAAAAATATAATTATGTCGAGTAGTCTGGGTACTTTGTCCTTTACCGATAATAAAAAGATACGGGACGGGACCCAGACCATTCGATGAAAAAAATATGATTCGCAGTTTGCAATAACAAATTTTCGGTGTGGGTTACAGCGTTTCCGCTTTTTTCTAATCGCTGTATGTATGTATCTCTGACTCGTGACATTATTATCGTCTTCATTAATATCGCTGACTCGTGACATCATGTAGATTTTTGAAATACTATTTATTTTACCTTAACAATAATACATAAGCAGTAATAATTATGATGTGGTATTACCTATATAAACTTTCCAATGAATTAATATATGTTGGAGGTTTTTCTATATCATATTGTTTAGTTAAGTATTTACACTCAAGGTGGTTACTCACGGGCTGTGTATCACGTAATTGCGCCAGAAGTCGAAAATATAGTGTTTATTTTTCCTCAAATTTATTTGGCTACAAAAATAATTTCGCGGGCCTTTTAGACCACCACTCAAAGTATCCTATCATTTTTATTTTTGAGATGATTTACCAAATTTGTTTGCAACAGCTATCTGAATGCTAAAAAATGCATCCTGAAAGTTGGTGCACATACATTCAGGAAGAATTAAAACAATTTTTGAGCCTGTGAGCAACCTTTAATAGACTTATAGGCAAGATAGTGATAGTGGATAATTTTTCATATTTGAAAAACTCAAATTAATAAACCAAAACGCTAACGTTACACCAACGAACTTCTACTTAGCTTCTTCATTACGTTTGGTGTTTTATAAGGTTTTATTAGCTTAATCCTAAAAATACATAACGGAACCGAATATATCCTTGGCTTCGGTCGACGACATGAATGAGGTAATCCGTCAAAACGAGGATTTTACGACCCTTCGCCTGCCAGTAGTAACGAGGAGACGCGGACTATTTTAGAATTCCCTTCGTACGTAGGTACTTTTACTCTGCTACCGGAGATATATTCGTTTTATCTAGTCCTAAAATCCGTATTGGGCCGTTTGGCTACTACCTAGATCCTTACTCGTGCCCAACCGTAGGACGTTAATAAAGTTAGGCTGTGATAAAGTTCACAAAATAGTACTACAATTAGAATAGCTGTTGAACAGCTGGATATCAGCTAGTTTGGTGAAAAAATTTGGTGAATTAGATGGTATGTTAAGTATTACGATAAAGCCGTGGCCAAGCGTTTATCTTAACTGAACTTTGACACCTTAACCGCCTTTTGAGAAGGAACTCTTATCGCAGCGAAAGCGTTCATTCACAGTAACGATGACGCACTCTGCTAAGATTATTATTTTATTAGCTAACATTTTTGGTTGAACATACAAAAAATTCTTTATTTAAGCTTTTTTGCACACAATTACGATCAATGACGAAGATGAGAAAGTTAAAATTAGAATGAACTTGGTTATTTATCATAGCGCAACAGGTGCCGAATGCATTCTCAACTAGTCAAATTTGGGTTATGATATGAACGTGGTAGGTAGTGCAAAGTATTGCAATTTCAGCTTTTGTCTAAAATATGATCATCGCCAGCTTGTATAAGTCAACTGTAGGATATTATAGGCTTTGGTTAAATGAATGAACGATTACCTACATATATTGTGCCCGATTCTAAAGCTCGCTTCAAATTTGACAGCACTAAAATTACCTATATCTCTGTCCAACAGCAGTAAGAACAAATAGAGAAACAAAACCAATTTTAGTGCTGTCAAATTTTAAATGTGCGGCTACATAATATAGGTCAATTATACGTATAATAGGACATACTGGCTGTTTTATCAATGCACAACAAAAACAAATCGATCTAGAGAGGATGGTCACTATGAAATGTTTATTTTTTGTAATTCCACACCTTGAAGTGGTTATAAATTGTAATATGCGGACGAAGTGGCGGGTTACTTTTTCATATTAATTGAAATAGAATACCTTTTAAAAAAGCGGCCAAGTGCGAGTCGGACTCGCCCATGAAGGGTTCCGTAGCAGCAAGTAACATAATATAAAAGTTATTGTAGTTCGTTGTTAACTTTGATCGATGTTTTAAGAATAGTATTGTGGTTTACGATTTATGACTATAAAAAAAAACTATTTCCTAGATCTTGTTCAAACCAATTTTCGGTGGAAGTTTCCATGGCTATGTACATCATATATATTTTTTAGTTTTATCATTCTCTTATTTTAGAAGTTACAGGGGGGGGGCACACATTTTACCACTTTGGAAGTGATTTTCGTGCAAACTATTCAGTTTAGAAAAAAATGATATTAGAAACCTCAATATCATTTTTGAAGACCTATCCATAGATAGGTCTTATTTTTTTGAGTTTCAGTTTTAAGTATGGGGAACCCCCAAAATGTATTGTTTTTTTTTCTATTTTTGTGTGAAAAATTTAATGCGGTTCACAGAATACATCTACTTACCAAGTTTTAACAGTATAGTTCTTATAGTTTCGGAATAAAGTGGCTGTGACATACGGACAGACAGACATGACGAATCCATAAGGGTTCCGTTTTTTGCCATTTGGCTACGGAACTCTAAAAAACGCGATACGAAATTCAAAAATACAAAATGAGCATGTTTTTCAGATATGCTGAAAAACTTGCACTACCCTTGTATTTGTACTAATATCTGAAAAACGAGTAAAATATGGTTTTATGTTTCTCTCTTTGAAATAAGTATGGGGCAGACTGTGAATGATGCATAACAATGGTATGCATGGCACAAGCCTATGTTGCGCCAATGACTGAGATATATACTTTATGTATGCAGCTGTTGATGCATAGACCTATACTTTTACTCGAAATTGAGCTCTACTTACAGCATAGAATGCTAAATATGTCGCCCACAGTACTTTAGTTCAAGTTATTATTTATACACTATTATGTTATAACAGATTACAAATGTGTATAACATAATAAAGTGTATATTACTTATATATTTAATAGGTACCTATGCACTTAATGTATGTAAAAAAACTATACTCTTACTTTTATATAACTACACAACCTCTCTTTCTCTGCTATTCTTATCCTTTACCCAAAGGCTGTCTGGAAGAAAGCGCTTTCAGTAACGAGACAGCCTTGATGTCCTATTGTAAGCTATTTTGTTGTAGTATCTGTGTATTTTTAAGTGTTTGTGTTACATATACATAAACTTCATCCACTGTGGGCAACATATTACTGTGGGACTATATTCCCTCCCTTAGCCTATAATGCCCGTCCTGCTGGTCAATAAATAATCTTTGTACAACTTGGCACTTGCGTGATTTTTCTCATTTCAGTGATTTCGGGCACTCATATTCGGTATTCCTAGTCAACTTGACACTGATAAAAGTGTGAGGTTATCGACGAGTGTCGAAATTGTGCCTAAATATCTATCGTAGTTAAAGAGGCCGCTCGCTGCTTATACCAAATTCTTTATCTATAATAATTTAGTTACTAGATGACGTCGTGTATAAGTTCGTATCACACGACTACACGTTTTGGTGTACGTATTGTATAAGAATGTCATTAAAAACACTCTTCGTAATATACCTGTGTATTCTTCGTTAGATAAAGCCTGACAAAGGAGTTTTGCCTTCCCTAATGAGCGCCATCATAGCCGGTCCTCCGCCTTCCTCATTCCTACCTTTTTCAGGTTGACTGTTCATCTGGTAGAAGGATGTACCCCGCTACTCGTTTCGATATTCGATCTTCACTCCAGTTCTCATTATCTGCCCTAACATACTTTATGATTGTTTTTGTTAATTTTGGTACAGTAATACGTTTACATACATACGTGTGTACATAACACTTTAAAAATAAATAAAGAAATATCTAGTAAACTCATTGACTTTACTAGATATTTCTTAATTATAACTTTTTGCTTAGTTAAGAGAGCAATTTCTGCCAACTGACTGTATTATACATTTATAATAATGTAAGTATTCTTCTGGTGATATGAATTAATGTTTTTATATATATTATATTATATATACGAACATACATACTTATATACACACTTGTACTTACGACTCTTATAAAACTATATTGATTTTGGCATTTACCACCCCTCAAACGCGATTCAAGCAAACGTAAACCGACATGCTAAATGCCAAAGCAACCTTCTTACATTATTATGTGATAATTTACTATTGGTGCAAGCGTTAACATTCTCTCATTATTTTGCATCGGTGGAGTGAAACGAACTGTATACGAGCCCTTTGTCCTGTCCTCGCACAACGGTCTCTTTAGATTCATTGAACAATGCTGGCTCCGTCCATACCCTATCTCTTTTGAGTGATTCACTCGCTGTTCTGAGTCCGTTTGTTTTGGAGATCCCTTCACATGTCAATGCATTTTAGATAATGTTTCTTGGATCGCCTGATTGCCTTAGGTTCAAGAGTGTGTGTGTGTGTGTGTGTATTTGTGAATTGTAATAATACTTGTATCTATTTCTTCTAGTTCAGGAAATTAGATGTTTTTATTATTATCTTTGAAACTGTTGTTGCATACCTATAAGTATCTAATTGTTTTAGTCGAGAAACTATGAACATACAAATGTTCCACTATCAGTTAACCCTTAATTATGGACGGTCAGTTGGTCGCTTGGATAGCGAATGTTTATCAGCAACGGATGTGTAGGGCGGAAGGCCGACGGCTCTGTCAGCGACAGTATCGCCCAACGACCTGACAATTTATTTGGTCACAGTTAACTTTCGCATGAAAATCACAGCCACACGATAAACCTACAAGTAGTTTGCTCAATTAGTTACTAAGAATTCCTACCTACATAATTTAATACGAATAAAAGGATTGGCAAAAAACAGGTTCCCATTTATCGTTCCTCCCCGCCCGCGCCGCTGCCGCCGCTACAATCAAAATTAGGAAGGGAAGCTTAACCTGCTGTATGAACTAAATGACCAAAACAAAAAGCGCATCCCGAAATGCGGTGTTATTTTTGTTGCTTAGTGCCCGTTTCGGAGAACGGCGCAAGCGGGCGCGCGGGCGGGAGCGGTCGTCGCCTCGCCCAGGGCCGGACTCTACTATCTACTTCATTTTGTCTGTGCTATTTTCATTCATAGTATAGGTACCTACGTAGTAATATTTAGTATTCTCTGGTATAGGTAGTTGGTTTTTCTTACTCCAGCTCCTAAACTGTCGCAAATTTTTTCTAGTTTTTGTAGTTAAATTTCACATCTGAAATATAATTAAGAAATATAATAGTGACAAATGTAATTAAGTATAGTTTCAAGTATATTTTTACATTTTCAAGCTTTGTTTTTTGAAAGAAATATTTAGTTTAATATTTTATGTAAGAGAGATGCCTGTGATAAGTGCTTTAGTAGAATTTTCGAAACAGAATTGATTCCACTACATAAATTATATATATTTTTATTGGCTGTACAAAGGGCAAAGGACATCGGGACTCTTGTATAATCTACGTTACATACTGGCTGACCAAAACGTCTCCGAGTGAGTCTCTGGACAAGTAGGGCAGCGGGGGGCTGCGGGGGCGGCGGGCGGCGCGAGAGTGGGTCGGCGGGCGCGCGGCGGCGGCAGCGCGCAGTGCAGTGAGCGTCGCGCGGCGAGCCCGGACCGCGCCATGGCTCTGCGCGCTTTGTTTATCCTGTCGGCGCTAGTGGCGGGCGGCGGCGCCGTGTACAGCCGCGAGCGCGACCGCCTGCGCGCCGACCCGCGCCTGCTGGACCGCGCTTGTGAGCTCAGCTCGTGCTACCCCGCCACCGGGAACCTGCTTATCGGCCGCGAGGCCCGCCTCTTCGCCTCCTCCACGTGCGGCCTCTACGGTCGCGAGCGCTACTGCATTGTGTCACATTTGGAGGAGCTCAAGAAATGCTTTTGGTGCGACTCTAGCAACAACACCGTCAACAACCCGCACCTCAATCATCGTATACAAAACATCATCTACAAGTACTTCCCTGGTACACGGAGCAAGTCTTGGTGGCAGGCCGAAAATGGCAAAGAAAATGTCACAATTCAATTAGACATGGAAGCTGAATTTCACCTTACGCATTTGATAATACAATTCAAAACATTTCGACCCGCCGCTATGTTGGTGGAGAGATCTTTCGACTTCGGAAAAACATGGCGCGTCTATCGATATTTCGCTCACAACTGCGACGAAGCTTTCCCCGGAGTTCCGCAACATTCTCAAAGCTCTTTGACGGAAGTTGTGTGTGAGTCTCGTTATTCAGGAGTTGCTCCATCTTCGGAAGGCGAGGTAATATTCCGTGTTCTGCCTCCGAACTTAAACGATATAAACCCGTACTCTGAAGAAGTACAAAGTTTACTACGAATGACGAATCTTCGAATTAACTTTACGAAACTACACACCCTTGGTGACGACAAACTAGATAACCGAGGCGAAATACAAGAAAAATACTATTATTCCATATACGAAATGACAGTACGTGGTTCTTGTTCCTGTTATGGCCATGCATCTAGATGTTTACCTATGCCTGGAGTGGAGTCTAAAAATAATATGGTGCATGGGCGCTGTGAATGCACTCACAATACCCGTGGTTTGAACTGTGAATACTGTGAGGATTTTTACAATGACCTTCCGTGGCAGCCAGCTGTTGGAAAAACATCTAATGCTTGTAAAAGATGCACTTGTAATAATCATGCTACGATTTGCCACTTTGATGCTGCTGTATACAATAAAACTGGGAAGGTAAGTGGCGGAGTATGTGACAATTGTCAACACAACACAATGGGAGTTAACTGCGAACGCTGTCAGCCGAACTTTTATCGAGATCCTAGCTTAGACATCCAAAGCCCAGAAATATGCAAACCTTGTGATTGTGATCCAGAAGGTACGACGGATAAAGAGATTTTATGTGACGATGAAACAGATTTAGCGAATAACAAAACTGCTGGTCGCTGTCAGTGCAAAACAAATGTCGATGGAGCGCGATGCGATAGATGTAGAGACGGCTACTGGAATTTCGACCCTCTGAATCCGATTGGTTGCGACGAATGTTCATGTGATAGATTGGGCACAATAAACGAAAGAGGGTGTGATCCCACCACAGGATATTGCTTTTGCAAACGTCATGTTACGGGAAGAAATTGTGATCAGTGTTTACCAGAGTTTTATGGTCTATCTGACAACGACGACGGTTGCTCTTCATGTGATTGTGATGTAGGTGGTTCGTTGGACAGAGACTGTGATGTAATTACAGGACAGTGTAAATGTCGCCCGAACGTTACTGGTCGCCGCTGTGATCAACCAATTCAAAACTTTTTCGTAGGTGCTCTAGATTCTATTGTTATTGAAGGTGAATCGAGTCTGTGTGATTCTCAAATAGATGATAATGCTATCCAAAGTCAAGTTTGCCATGTTGTTATTAAAGAAAACTTTCCAGATGGGAGGAAGGAAACGTGGACTGGTCCTGGCTTTATGAAAATCCCAGAAGGCAGTACTTTAGTCTTTATTGTTAATAATTTAAAGAGAAGCATGAATTACAATGTTTTAATCAGATATGAACCACAATCCCCTCTCAACTGGGAGGAAGCTACCATATTAGTAAAAAGACCGTTTGGTGTTGATTCCGATTCGCCTTGTGCCAATATTAGACCAGAAGACGATACTATATCAACTAATTTGCCGTCATCTCAGCGTAGTGTTCTTGTTAGGCCACCAGTTTGCTTAGAGAAAAATAAAGATACAGAAATTCGAATTTACTTAGGTCGACAAGATGGACGTTCATATAACCCTAGGGCATCTGTATTGATCGACTCTATTGTCCTGATTCCGTCTTTTGATGACTTACCATTTTTCGCGAATGGGAGTTCTATGAGAGATGAATTTGATCGTTACAATTGCGGTGATTCCTACTATTATGACCTAAATAGAGACAATGTACCTGAAATCTGCAAGAAGTATCATGCTAGCATCGGATTTTATGTGAGAAACGGATCTGAATCCTGCCAATGTGATCCATCGGGATCAAAGAGTCATCAGTGTGATCCGTACACCGGCTACTGCCAATGTGTAGAAAATATTGTTGGAGCAAGATGTGATCGTTGTGCTCCTGGCACATACGGTTTCAGCAAATTTGGCTGTAAACGTTGCGACTGTAATAGTATAGGATCCTTGGACAATTTCTGCGACGCTACAAGTGGGCAGTGTAAATGTAGAGCTAATACATATGGTAGAGCTTGCGACTTGTGTCAACCTGGATATTTTAATTTCCCCAATTGTCAACAATGTGACTGTAATGGGCACGCAATAGAGTGTGATGATAAGACAGGAGCATGTAGGGAATGTCGAGATTATACCGAAGGTCATAGATGCGAAAGATGTGTTGAAGGATATTACGGAGACCCGAGACTCGGTGTTGATATACCATGCCGACCTTGCCCTTGCCCTGGTGTAAAGGGTGATCCAAATAAAAGTAGTCATGCTGACAGATGTGAATTAGACCCTGAAACAAAAGACGTAGTTTGTGACTGCAAAGAGGGATATGCCGGGTTACTATGTGACGTGTGCGCTGATAACTTCTACGGAGATCCTATAAAGGGTACATGCGAGAAATGCGAGTGCAATGAAAACACTGACGTCACAAAGCCAGGTAACTGTGATCCTTACACTGGTAAATGCTTAAAGTGCTTACATAACACAGCTGGAGAGCATTGTGATGTGTGTGAAGAAGGATTCTATGGTAATGCTATAGAAAAGGCATGCTACAAATGTAATTGCTCTGTGTTAGGTACAAACTTTACAAAAAGCAACTGTGATGGTATCACTGGCCAGTGCCCATGTTATAATAATGTTATGGGAGTCAATTGTGATCAATGTACAGAAAACCATTGGAGGATAGCTTTAGGAACAGGTTGCGACCCTTGTGATTGCGATCCTGTTGGATCCATCTCTCCTCAATGTAATCCATTCATCGGTAAATGTGATTGCAAGCCTGGCCATGGAGGTAGGCAATGCGATCAATGCCAAGAAAACCACTGGGGTGATCCAAACGTAAAATGCCACGAGTGCGATTGCGATTATTACGGATCCTTGTCACAGCAATGTATGAGAGAAAATGGATCATGCGTCTGCAAACCAGGAATAGGTGGATATAAGTGTGACATGTGTGCTAGAGGCTACTTGGGTGAAGCTCCACAATGTTACGCCTGTGGAGAATGTTTTGATAACTGGGATAGACTTATAACTGATTTGCGCATTCAAACCGAGTATGCTATCGGTAATTCAAGCAAAATAAAAGTAGTTGGTGCCACGGGAGCTTACACAAGAGATTTTGAAGAAATGACTAAAAAGTTGTCTGAGATAGAAAACATGCTTAAAGGCGTCAATCAGGGTCAAACCACAGTTCGGGACCTTTTGTCCAATGTTACTTATTTACAAAACAAATTAAGTGACGCGGAAAACAAAGTTAAAGAAAGTAACGACAATCTGAATACTATTACATCAAAAATAAATTTAGGCAATGTCACTTTAGATGGATTGAGGACAAGCATTGAACATCTTAAATCAAAAACACTTGATTTGGAGAATAATGCAACTAAGTTGCAGGAAGCCAATTTAGAAGGTGCTCTAAATTTGACTCGTGAAGCTAAAGAAAGAGCTATCAAAGCGTCTGATGATGCTGAAAGCGTGCAAACATTAATTGCTAACACAGACCGTCAAATAAAAAATACAGATAGACTTATTGAAATTCAATATTCCAATTTTAATAACACTCAAAGCGATAACGATAAGAAGTTAGATGATTTGCAAGAACAGTTATCGGAACTAGAAGCTCAGTTGCCTAAACTTAATGAAAAGATGTGTGGTCTAGAAAGCGACTCTTGTGATATATGTGGCGGTGCGGGCTGTGGAAAGTGCGGTGGTATATCGTGTGATCAGGGAGCTGTGACTAAAGCTGAGCAAGCTTTAGACTTCGCTAATAAAACAGAACATAGACTCAAAGAGCATGAGCTCACAGCTGAAGATTTGTTTAGAGCCGTTTCCCAAGTTAAACAGGATACTGTGGCTGTTCGCTCAAGAGCAAAGGATTTATTTAATAAAGCTCACGAATTCCAAACATCTGCCGAACGAGTAACCAATGAAAGCCAAGACTTAACTGCTGAATTGAAAGAATTTTTATCAAATACGACTAGCACCCCTGCGGATGTCAGAACTTTGGCCAATGATATACTGAACTTGTCAATACGAATAGAACCCAAGGAGATAACTGAATTATCGCAACGTATCAACGCAACAGTGTCACAACTTACTAACATTGAAAATATCATAACAGAAACAAAACCAGACCTTGAACGAGCCAAAGCACTTAAGCAAAATGCCACTGCCGTTAACAAAGGTGCTAATTTGACTCTAGAAATGGCCAATAAAGTTTTAGAGGCATTGGACGAAGCACAGGCTGCACAAGACGCAGCAGAAAATGCTATTGTTAAGGCTAACACCGATATAGAAGCTGCGAAAAGTGATTTGATTCCTATAGCCAAAGAAACTGAACAAGCCCAGAAAAAAGCAAATGAAACAAAGGAAGAAGTTGAAGGACTTCGCTTACGTCTTTCAGATTTGCAGAAAAACATACTAAAAATTGAGAGCGATGCAGAACAAGTTAAACAAGAGGCTAACGATGTTGTTAATAGAGCCGAAGGTGCTGAACAAAAAGCCAGGCAGCTGAGGCAAGATTTTAAACAGACCAATATGTCTTTAGCAGATCGGGCTAGTCAAACCTCAAATTCTAGAGCACGTGCACAACTGTTGCTAAACCGCGCAACAAAGCTTGCCAGTGATACGCAAACGCAGCTCAAACTTCTTGCTAATATGGAGGAATTATACAACGATCATAATGAACAACTGAATTTATTAGAAAAAGAAATAGGAAATCTTAACTCCCAAATGAATTATTACTTATCAGAAATAACCAAGCGGTCAGATAATTACAGATCTTGTACAACGTAACTAGTTTATCTGGTACCCATAAAACTTTAATACCTTTGGGGATTGTCATAATTGAATATATCCTATTGTTGTTACTATTTTCAAGTGCCATAATACTGTGTAATTAGACAGTGTTAGTCATTGTTCGTTATTTGTAGTTTAACTACTTTGTGTCTGTATTATATTGCAATAAGTGTGAGATGTACTTGTAAATGAAACTGAGAAATCTAAATTCACTGAATGTTAAATGTTACTTTACTGAAGTTATGTTTGTGACAGCAATTAATATTGTGTAAAACAATATTTACCTACCTATATCAAGTTCACTTAAAGCAAGTAAGTCTTATGTCCTTTTTATAGATCATGTCGAGTTTTTTTATGTTAAGAATTATGTAAATTTTTCTTTTATATACTTTGTATCAAACCTAAAATTTTGTAAATGAAAAACGAACTCTTCGAACATAGCTAATATCTATAAGTAATTATTATATTGATTACTATTCCAAAGAATTGTTTAGGTATAGTTCGCTTAGGACGCTATCGGTTTGTTTAAAAATAGAAATCATGAACTAACATTTTTACTGATAACTGTAATGTTAAGTTCTCTGTGCCTTATTGTTAATAATGTAATTATAAGTAATTTATGTGCATTTCTATCTCCAGATGATTGTAAGATTATAATAAATGGAATCTAATAAAAAATAAAATAATTTGTCCTTTCATGTTTTGGGAGTTAACACCTATCGAAATAAGTTTAATTTTATGACAAACTCAAACAATGTCTATGGCTACTACAGCCTGGTACTGCATTTATCTGATTATTATAGTCATAATAAGACGTCATTTTTAATTAAGTTAAAACATTGAACAGCCATTTATGTATACATAGCTATTTTAGTTTGTAGTATGAGGCAAGGCACCAATACTTAATTATAAAGTTGTTAATAAATTTTTCATAAATAGCACACGTGTATTATTTATATGATAATTCATTTTATTTATTATCGAAAGTAATCATTAAACAAATTTTTGCAGCCTTAAAATATTTTTAAGAAAATAAGCTAAGAAACAATGCAATATGTCTAAAACTTCTACAGTTTCTATTTGGTATCATTGGTTGGTAAATTATTATTTGATTGTTTTATTTTATGTAACACTTTAAGTCTTTATGGAGTGTCAAAAGTATATAATCGCGATTAATAATAATACCTACATTGTAGTCTACGGAGGCATATAAAAGTATAGAAGCACCTGATTCAGAGGGTTCGATTCCCGATCATTGCAAATCTTTGTGTAGTCGCAGCGTGTCCTCGACTTAGAATCACTGAGATAAAGTTACTGTAACGAACAACCCTCTTATAAAGTCAGTGCAAAAACTGGGAGTTTATTTATAACTCACTACAAGCGATAAATCACGTTTACCCGCTTAGCGCAGTTGTAGCACAGCTGACTGCTGTTCATGATACCTCAAGTTCGATTCCCAGCTGGAAATGTGTTTGTGTAAAGAACTGTCATTTTTTAATGTTTTTTTTAAATATGATATACACTGATGGTAGGTACTTCTGAGATAAATCAGTGCCAGTTTCATTAATGCTTCGTTTTATTCGTTAGTTCGGCGGTGGGGTGTTTAGTACAATATTTACCCTAGCTTGGTTGTGAGTGTAATATTTATTCATAACTAGGTATGCAGCTTCCTTATCTCTGGGGCGCTACTCGAGGTATTGTAGTTTCATTGGTAAAATTTTGCCTATAGCGTTTTACCTTTTCTCCAGCACATTAACTTCAATATAGTTTTGTGCAGATCAGTGTTGTTGTAAAGGAATGATCAAGGAGGATCGAACATACCAACAGATTTTGATATTTATTAACTAACTAGCCGTGCCCGCGGCTCCGCTCGCGTGAACTACAGAATCCGCTCCTCTTCCTACTTCCGCCCCACTCTCGCTCCAGCTCCCGATCCCACTACAGCTCCAAATGTAGTCTAAACTCATCGCAATCTGAATAGTACCGAACATTAAAATTATACTTCTTTGTTAAGGTGTATACTAACCTTACCTACTAATGTATTTGAAAACTAAAAATATCCATAACTTTTGTTTGAGTAAACCGATTGTGATGAAATAAAGCCTATATGTTACTCCGAGTTAAGCCCTATGTTTCTGTGAAAAGCCCATCAAAATCGGTTCAGTAGTTTTTAAGTGAAGCGTGTACAAACTAACAGTCAGACAAAAGTTTCAAAAATGATTTAAATGTATTCTATTACTTATTCTAGACCCCCAATGTTTTTTGGAAATATATTCAATGTGCAGACACGCGAAGTTTATGTTTTTATTTATTAGATAGACCTATTTGACCGTCTACAAAACGTGATCAGTTTTACAAATAGATCAAACCTTCAATTACAGATGGTTGTACCTAGAGCCGATACTGTCTAACGACGACGGTGAGTTGGGAGTTAAGTTCCGGAAGGTGGACCAGGGCTTCCGACAGGTGACACGCATCCTCGAGTCAGATCCGCGGCTGTCGGCTCTGATACAATCATCGCGGTTGCAGCCCATGCTAGATTCCATATCGGAACAGCTGCTCGCTTGCCAGTCGGCACTCAATCAGTATATTGATGTAAGTGTAACTGTGTATGTATATGACGATGCAGAAATGGCCATGTATCTAGTCTAGTCACGTAAGCGAAGGTCAGGCTGTAGTAATGCGACTGAAGAACCCGCATTACTAGACGCAGGTCCCAATGTGCATGTCGATATGCGGACAGTAATAGATTTTTCTGTATTAGGACAAATCAGTTAAGATCAATATATTTTCTACAGCTTTACGCCAATAACAACAAATTGGATACTGATAGAACGATCTCGATTAGTTTGGTACAGAGGCAGGATCATTCACGACACTCTTACAATATTTTTCGCGCTGATGTCTGAATGTCAAGCTTCCACAATATTATTTTACTTATTTTCCAGGAGAAACGCTCCATATTCCCAAGACTGTATTTCTTGAGCGATGACGACCTGCTAGAGTTGCTTGGTCAAGCGCGAGCCGGCGCTGAAGGCAGAGAGGTCGTGATGCAGACCCATTTAAAGAAGTTGTTCCCGGGCACGACGGGCGTGCGACTGGGGCCCGGGGGCTTGTCTGTCACGGCACTCTGCACCCATCACGGGGAGGCGTTCCAGCTTGATCACCCTGTTGATATAGATTGTCCTGTTGAGGTATGAAATAAATAGATATATTTGCTTAAAGTCTGGATGAACAATTAGTGTACATTTAAATAACTTGTGATGCATGTGAAATGACTATATACAATTCTATGATGTAGACATACATTGCTGCTCGTCTATTATTCAATAATATTTAATAATAATATATCCATTCATTTATAGACGTGGTTAAAAAACCTTGAGACCGAAATGCGCTCGTCATTAAAAAATATGACGCTAAAATGCGTAGTAACGAATTCGTTGCAAGAGCAAGATCCTTTTTCGCTGCCGACGCAAATACTTTGTCTAGCGCAGAACATTAAATTCACTGAGCAAGCGGAGAAGGCCATCGTTTCCAAAGAGCTTCACAAGTTGAAAGCGAACGTGGAAAAGGAGAATTTGTATTATGCCTCCGCTGAGGTGGAGGATGAAAGCGAGCGGCACAAAAGACAAGCTCTCATATTACAATGCGCTTATTACATGTCCGTCATACGAACGCTGATAGACAGTAACGTCGCGTCGACAAATGATTGGCTCTGGCAAAAGCAACTCAGGTATATTTTACATATATATTTTTTGACATTTATGTGAGTCTGCAACTGTTTTATCAACCACTCTGTATCGAAATAAAGTTTGTCTGAAAGAAAGTCTATAAGACTTCCTCTTTAAATGCATTTTTAATACTTTCGCCTTCATCATCGCGTCCTCATCAGCCTACTGAAGTCCACTGCTGGACAAAGGCCTTCTCCAATAAACGCCACCACACTCGGTCGTGTACAATAATATCGTTGTGTACTATAGTGTATGTAGATAATACTCGTAGATGGCTAGCATCTTCCCCCCTCCCTGCATATAAAATTTTACGCTAACTTTGTACAGTTATCAAAGAGGAATCTTACAAAAGTTTTCACATTTATGATGTTTACAAAATTGTTGTCTATTTAATAATGTTCTTGATTGACAGATTTTATTTACTAAGCAACAAGGAAGTCGTGGCCAAAATGGGCTTGGCTCAAATTTCGTACTCGTACGAATATCTAGGTGTGAACACTGGACAGTTTGTGCGGACGGAATTGGCCGACGAATGCTTTCTGATTTTAACTCAGGTACGTACGTAACGAGAATTCAATAAAGTAAAAAAATGATTGGGCAAGTTAGTAAATTATACATGCTTACCAAACTTATGAAAAACTTATTAATGGTTCCAATTTCGGCGTTAGACTTCACAAATGAAACGCCAGCGCACTATTAATTCCATTAACTCTTTAATAAAATTACCTTTTAGCTACTTATATGAACTATTTTATAAATATATATTGTATTTAATTCACCGGCTTGGAAGATTCTAGTGCAGAATCCGTCAAGTTACCACCATCTTACCTATTTCTGCAGTCAAACAGCAATTGTTGTGCTCCGGTTTGAAGAGTAAGGGATCCAGTGTAATTACTAATTACAGGCACACGAGGCATTCTACCATAGTCTACAGGGTGGAGACGCGCTTGTGGCCTTTTGGCTGCTGGTTTATGGGCAATAGTGATCACTTATCACCGGCGGTTGGTCCGTTTGCCACTGCAGATAGTAAAAAAAAAATCTAATAATTTTATTCTGTGTGGTTACAGGCTCTGCATCTAGGCTTAATGGGTAATCCTTTTGGTCCCGCCGGGACTGGCAAGACTGAGTCAGTCAAAGCATTAGGAGGCTTAGTCGGTCGCTTAGTATTGATATTTAATTGCGATGAGGTAATTACCATTTCCTAATGTTTTAATATAATTATTCGTTTATATTTAAAAAAATATACAAGTTCTTTCAAAATTTTAACTACACAATCTTCGGCAAAAACATCTACAAACTGTTAGCATAAGATTTCATTTAATAATAATTTTCATTTAACCATTATTTAAAGTACATTAAAAGTAGCATAAACGCAAAACTAACAATGAAAGAGAGTATGTGAATATTAGTGTATGCATTCATAAAATTGCGATAATGCGACAGTGGAAAGTGTTTTTGTTTTTGTACAGTTTATTAAAAAAAAAATATTATAGTGTATATTTGTAAATCAATAATATTGATTTTTATAAAAAAATGTTTTGTTTAAAACACTTAATAAAATCCTTATAAATGTAACACAACCCCTCGCAGTTTGTGTAATTAATTTTGAATGACCTTTTATATTACCGACGACGGCGAAAAATATGTTTGGTTGTGGGTTGATTGCGGGAATATGTGAGGGATATAGCCCAAATATGTGACAGTAAGAATATTTAATTATTATAGAATAGAAATGCACATATTATAAGTTGACAGATACTTTGATAAATGAGGTTGCGAGTTCTAAGTTATATGATGGTGGGAAAGCGTTTGGCTAAGTAGGCCAGTTTGACTACTCAGTAAGTACTGTTTTAAAAAATATTTTTTTCCTTAGACCTGACAAGATCCGCTATCTTATTTTATAACCCTACTTGGTATTGCAACATCCTTAAACATTAAACGATGCCAGAGAATAACTGTGTTTCACAAAAACTGCGTTTAAGTCTCTACCTGAGGTACGTGGTGTTTATCGCCACATATGTATAAAAGAAAAACACCTGCGTATGAAACGATCGCGTTTGGACGGCGTTCCAATCGTCGGTCCATCGGGCACGCACGATCCCTCACTGTTCTTGCCAGTACGCAATCTCTAATTCTGAAGAGCTATTCAGGTCCGCAAATGGGCATATCGCTTAACTTCATTTGGGCGCAGTCTGTGAGAAGACCACTGCCAGGCGACGCCTTGATAATATCAAAGTTATTGTTTCATAAAATCAGAAATATAAATTAAACAAAAACATTATCAGTATGAGTACCTATAATTACTTTATATTTACACATGCAGAACTTTGGATATTTCGTTAGGAATATTGTTTGGCAGGTTAGGCCGAAGTTTAAATAGTAGGTCAATGAGGTCAGCTGCTGTAAGTGCCATACAACATAGGATTTTATCTGAAGCGTGGGCGAAAAATGTACCTATAACACGCGCGCTGGATCTCTGCAAACGGCCTCAACTTCTTCGGTCATTGGTCCTTTTAATGAAGTGGCTTGCCTATGGCTATTTACGTGAGAAATATCTCC
Organism: Esperia sulphurella; assembly: GCA_947086405.1. Classification (NCBI taxonomy): domain Eukaryota; kingdom Metazoa; phylum Arthropoda; class Insecta; order Lepidoptera; family Oecophoridae; genus Esperia; species Esperia sulphurella. The sequence continues at coordinate 11,337,511 of OX352262.1, read as the reverse complement.
AGGCAATGGATGCAGAGTGCATGGGCCGCCTGCTCACGGGGCTGGCGCTGTGCGGGGCGTGGGGCTGTTTTGACGAGTTCAATCGCCTCACCTCCGACACCCTGGCGGCGGTGTCGCACCAGCTGGCCTCGCTGCTGGGCGCGATGCGACAGAGCGCGCCTGCCACGGCCCTACTCAATGGGAAACAGGTTAATATTGCAATCACAATACATATAGTAAATCGTTGGTTAAAATAATATTCACTATTTTTTGTTACTCCAAGTGGCCAGAAATACAGTTATAACATAGTATTCATACCTACATTTGAACAGTAACTACTTGACGTCTGAAAGTGTAGCCTGCCTTTCTATATACTTATAAGTTAGTATAACGGGGTAAGATAACTTCTACATCGTGTTTGTTATTCCGTATCCCGCAGATCACAGTATCGGAGTGGTGCGGCGTGGCAGCCACTATGAACCCCGTGGGGCGCGGCTACGGCGGGCGGCGGTCCCTGCCGGCGGCCCTTGAGCGGGTCCTGCGCCCTATCGCTATGACGCAGCCACGCGGCGACCAGCTCGCGAGACATCTACTGGCTGCACGCTGTATCCCCGATGCAGACTCGTTGGCTGAGGACTTGCACACTGTGTTTATTATGGCTAGGTCAGTTTAAGAGCTAACATGTCTGTCTTAGTCTCAGCCCATGGTTGGTAGGCGTGGATGATAGGAAGATCGGTCGCCGAGGAAGTCACTGGAACCCAAGCTACATACTCTCCATCGCGCATTTTGTTCCGCTGATGTGTACCGTTAGTTAAAAAGCTAGGGTACAAATGTAAAAGCTAGGAAATACCCTGTCGGGTATATTGTTACTACCAGATGTTGGAGAAGGTATATACTATAGGTAGAAGGTATATAGCTACCAGGTGTGGGAGTACCTGCACCTACTCCATTTAAGTGGGCGTTCAGTACACCCCCTCCCCCCTTCCAACCATCAACCACAATAAGGGTAAATAAGTATGATTTCTGGTTTCAGCCAGTTATCTAGATGACTTCAAAAGTCTAGTTAGCCACGATGTCTCAAATTAAAAAAGCCTCTCGATCGCCAATCACACTACCTCCGGATACATTGACTCCATAATTTGTACAGCACTTTACTAAGCGGCCAACGGCACTATGACTGGGGTTTACGCGCTCTGAAGGCAGCGGTAGGCAGCTGCGGCGCGGCGGTGAGCGAGCGCGCCGACCCGGGCGGCGCCAGGAGGGCGCTGCGCCGCGCGCTCCGGCTCAACAGCGTGTCCAAGTTGACGCACCATGACGCTCAGAGGTACGAGAAGCATTGGATGAGTTAGGGAAGGTATATGTCCAACACGCGGTTGACCGATGCAAACTTTTAAATACGTATTTCATGTGCAGTCGGTTTGAAAGTACAACTCACTGAGTGTCATTTTTGCTCAAGCCCATGTTAAAGCTTATTTAACTGGTAGGTGTGCAATTTATGAGCACAAAGCAAGATAACATTGTTTAAAATTAAAATAAAAACAAGTTAACACAATGTATAAGTACGTCAATAAATAATACAAAATTACCTAATTATAGGACTTGATTCCAAGTTTTCTAAGTAAATTTCTAAATTATTGTTTTTTACTTTTAGATATCTTCTAATACTTATGTGTAACTTTAATGGGTACTTTTAGACATATGCACTTTCCCACTCAAAATCCCGCCCAGTTGTGCTTGCTACAAGCGAGCGCTACTGGCGCGTTTTACAAATTTTATCCCTCGTGATTAACTGAGCGATTGCGCCACTATTATACCGCGCGATAAATAACTCCCAGTTCTTATAGGTTATTCACGACCGGAAATAAGAACTCTGAGATAGAGAAGAACTGAGAAAGATAGAGAGATATCTCGATGCTAAGATTGCGTGGGTGTCGCAAGGATTTTTCTTTTGCACACGCAGTTACGTATTCTTCTCTAATCCCGCGCGAGACGCGTGAAAAGGTATTTAATGTCAACATAATATATAATGTAATGTTACAGATTTGAAAACATTTTGTCAATGGTTTTCGCTAACGTGCCGGAAGAAGTATCCACTCCAGACCCAATGAACCCCGTTCTTGAAGCTTCTGTTGGTACTCTACGACTCAAGCATAATAAACTTCAGGTAATTCATATTCTTTTAAATACAACCATCTGAAATGATCTACCTCTGTGTGAATCAGTCGTTTTCCATAGCTGGAAATAGGCCTTGCAGGTCGTCACGGTACTGGATCTCGCAACAGTAGCACAGCTGTCAGCTACCAGTCTAGCTAGTTTAAATGGCTATATCGCAAATGATTGAGGACCAGAGCCGTTAAAAAGTTCCTATTTGTTAGTAAATGGAGGCGCCGTAATGCGACCGAATTTAATTTGATATTTTTTAGTGGACTGTATAGCGGTCATTATTAATGAGTGTTTTACGACAAAAGAATTGGTAATTGAGGAGACAAGGAAATAGGGGAGGTGCACCAACCTTAATAGTCGCCGAAAGTCCAACAGTGACTGCGTTCTCACTGAACAGAAAGTCATCCAGATTGGACACTCGCGCACAATCCTACAGGAGCTCCTGTCTTAGTCTAAAACACTTGCGAATAGGTATAGGTCAATCACGACGTTTCTCCACTGGAGATTTGCGGGTTAGCGAGGACCGAATAATATGACGTCCATATGTATCTAAGCACAATGCTTAACGGCGGGGCGAGCTTATGGTACTTGTCCCCGTGCTTGAACTTCACTCAATGGAGTCTTCATTAGTTCCATTACAATATGACGCGCCATTACTGGGTTGCGGGTGGCGCTAGACGTTGCGAAACTAGTGCACAAGGAAGGGTAGAAAAAAGCTGGTCGTTAAACATTTCGAACAACGTTTAATTATGTCTAAAACTGTAATAGATGGCGGCAACAGTAAAACCTTTATAAAACTACTAACATATAGTCCGAAAAGATATACTTAAGCTCACTGCTTTTCCCTAACGTGAAAATCAGTGAACCTGTCAAGTAAAAACAAATCCATCCACTCACCCCAGAAAAAAATTACGCACAAACTTTTTACCTATACATATTACGCATGAATCACCTACTCTCGATTGTTACGAGGTTAGCAATTGGCATTTGGGGCACTTGATGTAGCTTTTTCTAAGTCTTTGCATACCTATGTACACCTCTGTTTCTAGATACAAAAATGCATAGAACTATACGAACAGCTACAGCAACGTATGGGAGTGGTCATTGTGGGACCACCTGGATCCGGGAAAACCACCATCAGGAGACTATTGAAAACGGTAAATAAATCTTTTTTTACACCATATTTCTTTTCTACTAGACTTTCCGCTGTCTTAAATCTAGATATTTCGATTTTATTAAATTAATTATCGGTGGACAAACTCCTGTTTAATATTATAAATCTGAAAATGGCTTTTGTGCGTTTGTTTGTTACGCTTTCACGGCTTGAATACTTGCTCGATATCCATGAAACTTTGCATAAACATCCTTTTTACCACGGAAAACCAAACTTATTCTACACTGGCGTAGCCGCGGCTACCAGCAACACAATAAAATAAAATGGATGTAAATAATTATACTGGAATCAAATAATTAAACCAGTAAATAACCGTTCAACTTGCAAGTTAGTAGCACTAATATTCACTACATGCCTTGCGTCTTTTAAGATTTCTGACAGAGTTTGCCGCTATATTCGCATAAATTTCTATATAAACATCCATTTCTAAACAGGCACTCATTCAGCAAGGTAAATCTATAGTGGAGTACATAATATGCCCGAAAGCCATGAGCCGCAACTGGCTGCTCGGTCATATAGACCACGACACGCGCCAGTGGACCGACGGAGTCATCTCTGCCACCGCATTGGAAATATCTAACCAACCCCCAGGTAAGACTTACTTTCTATTTTTAACCGTGATGAGTGACTTTATGTGGATAAATATGAATAAGTACTTAATAATGTCACGGTCTAAAATCATAGAAAAAGTTCGATGCTATCCTGATACATATTTTTAATTTCTTTCTTAGGTATAGAACGGAGATAGTTTATAAGATATTCCAGAAAAACTTCCCCCTTTTTTATAACGAAATTGTATGACTGTACGACAACAGTTAGCTAATTTTTATTTATTTAATAGAAACTTCATTTACTATTATTCACGATACTGTTCGAAAATGTTCTTGTTATTATTCTAAAAATGAAGATTCAGTTTTACTTTTCTGAACACAGTGTATGAAAAAGTAATTAAAATATGTGTGGTTTATTAATGTCGTGTTTCATAAAAAAAAAAAATCTAAAACATATCAATATCAACGTGACACACCAATCAGAATTACTCCTCTGTGAAAAATATAGAACGTTCACTTCCAGATGTATGGTCGTGGGTAGTGTGCGACGGGGACATCGACCCCGAGTGGATCGAAGCTCTCAACTCTGTGCTGGACGACAATCGCCTGCTGACGTTGCCCTCCGGCTGGAGGATACAATTCGGGGCTAATGTTAACTTTATATTTGAGACGCACAGCTTGGAGCACGCCTCGCCGGCGACTATATCTCGCATGGGGATCATACTACTCAGGTATGTATTTGATAGCAGGGATTTTATCGTACTACTTATTACAGTAGTAATATCGTATAATATAGGTATATATATGCTCTTGTCGATTCCCAAAATAGGATTTTCTGCTATACGATAGGAATTATGCAAGGATAGATTTTTTTCAATTCACTTTCTTTAAAACACAATTCAGAAATATAACATCCAGACCGGGACCAGTTGTACAAAGTTGTCTGTCTCTAATGGGAATCGAACCCCCGACCTCTGGCGCTCGAATCTAACGACCAAGCCACTATTCCATTGAATCGGTCGATGTAGCTGATGCTCTGCTGATGACCAAAATTCAGAGCTCTAAAACACCGCCGCAGTGTAGAATGTTTTATGGTTTTTAAACGATACATTGCCTAGAGAGTTCGCGAACTCGCAGTAATAATTTCTCCTATCCTCTTTCTACCACTATTGAATCCTTACATTTAATTTTATTTATTTTCACAAAATCCACAGCACTTAAAAAACAATATTAATCTAATTTATAGTTCTTACTGCCAATAACTGAGTAACAATATATTATATAGCCTTCTACTTTAATTATATGGACTTCTAAGAATTGAATTATTCGTCTTCTGTGTTTAGAAAATATATCACTCCAATTCATTTAAGTATGAGGGGAGGAGAATTATTGTGTTTTTTGTGCAGCGACGACAGTACATGTGCTCAAGAAGTGTTAGATAATTGGATTCAAAAGACGGAATTTGTAAACGAAATGGCCAAAATGGCGTTGCCTCTACTGCAAAGAGTAGCTAAGAAGTGCATGCAGTGGCTCCTGGCACACAGATCAGATGTCGTGCTGAAACTCTGCAGCATATCCATGGTTTGTAAAAATATTTAAAGCTCAAATCTTGTATTAGCAGTTTGTGATTAATAAAGACAAGTACAACCTTTACATTTCCGCAGTCGTACTCTTCAGTCGTTTTATTGAACGAAACACATTAAAAATGTAGTTAGTGTTAGTAATCAGAATGCAACCGTGGATTTTCGGTCCATCATATGATACTATATAATTAAGACAAGTACAAAAATATCCTTTTGATTACGTCTACCTAAGTCCTCAAACGGGTGTCGCGTAACACCTTACACACTCGAAACCCCTCCATTTATATTTGAATATCACGTTCATCTTTCGTTGTTTATTGCCAGGTGAAACAAATATTGACCCAGTTCGAGTACATAGCCCAAAACATCGGGGTGACCGTGGTTCATTCAAGTCCAGAGGAGCTGATTTACTTGGCTCTGCAGAGAAGCATAATGGGACTACTCAAAGATAATGCTGTCTATAGTTTCCAAGAAGAGGTGAAAACGTAGATGAATATTTTGTTATATCATTGCCAGCATTTTGTGATGAATTTTTTTTACCCAACTTGAATTCCGTAGGATTTATCAGTTTCTGCACAATATTATCTTTCAAACGGATAATTAATTATAACTATGCCACATACAGCCAATGTATTCAGTTGGGGGGTTTCTAAACTTACCCAAGGGTACATCAATATCAGTGACTCTTTTGTTTATTGGAGTGGATATGTTCACAGATGTCAGACTTGCTAGGCCCGCCACCGACGTCTCCTGTGGCGGTAGGCGAATGGGTATCAGACACGCTGTACTTGTCGCCGCGCCTCGCCACGTGCGAGCCCGTCATCCGCGCGTGCGTAGCCTCCGACGACGCGCATCTTCTTATCATTGGCCCGGATGCTTGTGCCAAGAAGTGAGTAAAATGTTACTTTTCGCTGCTGTAACTATTTGTTTGTTGCTATATAATATCCGTCCGGAGACTAAAAGGTATTTTTCATTGGCGTATCACTTATTGTTATTGGTTGCTATTAGTGGGTGGGTACCAAGAAGTAAAAAATACTCCCTATTAGTTATTCTGTATCCAATATCTATACTTACAGCCCATCTAAAATACGAGTAAGATATTTCATTGCTGAATTTTGTTACAGTTTAATGGCAGAATACGTTTTGAAAGAGACCAATACCACGTTGATAGCTATAGACTGTACACCCATCTTGGAGCCATCTGATATTATCGCCGAGTTAAAGAGAGTAAGTTTATAACTAACAATTTTATTTAAAAGTTAGGACCAGGCGTACACAAGATAAATAGCTCAGAAGAAAAATCTAGTATTGGATTAGATAAGTGTATGTATATATGAAATATTGATTTATTTATCATAGAACAACGCGGTGAGATCCGGGGGGCGCGGCTCTAGCTCCAGCAACGCGCGAGTGACGATACTGGCGCGCGCGCTGCACCGCGCGAGGGTCGACGCCTGGGGATCCAGCCCTGTGCACTCATTCCTCTTGCAGGTGATAACCAACCAACATAATAGTACATTTACATTACTGCGACTGGCATACGGCCGAGTAATCGAACATTTTAACTTAACTATTGTCAACGATAATATAATCAGTCGACCGGATAAGGCCGTCGTTGTATATAGGTGATCTTACGGCTGTTGTTGCTGACATATATAAATAATATTTCCTTACGATAAACTTTCAACATATAATTGTAATTGGGTTTCTTGTACTCGTCACAATATATTTTATAAGCTGTTAAACTACAAGACTTTGCCACCGCCGTAAGGCCTGTGAATATGACCATTGGATACGGATACCGTACTAGTGTAAATGGGACGTCAGTCAGCGGAAATTGATTGTGACGTCTTACCACAGGGCGGACACTTGTGCCAAAATGTATGCGATGGCGGGAAATCGACTACCTATTCTTACACAAATACAATAATCGTGTCCGCACACGGCAGCGCACGCACACATGCGTAAGGCAATCGTTAGGGGTGTCAGACCGCGCAGACCGGCCGTGGGCACCAGTAACTTTGTGATGGCGGCGTAAAGTGTGCATAAAAATAAAAAATAGTTTATATAGGTGGTAGATTAATTGATATTTAAGTCGTTGGTATACAAGCTTTTTTCTAACTTTCGATGTTTACGTGTAAAATCTCTATGCAACCATACAAAACTGTACGAATTCGTGATAGACTAGTTGGTACTGCGCTCACGTTTATGAGGTCGAGGGTTCGAATCCGGGCACAGGCCAAAGAACGAACTAAGAACGTTTTTAGTGAAGGAAAATACGTTAAGAAACCAGCCAAAGAAGTAATAATTTTAAGGCGTATGTGAAGTCTACAAACCCGCATTGGGCCAGCGTCGTGGAATATTGTTATGGAATAATTCCTACTCGTGTAATTTTTTCTTTCTTTCATTGTGGTTTAAATATATCACTAAACATGGCGCATGTGCTAAAATAAAATATTTTTCGACATACAGGAAAAAAATACGACACTCATCATTGTGCACATTATAATTTTTTTAAATCTATACATATATTAAAACAGTAAAAAGGCGTTTCTGTACATTAAAGTAAAAAAAAATTCAGACCTTAAGTGGAGTCCAAAAATATAATTAAAAAAATCGTGTCTATGTATGTATATATGTCTGTACGGGCTAATCTTGGAAACACTGAACAGAATTTGACGGCGTACTGCGTTTTGGTACTGCTTTTTAATTTCTTTGCAAGACGATCCGAAGCACAGAAATAAAGATCGCAAACGCGGTAATTCTTTAAAGTTTTATTGTTTAAGTCGGGTCGCCCAATCACTTGAATCCAGTATATACATCTGAAAAACAAAAAAGATTTTATACCCAAACAAAAGGAACTGCGGAAACGTTCCTACAATGTTACGTTGTAAGCACACGCCACTGTATGACATATGTCATTTTTTCCTTTTTATTATGCTGCAATTACACATCCGCGCAAGTCGGTAGACAATCGCTCATTGAATTTCGATTACATCAAAAAGGTGAAAATTCAAACGTGACGTCGGTTCCGTTATTTTTAATTTAATTAAATATATATTTTATGTTTTTTAATTTAATTAAATATATATTGCATTTGTCTAATCCCAAACTTAATTTTATTCACTTCAGATCAGAACTTCTCATTCTCCTGTACCATTGAAATTAGATAAGGACCAATTCACTAATATAGTACCCAGACTAAGACGAACTCTAAAGATGTCTATACATAAAAGGAATCGAACTCACGACTTCTGGTACTTGAATCCAATAAGCAAGCCACTAAGCCAACGACGTGGTCAATAATCATGATATCTTCAACAGAGGGAGTCCAAACATTTATTTTTATCTTCGTATATGCATGACTGCCATAAATTAAAACTTACACAACCGAATTTTTTACTACCATCAACACTTGGCAATTATGCGAATGTAAAGTCTAAAGTGTACAAAATATAAATTTGCAGAGTATAAAAATTACCTTGATATATTAAGTCACACGAAACTAGGTGTTTTTCCAACTTTACCTACAAATTTTTAGAATTCAGGTATCTTCTTACACGCTACAATTATACCCCACGTTGGGCGCTAGAATGTAATAAGTTCCTGATGATCTGCAGGTTCCTGAATAATTCATGGATATGATGAACGTGGGGTTTAATTGAAGGCGTGACTAATACTACTTAAATTCTTTAAGATTTAATATGTTTTGTCACAAAACATATCTAATTTCGCGTGACAAGTTACCTAATTCAAAAAGACCCACATCGATGCGAGCGTCTCGCGACTTAACGCAAATGTGTAAATGTCGTACAACAAACAAATAAATATACAATTGATTAAAATTGTATCAATGTCTATCTCAAATAACATTTTATTTACATTATCAAACAGAATAAAATAAACCAAAACGTATAAAATTAAATTTGTATTACTTATAATACCAAAATTCAATCCTACAAATTGTTTGAATAAATAGGCAAAATATGTTACTTACCTCGATTCTTCTGGAGGAAAAGAATGAAATCGTCACTTTTTGTCATTACTGTTAATCAAACAACCACCTACAGCACAATACTTCCTTCACCATTATTCTTTTAATTATCTTTCAAGCAATACATACAGCCCTGACGGCTAGTGCCCAAAACGCTACCCAAAACTGCGGCGCGGGGTGAGAGCTGTGATTGGCGGGGGGAAGGGAGTGTCCATTCTATACGTAGTATTATTAAGTATTCTATGGTCTTACATTCGCCGTAATAAGCGGCCGGACTAATGTAAATGTTCCATAATGCTAGATTTCCCCTGCTGCTAGTTGGTTACTGATAAGATTATGACTTACTTATATTCCGGCGATGCCTGTTCTTCGATTTGTTGCCACGTGGTATTTTATTTTACATGAATTATGGTACATATACTGTAGAGGTAACTAAAATGTTACATGAGAAAGGATAATGTGTTTTGCCGCGCCTTATGTCCCTACATTACAAAATGTTTATTGCAGCTGATTCAAGAGAGCGGGTTCTGGGTGCGCGGAAGCGATGAGGAAGGCGGCATGCAGTGGTGCGGCGTGGGGCGCGTGCGCGTGGTGGGCACGGCGGGCGACGCGGCCGCCGTGTCGCCGCGCCTCGCCGCCGCGCTCCCCATCGTTCCTTTACTGTGAGTGAGCTGAAGCTGTCAGCCTACAAACTATACACTCTTTCAGTATAACACAATAGTTCTGGAGCTGGTATTGGATGCCGGTTGGGCATGAAATAACGATATTTTCAAACAGGGGTACCACTGACCTTGACACTGTACCGGTACCATACTTGATACTACTGTTTATCCTGTGTTTCTCACCGGTCCTTTTACCGGTATCAGGTAACAGGTTACAAGTGCTAGCGAGATGTGACTGTGAGCACCGGAGGTAGCGACGGGGTATTAAAGGAGCCATAGCCAGAGAGTGACGCTGTCTCGCACAGTGGCAACGACGCAGATATGTAACTGCTATTTACCGGTATTTTTGAATACAGTATCAAGCCCCGGTCGAGGTAAGGCAGGATACCTTACCTTACCAGGGCTGTTAGTTGAGTTTCATTCAACTTAAACATATTACCATATTAGAATATAAAAGGCCGAAAAGAACAAGATGCTATGTTCCATACTCTATACATGAATTATACCGACCTGTAACAAAAGTTATCAATAAATACATATATGTCTGTGTAGTTGTAAGCGAGTTTTAATTTTCAGGGAACCAGATGACAGTGAGTTGTTGGAGTTAGCCAGTCATTATTTAAAACAGAGCACAAACAAAAACATACAAGCGAAAGACATCTCCGATTTGGCTGGAAGAATTTTGTCTATGTTTAAAGAGGTAAGTTTGAGGTAATTTTTCATTGTATAGTTGTTCTAAGGAATCTAGTTATTAAATGTTTTTATTTTATTGTGTAGGTAACAGAAACATTCACAACTCGACCGCATTATAAATGGAACGCCTCGCATTTGAGACAAATATGTGAGAGTGTCAAATGGTATTCGCCGTCAAATGTTGCCGAACTACTTGTGGTATGAAACCCCTCAAATGCTTTTTAATTGTAAGACTTTTGCGCTTTTACACTTTTAGATTGTTAATAGTACAGTGGTCTTAAGCGCAAAATACAGAAGGGACTTCAGGCGGTGACATGGCGGGGACTCTATCATATAGCGCTAAACGTCACTTCGTCGCGTGTCTGCAATTTTCCGCGTCAGCTTGACGTCGTCGCTTGACGGTATTCTGTGTTTCGTCACCTAGCTTACATGCAAACTGACATAATGGTCTCTACATTGTTGGCGCATGAGTCGTTACATTTGTTCTGTCAGCATTCCTGAGCTGCTACAAATATGCCTTTTTTGTCTGTCCATCTGTCTGTTTATCCGGTGGACAACTCGAAAACTACTAGACTGTGTACAGCTCTATTTTAGAACAAACTTTGATATGTAAAATTGCTTGGCTATGATAAATTATAAAAATGTCAGGAAAAAAATATTTTTCGAGGTATTTAAAGAAAACCTGAACTGTTTTTTTCTGGAATCAATACTAAACCGATAGAACCGAAATATAGGATATGTATGTAGAATGGCTAACTAATGATGGAACAAATCCATTTATTTTCTGAGACATTCCAAGAAAAATGAAAAAAAAAGGCTCCGTGCATTATGTAATCAACATTTAATTGACCTTCTTTTATAAAAATGAAATTTTCAGGCAATAACCGCCGAAGCGAATATGATCTTTAGAGACAGATTAGTAACAGAGGACGAGAAAGATCAGTTCATGTCGATATCTAAAAGTAATTTGAAGTTCAACAATAATGAGGGAATGTACTTTGCAACTAAAATGAAAGCAGACGGCGTATATATGGAGATGGTGGATCATAGAGATTGGTACCAGAACACACAGAAACTTATCAGTCAGTGTTGTAAGTATAGATTTATACTATACATTAATATGACGAAGTTATACCTACTGTAAGCTTTATTGTAAAAATAACTCGGAGGCAAAATCAATGCCTTTCATTATTGATTGCACAAACTTATGTATGAACTAGCTATGTCCGCGGCTCCTCTCACGTGGATTACACGGTTATTTGCTGACTCTTACCGATTCAGACTCCGACCCCACGCCCACACTCACACCTGCACCCGCTCCCGCTCCCACATAAAGTCCTAGTCCTAGTCCCACTCCCCCACGCTCACGCCCACGCCCTCTACAGCTCCAAATGTAGTCCTAAAGTTAGGACTTCCTAACTCACCGCAATCTGAATTGTACCGAATATTATAATTATACTTCTTTGTTATATTGCATTCCTACTAATATATTTGAAAACTGCAAATTCCCATAACTTTTGATTGAGTAAGTCGATTGCGATGAAATAAAAACTAAATGTTAATCCGAGTTAAGCCCTATGTTTCTGTGAAAAGTGAATCAAAATGGTTCAGGAGTCTTTACGTGATGCGTGCAAAAACTAGCAGATAAAAATTCCAAAAATGATCGAAACGTGTTCTATTATTTATCCTTAAACCCCCCATTTTTTTTTGCAATGTACAGACACGCCTAATTGTTCATAGGAGCAGAATACAGAATATGTCTTTTTCTTCTAGTAACCGAGCACGAATATAATGTATTCGGTGAAACTGGTGCAGAAGTGTGCTCAGAATTAGCTGTTTTGTGTCCAGCGATTGCACGTGCGGTAAGATATCTTTACAACTATCATATTTACGTCGATAATCAGAATCACAGGTTCAAATCATGCTCACGTAAAAATGTGCATTTCTTGTAATTTTTTACAGGATTCGGTAATAAATGTAGAAATTTCGATAGAATGAGAGAATAGTATTCTACGAGAGCGGAAAGTTGATTATTCCAATCAAGGCTACGATATCCTCAACTCGATACATATGCGACAGTTTACAAGACTTTAGGCGAGGGCATATAATAGATAAAGCCGAAATTTGAATAACTAACTTTTTTATTACTTTTGTACATACATACTCGTACATAATGCACACGCTATGGTCCCCAGAGGGGTAGGAAGAGACGATGTATCGCCACTTCACCAATGTCACAAAGCAACCTACCTATTGGAGTTTTCAATTATGGCGGCATATTTATCACTTTCACTTGGAGCCCGCAGCGCAGGATTCATAAAAAAAAATAAGAAAGGCAATGATAATAATATCACACCAAACAGCCAAAAGTAAAAAAAAAAACCAATAAACCAAACTTCTTGGTTTTAAGTTGCTGGATACATTATTAAAAGCACGTGTATAATGAATAACATTATGATACAGAGAACGATGTAACAGAGCTTTTACGAGCAAGTGTATTGAAAATAGATTTATTACTGACAGAGTAACGGCGGCCTGGTGGCGTGCGTGGGCACCGCCGGAGTGGGCCGGCGCGCCGCCGCGCAGCTGGTGGCTGCGGCGCTCCCGGCCGCCCTCTTTCTCGCCAACCACCCGCACCAGTTTCGCGCGCAGATCAAAAATGTAAGTATAGACTGGAACAATAAACCACCTAGAGAGTTGTAATACTGGTTGTACCTACTAGATAGATCGTCAGCATGTTATATTGGTCTATTGTCCTATCTTTATCCAATTTCCATGGTACATGAGAAAATCCTAGTTTGGGATTAGTTAAAACAAAAGGAGAAACATCCAGACCATGACCAACTTGTACAAAGTTGTTTGTCCCTAGTGGGAATCGAACGCTATCTGGCGCTCGACTCTAATGGGTTAATGACATACTAAACCAACGAGGCGGTCAAACCAATTTTTTTTTTGCTATAACATCATCCAGGGCAACGATATTTTGTATCTGAGGTACAGTGGGGGACACATCTTTGCGATACATACATTTACGTTCTCTCGTGCCGCACCGCATTCCCCTTAGCCCTTTAATTTGGTTCCCTACTGTAAGTAGCTCTATGACGGGCTCTAGGCTCACCAAACGACTACCTGTATAGAAAAATGCATGCAGATCCATTGAGTTGTGAAGTCGTAGAGCAAGAAACTATCTACTAACAGATTTTTACATTATAGTGTTTTAGCACTTTATTTTGGTACTTTAACTTATATTGTGATTTGATATTATAATTCGTTTATTTACTTACCAGGCATTGTCTTCAGCGGGTGAAGGCACTCGAACGTTGATGCTAGTGGGAGAATCTGCTGCGACAAGCGCAGTGCTGGCTTCTATAGAGGCGCACAGCTTGCAAGTCGCGGCGACAGAACAGCAAACGCAACAGACGTTGCAGAGTGAGTAAACAAAACAATAGGTACTTGCTGCCAAGAGAAAATTTAGTAGTGGTTACTGACTTTTAGTACTTCGATATGAGATCTTAAACAAGGAACTGATAAGAACTTGACCGGCATGGAAATTATACTCCATATATATCGCACCGGGCATGTTAAAACATTGTCCAAAAATTTCTTATGTACACTACCTATACTAGTTAGTACTATTATCATTTTCAGACGTAAAACACAACTTAGGAATAGTAATATGCCTGGACAAAGATCAAGAGAATATCTGGGAACTGATGAAGAAATATCCGCTACTGTATAACGAGAGTCACTTGGTGTGGCTCGAGCGGTGGTCCGACGAAACCCTGAGCCAGATGCCGCAGCTGGTAATACAGAGGTATCGCTCAACGCGGATTGTATGCACTTAGCGTTGTCGCGTTGCACTGTTGCACTCCGGCTTTGAACAGGTAGAGTATTTGCACTTTATGGAGATTTGTGTAGTATGCTTGGTTATGTCAGTTATATGAAGTTACTTTTCATTGATGTTCTCGTATTATTAAGGTTCATAGCTATATCATCAGAGCTATATCTGTATCGAATTGTTTAGGCCAGGTATCTAACAAACACTCATAGCTTGCAGATAAATAATAGAATGAGTCATTCATGACCTACGTCGCAGAAACGTGAACACTGACGGTCGGCCTGAACCAAAAGTATAAAGTCACTCAGAATGCTATGGAGGTTTCTAGGGGTTTCTTAGATGTATGTGATTTGCAATGAGGAGAGCTGAGGAGAACTAAGGTCACTGGCTTAACCAAAAGGATTAGCAAGCTGAAATGGCGCTACCATTTCAGCGCTACGGCGGGCCACATCTGTCGCAGAACTGACGGCCGTTGGGGCAGATGAGTTCTGGGGTGGAGAGCGCGGATCGGTACGCAGACCATGGGATACAACTCCGCCAGTTGTAGTTGTTGTTGATACCACGCCGACTGACGACCTAAAAAAAGCGTCTGAATACGGAAGGGAGAGGACCAGGTGTGGTGGCATGCATACATTGGGGAAAACCTACGTCCTGAAGTCGACATCGATAAGCTGATATGATGAGTCTTCCATGTAGTCAATGTATATTTGTAGTCACACATTTCAAACTCCCAACGCTTAAAAAACATACCGTGCTATTGGATTCACCGCAATTGACTAAACGGCCGCTGTCAACTTTCAGATTGATGAAGGAGAACGTGACTGAAGCCAGCAGCGAGCAGCACGAGGCGATCCCGGTGGAGGGCTTCGTGGGCGTGCACCGCGGCGCGCGCGCCGGCCTGCGCGCGCCCTGCCGCTACGTCAACTTCATCAAGACTTATTACCACATCGCCAGCAGAAAGAAAGCGGCGCTGGTGCAGAGGCAGAACATGCTTTCGGTGCGTTGCGTGACTGAGCTTTGCACGTGGCTTCGCTCTATTGGGATACTACACACTAATTACATATGTATAGAGAAAAAAACCATAGAACTCCATTGACCCGTTTTTAGAGATCCGTCGAAACGGATACCCTTACCTCTTCTTCCATTTGTCTGTTAGTCCCCTGAATAATCCGAAAACTACTGAAGAAATTGAGCTGAAACTTGAACATTGTTGTAAAATTACCTGGAAGTAGTAAAAAAAATACAAAAATGTTTATTACGGAAACTTAGGGGGTTACAGAGGATAGTTGGGGCCCTCTTTTTCAGCTGCATGTTTTAAATGCTTATAAGTTGTTGTTAATGATACAAGAGTTCCGGACCAGTCGGAGCGTATGCTATTATACTCGCTACTGCGTTAAAAAGTATCCTGTAGGTTATTCCTGGATATAAGCTTACACCGTACCAAGTTTTATCAAATCCGTTCAGCAGTTATGGAGAGATTGAGCAACAATCAAACACTTCCGTATTCTTAATATTAGCCGAATGTACTTTACTACTTACTGACCGTGTGGTTTCTGGCTTAGAAACTCTAGTATATATTATCTTTGCTTAAAATAAGGCCACCCCCAATCTTTCCCTGGGTGTCAAGGCGACTAAGGGATTGCACCAAAGATGGGTAGCAGCGTTCTTCTGTGTATATTAAGATCAGTACTGCGATCACCAATCCGCCATTCAAGCGTAGTGATTGTAGCTAATTCCCCAATGGAGAGCCCACCAAATGAGGCATTCTGTCGGGGAGGCTTATGTTCAGCAGTGGACGTGTGGACGTATTTAGACTGATGATGTCGTTTACCAGTGTGGCGTGGAAGCGCTCCGGCGCGCCCGCAGCGAGGTGGGCACGCTGCAGAGCGAGGCGGCGCGGCAGGAGGGCGCGCTGGGCGACAAGCAGGCGCGGGCCAACCACGCGCTCGACCAGATCGGGGCCACCGTGCGCGCCACCACCGACAAGAAGGAGGAGATGCACGCGCTGAAGAAGAGCATCGAAGTGGAGAATGAGAAACTACAGATAAGGTGATCTGGACGTTGTCTAACTTTGTACAAGTTTAGATCTGGTTATTTGTTTTTTTTTTATTACACAATTTAAAACTACATACTCGGACATATTCTTGAATTGTGATGGCTGTGTTAAAGTACTTACCCACGAAATAAATAAATCCTGCTCTGGAATTAGAAAAAAGTGTTTTTGTTGTTATGACGTTATTTATCATTTATGCAATTTAAGAACTCGCGGTAATTTGTAACGTACTTAATAATAAGTACGTACTTGAGTAATTATATCGTAATAAAAGTTATGTGAGAACTTAAATATAAAATTTGCGAGATTTACTCATGTGAATGGAAGCTGCTTGGGGGTAGTTGTAATTCCGCTATAATGGTAGCCTTGAAATAGATTGATATATATTTCAAGGTTATTTGATGACGATGATGATATTTTTTATTGGTACTCAGTTATGTTAATATATTGGTGCTACAAAGTTGTCAAATTATATGTAACAAATATTGATAATTCAAATTACAGGAAAAAAGAGATTGAAACTGAACTGGCGTCAGTTGAGCCAGTGATAGCTGCTGCTCGATCGGCCGTGGGCGATATACGTTCAGAGTCTCTAAGCGAGGTATGTTAGGACTTCCAAAATAATTATATATTTATACCAGCACTCTCCCGCGATTAAGTCCTCAACCACAAGGTTTGAAGACACAAAAGGGAGTTTGAATTGTTTTTTGTTTGTAACATATTTTGTAGGTCCGGTCTCTAAGGGCGCCGCCGGACGTGGTGCGTGATATTCTGGAGGGCGTGCTCCGGCTCATGGGCATCGCAGACACGTCGTGGCACTCCATGAAGAATTTTTTGTCCAAGCGCGGTGTTAAGGAAGATATCAGGTAAACGACCACTGGGAACACATTGACTCTAAATCTTTTTATAAAATCTGACCATTCTAAGATTTTCTGATACATACTAGCTCCTGATACCTTCACCAAAGGGAATTCACCTGTAAAGTAGTACGTAATGTCGTAATTGCCGTATCATATATACAGATAAAGTGTTTCATTAATCTTCTGCCGTTTGACTCTACTGTTACTGCAATTCAAGGTCTGGTATAAAGTATAAACAACAGCCTGTAATTGTCGACTGCTGGATCAGGCTACTCCCAAAGGTTAATAATCACGCTGGGCAGTTATTAAAGTGAGTAAGGAACGAACTATTTTGTTTTGAATAAAACTATGTTAATGTTCAAAACCAGATGCCTGGACGCGAGCCAGATCAGCCCCGAAGCGGTGCAGTCGGTGCAGCGCCTGCTGGAGCGGCGCGGCGCGTCGTTCGAGCCGGCGGCGGCGCGGCGCGCGAGCGCGGCGTGCGCGCCGCTGGCCGCGTGGGTGCGCGCCAACCTCGCGTACGCGGCCGCACTGGCGCGCGTGCAGCCCTTGCAGGCGCAGCAGAGAGACCTCCACAAGTTACTATCTCATACTTTATATTAGATTGCCTTCATTTCAACAAGTACGGAAGTGAGGTAGATTTTTATTTGATAGAATTAATATAATTCCGCTTCGTTGGCTCAGTGGCTTGGGCCATTGGACTCGAGAGCTAAGTAGTGGGTTCGATTTCTACTGGGGGTGTCCCCATTGGAAATCTAACCCACGACTTGTCCGGTCCGGTCCACGACTGGTCCGGATGTTACATTTGTGAATTGCCCAATACTTGTTTAATTTCCATAGCATATGATAATATCCTAGTTTGGATTAGACAAGTGTATGTATAAATGTAATATTTATTATTATTTATTTTAATTGTATAATAGTATAACTTACAAAATGGAGGTCAATTTGTATGTGAACAATCAACGCGGAAGTGATATTAACTGCGGTAGTGTGCACTATTGGTGCAGTATGTTAATGTTCCTATTTCATACTGCTAAGGATAACAAAACTCATAAATAGAGCTAGTGGAGGAACTTTGTCCCAACATGTTTATACTTTGTCTATTAATAGCAGTGGCACTATGATTGTCTTTGGACTAAGAATTCAGTGTCTGTATAATTTCCTTAGCCGATCTTCCGTAAAATGCTCTTAAATTGAAAATTAAACTACCTACTATCATCTTCTTCCGCATAATAACCTCGATGCTGATTTCCACGCAACTTAAGTTAAATGTGTGATGTAAAGTAAAAGTGTAATGAAACCAAAAATAAACTTCAATTTTAAATACTAAAATATAGAAACCTTCGAGAAGCGGAAGATCAGCTGTCGGCTTTATCGAGCGGGCTGGCGACAGTCGACGAGCGAGTGGCGGCGCTGAAGGACCAACTGGGCCAGCACACGCGGGACGCGGCCGCCATAGAGCTGAGCCTCACCAACGCGACGCGCACGATACAAGCGGCCAAGTCGCTGCTAGACCAGCTGGCCCATGAGTATAGCGCCTGGGAGGATGACGTAAGTATTCGGGTTCGATAACTGCATTTTTAAATGCAGGCTGAGCGAAATGATTTCTTGTGCAATTTCTTCAGAATCAACTGAGTGACAATTGATGGGGTATCTACAACGGTAATTAAATTTGTAGGCATATATGACATGTAAAGTATATAAAAGCTTTCCGAAACGACATTATTAATTATTTACGACAACTAACATAAGACTATGTATACAGTATATAGTTTCCATAATTTTTTAGTTTGCCCCACAGCGTTTAGCTGGAAGAATCTCTTATAGAGATAAGTCCACATTTGTAAACTTTTTATCTCAATTCTCTCAACTCAACTCTTTATACCAATCTATTAGTTTTTAAATGAGCAATAAAGAATATAATTATAGAACTGAAACTCGCCAAGACCGCCACATGTACGGCCAGGCATAGACAACTCCCCTTCGTCGTTCTGCCTATTGCGAGATTGCCAGTTTTGTGTAAATAATGTGAAGCAAAACTGGTTCTACTAAAACAAAAACAATATCAACTTTCTGTTTCAGCTTGAAAATATATCAAAGGAAATATCAGAACTGAATATGAGGTCTTTATTGGCTGCTGCTTACATAGTCTACCTTCCCGATGTAACAGAACCACAGGCCAGGTGCAAACTTACTATATACATTATAAATACAAGTCGCCTATTATCGTGCTATGAATATATGAAATCTTATTACACATGACAAATCCTTCACTTATGGTAATCTGTTCCCTTTCAGGGAATACGTAAGCCAATGGAGCGCACTGATAGGATTTGAGGATCCTTCATTTTCAATAATAAATTTTTTGGCGACGACTGAAAAGCAGCTGAAATGGGACGCTGATGGTCTCCCCTCAGATAATTCGGCCATAAAAAACGCAATTTTAATTGACCAGGTACAATATAATAAATATAGTAAATATATTAAATATACTCCTGACTTTGACTGTTAAAATACAAATACAAACATATATGTTTAACAATTTTTTAACTACAAAATTAGCTTTCGCTTGGCCGTACACCAAAAATAGTGGTACTTGTAATCCTACAATTAAATTTTTATTCAACTTAACTAAGATTATTTCAACTTCTTGCATGTATGAAATAATAATATATCAGATATCCTCTGATATATTACTGTGTACCCGATTTCATACATGCAAGAAGTTGAAATAATCTTAGTTAAGTTGAATAAAAATCACATCACAAGTTTGGTCTTTTTAATATATAACTTAATATACTTATATTATCACAATGCAAGATGTATGTAAAGTTGGACGTGTACCCCTGTATTCATATAAAGTTTAGGTTGAATGGACTAATAATCTATTTTATTTATGATGTACTAAAATTCCTTTTCATTGCATATTACATTTATGATACAATGTGCTTAGATCCTGGAAGCTCACAAGTGCGGGTTCACGCCGCTGATCATCGACCCGGACGGCGACGCTATCACATGGCTCAAGAATTCGCTGGCAGACCTGCAGTGCGACTTCGTCTCGCAGCACAGTGACAAGTTGCAGACGGCTGTACAGTATGCCGTTCGGTAAGTCGATTTTCACAAAATAACAATATTCAAAATTGTAAAAAACTAACTCCGAAAATGTTATATAATATCATCCCTAACGCGCTCTGAAGTCGGACAGCTGATATCTGAACACTTACCTAGATTTTCATGATAGCTAAATGAACTGAGTCGTCATCGTGTACCACAGACTGGGCAGAGTACTGGTGATCACGGAGGTGGAGTGCGTGCACGACGTGTGGTCGCCGCTGCTGTCGGGGCTGCCGGTGACGGCGGGCGCGGGCGCGGGGGCGGGGGCGGGGGCGGGGGCGGGGGGCGCGTACCCGCCGGCCGCGCGCCTGCTGCTGTACTCCCGGGACGGCACGCTGCCGGCGCGCCTGCCGCCGCACCACGGCGCGCGGCTTGCGCTGCTGCACTTCACTGCCCGGCTCGATGGGCTCACAGGTACCTACCTACTGTCGGGGCAGCCGGTGACGTCGGCGGGCGCGGGGGCGGGGGCGGGCGGCACGTGCTTTCTACGGGTACGCCCTCAGTACGCCGTTCTGCACTTCAATACCGAGCTCACAGGTTTTCGTATTTTGTTAATGCACAAAACCTTTTTAATATTTACCACTGCTCATGACTGAAGTGCTTACATCATCACAGTGACGTAGCGCGGAACTAAAAAATACACCGATTATTCCACAATTAGAGACTTAAATGACAATTTCACTGCCAACTGTTACGAATTGAATCCTCGGCGATGGCGCTCCGCCTGCCCTCTCAAAGGATCACAGTGACGCAACACGACAACCAGTACCAGAGAGGGGGCGCCACTGGTGAGGTCATCTAGTGACGACTATGAATTTGACTGATAATTATTGTAAGCACGTGAGATATTATAATTAATAAACTTAAAGTATATTCCTTACAATTCGTAACAAGCACGTTGACAAGTATTCCACATAGCTTTTCTCTTTTATTTTAGATCAGTTGGTGCATTATGCGCTACAGCAACAAAACCCTGAAGTAAATGAGAAATCAAAGGAGATCAAATTGAAGAAGGCCACTTTACAGAAGCAGCAGCATGAATTACAGGTATTGTACTCAACAGAAATATGTCCTGTCGCATCAAGCAAATTAATTCACACACGCGTTCTTAACGGTCGAATTTATTTTTCTACTTTTACGAATTGATTGTTGTAAAACACTTCCCAGAAAGGTTTTTATATTCCATCAGAATTACTTTGTTTTTTCTTAAAATATTTAGGTCCTTTTTAGTACCAGTTAGTAAATTATAATTATAATTCAATCTGTAATTGAAATATTTTGATGAATAATAAGTTTAATAACGGAAGTCGCTGGATGCGGAGGGCGGAGGACCGGGTGTGGTGATGTTCATTGGGGGAGGCCTATGTCCAGCAGTGGACGTCTGAGCCATATATTTTAACAAATGAATTTATTTAATTAAATGTTGAATTTATTTCCTCGTCTTAGTCGTGAAAAGCGCTATTTACGCCACGACGGTAAATGTAATTCTTAGATTCGTATCTCTCTTTTAACTCACTCGTCCATACTTAACTCACTCGGCATCTATGCACTACTATTATACCTATGTCCAACAATGGGCGTCGATAGGTTAATGTTGATAATGTGCCAACTTATTAGGAATGATTTACGTAAATAAACTAACGAACGTTTATAGGAAAATCTCCTCCGCGACCTATCGACAAACGGCGACATACTACACGACGCGAATCTCCTCGCGTCTCTGAACAAGACGCGCGCCACGAGCGCTGTCATTACGGAGGCGCTGGAGGCGGCGCGGGCCATCGAGCGCGAGACGCGCGCCGCCTGCGAGGCGTACGGGCCGGGCGGCGCGCGCGCGGCGCTGCTGGCGCTGGCGGTGAAGAGCTTGGCGACGCAGCGACCGCTGGTGGCCCTGCCGGTTGACACCATACTCGACGTGTTTGTGGACGCCGTTCGTAGAGCCGGAGTGAGCTTTTTTTAGTCAGAGAACCATTTAATTATAATATTAATTGATGAATTTGTTACTAAAAATGATATTACCTCGCATCAGTTTAGTCGTGAGAAGCATTATGTATTGCTTCACGGTGAGTGCAATATTTGGACTCCTATTCGTAAAAAAATTGCTGACGATCCTCGGCAACAATGTGCTATAACAGACTGGACCGAATGCGTTTCCTTTGTTCGTGCGTACTATTTATACATTTCTTAATGAATCTGATCTCCTTAGGACACAAAAAATATGAATAACGCGGATGTAGTGAAATATTTGACAAGACGGATCATTGAGAGAGTTCTGCTGGGTCTGCACAAAAAGGACAAATACATCGTCGTGCTGCACCTACTGCGACAAGTCTACGACGATCTCGTGCCGGAGAAGGTAACAAATTAGATATTTAACAAACTTCTTAATATTTTTAATACCCAGCTAGCTTTAAATCAACACGGCCGCCGGCACGATCAGCCATAGCGCTTTCTTTTTTTGTATTCTGTTTTTTTTGGAACTAATATTACAATTTAAATGAAAGTTATATTTTAGACGGGTCTAAGGACTAAATAGAGAGAGTGTTTTGTACGGTCGAGATCCTCAACAGTAAGGGAACGAAGGAGAAAATAAAGAACAGAGAGTTAATTCTCATCAAACTCCGGGTGCCATTGAGAATTGCGCTCTTTAATTTTCATTTTTAATATTCTGCAGCTGTGGCAAATATTTCTGGGGAGCTACGACCTGGCTGAAGAACAGGGAAATGTGAGCGAGATTAAAACTACTTACCCCTGGGTACCTGAACATACCTTGAAGAAGTTGGCACAATTGAAAGTAAGTTTCATAAGGCAAACATCAGTATCTGTTCGTTTGTAAACTTCGCCCCTCTACCACTGATCACAGAACGTAAAATAAATATTTTACATTTATATAAAAAATAGGCCGCGCACCAAGGCGCTGCTGCTAGCTTATAAAATTTATCTAGTCTTAGCTATCATCATCAGGTTATTTTTGTCTCCACTGCAGGAGCACAATCCTCTCTCATCTGCCGGATACAGACGGAGGATTTGGCCTACACTCCCCGCGCTGGCTAGACGGGTTGGGGAGGCCTGATTGATGTTTTATAATGTATTCCCTTAGTCGCCTTGTACGACATCCATGGGAAGAGTTGGAGTGGTCCTATTCTACTCTACCGGAAACCACACGGCAAGTCTTAGCTATAGCTATAGCAAGCATAAATAAATAAAACTCATTTATTACAGGCAGCAGATAAAGATCTATTCAACCGTCTATCGCTAAGCAGCGAAGATTTGTGGCGAGAGTTCCTTAACTCCGGGGATCTGAACACAATCAGTAGCTTGAAGTTAGGCGCTTTCGAGACTGTGGTTGCCGTGGCTGTTTTGCGTCCAGACAGCTTGTACAGGGCCATAGTCGCATTCGTTGATCAGGTTTTGGGTGAGCTAGAATTTATTTAAATGGTAGTTGTCTGATATTTATCGACCAAGTGTACACAGTGGATGTCGTATCAACAGTTAAGTTTTAAATGCATGGAATTATTTTTTTCTTAATCGTAATATGTACGTGGAAATCAATAATGAGGAAAGGGTAACATGGAGCAGATAAGCAAAAAGCAGGAAGGACTTAGAAAAATTCGGGGAGGCTTTACATATTATCTTTGCCTTTACTCAGTAAAGGACTGGTAGATTTGTAATTAATTACTTAAATAAATGTATATTTATAATTATACATTTAAATGAGGATAATACAACAATATGTTCGCCTGGCTTCGTATTTATTCTTCGTATATATTATAATTTTGTTTTATTTATTTATTTTATGGTCATAAATAAAGTATTGTGTGCAAATAAACTTAAGTAATTAGCCATTACGATACTCGTGCAAAATATTATGGACCCTCAACATGTTTAAGTTGCACAAAATAAAAACTATTAATGAATGTTTTACATTGATTTATATGCATTAATTAGAAATAAAGGCAATTTTTTTATATGTTGTCAGGCGCGGGTCTGGTGTCCGCAGGGGAGGCGGTGCAGCGCGGCGCTCGGTGGGGCGGCGGTGCGGGCGGGGCGCGGGGCGCGCGGCACCGGCCCGTGCTGCTGCTGGGCGCGCACGCGGCGGACGAGCTCGCGGCGCACGCGCGCGCGCACGCGCTCACGCAGGTACACATTTTTTTTTTATTGTTGATGGGTTTATAGTAATATAATAATAATACTTTACATCTCTCATATTCGGTAAGTAGGTCCTTATTACCCCCAAATGGGACTTGTAGGTGACCAATTAGCGCTCTAGGGTAATAATGTAGCTAGAAAAGCCCTAGGGCGGTAAGTAATTTAAAAAAAACTCTTCTTTCAAAAAGTTCGCGTACATCTAACCAATGACAAAAGAGGTCGCTTCGCTATTGAGCCTTGTCTTCGTCATCAATTTTAAATATCGAACGGCGAAGCTCAATTTCGTTCTTGAAAAAAATAATAAAAAAAAGATGAAAAAAGGCGGGAATAGAAATCTTTTACTTTAAATAACTAATAAAATGTTTTATTCTTGTAATGCCGGTTATTTTTCTACTTACCTCACAATCGAGATGTAAAGCAGAGTAGTTAGCTCGGGTGTAAGCATCAATTGCACCCTCGAACTATAGGCTAAATATCTCGGGCTGCAATTGATGCCTTACAGCCCTTGGCTACTAATCTACTATTATTTGGGTTCAACAGACATTATCTTCTAGGTACATGGGTCTTATGTCTACTGGTATTAAATAAATAACAAAAGAAAAAATGCATATACACCAGCTAAAGAATGTGGTATCGAGGCGAGCGGATAGGCAGTGTCGAGTGAGTTGCGGAAGGGGAAATGTTAAATAAACGGTACTATAAAGAGCAGCGTTTACGAGTATGTGTATGTATGCATGTGTGTGTGTGTGTGGGGGGGGGGTGTATATATGTATTGTATATGTATGTATTTATGTGTTGTGCTGGGGATGTGGATAAGTTTATGCTTTTTAGTGGGTGAAGAGGTGGATAGGTATATTGTGTCCTTAAGTTGGCTAGACTTGCAGGGTGTGTTTCACGATAATGGGAGAAGTAGATTTTCTGTTCTGTCGTAGTCTAGGGATAGGAGGTATTTAGTTACTAGCTAGGCTGTTTGAAGAGGTTTTTATTGAGAGGGTGGAGGTTGAGAGAGGAATGCAGCCTATTGTATCGAAAAGGCCCTAAGAAGCAAAGACTTTATGACTGAAACTGGTCTTAGAAATAATTAAAGGGATAACAAGATGGTTGCGTTTAGTAGTGGTAGGGGTCGAAGATTGTGAGGGAGTACTGTTTGAGGGTGGTGTATAAGATAAATAGTTGTCGAACTGAAAGGACTTAGCAATACGAATAGAGTTCAGAAGTAGAAAATAGGAAAGGCTTGAACGTGGAAACCTTTAAGATCGCTCTCTCCGATCGTGCTCGGCACGTTCAGCTCGAAGCAGATGAGTTTTGGAGGCCACCAAAACCACCTCAGGACGTGATGCAATAAATCAACAATGACTGACAAAGAGTAAAATATACCATTTTCATAATGCAGGGATTGGCTATGTGACGAAGATGTTTGAACACAAAGATAAGTTTGCGGAATCTGGCAGAAAGAAGGTTTATATGGGGCTGAAAGGTTAAGTTGGAATCAATAATGATGCCCATGTATTTTATTGTATTGGTTTGTTCGAGATTGGGGCAATTACAAACAAGTTTGCGCTTGACCTCATTCCACCTGATGGTAAGTAGCAATATGACATTAGCAATATCTTCGATAACAATTAAGTCTGTATTATTTATTGCCACCCCCGACTAAAACCTCGCAGTGCTAAGAGGCTGTAAAAACAAGAAGAAACCGTACAGTAGAAAGTGTAGTACAGTCTAACATTTACAAATGGCGTCACAAGTATCTTACTAAAGCTCATTTGTCTCAAGTTTGCTTTGCACACTTTTTTCGGGAAGAGAAATATTACGAAAATGAGAAACATTTATAAAGAAAAAATCGGTAAAAAGCTGTTTATTAAGCTAGATCTTCCTGCATATTTGAATTATCTATCGCCGTTAATTTTCCAAACAAAGAAATTAAGTTAAATGATCAAAAGTTTCTCTCGAACCTGTCTCTCTTTGCCGCGTTATGGAAGATACTTTAGCAGTGTTCGACATACCAATGTTAATGTTTAGATATCCCACTACGGCAGTGAGATTTACTGGGCCGCGTCTACTGGGTAATCGTGTGACTTCATATAAAAATTATCGGATTATTTATAAGTTATCAGTTTGTTCCTGTTCAATGGATAACAGTAAAAACAAAAGTGAATGCTTTGTTAATTTAATTTATAGTATGTACCAACATAACAGCAATTGTATATTACACAGGTGGGGATCGACGAGGGCCGCGGTGCGTGGGAAGCGGCAGTGGAGGCGACCCGTACCCGGGGCTGGCTGGCCCTCATCGTCGGCGCGTCGCCCTTCACTCAAGAGCTGCAAACATTCCTCGCCACTTTCAGCCAAAGACCGGTAAGTATATTGTAATTTGAGGGTAATCGAAATTAACACCATATATTTGTCTCAGTGTAGCGGTAGGGCAAAAATCTACGAAAACTAAGTGTTCAGGCCATAGTACAGTATGCGATGCGAATTGCGATCGTAACCACAGAATAATAAGTAGTCTGTAACATAGAATTTCTTTTCCATTCCATCATATCTAGATTTCCCTGTATTGTTGGCTTCATATAGGGTTGCCATCCGTCCGGGTTTTCCCGGATTTGTCCTAGTTTACAGGGCAAATGTCCGAGGAGCGTCCTGGCGGGGTTTTATTTGTAATCTGGGTTTTAAAGTTTTCAATAAAAAGTTGATTTAAATCCATTTTTTACAACTATTTTTTATTTTACTGAGTAATTTAAAAAAACTGTAGACATGCCCGGGTCCAAAATCCGTGGTTTTCATGCTTTTTGTCCTGGTTGGTAGATTTTAGAGATGGAAACCCTAAACGAAACTTTCATATATCTTTAAAGGTAAGTAACACTGTATTCAAAAATCTTTTATTCTGGCTTAGTCACTGGACTGGTGCGCCGATGTCGTGGGTTTACTTTTTTCAGGGTGTCCGGGTAAAAATATCATTTAACCCAAATGTCCGTTTTTTAAGTTCTTGTACGGCGTCGGCAAATTTGGTGATAGCAACCTTAGCTTCACAGAATATCTTGATATACCTACGTTCAGAATTTTAAGTTACATGTAATTCCCCAAGTGTTAAAATTATGTGATACCACTAGCGATATCATCATATTCGTCATTCTATCTCTTTGGTTTTCATTCGAACAAATACACCAAACACTTAGAGACCAAGTAACACTTCGAATAAGTTACTACACGTTTAGTTCTACACCTTAATACATTTCATATTTAACATTTATATTTCTAGGCTGAAGACTTCAATGATGAATTTCGTCTATGGATAGTATCTGAAGATCGAGACATTCCGCCCCTCATATCCAATGCCTGCGTCAATGTCATTTTAGAGGTAAGCCTCCAAGGTTACTGGAATATTTCACACATCAAATTAGCTTCGTAAAAATTGAAATAATGAGCTGCCTGCGCGGATTAGCAAGTAGATTTAATTTTCACATGGTAAAAACTATCATCATCAGCCTGTAAGAGCCCACTGCTGGACATAGGCCTCTCCCAAGGCGCGCCACTGAACCCGAACCTCGGTTCTTCTTATCCAGTCTCTGTCAGCCGCCTTACGCAGCTCGTCGCTCCATCTAGCCAGGGGGCGGCCCGCACTACGCTTGCCGAGTCTCGGTCTCCACCCGAGAACGCGTTTACCCCAACGGTTATCGGTTCTCCGAGAGAACTTTATATTTTAAAACTATAATTTATATTAATCGAGGATATTAGCTAACACTGTGTCAAGTTGCATTACAATCGGATCAACAATCATCCACACAGGCCCCGGAGGGCGTGAAGCACAACGTGATGGGCACGCTGGCGGCGTGGGGCGCGTACGAGGCGGCCGCGCGGCTGGTGCGCGCGCACGCGGGCCTCGCGCTCTTCCACGCCATAGTGCAGGAGCGCCGCGCCTACATACCGCAAGGTGACTACCTCTGCAGGTCATACCATGTAGCAAAATAATTTTTTGCGCAACTCATAAATCACCTCAAAGTTTTTACCTTAAAGAGATAACAGATGACATATGTTTAAGGTATAAACTTCGTGGTGACTTATGCGGTGCGAAAAATTAGTTTGCCACATTTTCTACACAAAAACAAGCTATAATAGTCTACCGCTGGTATTTTGATAAGCGTCTGGATTGTAACTATCGTATTTAGATGCCAAACGCTTATCGAAATATATCAAGTGACCCGTTATAGAGTACAGAATGGCTTTGTAGTTTAACGGATATTAGCCGAAATGCTTACGAAGGAGTAGGCCTCCAGGTCTCTCCAAAATAAAAGAGAGGCTTATATGCTCTAGTCATCACGCTGAGCAGGCGTTGGTAAGTTAAATTACAATTTATTTATGACAGTTTACAATAGTACAATTACAAAACAGTACAATACGTGCGACCTAGTCATTTTTTCCTGGTGATCGCAGCATTATTTTGTACCTAACTCGCATTATGAGGTTTAATATACAGACGATGCTGATGATTGTACGACATCAAACAGCACAATACGGGTTTCGACTACCACACGGAGATTCTTATATCGGCATTTTCTAACTTTAACCGCAATGGAACACGTTGTAGAGCTCGCACACTACAGTTTATGCATTAACTGTGATGGATTCAATTTAAACAAAAGATCGTGAGTTCTGTGTGACATCGTCGTAAGAACGTCATCGCTGCATTAAATCGACATGATTTATAGACTCTAGTATATATTATCTTTGTTTATAGTAATAATGTTTTTCTACTTACACTGTGTTACCAGTGGTTAAATTACTCGTAATAGTAAATGTTTTGTGTATTTGATATTTATACAAGTCTACCGTGTCGATAGCCGATGGTATCCTTGATTATTTCCGAATGTAACACTATAAACCTTGGAACTGTGCAGGTTGGAGTCGATGGTACGCCTGGGAATGGGGCGATGTATCAGCGTGCACCAGTGTTGTCCGATCGAGCGGAGCTAACTCCATCCAAACCGCGCGTGCCCTGAGCTTGGCGCTGTACGGCGCACGCGTGGGGGCAGAGCCCGACCGGCGGCTGCTGGCGGCGCTGCTGGCCGCGTGTCTCGGCGAGCCCGCCCTGGCGCACGCGTGGCGCCCGCGCGGCGTAGCACTGCAGCTGCCCTTCACTAATCAGTTGCAGGTAACCGTCGCACAACCTTCAGTAACATCCGTAAAACGTAAGATTCAGAGTTTGGTGGGGCACAACTTTTTGTAGTGCCCACAATCTGCTATCCTCTTAAGGAAAGATATCTTCTGAAATAACTTGTGATACTTTAAAACCACTGGAAACTCATAATTTTTTTATTTGATTTTTTATTTATTTATAATACTTTTACAGCACCAAAACAGTAAATCCAATTCGGCACTGCAAGTCTCAAGGTCAAGTTCCTAAAATATGAGATTTGATGCATAACTGGAATAAAATTATTAACTATTATCCCACTACTATTATAAATGCGAAAGTTTGTATGTTACTCAATCACGCTTCAACCACTGGACGGATCGGGATGAAACTTGGCACATATAGGTTAGGTCTTGGAACACCACAGGATAGTTTTTATCCCCAAAAAACATCTAATTCCTACGGGAAACCAAATTAATCGTTAAAAGCAGTGAAGATGTGTAAATATCGAAACCTACACGGACTTGCATATTTCTTACTCTCCCTTATAGGCTTACACATCAGCCTTCCACGCGTTACCGGATATGGACTCACCCCAACTGCTCGGTCTCCCGGCCAACTGTCGTGTTGCCTGGGAGAAAAATGCTACCAACGACATCGTTGCGGGCTTGAAAGGTATCAGACTGAAATAATTTTTTATATAAATTATACTCTTGTTACTAAGTGAAGCAAAACTAAATTATGGGAATTATTTGCAGAGCTCAACTCTACTGTGACTGTAAGTAAGAAAAGTGATGGGAAAGCGCCCTTAAAAACACTTCTTAGTCTGTGGAAGAAACTCATGTCTGGAAACCCTCTCATCAAAGGAGACTATAACGTTGAAAAGGTAAAATTCGTAGCAATTGAAACGACGGTAAGTGATAATTTGTGAAACAGCCTTCATAATAAGCATGACTTCTTTATACAATTTGCAGTGTACACGTTTTGTAATATAAATGTATGTTTGGAGTGTAGCAGGGGGCGGGCGGGTGGTGGGGCTGCGTGTGCTACGGCGAGGCGCGCGACGCGGCGCGGGCGGCGCGCGCGCTGCACGCCGCGCTGGCGACCTGCGCGCGCGCGCACGCCAGCGCGCCCCGGCTGCACAAGGTACTTACTGGAGCAGGGTGGTGCACGGTATATACAAATAGGTGCCAGTTGGCTTCCTTAATTGAAGCACAGGTTTAGTTTAAGATGACATCGTTGTTCTATGAATTTGACTCAATAAAATCGTCATTCGCAGGTACCTGACGAATGGCAGATTCTATGGCCGGGACCAGATGCGCCCGACGCCTACATAAAGGAGTTTTGCTACCGCGCCAACTCCGCTGTTAGTCGCCTAGACTCGTGTGGTGACAACGACGACTATATGCCCACCGGTACATTTTTAACCTTTTATTTTGTATTGTACTTATTTAGTTATATATTTTTGATTACAATATAATCCACCCCGCAAAATCAAAGCAGTTATCGAAGTAAGCGCTTGCAATATATTAACTTGGTGTTGCCGTAGAAACCCCAAAAGACCGAGGCCCGTGCTAGGGTTGACTACTCGACTTAATTGATTCTACATTATAAACACTTTACTTCTGATAAGAACACTATATTTATTAGTTAACACACTACAATGAACACTATTTAACCCGACATAGTTTCGGCTTAACTAACGGTCCTGGACGACACTTTACTTTCGAATGAGCTCTCGGCTGACTATTTCCACCACGAAGGCTTTCTTCGCTCCCACCATTATTGTTCCGCGCCATCAACCGTGCTACCAACCGAACAAATATAGCGGAAATACTCATAGTCGCCGGAAGTTATGTTACCGCAGTGCTGCCATCCGGTAAAAGCGACAACATCCGGCCGTCCTGCACACGCATTCGTCCTCGGATGCGTTATAGTTTGGTGCAATTGCTGAGAACAGACAATATAAATAAATTAAAGAGTCACGAATTGTATACTTTTCGCTACCCAGTATATACACAAACAACTATGCTGTTCCATCACCGGTCAGCCGTTGACTTGCATATATAACTGTTAATGCAAAGAAAGTGCTTCAGAGACTGCTATTCCTTCAACGGCCAGCATACTCTAAAACATTTCTTTATCCTATTATTATGAACTTACTATATAGAGTACATCTGAGTTGCTATTCCTTCGACGGCCAGCTTTCTCAGCTGTACTCGTACATAGGCGCATCCCCGGACATGGAAAACATTTATGTGATTTCGACTATACTGTCCCATCGACGGTCAGCTTACTTAACCTGTTAGGCTTTCACTAAAGAGTTCCCTTGGGCTAACCCCTTTCACCCTAGGTTAAGTTCGGTGTCTCATAAATGCCTTCCAACCGTTCGAAGCATATGTACTAGACGAATCATTCAATAATAAATGTAAAAAAATTTCATTTTACATAATAAATACACATATACTATGTTTATATACCTAAGAACATCATTAAATACCTGACAACATCCTTGTGCCACGAGCAAGTGTCATCAGGCTTCCATATCTGCAAGCCTGATCCATGGTTTCATATTTTCCACACAAGTTACACCTTCATAACGTTTACTGGTTCTTTCTGCACCTCTCATGTCTGCAACTTTATATCTATCATTTCCTAGAAATTCTGTTATCTGAAAGGGACCTTTAAAGAGTGGCATTAGTTTGGTGCTCTGTCCATCATTCGATTGACTCGGAATTTTGATTACTATTAAATCACCAACTGTATAAACATGAGCATCTTTTCGTTTAGCATCAAAAACTTGTTTTTGTTGTCTCGCACTTTTTTGGATGTTTTGATCCACCTTTGTACGTAGAGACGTGACGTCAATGATCTCCTCTTCCTTATCTGCAACTAACTTGTCAGAATCCATCTGTAGCCTATACCCGAAAAACACTTCGCTTGGGACAGCAGAAGTGGTTTTGTTGATAGTGGTGTTAATGCCTTGCTGAATGCTGGTAATATGTAAATCCCATTTATTATATTCAGTATCCGCACCCATACTGCGCAGGGCTTCTAAAATTGTCTGGTTATATCGCTCCACTTGTCCGTTCGCGCGTGGCATGGCGGTAGCAATCACATGTCGTCTAATATTCTTATCCTTGCAATAGGTAACAAATAACTTTGATGTAAATGCACTCCCTGCGTCACATATTAATCTTCTGGGGTTTCCGAAAACTTGAAATATTTTGTTTAATTCCTTAATTACAACCTTGCTTTTCGTATTTGGAACTGGTGCAATAAATACAAATTTTGTAAAAGAATCTACAATGACAAGCAAATATGTATTTTTCCGTGTTGTTTTGACAAACGGTCCCAAATGATCCAAATGCAATGTGTGAAATGGTTTAGCATACTTTGGTATCGGAAACAATTTACCTGGCTTTTTTCCATGAATGTTTTTGAAATAAATACAATTTAAACAGTTTTTCACGTATTTTGAAATTACTTTTTTCATGTGTCGAAACCAATATTTATCTTTTATTCTCTCTAATGTTTTATCGACTGCAAAGTGGCCTACGTCATCGTGGTTAGATTTTACAATTTGCCATACACATTCTTTCGGTACAACCCAGCGCCTGCCATATTCTGTCCTGCGGTAAACTTTGTTACCTAAAAGCTCATAAGTATTAAATATCTGCTTATGCGCATCGGCGTCTCCTGACTCCAATATATCTTTAATGGAACAAATACTAGGATCTTGTAATTGAACAGACAATAGCCAATCCGATTCTGAAATAGACATCACGCTTTCACTACATATAGAAGGAGGATCACGCACAGGATTTCTGCTCAATGCATCTACATGCTGCATCTGTGACCCAGGCCTATGCAGGATGTCAAAAGTAAATTCTTGGGTCTGTAGCACCCATCTGCTGATACGAGGATTAATATCTTGTTTGTTCATACTATACCTGACCGCATTACAGTCGGTGACTATTTGGAATGTAATTCCTAAAAGATAATGTCTAAATTTTTGCAACCCAACAGTGATAGCCAGAAATTCCAATTCAAATGAATGGTAACGTTTTTCCTCGTCTGAAGTTTGCCTACTATAATAATGTATAGGTTTCTCCCCGTGCTCTGTAGCTTGAATTAATATACATCCCAATCCATCTCTACTAGCATCTGTATATAAAATGACAGGTAACTTCGGGTCAAAAATCGCGAGTGTTGCATTGATAAGTAATTCGTCTTTTAAACAAGTAAACGCATGATTTTGTTCTTCTCCCCATGTCCATGTTGAATCTTTTTTTAATAATTTTGTCAAGGGTTTTGACAATACAGCACAGTTTCTGATGAACTTTCTAAAATAATTAATCAAACCCAAGAACTGTCTTATTTGATGAACATTCTCAGGTTTAGGGTAATCCTTAATTGCCTCTAATTTTTTTTTACTAGGTCGGATGCCCTCAGCTGAAATGTCATAGCCTAAGAAATTGACAGCCATTGAAAAAAAAACACATTTGTCTAAATTAATAGTCAAACCGTTTTTCATCAATATTTCTAAAACAGCCTCCAAACAACTAATATTTTCTTCTAATGTCTCAGTTGCAATTAATAAATCATCCATATAGCAAATTACCCGGTCAAAACGCAGATTACCCAATACCGTATTCATTAATCTTTGAAAAACGGACGGCCCATTACACAAACCGAATGGCATTCTAACAAACTCAAAATGGCCGTCCGGAGTTATAAAAGCTGTTTTGGGGATGGACGCATCTTTAATTTTAATCTGATAGTATCCGCTTTTTAAATCCAAAGAAGTAAAATATTTACACCCCCGTAGTCTATCAATCAAATCTTCAACAATGGGCATGGGGTATTTTTCTTTTACTGTAATTTTATTTAAAGAACGATAATCGACACATAGTCGTTTTTGTCCATTAGGCTTGTCCACTAAAATCACGGGACTGGCATAAGGCGAATTACTTTCACGTATGATACCGTTTTTTAACAGATCTTCTACAATATCTCGAGTGATGACTTTCTCTGATTCCGATATTCGATATGGACGTTGAGATACGGGCTTACTAGTAGTTAATTCAATATCTAGCTCGACACAAGAAGCTTGACCCAACGTGCTTAAGTCTTCAGATACACAATTAGAATATTTAGAAAATATATTTTCCAATACTGAGATATGTTCAGCAGAACTGGTTTTAAACATAGACGATTCTATCAAAAAGACTTGTTCTTTACTGACCGATTGAAATATTAAATTATCCCCTACCCTCGTATACATAATATTCGGGTTTTCCGTGAAATTCCTACCAATCAACATATTACAACCAGCGAGGCCCTCAATAATGTAAAATGTCACTGTGAGTCGTACATTATCGACCTTCAACTCACCAGTTACTGCTTTTGTAACCTGTGTGCAAGACTCACTTGTGAAACCGGTCAATTTAACTGGTGTATCCAAAGAAAATGATATCAAATTAAGTTCATTTACCAAACTCGCCGTAATCAGTGAGCAATCACTCCCCATATCAATGAAAGCCTGACATTTACAATTATTAATTGTAACATCTTTATAAAATTTTTGTTTGGCACTGGGTGTACTTATCAGTTTCACCTCGGCATCCTTCTCGACCTTTGCTTTAGGTTTGGAACGGCATACAGCTTCCAAATGACCTATTTTATTACAAAAATTACACTTTGCATTATCTTTTTGTTTGCAATTGAACTTTTTATGACCGCTCTCTCCACAAAGAAAACACGTTATTTTGTAATTATTTGACTCGCTGGTAGTTGCATCAGAATTTGACACCTCGTTTTTCTTTTCTAAATTATTATAAGTACTAGCCGGTCGAGAAGCGTTTTGTCTTGGCAAATAATTAGAGTAACTTTTATAAGGTACTTTTGAAATCACATCAGTTGTTGTATACATTTTACTATGCAAAAAAGAAGCCAGTTCATCACAATAACGAAAGCTACCCGCATCTGCAGCAGTGCTAATGTTTTTGTCACCAATAGACCCTACAATAATTGATATTATATCTTGGTCCGAAAATGACAACCTCAATCTGTCAATCCTACTTTTTTGCTGAAAATAAAATTCATATAAAGACTGCCCTTCGGTGGGTTTTATTTGCATTAATTCTTTCAACATACTATACATATTACGTTTCGTTTCAAACGTATCAATTAACGTGCGACGCCAATCTTTCCACTTCCACGTGGTCCACTTGATTTCATTTTTTTGCAAGGAATCATACCACATCTTAGCTGTATTACGTAATTTTTGCAAAGCCTGATATTTAGTTTCACGATCTGTCCAGCCAAACGCACGTGCATTAGCTTCAACCACATTTATCCACATAGATATATCGTCGACTAATGGATCAAACTCCGGTATAACTGACGATAAAATCACATTTTGACTTACTGTTGCCGATCTCCTACGACTGCGCTTGGTCTTCCTGCGCAGTCTATCCACACTGCTACTGCTCGATGAGGATGAGGATCTGCTGCTCGAGATGCTCGATGACGAAGAAGATCGCGTTTTGCGACCCCCCTTGCTTGGCCTAGCGCGCTTACCCCTTCGTGGCATGGCGTGAATTCATCCCACTTCTGATATAAACACTTTACTTCTGATAAGAACACTATATTTATTAGTTAACACACTACAATGAACACTATTTAACCCGACATAGTTTCGGCTTAACTAACGGTCCTGGACGACACTTTACTTTCGAATGAGCTCTCGGCTGACTATTTCCACCACGAAGGCTTTCTTCGCTCCCACCATTATTGTTCCGCGCCATCAACCGTGCTACCAACCGAACAAATATAGCGGAAATACTCATAGTCGCCGGAAGTTATGTTACCGCAGTGCTGCCATCCGGTAAAAGCGACAACAACATTGCGTTTAGTATATCACGATCGGCCCATTTGCCCGGAACGTAGGCCTATATCAATCTAGCCTGTGATAACATGTACTTATATTTAAATGTTCGGTACAAAGTGTTCCTCTGAGGTGTAATAGAAAATCCGATGTATAAGAGTGGTGGTTCCCCAGAAGTGGACCTGCGCTCGTTGCTGCGCGTGGAGCGCGCGGTGTGCGCGCTGCGCGTGCGCTCGGCGGCGCGCCGCGCCTGCCCCCTCGCCGCGCTCGCGCTGCACGTGCAGTGGGACTGCGCCACGCGTAAGTCAATCTTTACTCATTCAGCTGTGCCCGCGACTCCGCTCGCGTGGACTACAGAATCCGCTTCCGTTCCCACTTCCGCTCCCCGTTCCCTTTCCCACTTCTAATATCTTCAATGTACAGTCATGCAAAGTTTACGCCAGGTCCAGGTAGAACGACGATATATGATAGGATGATAACCCTGATCACCGTCGCCACTAACGACTCTCTTCGTATAACAGTGAGATAAGAAGTAATATAGCATAAGTTTTTAGGCAGTATCACCACAGGGCGGACACTTGTGCCAAAATGTATGCGATGGCGGGAAATCAACTACCTATTCTTACACAAATACAATAATCGTGTCCGCACACGGCAGCGCACGCACACATGCGTAAGGCAATCGTTAGGGGTGTCAGACCGCGCAGACCGGCCGTGGGCACCAGTAACTTTGTGATGGCGGCGTAAAGTGTGCATAAAAATAAAAAATAGTTTATATAGGTGGTAGATTAATTGATATTTAAGTCGTTGGTATACAATCTTTTTTCCAACTTTCGATGTTTACGTGTAAAATCTCTATGCAACCATACAAAACTGTACGAATTCGTGATAGACTAGTTGGTACTGCGCTCACGTTTATGAGGTCGAGGGTTCGAATCCGGGCACAGGCCAAAGAACGAACTAAGAACGTTTTTAGTGAAGGAAAATACGTTAAGAAACCAGCCAAAGAAGTAATAATTTTAAGGCGTATGTGAAGTCTACAAACCCGCATTGGGCCAGCGTCGTGGAATATTGTTATGGAATAATTCCTACTCGTGTAATTTTTTCTTTCTTTCATTATGGTTTAAATATATCACTAAACATGGCGCATGTGCTAAAATAAAATATTTTTCGACATACAGGGAAAAAATACGACACTCATCATTGTGCACATTATAATTTTTTTAAATCTATAATATTAAAACAGTAAAAAGGCGTTTCTGTACATTAAAGTAAAAAAAAATTCAGACCTTAAGTGGAGTCCAAAAATATAATAAAAAAAATCGTGTCTATGTATGTATGTATGTCTGTACGGGCTAATCTTGGAAACACTGAACAGAATTTGACGGCGTACTGCGTTTTGGTACTGCTTTTTAATTTCTTTGCAAGACGATCCGAAGCACAGAAATAAAGATCGCAAACGCGGTAATTCTTTAAACTTTTATTGTTTAAGTCGGGTCGCCCAATCACTTGAATCCAGTATATACATCTGAAAAACAAAAAAGATTTTATACCCAAACAAAAGGAACTGCGGAAACGTTCCTACAATTTTACGTTGTAAGCACACGCCACTGTATGACACATGTCATTTTTTCCTTTTTATTATGCTGCAATTACACATCCGCGCAAGTCGGTAGACAATCGCTCATTGAATTTCGATTACATCAAAAAGGTGAAAATTCAAACGTGACGTCGGCTCCGTTATTTTTAATTTAATTAAATATATATTTTATGTTTTTTAATTTAATTAAATATATATTGCATTTGTCTAATCCCAAACTTAATTTTATTCACTTCAGATCAGAACTTCTCATTCTCCTGTACCATTGAAATTAGATAAGGACCAATTCACTAATATAGTACCCAGACTAAGACGCACTCTAAAGATGTCTATACATAAAAGGAATCGAACTCACGACTTCTGGTACTTGAATCCAATAAGCAAGCCACTAAGCCAACGACGTGGTCAATAATCATGATATCTTCAACAGAGGGAGTCCAAACATTTATTTTTATCTTCGTATATGCATGACTGCCATAAATTAAAACTTACACAACCGAATTTTTTACTACTATCAACACTTGGCAATTATGCGAATGTAAAGTCTAAAGTGTACAAAATATAAATTTGCAGAGTATAAAAATTACCTTGATATATTAAGTCACACGAAACTAGGTGTTTTTCCAACATTACCTACAAATTTTTAGAATTCAGGTATCTTCTTACACGCTACAATTATACCCCACGTTGGGCGCTAGAATGTAATAAGTTCCTGATGATCTGCAGGTTCCTGAATAATTCATGGATATGATGAACGTGGGGTTTAATTGAAGGCGTGACTAATACTACTTAAATTCTTTAAGATTTAATATGTTTTGTCACAAAACATATCTAATTTCGCGTGACAAGTTACCTAATTCAAAAAGACCCACATCGATGCGAGCGTCTCGCGACTTAACGCAAATGTGTAAATGTCGTACAACAAACAAATAAATATACAATTGATTAAAATTGTATCAATGTCTATCTCAAATAACATTTTATTTACATTATCAAACAGAATAAAATAAACCAAAACGTATAAAATTAAATTTGTATTACTTATAATAACAAAATTCAATCCTACAAATTGTTTGAATAAATAGGCAAAATATGTTACTTACCTCGATTCTTCTGGAGGAAAAGAATGAAATCGTCACTTTTTGTCATTACTGTTAATCAAACAACCACCTACAGCACAATGCTTCCTTCACCATTATTCTTTTAATTATCTTTCAAGCAATACATACAGCCCTTACGGCTAG
The DNA here is from genome assembly GCA_947086405.1 of Esperia sulphurella. Classification (NCBI taxonomy): domain Eukaryota; kingdom Metazoa; phylum Arthropoda; class Insecta; order Lepidoptera; family Oecophoridae; genus Esperia; species Esperia sulphurella. Next base: position 11,297,822 of record OX352262.1, on the reverse strand, counting down.
TGCCCAAAACGCTACCCAAAACTGCGGCGCGGGGTGAGGAAGCTGTGATTGGCGGGGGGTAGGGAGTGTCCATTCTATACGTAGTATTATTAAGTATTCTATGGTATCACCTTCCAAAGTCTTGCATTTGCCTTCGGCATAAAATCGTAATGACAAATCGTCATGTTTGTCTGATAATATTAGACTTATAATGACACCAAAATGGCTTTGTGCTCCTCTACTATAGTAAGGTCTGATATGAACTGTGTCTCGAGACCATAAATCATAAGCAAACGTATTTGATGCGTCACGGAGAATTCTTAACGTTATGATTTGTCGATATGTTATGATGTTGTAAGGGTTGTTTCGTTTTGGTTTAAATAGGTGTAACGTAATTAATATATCACGCTTTGCTGTAAGATAAATTGTTCTATGACATGAATTTGATGAAATTGATTGGCGATAGTTACGTTCAAGCTCGGACCATCATCCAATAATGTGTTTGATCTCATCGACACATACCTGCCAGTCTTACGCACAATACTAGTACCGCTCCTTAAAACCCGTAAGTGCGAGCGAGAGATCCAATAAAAATGATTTATGGCCGCGAAACGCAGTTCGTATCGGCTCTCCTTATTGAGAATTTTGGAAGCCACCTTCGTCTCTCTGGTCGACTCGGAAAACTGCCTTGCAGCTGAATAATTTCCCGTGTGTTTGTATTGCAGAAGGAGCGGCAGAAGGCGTGGTAGTGCGCGGGTTGCGGCTGTGCGGCGCCGCGTGGGCGGACGGGGCGCTCACGCCGGCCGCGCCCCGCGCGCCCCCGCATCAACCCGCGCCGCCACTGCTACTCACTTATGTGCACCTGGTAATTTATATCTTTACCCTAACTAAAGTATAACCTTACTCGGGCATGAGATATCCAAAATGTCATTAATTAGTCGAATTTAGTCGCATAAATCTAGATTTAGTCAGCCACTTTGAAATAAGGCTTATTTAGCCACCTAATATCTCCGAAACCACAGCCAGGATAAGGCATATGAATAGTTCAAGCCCAGTCCAGCTATTTATGCAGAGACTTACTATTCACGATAGAGCGCGTGTAACTTTATTGCCTCGCAACGGATTTTTTTATTAGAGATTTCTTGCATACTGAAAGCCAAGGTACAACAGTGCGTCTCGAGCCAAAGGCTTCATATGATTACTTCAATGAGTTCGGTGAGGTTATGGCTTGCGCTTGGTGACAAGCTTGACAAATGTGATGAGCTCTACTACCGTTCATACCTTAGAACACATAATTTGTCTTTGGTTTGTATAACTCAGACGTTACTGTGTGTCATAATCACAATTATTCCTATTTTTTTGGCGCAGAACACACAGTCCCCGCTGGTGGGCGAAGGCACGTTCGAAGTTCCTGTATACAGCAGCGAGTCGCGCGAACACGTGCTGTTCACTGCGCGAGCGCCGCTCGCGCGTTCCTTCGAGCGCGACGCAGCACTGCTCAACGCTATAGCACTGTTTATCGCTCCTGTCGATTAAATACATTTGGATTCTGGACTAGCAACGTAATGGCGCGACGAGCCCACCGACAGGGACATCACAATGCCATCATAGATGTGTCGGCATGTTTGTCAATAAAACTAGGCAACATATGAAACTGTATAAATCACACAGGCCACAATCGACGTAGTCTTCTCTTTACAGTAACAGTCCATGTCCCTCCCAAGACACAAGTCGAAGCGACAATTGGGTAATAGTTCAGTCCCAAACTGAACACTGCATGTACGTGGCTAAGCTTTTAGGTGTTAACAGTCTTATCGACCTCCCCATCTACAATTCATGTTTACGCTTGTGCGTACGAAGTCCGTTGCTGTCAATCATGGAGGTGAACACAACCACCTATATTTCATTCCAGATTAATAGTCCTATGAAAACCAACGCTATTTACGTCTCGGTAACATATACATGAAAGGGTCACCAGCAGCAAAAATAGGTTTGTATTACCAAGTAAACTTTGCGGTCCACTTAGGAACACCATCTATTGTGTATTTTGTTTTCGAGACGCAAATGCGTTTGTTTTCATAGGACTATTAATCTGGAATGAAATATACATACGTCTTGTTACGAAAAACAATTTGATAACAAGACGGCAAAAATTTTCAAACTTTAAAACTTGTTAGTAATTTATGTTTTTTCACCTAGTCAAATGCATTTATATTTACATGTGCTTAATAAACTATTTCACGAGAAAAATAGTTTTATATCAATTCATATTGGAGACAAAGATAAATATTGAAAGAAAAACGAGATAAAAATGACATTCATTTATTATTTGAGCAAATCATGCCTTATACAACATTTTCACTTAGAAGACTAGTTTTTAAATTCTATTAATACCTTTTTTATAAATATTACAAATGCAACTTAAAATTATTTTGAAAGACGAAATTACCTTCCATGAACTTCTCCTTACATAAATCTATGAACTAGTCTAAAATACATTGAAAAACAAGATCATTGGTTCCTTTATCACAATCACATGGTCATATTGCCAACTAAACTCGATATAGTCCCTATACTTCTATAGTATCTAAAATGACGTCACGCAGAGGATGTAATAATACTTGACGTATTTCTTAGCGCATTGCTTTTGTAACACGTATTTAAAATACCAAAACACGCCTTCACACACACCTCTCAAGTTTTATCACAATGTTTTCCTTCACCGAAAATTCATAATGAATTAAATTCGGAAAATACCCTAAATCTACTATTTAAACTAAAAGATTTTTCCTTACGTTTGTCCAAAGTTATTCGCAACATAATAATGTGTTTGTTTAATTTATAATTTCTGAGGTAATTTAGGACAATACTTTTTGGCATTTTGTAGGCGTCGCGTAGTGTTCTCTCAACCGAGCACCAAATCTCACATTTAGTATTATGCGGTCATTTGCGTTACAACATATTAAAAGTCTAGATATAGAACATCATTGTTGGTAGGACACGTTAAGTTTAAAACTAAACTAAAACACAGGAAGCTAAACTACTGCAGTTTAGGAGTGCAGTGGCCAATTTGGTAGCCAGAGGTGGCCAATTTTAATCATATATTAAGCCTACTTATAAGGTGACATCGTTATGTTGTTGTACTGTAGTGACGTTCTTGATGACGTTGATGATGAATGGGGAAGAGGTCTGCGCGAGAAAGGTGGGGTAGCAGCCCGGGAAGCTCTCCTTACTCTCTCCACTCTCGTCACTATTGTTATAAGAATCCTGTAATCGAAATATACCATCAATGCCACAGGCTTTCCTCTACTGGGAACCTACTTGCGCCATTTGTATTCTGTAACGCGTCCTGCATGTGACATATTTTGAGTTCCTACTTACTTCCGTGAGCCTTTCGGATAATCGGTACCGATTACTGACGATTACTGAATTCCAAGACAAAATAAATTTAGCGATGATTTTGGTTAATTACTTAAAGTCGCCATTTATGTGCGAAAGGGGTTCCTTACATTTAAATATTGTATTAACTGAAGTTGTTGCAATAAATCATTTCACATCATGTGTCGAGCACTTGACCAAAGACATGAAGAAAAAAGAATTTGCCGAACGTCGTTTTAACTTTTAAGATGTAACCGTTTATACAATGTTTTGACAGCTCTTAGCTTTTATACCATTATACATAAACTACGAGACAGTTAGGGACCACATTAAAGGTCTTCGAAGAATGAAGTGAAGTACGAATGAGGTGGGTAGGAGGGAACAAACGAAATTTTAATGATTTATAATGATTGATAATAAGTCAAATTCTTAACCTGCCTAACTCGAAGCATGTTGGTGACTGGTGGATGCATGGGCTGCTCATTCGTCCTTAAGTCGTCGGCCATTGCAGCGGCCGTGCTAAGGACAATGATTTAAAAATCTAAATAGTGGAATTTATAGTACAGGAAATTATAACGGGTATCATTTAAACGGTTAGCAAAATATTCGTATGTTTGTCAACAGAAAAATTTATTCGGTCATCCAAAATGGCTAGTTGGTCAGCAACCTACGGCTAGCAAACATTTACAAATTAATCAGCATTGTGTATGCACAATTTAATATGGTTTACTTTAGCGTATAGCCCACTGTACCAAGTCTAGCTACTTACTCAGTAATAACGGTGTTATTGTTGGCCCTATCCATGACCTCGTCATCGCGCATTGAGGGCACAGTTCCGTTCATATCATGTCCCACCGCGGTTGTCTCGTAGCTAAAAGATAAAACAAATACACTCAAGAGGGAATATGTATAAAGTCCACCTACATTTGAAAGCATAAATATATCTCGTCATCTTCGACTCTGTTCAACGTAGAGCAACGAGAGTTAGGTTTTTAAGTGTATACCGTCTAGATTGGGCCACGGGTTGAGAAACACTAGATGGCACTAGTAGGAATTTAAAAACCATTAAAACAAAAACCTTTACCAGGGGTCAAATATTTAAAAAAAAACAATTTCGCCCGCCTTTAGACTACCACTCAAGTATCCAATAAAGCATCCAATCATTTGTGATAAGATTTAAGATAATGGCAGTAGTTAATACATTTATATTCTGAGAAAGTCAGAGTTTTATCAAAAATTATAGCCAAATAAATTCAGGAAAATTAAAAAAACAAACTCGACTATTGGCGCCATCTAGTTACTCTTAACCCGTGAGCGATCACCTTAAATAAATGAACGAGTGCCATTGATTGGCGTGTCACTCATATATGAGTTTGTCTAAACAATTCTTTGTCCCTCACACTGGCACAGTGAATGAGAAAAGACTACGGAATAACAGTATTTACAGACAGTGCACTATGATAGAAGATTACCAAGCCCATCCTAATTTAAACTTTATCATCAATGGATAAGGTGCTAGGGCTGTTCACTTAATTCGGAATATGACTGTACCTGGGTGGCAAATTCCCTTCATTCATATAATCAGGGTTGCGGAAAACGCGCGCAGCCTGGCTGCCAGCAGGCTCGCGTTCAGGGCATCGCAACGAACTTACGGGCTTTATAAACGGCGCAAACGATTCTGAAACAATGTGTATAATATCTAATAAATAAAATCGAAAATATCGTGTCTGTTGAAGATATTTGCAAAAAAAAATATTAGGGGTCTAAGGATAAGTAATAAATAGAACACATTTCAATCATTTTTGGAATTTTGGTCTGTATGTGAGTTTGTGCACTCATCACTTAAAAACTACTGATGGACTTTTCACAGAAACATGGGCTTAACATTTAGTCGTTATTTCATCGCAATCGGCTAACTCAGTCAAAAGTTACGAGATTTTTTAGTTTCCTAATACATTAGTAGGCACTAATATGCAATGTAACAAAGAAGTAAAATGATTATGTACGGTATAGTTCAGATTGCAATTGGTTTGGACTACATTTTGGAGCTGGAGTGGGAGTGGGCGTGGGCGTTGGCGTTAGCGTGGGCGTGGCGTCGGGGGCGAGTTCGGCGTTGGGGTCGGGGTTTGAGTCTTAGTGGAAGTCGAAGTCGGACCGAGAGTGAGTACACGCGAGCGGACATATATTAGTTGTATGCAATATAACAAAGAATTATAATTAATGTTCCGTGCAATTCAGATTGCAATGAGTTAGGACTACATTTAGAGCTGGAGTGATTGTGGGCGTGGGATTGGGGTTGGGGTTGGTTTGGGGTTAGGGTTGGGATTGGTATTGGGAGTCTGCGTGGGAATGGAAGTGGGATAGGGAGCGGAAGTGGGAACGGGAGCGAATTATCTAGTCCACGCGAGCGGAGCCGCGGACACAGCTAGTCTGATAAATAAAAACGTAAATTCGCATGTCTGTACATTGAATACTTATATTTGCAATAAAAATTGGGGGTCAAGAATGAGTAACAGATTTTGGTCTGTTTGTGCACGCACCACGCAAAAACTACTGAACCAATCTGATGCAGCTTTCAGAAAAACATTGGGCTTAATTCGGTGTAACATTTAGTTATTATTTTCTCTCTAACAGCTTACTCAATCAAAAGTTATGCGAAATGTTAGTTAATTGCTAAAACTAACAACATAAGTATAACAAAGTGGGTAGTACAATGCTCGGCGGAATGAAGATTGCGAATTGCGATGGATGAGTTAGGCAGGACTTTATTTGCAGCTTGTCGCTCCAAATGTGTAGGTTAAGCGGGGGAAAAGTTTGATAGGAGGGTAGAGTGCAGGGCTCATGGCAGGTTTGAGGGTTGATAGCAATTTTGAGGGTAGGGTTGTGGGGGCAGGGTCAGGCTGAAGGGATGGTAGATGTACATTTCCACTATATTTAAAAAATACGTAATAATAATTATAATTATTATAATATCTACTCCATGGTGCATTACATACAATATGTACTTCAGACATTAAATGCTAAAAAAAACACGAGAACTAACCTTCATCGCGTGTCCTAGAATCTGCAGCAGGTAATAAGGCGACTGTGTTGTATGGAGGCGGCGGTGCTAGAGGTGCGGTAGCCAGCACCATACTGTTCTCTTCATGACTTTCATGAGGAGAACGTACAGACGTTATCAGAGTTGCTGCAGGCATTAAATAATAGGCTTGGTCATTATCAGCTATGAACGTATGTTATATGGGATACACACTGTTCCCACGGTAAAATTAAGAAGTGAACAACAAATAAAAGCTAGTACAAAGTTAAAAGATATACTCAGATACTTACAAGTAAGTAACCTGTAAACCTTGCAGTTGCGAAACGCATATACGGCTGCGAAGCACACTGCCAAAGCCAGAAGCTGCAGTGCGACGATAGCAGCAATCATGCCGTATGGCAACGAGGCGCCATCGTCGCTAAGTTCGTCGGGCAACACACATGCTGCCGAAGTGCTTCTGTTGTCTTCCACAAAGCTGAACAACGTCAATAAATAAATTATAGGTACAGGTGAAATCTTCATTATGAAGATCAATGTAACTATAATGTTAGCTATATGTAAATACTTACCTTAATGTTTGAATGACTACAATTTCTACAGACTGTGCTACGAGAAATCAAAAATTTGGTTCTACTTGTTCGCCATCCACTACTGGACCCAGACCTTTCCTAATACATCTCATCTTCTCAGGGGGCCAGGTAGACCTGGCGACACTTCGACCCTTCAGGATCTTATGTGCCAAACCCCTGACCACCAACGGTGCCCCCATCCGATTTGGTGCCTTAACATACGCCTCAGAATTTCTTCTTTGGCATATGCAGGTTTCCTTACGATGTTTTCCTTCACCGAAAAGCCTGTGGTATTTTAAATAAACCGTACTTAAGTTTCGTAAAACTCATTGGTAAGGGCAGGGTTTGAACCCACGACCTCATGAACGTGAGGCGAGTGCACAACCAACCGGCTAACACGACTCTCATACATACCTACTAGCTTTCATAAAAGAAAATACGGCAAACCACCCTCTACCCGTGTCAGTGTGGCTTAGGGCTTAAGAAATCTAATATAATAAACTGGCCGAAACAGTGAGGATGGCTTTGAACTTGTGGATTCGGCCGTGCCCAGCAGCGGGATGTAGTGTAATGTTATATTTACAATTATAGGAGACATTGCCTAGCAAAAACGTACCCATTGAAGCAGGATCTGCATTCAGCTACAGATGTAATGCAATCCGTAGCGAGGAGCGGCGGCTCCCGCTTGAGATCCTCGCAGCTCAGGCATTCGCGGCAGAGCCGTTGGACCGTCTCGCAGAAGTACCGACTCGAGCAGTGCGCATCCTCGCTGCATCCTGTAGGCAGAGCTTGCGAACCCACACACGCGGCAGCCGCGCACACGAGCCCAATGCTGAAGATAAAGATATTTTTTCCCTAAATATGATTTTGTCGACTGCCTCGTTGTTGCCTATAGCGGTTTAGTCGTTGGACTCGAGTGCCAAAGTGGACTCGATTCCTACTGGGGACATAATTTTATACAATTTGGTCCGGAAAATCGATATTTATATTAAATATTATATACTTTTGCCTAGCGGTTTGAATAGTTATTAGGTAATAATTTACCAATACTTGACCTTATGCTGTGATAATTGTAGATTATCTGTTAACATTGACATCTTATTTAAACATCGAACATCGTTTTCTGTTGGTGCTGTAGGTTTGTCAGTATCTATGTCTTAGGTGTGAAAGATTTGATTCATAATGAAGAATTACGACGAAGAATGAAGGTGATCGACATAGCCGAACGGATTAGCAGGCTGAAGTGGCAGTGGGCGGGCCACATCTGTCGCAGAACCGACGACGGCCATTGGGGCAGACGAGTTTTGGAGTGAAGACCGTGGATCTGCACGCGCAGAGTGGGACGCCTCGCCGCCAGATGGACCGACGACTGAAGAAAGTGGCTGGAAGCGGCTAAATGAGGAGGGCGGAGGACCGGGTGTGGTGGCGTTCATTAGGGAAGGCCATTGTTCAGCAGTGGACGTCTAAGGACTGATGATGCTGTCCTAGGTATGTATATGTATCGGATATCGAAACTTTTAATTGAAGAAGTATTAACCTGAATAATAAAGAAGGGAAAATCATAGAGGTCGTTGGGGAAAATAAAGTGAGCTACAACTACAGACCACTGCTGACGCCCACATAATAAAGAGAGCACTTTAGGTAGGTACCTACATATTTTGTACGTATACATAATTAGGATATACTTAGGTATTTTATAGTAATCGAGATATAACCGTGGCTCAGCTGTAGGTATAACTACTGACGCTGATTTTGGCAGAGCCACAATCAAAATCCAATATTAAGACGACTTCCGTGGCGCAACGGGTATCTCTCGGACTGCCACGCCGGAGGTTGCTGGTTCGAATCCCGCTAGGGGCAAATATTTCGTATGATGAATATGAATGTTTGTACCCAAGTCTTGGATGTTTATATATTTATTTAAGTATTTCTATCCGTTATCTAGTAACCATACCACACACAGGCTCTGCCTAGTTTGGGACTGGATAATTGGTGTGAATGTCTGACATATTTATTTATTTATTTTATTATTTATATTGTCTCGAAAACGGGAAACGTAAGTGATCTAAATTTTGGATATGTGGAGCACACATTCAGGTACATATTTTGAAATACTTACTACAGAATTTTGATATCTTTTGTAGTTTCCGAGATATGGCATACCTGCTGTAGTGACTTCATTTCATAGTGGCAGAGACACCAATATACCCCTATAACTTTTTAAACGATTGAAGTACACATTCTAATTTCAAGTAGGTACAAAATAGTTCTTACTTATTCAGTAAAAAAAATTCTGCATAGCCAGATTTTAAATACACGGCCGTGGCTCTGCCAAAATGACGCAAGTCTTTTTACATAAGTAAATCTATTTATTATCATCTGTAAAGTGAAATAAACAAATCTAATTTAAGAAATAGTAATTACAGATCTACATATGTATTTATTTCATCGTCATACAATTGAGCTGAAGCTCAGTAACACATTAAATTGACCATAATGCGATAGAATTAAATCAACGATCTCTATTTATGTAGTAAATAGAGATCGTTTAATTAAATAGAGGTTTTTAACGCACCTACCTATAGGTAGGTACAAGTTTCAGGAGACAGGCAGAGATGAATGCGGCGGCTAGCGAAAGCTTAGGTGATGTTACGTAGCATAAAAATTAAGTTTTGTCTTTTTTAATGCCTAATTGTACACCCTAACCCTAACACGCCCCGGAAAAATTTTCACGCCATCAATCAGAGATTTTTTCCATAGCGCCCCTTGTACATCACTCTGACCAAAATTAATTAAGTATATAGGTAGTAACTTACCAAATCATGTTTCTTAAATGTTCACACACTTTTACACTAATTGGCGTCTAAAGTTACGTAAATTTTAAAAATAACACATAGATCATGCCCACAACAGGCGCAATCTCAAAACAAACTCCAACATTTCGTTCAGTCTAGTCCCGAACTGACGGGAACAAAACAAGAAAGGACGAGTCGCACCGACGCGCGGTCGTTCATGTTCCGACATGTCCAAAGTTCGATGGGACATGGACGCGCAACGCGCAAGGGATCGGGGCGCGCGCTATCGTATTTATTACCTGCCTCAGCTTTCATCTTGTGGCCGTGCGTCGTTGTTTAAAAACATTGTGTTAGGTACCTATCGTGTTTCCCTTTCTCTAGGCATGTCGATATTGAAATACGATAATAGGCGCTTGGGTACTTACCCAAATTGACCTTTACATTATATATTGAATCCTCTATCTAATCAATCTAATCCTATCTTTCTCTCCTTTTCCTATATTTTGTTGACCAGTTGGCTCAGTTGATAGTGAGTTCGCTTTCTGTGCACCTTTACGCAGGTTCAGCTAGCAAAATACAATTAATACATTTTGGTGGCTTTAATAAAGAATAGAGTAGCGAGATACAAGTAACTAGCTGACCCGTGCCCACTTCGTTGGGCGGTAAACATATTTTCATTTTTCGGGTTAATATATAGCCTTACGTCACTCTCAAATAACGTGGCTTTCTATTGGTAAAAGAATTTTCAAAATTGGTTCAGTAGATCCAGAGATTACCCGCTACAATCTCACAAACTCGCATAATATTAGTATAGATATAGATTTATTGGTTTATTAACAGATATGTATTTGAATTAAGTATACATATAAGTAACGTCGTTCTTAGCACTTTATGCCCGCCATAAGGCGTTAACCGCCATATTGGATTATTGTGACGCCACCTCTATCCTAATAATATGATAAGTAGTTTAGAAGATACAAGGGAACAGATTACGGCTACGGCCAGTAGTCGGGTGAAAATCCGTAATAATGATCACTCAACTACGTACAAAATTGCACCTATTATCCCATTATCTTCTGTCTAGCTTTGGATAGAGGTGGAGGCCTCTAAACGCTAACTTATTTTAGAGGCTCTAGTAGGGCCCTAATAACATGACCTTTTAAAAAAAAAAATATATAGAATAAACATTTATAAAATAAATTTGGCACATGCGTATTACGAATATAATCTATTATTTAAAAACAAATTTGAAACAGATAATTCGGTTGATTATAGGAAAAAATAAAACAAATTCAGATGCATGACGTCAACATTTAATAAAAAATTATAGTTTTTAGGGTTTGGAAATCAAGGACCAACTTTAACTAAGCTTTCATAGAAGTTCAAGCAAATGAGGGCTCACCTATATATGGATATGTAGTAAATAATTTACAATGATACGAGCGTAGCCGACACTTACCACAAAATATTTTTTCATCAGTCGACATACTTCCACTGCTGAACACAAGTTGCCTCCCCAATAGAATGCCACTTGATGGGCTGTCCATTGGGGGATTTGCCGTAATCACCACGCAAATCACCACGCATGGCAGGCGGATTGGTGATCGCAGTAATGATCTTAATATACATGCTTAGGGAACGCTACTGCCCGTCCCTGGTGAGATCCCTTAGTCGCCTTGACGAGCCCACAGAAAGATTGTTGGTGCACTTTTTCGTAATCCAGGATCCACTCAGCAATATTTGTAACTTTTCTTAATAAAAAAATTACGAAAGTGGTCAAATCTAGAAGTGGTCACCGACCGACAAAGCCGACTGGTGACGGTATAAGCGAATAAGCATTTAAACATATCTATTTGCTTTGATTAGTCCACTGTTGGACATAAAGCCTTTACATGGTTTCCATTAGTCCGGTCCCATGTCACTTGGATTCAGACTGTGCCTGAGTTCTTATTCAAACTGGCTAAAAATGATGCTTTCCCAATATAGGATTAGAAAAAGGCCTATACAACAGTGAACGTTGATAGGATTCCGAAGATAATTAAAATGAGAAGAAATCTTTTTTTAGCTTATAACATTTTTTCATATATTTTTCAATTTTTTTTACATTTTATATTTTTATGATTTCTTAATTTGTAAAAAAATATCTATACACATAAGAGGGCAAAGTCGGGTGATTTGGACAAATTTCGACACACGATGAATAATTTTAGGTAGGTTTCGTCGTCCAACCCCGTTACCTACTACATCTTTCATAATATCATATCAAAGATATACGTTTGTATGGCTTAATAAATAAGAAATGCGTGTTTTTCCTTCTATGCCCAAATTACTTTACTTTTACCTAGTTCTTAAAACATAAACGACGATGGTGACCTTGACTAGAAATACAGAGTGTCACCAATCCTGTAGTGACCGCCTACAAGCATTCAGTATCGAATACTGAACAATCTGTAGAGAACTTAGAAAATATTGAAAAAATAAACGAGTAATACCATACAAAATGGACGCAGTTAAAGGTCAACATATTTTTTTACAAATTTTCGAAGTTGACAACTACAAATTGTATAGTATCCGATACTGAGTGTTTCCTGTACCCGGTCACTACAGGTGTTTTGTTACACTCTGTATTGTATAAGTAGGTCAGACATATTGTGTTTATAACTAGATTACTATTTAACAACATATCTGCTATTTAACAAGTGCGTCACAGCCACTTTATAGGCAGTTGGTTTAGACTCACATACATACATTTTAGTGCATGAGTTTACATTTAATATAATGGCAGTCACAAACACCTTTTTGAGGGGGCATTTACAAAAAATAAGGTTTGTCAAGACCCACACTAGCGCTGCGCCGCACGACGACTTACGATGCTGCGCAGCGCGTATATTTTAATTAAATGTATCCTTTTTAATAGTTTGAATGCAGCATGAATATCTCATAAAATCATATATTCGCGGCGCCGCGTAGTGTGGGTAGAGTAGATATCATAGTGAAATAATTTTAAAACGTTCCAGTACTATGCAAAGATTACCCCTCCATCCTCAAACTAAATAAATAATGTAACGAGCATAGTCATACAACACATACAGATCATGACAAATTGCAAACCCGGGAACCATTACAAATAACTTTTACTCCGATGACGACATTGGAAAAACGCGAAAAGAGTGAGATGATGTAAATAATTTAATATTATTGCGTAAGGCTTGTCTTGAAAACCCCTGTATGTTTTCATAACTGACTAAAAAGGTGTTTGTATTTCCACATTTGATTAAGATGCGTAAAACTTAACATAGCAGAAATATTGGTATTTTCTAATTAAAATTACTATTATGTATTAAAATAACATAGTATTATAATTTCACACAAGAAATCAAAATTGGATCTAATCAATAAAAATCATAAGCCCGTATTAGCTGCATGCAATAATAGTACATAGTTGCTTAAACAAATCCGATACTATCCAGGTTAATGTTTTATCTGTTTCTTCAATATATTGCTTTAATAATGTAATATAATAAATAACTATGCTTTAAAAGATGTGATGTATATTTTTTTAGATACTAAGTTCATGGATTAATACTCCGTCATCGAACAATAAAAAGGAACTATCACAACCTTTTTACTACGACCTTGATTTATCCTTATTAAAAATTATAATATACCGTCAATTTTAGGAAGACAAGATTTAATAAATAACAGTAAGTTGCTGAACTCATGTACTCTTTAGAAAAGTTAATTTTTAGGTTGACACCTATATATACCTAATATTTAAAAATAATTTTATAATTCAAAAAATATATAAAAATCTGACTATGAGATTTATTATCAGATTCTACAGAGTGTAGATTTTAAACTTCCAGGAATTGAAAGTACCCATCCATTTATTAACAACTGTGACAATGAACCCTTGGTTATTTATACAACTGCTTTAAATAAGAAAATTGATTAAAATAATATTTAAGTTGATTCAAATTGATGGGGCCTTAATTAGATAGCTGCCGCACAGTACTTTACGAGACTCGAAAATCAGACTCGCCTCTTTTTTATATATCGTAAGAGTACAGTGCTACAAATGCCGGAGTAAAACCCTCACATGCCTAGTTTTCTTGGTTTAGGAGATAATATTGAAATCGAAGTAAATAACTATATTTAATATATATACATATGTGCTATACATATATGATAATCTTTATCTAAGAAAACAATAATTTAAATTACATTTTAAAATCTATATAATGGAGATTCAACGAGATGCTGATGTAAATTAAATAGACGTATATTAGATGAGCTAAACTAGAATTCGAGTAAAAATCGTAAAGAGCAAAAGGTGATCGTGATGATTTTTCTAAACATGGTTTTTATATATTTGGTTTTGTTGATTGATTGACTACAAAAAAATAATAAATTTTTCAATTTTATTTTTCCATCAGACTAAAAAAAATTGGCACCTGAGAGTTTTACTCCATTTGCAACATTGAACTCTAACGATACATCAAAAAGGGGCACGTCCGATTTTCGCGTCCAACAAAATACTTTGCGTCGTGTTAAATATCTACATTCTGTATATTATACATTTATGTAGGCACGTACAATTACACAAATACATACTTATGTTGCAAATACTTCCAGAGTTGATTTCTGATTAAAATCGAGTTCTAAATATTACTTATTAAAAAAGTGACATAATTTTTCGGATTGTTATTTGCCTTCTGCTTTATATTGATTTCTTTGTTTTGTGAATTATAAAATGTTAAGGTATAGGTTTAGCAGAATAAACTCGGATATTTAAGGCACTAATTAATTGTATAGCCTACCGAACATCAAACAATGCATCTAACCTACGGCTTATATCATTGAGCTATATTTTAATAAAAAATGGGTTAGTCCATCTTGAACTAAAGGAGTATTTTGTTCTATCGTAGAAACTAGGTGGACTAACCTATAAAAAATATATACGATGAGGTATTGCCCTCAGTATACATATAACCTGATAACAGCTCTAGATAAGTTACGTTGTACACACCATTGTCACTTTCCAACGACAGATCCGGGGTGTAACAAAACACTGTACTGGCCGATTACAGGAGCTCTCAGTATCGGATACTAAACAGCTTCTATTGAAGTATGGAAATACTATTTTACCGATATTTTGTATGGAAAGTCCATTTGTTTCGACCATTAATTTGAACTCAAGTAGCTATTTCTTAATAACTATTGTTTTGGCTGTATCTCTGATGCTTATAGACATTAAATTTGTTTCATTAAAGTCAGCGTGCTTACTTTATACTAGTTTCATTAATGATATAGCTTTGTTAACTGCACTTGCTAACTATCTAAACATGTAAACATTTTATTCTTGCTAGAAAAATCTATATGCCTTCATTAGATTATGTGTTTTTCTCCTTGATAGTTAGCTAGTGCACCATATAATAAAATCTGTGTAGGCTATAAATGGTAATATCAGGATAGGACTAGAAAATCCATTACATGTATAAAAATATTACCTACATGAAAGTCTGGTTTTATTGTTATTCGGACAAATAATTAAAAAAAAACCAAGCGAAAAAGTTTGATAAAAATGCATTAGGTAATTTTAAAGAAAATATCACATCTGTTTATTTACTGCAGACGCTCATTGTCAGTAATCAAGAACTTTTGTTCAGACTTCAGTTTTCTTGGTTTAAAGTCAGTTGAAAGCTTAAGAAAATGGAAATAGAAATTTATTTATTTAGATGATCCTGTATCAATAGGATTGCATTGGCTGGTTTGGAACTGAACAGTATAAATTGTCAAGATTTCATTTGTATCAGTCTAAACGACGAAATGGTTTTGTGTACGGTTCCCCTAACATTTACATAGCAACAACAAACTATGACCTTAGAAACAGCACTCCTGTCAGTTTACCAGTATTCTCTATGTTCAACAACTAGCATCAACACGTACCGTTTCTCGTACTGATAGTTTCTACTGGAATCCTGTACTGTCTATGTGAGCACCCTCAAACTAAAAACACAGGTCTGGCTTTCTTTTTGTTGGCACGAGCTGCCCGATTCGGACTGAGGTCCAATTAATTTCGGATTTCCAATAGTAATCCACTAGAAGAGTCCGACACTGAGTGCCCCTGTAACCAGTTACTACAGGGATTTGTTAAACAATATATATATTGTTTAACATTACCCCTTTCCATCGCATGAGATCAAAAAGAGTAATATAACACTTATAATTATTTTTATTCTATCTTTAGAACGAACAACGCTTTTTAAGATAATATTCTTTGATATGCGTTTCAAATATTTACCTTAAGTTAATATACTAAGAGAGACCAGTTCAACCGAACTCGTTGCATAATATTGACTGAGTATCAAAGCAAGTGCACGAGTTTGTTGATGGCTTTCTTTAATCAATTCTTGATTATAATTTAATCGTCCCGTCTGCCTTTTACAGAAAGAAATATACGATACGTTAAATTTCTTATCAATATCATATCAGGGACATCACTGATTATTATGCTAAATCTTATAAAACACTAAATATTATTAAAAAATATTTTGGGACTGATTTTATGTTGGTAAATGAACGTTAGTTTCATAACATAGAAACAGAAAATTAATTTAAATTTAATGTAAAATATAGTCACTTAATTTCTATTTTAATAATGTCTTTAGCAACCCGTAAAGATGACAAAACATTTGTTTTATTTTTATCATAATTTTTTCTTTGTTGAATTTTTTGCATCGTTAGATCAAATAGGAAGATAAAGCACTAAGGATTCTCATATATCTATCTACTTGTGCAAATACAGAAAAATGTTGCAATTACTTTTGTTTTACCACACTGAGGTGGTAGCAATGGTGGGCAAGGCAAAGCTCTACAAATTAGTACCGCAGCAAATCGCCATATCCTTATCAGTGTGGGGTTTTCCATACAATGATATATAAGTAAGCCGCCAACGCGACCTACCGCCACCGCTCCAATGTGGGGATGGCTTAAACCGAGAATGCCTTAAGGCTGATTGATTCCTACATCTCAAATAATTAGTCAAGTCAACATTATTGTAACTCTAACAGTTTAAACCATCAATTTCATCATTTAGTTAGATTGCATTCTAACCTACCTACCTACCTATCGACTCAATATTTTGATGACCCACGCAATAAATATGCGTGCATTAAAACTAAAATAATGTGACTGTATTTGTTAAATTTTTTAAATGTTTCATAGATTTGTCCCGGATTTTCGTTTGAATTGGTAATGTTAAAAGCTAAGGCACTACACATCAAAACATGTAATTCTAAGTAAAACACCTTATACCGCGCGGTGTGTATATAAAAATATAGCTTTACCGCGTGGTACCACCTCCTTGGCACCTAAACTTTACGCTTGAAAGCATAAGCGAGTTTAAAAACGTCAAATGGTCGGAAGACAGATGGCATAAGACAGGATAAACTTCTAGTTCAACATTAAAATCTAAGGCACGGATAAGTAAACACAATAATACTATGTTCGAAAATTTTGCAAGTACTTAAACTTTATAGCGTTGTTTGATAAAATACCTATTAAAATTTCTTCTCTCTGTGTAATCGACCAACCGCTTAGGGTACTAAGCAGACCAATAATAGGGGCGGGCGCATCTGTCTTTTTCTTTGTAAATTTCAATGGCAATAAACTATATTGGGCCCGATTCCGAAGGCACACATTTAAAATTAGATAGTACTAACATTATTTATATCCCTGTCAAACAATATTATGAAAAAAGAGACTGAACTAGTTTTAGTCTGTCAAATTTTAAGTGTGCTTCGGAACGACTCATTATCTATTTAAATCTAACTAACAGTAGACATTAGGATACTTTTTTACCACAGGAATACAAAATATACATACTACTACCTAATTAGAAGACGCGCCCGATACTTGAGCACATCGGTCTGTATAGAGCCCCGGAAGTCGTTCACGGGTTGAGTACATTAGACGGCGGCAGTAGTCGAAAAAATATATTTTTTTCTACATTTATTTGGCCACAATTTTCGATACAATTTAATTTCGTCGGCCTTCTGACTACCACTCAAAGTACCTAATCACTCACGATAAGATTTAATGAATTTATTTATACGCATCAATTATCTAAATGCAAAAAACATTGCCCTCGTGTAGTTGGTGCACATAAATGCATTAACTAAACGTTACAAATGACTGGATATTTTGAGGAGTAGTCTAGGCTAGGAAGTTGTGTTTAACTTTAAAAAAAGTAAAATAATTTTTTTTCGACTACTGGTGGTACTTAGTCGAACTAGGTAAAGAGACGTTGATCATAGCGAAAGGTTGTTGACTTGCTGCAGCGCGCTGGCGTTAACGTTGAGATTGAAGTTGAGCGTGACCGAGGGATTTCGTCCTCCCGAGTAGGAGGCACTAGTGCTCTCGTCGCTGCTACTGGCCCCGCTGCCGTTATTCCGATTGTTGTTGGTGTCCTGTGGATTTATCAAAAAAAAAATTAACTGACGATTATACCCTAAACAGGTCAAGTAAATTCCATTGCTCAATTTTTTTTCTTTTTAACCTATTCTACAAAGCTCCATCCCTTTACAATTTAATTTACATTACGAATTAGAATGTCATAATAATGCAATATCGAAAAAAACTCAAATGGATTTAATTTGCATGTAAAAAAACTTGTTTATTTTCAGGCACATAGACCAATGACATTTCGTACCATGGACGTATCACGCTGTACAATAACAAAGTCGAAACAGGGCACATTACAATTTTCACAATTTTATGCTTCGACAGTTCTGTCCATAGATAAACCTAATCGGTGGGAGGTCATATCATCTTTTTGCGTCGTTAATAACACACTTCGCCATCCTCATAGCTTTGCGATCAAAACACGACTAAGAAAAGAGTGTGCTTACATCGTCATTAAGCACAATTGCCGACCCGTTAACAGCGCGCCGATGCGATGTCCTTGGTATAAAACGTCATTGACATGGACCCATAATTTAAATAACAATATAACACATAACATTATTACGATTGAATTTATATTTAACAAAAAAAACAGTCTTTAGTCACTGGTACTCACTTGCTGTAAGCAGGGTATTTTAGCCGGGGGTCCGATGTCGGCGTTTGATGAGGGCCTTACCGCTGGTGTCTGAGACAGGCCATTGGAGCCTTGCGACTTAGTCGCACCAACTGGCACGGCAATGTTGTTGCTACACAAAACAGTTAAATGAAACTATAACTTCAGATTGCTTTAATCTTTGTACACTTTCTATTTGTACTTGTTATTTTCTAATTTGTGTACAATAAAGAATTTATCAATCTTGGCCTCCTCGTTGGCTTAGTCATTCGACTCAAACGCCAGAGTTTGTAGGTTCGAATCCCATTGAGGACAGACAATTATGTACAATTTGTACTAGTTGGCCCTCTGGATGTTATATTTGTGAATTGTCCTATCCTTGTTTAATTTCCATAGCACAGGAAAATCGTCTAGTTTGGAATTAGACAAGTGTATGTATATATATTGTATATGTCATATTTATTTTATATTTATCTACCACACTTCTAGTGTAAATTTTAATTACTTGAATAGTAATTTTGATCCATCACTAGTGTTATCGCATATAGGACGCAGGAGTTCTGAAGTGGAGATCGCGGATCGGAAAGCGCAGGAAGGGACGGCCAGATAGACCGACGACCTGAAGAAGGTGGCCGGAAGCGGCTGGATGCGGAGGGCGGGAGACTGGGTATGGTGGCGTTCATTGGGGAAGGCATATATCTGATCTTCCCAAATGCGCACTACCATACGCGTTCCTCGCCCTTCCTATACAGCCGCTTCCGACCACCTTTCTCAGATCGTCAGACCCCCGTATTCAAATCAAATCATTTATTTCATTCAGACCACAGTCCATAAAATATTATTATTAAACAATTAAACTTAAGACTATGTTAGTAAGGTGCATTACCCGACAGGCATAAAAGCGGCCTAAGTAGGCGGGATCTCGTCAGAGGTTTTCTATGGTATTTAATTCTCCTAAAATGTATATTGTGGGTTTTATGTATATTTGTAATAGTTATTTTATGTAACAAATGCCCATGAAAGTTGTATATTGTGCTCGTCCATTTCGTTACAAATTCTCCTTTGATAAATCTTTATTTAAGACTACTTATCACTTTAGTGACACTGTAAACAATAGTGTAAATTACAGACTAGTATCAACTGGTTTTTTTTACATTGAAAATTATGACAGCCCTAAGAACACTTTGTTCCAGAGTCAATTCAGAAAAAATTTAGGCCTAAGCGCGGCTACTCACTTGTTGCTAGTATTATCAATCGCGGGTCTCCACCCGCTCTCCATAGTGTTTTCATCATGGACTGCGAACGGCACGTCGAGGTCCTCGGGCGCGCCGGCCTCGTCGTTGGGTGTGTCGGGCCTGGAGTCGGGCTCGTTGGGCACCGGGATGGCACTGTAACAAACTAGCTCATTAACCCAAATGGACAGATAGCTCGGCTGATAGTAAGCGGTCACTGTTGCTGATTAACCTGGCTGGCTGTGTCGTCACCTTGAGGACTATGGTATAATGCCTCGTATGTCTGTAACTACACTGGCTCTCCTACCCTTCAATCCAGATAAAAAAAAAATGTGTTTTACGGCTCTGGAACCAGATCACAATATATATAAGCGGCAGATATAAGTAAGAGGGTGGTGAACCGATACCGTTTGTTAAATAACAGATGGAATACAGAGTGACGCGGTCACTGCACTCGCGCTGCCATGTTGAAGGGTAATTGAGGTGGGAGCCATGCCTCCCCCAGGGACGAGCTTCGGCTCAACGCATGGGGGAACCGGTGCGTCACGTAGAAGATCGTAGAGCTTCCCAATATGTACTGAAGGTGGCCATTGAGGGGGGTTTTTGGGGGTAAAAATTGAATTCAATTACTCTTTATTGCACGATAAAATATATAAAGACAATAATAAAAATCACACATGGCCTGGGATTCTCTCCCCTCGTTAACGAAAGGAAAAAGGGTTAAACTTGTGAAACCCACAACAAAATCTAAACAATCATTGATTATGTTTTCCCATTCATTAATTATTTGCACGCTAATACAAATGGCAGAATATGTTGAACTACCTATTACTTAAGACATCATTATTAACCATATTCCAGCGAATAAAGTTCATTTCCTGTGAAACGATTATGTATTTGTATTTACGCTACCTTTCTGGCAGTGGGATGTTCCGTACACGGGGGTGGTCGAAAGGCATCGCCGAGTAGTTCCCGGCGAGCTCACGCGCGCCCGGCCGCAGGGACTCACCCGACGATTTGGCCAGTAGTAAAGCATCTATAATAACAAAAAATAATACATCAATATATAATTCAAGTGCCGCGTAGTAAAAAAAACCGTTGAGGTAAAAAAGTGCGCGGCCCATTACAGTAGTAAGTAGAGTCATTGTTGAACATGTTCGTAATCAAGTTACATGTTGTTTGATATATTTGAAACATGTAACCAGAATAACATGAGCTTAATATTTTATGAATGATGCCTCTAAAATTGGCATCATAAATATTCAGCGTGGCGAGGCAGTGTCACGACCGTATTTTTTTACCTTCACGGTAAACCAATCGATACAGCTCGTATATATGTCGCAGGCCGATCTTAAGATCATAAGAAAGCCACTAGAAAATCATTGTTAATTTGGGCGGGGATTTAACCGTAGCAGCAGAATCAAGGGAATATATATTTAGTTTCAACAGAGTATAAATAGGGTCTAAAGGTGCACTTTCCAGCATCGCCTATCGTCAGCCGCGCGCGGCCGTATCTCTTTAAATGTTATAGTCGGTTCTAGTAAAGAACCTCTTTCGTAATCGTGGCGGTCTCACATTGCAAGAGTCAACCTTTTTCCATATCTCTGATTATTATAAATTACCCATAACTTCTTATCTATTGTTAAACAAAAACAATGCGCGGTAATATTCCTTTTGTACCTCAAGTATCAGACGTCACATTGCGACTTAAATGTTTATATAGAGACCAATTCCGAAGCGAATGAAGCTGCTCACATAATTGTGATTGTAACATACATAGGCCCTAATACATGAAACCTCTGACGTTTCGTACCAGGTTCCATCGGCATTGGTCACGAGCTGATACTAATTTAGGACCAAAAAGTGGAAGGTTAAAGAATCCACTACTCGCAATGTTCAACCTTAACACTTCTTCTGTCTAAATTATATTTATAAGATGACACTGTATTCAGTTTCAACAAAATCAGTTCAGCCCTCATGTTACAATTAATTGAGGATCAAAGATCCAAACAATAACAGATTGTTCATTCATAGATTTAGCGAAATCACCTTATAATAAAACTGTCATCTAATGTGTGCTGTAATAGTCAACTACAGGACCAAGCCTGTTCCAAAATTATGCGCTAATCACCACGTACAAGCTTCCAAGGCAGGTTGGTGATCGCAGTATATGGAATATAGGGGGAAACTGAATTCCTACTTCTCGGCTCCGGAAACCATACGGGGATTTAAGTACTAATATTAGTTAAGATTTACCTTCTCCGTGGTTGAGCGAGTCGGTATAGGGGTCATTTGGATTGTAGGGCGGCGGCGGCAGGAAACCGTTGGGCGGCGGGAAACCGTTGACCGGCGGGAAAGTGTTGGTCGGCGGGAAATCGTTGGTTGGCAAACCGTTGGCCGACGGTGCGCTTGCCTCCGCGTCCTGCGGCAGGTGCACGTGGGCAGCTGGAAAGATTTCACAAAGTTAATATTAAAAATAACTACAGTTAGAAGAGTTAATCAGAAGCAAACACTGTGCAGAAGTTCATAACCATGGAATCTAACTGATTAACAACGTAGATTGTAGGTTTTTGGAAACCCTTGCCTATTTAACTATCACGAAATAAAAAAAACCAAAACATTTGTTGATAACAAAAACTACGCTGTAGTTAGTTGCTTGTAAATCTAGCTATATAGACGACTCAGTATAAAAGCTTGCTCCCAATTTTTGTGTGTTAACTCAGGTATTGTACTGAATTCAGCATAATGTAACCGCGACTATGCTCGCTTGGCCCACTCGTGATGTTACCCATGTTTTGCACTTTGCATCTACGCCAGTAGTAATAAGAAAACCACAAGTAGAAATAAAGCGTCTGTGGCGCAGGTGCGGCCTATGTTCATTTATGTATGAGGTCTGAGTTCGATCCCAGGTTATGCCATGCAAAAAAAAACATTTTATCAAAAATAACATTTGCGGCCTGTAGTGCTATTCTCTAAAATACAAACTCACGTGCTAGTCTCAAACAAGTGACTTGACTCACTTTGTAACTTAATTCATTGGTAATTACGTAAACATTCCAGAGCACTATCGAAGTGAAGTAAACAAAGAACTCAATTCACGTCGCCAGTGCTCTAGAATATTTACAGAATGACAATGGATTAGGTTTCGAAGTGAGTAAAGTCACTCGAGTGCGACTCGCACACGAGTTTGTATTTTAGAGAATAGCACTATAGCTCTCAAAAGCTGAAGAATAACATAGTGAGGTCACACGCACATCTGAGATTATCAGTGTGTATAATTGCGAAGCCGATGTGGCACCGGAACAAGAGTGGAGGGTTCTTCCGGCCTTCATGGTTAATAATACCCACATAAAATTCGGATGGTATTATCGGGGCATATAGTTGTGTAATACAAACAAAAAATCCTAAAACTGTTCGCATAACATTTATATTCGAAATTTTTGATTGAATTACGAATCTAAATTGAAATAAATTAATACTTCGCTACTGAGAATCCAAATCGATCCCAGATACTTAATCGAGTTCTTAGAAAATGAACGATAATGCAAGATAATGGTCACATCATATCTTTGAACTAGCAAAGTATTATACTAAGAATGTTATTCAGGGTCGTTTCGCTAAAGCGGGACATGCTATGTCCAGCAGTGGACTAAGTTAGGGCTGGCAATGGTGGAACTAGAAATGTCCTCTCTCATCCACCAATTCCTTGTGCCATTCCATCCAGCCACTGTGTAAGGGCTTAGATGAAACCAAAAGGAGGAAGAAAAGTGAAATGTAAAACTATATTAGGTGCACGACTACACGCACACAGACTTAGAGCTGAAATCAAAGTTGCACTCGTAGTCAACAATAGACGGAAATAGTGGTTGGCATATTAGTGCGACTAAAACAGTGGCTGTTTGTTTCGTACTGTCTTATCTCGCTCACCCAAACATGGGGTAGCAAAAAATAAAGAGTTCATTTTTTATGTAAAAGGTATTCCCAATGTGTCTGTTGTTTTTACTAGAGTGATCAAAGCACAAATTAAATGCACAAGAATGGACTTTAATACGTATTTATCACTAAACTGTAATCTACATTTTAAATTCGCAAATAGTGGCTGTTCCACAGTTATTTGTAAGCGAGAGGGAAATATACATTGTCTCACCACATGGTCTACTTTAAAATATAGAAAATAAATTCCTTCAATCAGCAATATCACATTAGGACAAATAAGTATGTAGGTATATTTAGATAAGACTAAAATATCCAAGAATGTTAGTTCTGAACATATCAAACCAATTTGACTATGTGTAGGTAAAACCAAAAGAATTAGGGCATTGCTTGACAAACAACATCAAATCTAATCAGATAGATTATTAATAAGATATTTATTATACTTTCTAGCATGTTTAAAACAGATAGGTCATTCCTGGGAGAAGCGTTCTTCGCGTCAGATTCGTGGCTTTTATTTTTTCTCATGACGTTATCTATAACGTCTACGTGAGTGGCCTTATCGATAGCTTGACTCGTTTTTAAGCCTCGTTTTCCCATGTAATTTTAGTTTTTACCAGACTTGAGGAAAAATATAAGCCACGAATCTTACACGAAGAACGCTTCTCCTAGGAATGACCCAGATATGATTTGCATATCTTAACAAAATAATATTTAAATAAGAAGTGCATTGTATAGATGATAGAAGTCACTCCCACAATGGGGCGGTGGCGCGACCTACGCTCCATACTAATTTGTACCGCAGACTAGAGATCACACCTGGCGCGCGACAGTGTGGGGTCCTCCATAGAATTCCATACAAGTCAACTGACCGCTATCGCCATCGTCCCAGTGTGGCGTTGGCTTTAAGCATATCTAGGCATTGTCCTGTTTGAAGGAACAATATGTATTGCAGTCAGCAAGTATCCATATCACTTCAAGCAATATACGAATGCATTGCGCAACACTTAAATAAGTAATCACTACTACTTCCTTGCTAATCTTTAATTCAGTGCAATAATGGCACACAAAACATCGCACGATCACACCACTGATAACGGCTATAAAAATAAATGAATCATTGAATCATGGCATCTAAACGTGATTTTAAATACAATCCAGTCTAAGCAACAAAAACATATACAGCCCAACAATAACAAGGGTTCTAAAGATTCTGTTACTCTCGATTTTGTTCGCCATAACCTCTGGTTTACAAATATTTAGAAATACATATTTATACCTTCCAAATCCTGGTATTAAAGACTTCCTGAGTTTAGCTCATATATCACGGTACGACATAAAATAAAAGTGCATAAAACTTTATAAAATACGCATTAATCTATCTATATCAATCATAGTCATAGTATAAATCAATTATCCCGTCGCTTCTTTCTGTATGTTCGGGATAACCTCGCAAACTGCTTAGGCCGTTTCGAGAGGAAGGTTGACAGAAGTGGACGGTGACATACATACCACACGACCGGGACGAACAGCTTATTTTATGTACCTATATGTCGCAAACCAATCATAAAATCAGACAGATCAGGGCGCCTAGCCACACGTGATCTGCTGCTTCAAATTATAACTTTGTGTGGTAGCTGCGTATTCCTGCGTAGAACCGTGTAACGTGTTCTGTGAATGACGTCTATACAGAGCTAAGCTATACACGTGTGTACCGCGTCCCGGCGCCGCTGCTGTCGACTTTACTCGTACATGACCAGTAAATAAGCGCGTGGTGTAGGTAGGTACTCACAGGTGCCGATGGTGAGCGTCTCCGGGTTGTTGCGGTTGAGGTACATGAAGAGCGCGAAGCCGAGCACCACGAAGGACACCACCAGCGCGCCGGCCACGCCGAGCCACACGAAGGGCGACGTGCCCGCGCCCGACCCCTCGCCCGCGCCTCCGCCTCCGTCGCTCGTCTGCGGCGACACGCAGCCGCCATTCACCTTGCTCTCCACCAACCTTCAACAAATAACTACATCATATAATCAATTAATTAATGTACACCATACTCGTACAAGTAGTATAAAACAAAGTCCGCCACTCGGTCTGTACTATCCAGGTAATCTCGGTTGGTTATTGGTTAAGTTAAGCCATTCCCAATAAAGTTTTTGATGAACAAAAATACCGGGGCGGACAGCTAGTTGGTAATTGGACGTATATAACACGTATTTTCGATACTGTGCCAGAAGTTTCTGTTCTATAGAAGTAGGACAGGAAAATTCACAAATATAGCACACAAACCAGGTTTTTTAATCCGACAAATTTAATTGGTCTGTCCCCAGTGGGATCGAACCCACGATCTCTGGCACAGGATCAACGCTAAGGCCACAAGCCAACGGGTCAAATAGTTTGATTTATCACTGTGATTACTGATTACACTCTCCGTTAATTAAACATAGGCTACATTTATCGACTGAATTCGTATCGACTAATACGAATTGATATCAATTAATTTATTCATCTAGTTTTACGAAAAGTTACAGCTGTTTAATATCTCGTTATGTAGGCTAATTAAAAGTTTCGACTTCTACAAGCCAGACGCTGTATCTTATCTATTTATTATTAAATCGTCAAGATTAATTTGCTTAGCCTGCTCGTCATACCTAACTACTCGCCAACTTAGCAGCTTCTTATCAGCGATATTACCCGATGTTCTGTGGGAGTGTACTTATAGGTATTTAATTTACTCTACTATTGGACCGCTCGCTAGGCGTGGTTCTTTGTCTCTCCATCCGCATTATCTCATTAAAATGCTAATTAATTAATGATGAACAATATTGTTAAAAGCTATCTGTAGCCAGTAGGGGTGGTTTAAAAAACCTTTCTAATAAATTGCCAAAGTCATTTGGGAAACTTTAATGAAAAATCTCACGTTTCTGTAGATACACCCAGCGGTTTGAGCAGTGCGTATTCTATTATACTAGTCAGTCATGGTATCATTTTATATTTGTACAGCGTTGCGTATTTCTCACTCAAAGACTCAACAGATATTTATTTTGCTGTATCTATCTTACACCATTTGGACAGAATTTTAAATGATATTTTTACAACGGTAAAATGAAAATTCCTACGGTATCTTTTTGCGGTCTGGAGTGGCAAACGGGCAAACAGCCCTGATGAAAATGGCAACAACATAAACCTGCAGCATCTAAGTAACGGCGGAAATGTCCAAGGCTTCAAGAGCGTTGCCACGCTGAGGTGGATGGGAGACTTTTATGCCTCAATTGCCTGTAATTACACTGACTCTTATTCCCTTCAAACAGGAGCACAGAAATGCACTCATTGCTGCTTGGCCCGAGAAATAGCTTACTATCCCTACCGTCGCGAATGTTGATAGAGAACGGAATAGAGTAGAATCCCGAAATCACACGAGCGAAGCCGCGGGCGTCGGCCAGCGCTAACGATTGCGCCATGTTCCGTAAGCCGTGAACTGCAAAGCCAATGCCCTGTTTTGACCTTAATTCTGCGGGCAAGAAGGAATCCGGAACGCAAATATACATAGATATGATCCAAGCATCAATATACAATGCCATATCAGCTTAATAGCCTTGACATTGGCAGAATCATCAAATGATATATCCGGTCGTCTATATCAATTGGAACCGGATCATAGCATAAGTCGCTTCAAATATTCTAGGCCAAACGTATACGTATCGCACATAAAGTTTGGTAAATATATTTTCTAATACTACGGAGTCGAACTTAGGGGTCGCAAACCGGAATCCCGAATCTCGAATATACTGGACCAAAACAAAGCCTTTAAAATACCGGGATTTAGTTAACGGAAACCGGGATTTTCGGTGTAGACTACTATCCTATAGGTCAATGAGAGACCCTCTATTAATTAATTAGGAGTGAAAACTGCATTAAATCCGTTCTAGATGAGCGGAAAGAATCGGATAGACTCCTAGATTCCTGGATTATGTCAAAATATTTATTCAGTTTTCAATCTGGGGGCCCTCCATTAACAACGCATAAGGCGAGGTAGGGAAGGGTCAAAACGTACCTAAAATTGGGCAAACGTAGCTATTGCTGACCCTTATCGGTCATATTACCTACAGTGACTAATAAAATGAACAGTTCAATTAATCTGAATATCATATATCGCACTAAATGAAATAAGTACACATTATTATACACATGTAGTTCTGAGTAGTACCTGCAATCTCTAGGCGGTTTTATCTCTAAAAACTTCCGACTACCAAAATAGAGGATTGCTATAAAAATATGGTTGTGTTGTCGTATTTGAAATAAGAGTTATAGGTCGAGTCTATATACTCTACCTATCTATACCTAGCGAGGAAATCGGTGCCCTCGGTTTTCTCACTTTCTCCGGTTTCCTCGCTTCGCAAGAATTTTGGCGTTACTCATCGCTTGTACCGCACACGGTTTAAACATTTCTAGGTATTGTTTTGCTCGTTACGCCACCTTACAGACTAAAATCTGCTCGCAACTTGCCGAATTTGCAGCAGATATAAAAATCTCTTTATCTAGCTAGCCAATCATCAAAACGTCAATTTGCCTAGTAGTGTCCTAAATGTTACAAAAGGTCGAAATAAATGGAGTATGTATGTAATCTGTTTGTCACGTTAGCTTATTCTGTGTCCTATAGTGTATTGGGCACGAACTCGAGCGTCCATAAGCAACAAGTACTCGGCTCAATTCCTACCAAGGACATACAATTTTGTATAAATTGGTCCTTATTTGTGAATTGCACTGGTCTTGTCATGTCCGCAAAAACAATGTATTTACATGGATCAGATATACTGTTGGTGCAGTGTTTGCTCTTTTGCGTAGTTCTATAATGCTGCAGTAGTATGATAATACACATGGGATAATATGGACTTGTAGGAGAAAAGAAGGCAGGATGTAGTGTAAAAAACACTGATGTAATTTTTTTATTCTTAGTACTGACTTTGTTTCTCATGTGCATTCTATTCTTTTCTTGAAGTGTCTAATCTTTTTACCATTATACGTGCTTTTAATTTCCATTACTCGGGATTGGACAAGTGAATGTGTTTGTTGTACTGGCGTTACTCACCCGTCAAAACAAGACCCGCATTCGAGGAAGGACTTGATGCACACGGGGGAGACGCCCGAGGAATCCCTGTGGAAGTCCTCGCAGCGGAGGCACTCGAGACACGAGTGCGCGCCGCAGTAGTAGCCCAGGTCGCACTGCTCGTCCCCCTGGCACGAGACGGGCTGCGCGCGCGCCGGCCGCGACAAGTAGGCGAGCGTCACCACCAACCCTGCTGCCATTAGTTGTCTGAAATTATTGAAACGGTTGTATATTATTGACATGGTTGGTATATATGATTTTAGGAATCCGTCATAACAGAAACCCTTATAGCGAAGCTTTCTTGTCTGTCTGGCGGATAACTCGAATACTCTAGTTATACTGGACCGATTGACCTGAAATCTATACCTATAATAAAAGTGTAACTGGTCTATGTCTGTACATGGGAGATATTGTAGAAAAATGTGTATGAGAGGTCTTTATAAGGCCAATAGAAGATAAAATAATTGTTTTTAGAATTTTTGTCTGTCTGTATGTATATCTCATCTCACGCATAAACTACTGAATAAAATTTGATGCAGTTTTCGCAGTCGTCTTGCTGGAGGTCTAACTTAAAATCTGGTGCATGTTTTATCTTGATACGCCACTTAGAACCTGAGATATTAATAAAGTAATTTTTTGTAGAAGCCATTATATGCAATAACAATATCTCCATGATGCAATATATAATAACTGGGGATCGGGATTGGGATTGACAGTCTGAGTGGGAGGGGGATGGGGAGCGAGAGTGGGAACGGAAGCGGATTCTGTAGTCCACGTGAGCTCAGCCGCGGGCACAGCTAGTTTAGAATATTAAAGACTATTTCCCAAGCTATTAAAGAAAAACTAAAAACTAACAACGTTGTGGACGAGAAACACTTCGTTCCCTTTTTTTAACGTTAATGCGACGTATAAATAAATGGATAGTTAAGTAAATTCGCTTTCGTTATCATCATATCAACTATAATTGTAAGGTAAATTAAATTGATAATGAAAATGATTAGTAATCATTGAGTACTATTCATTGGTAGACGACTATCAACCTTCTAGTCACACCATCGTCAGATGATTTTCGTCGGGGACTTCACCCGTCTCGTACCTTTTAATACTTATCTAAAAAAAACTGGAATTTTCGTTATTTTTCCCATTATTGCCAGGCATATTACTTATATGTTTCAAATTTTAAATAAATCAGTTACTAGTTTTTAAGTTATTCGGCGACGGACAGTTTTAGTTTTCTTTATCTCGAAAAACATTATTTCCCTAAAATATTTACAATTTTCTTATATTGCCGGGCAGATGTACACGTTCCAAATATCAGCTAAATTCAATAGGTCCAGTAGTTTTCGAGTTATGCGCTGGACAGACAAACGACGAAAGAGCTACTACGTATGTATGTAAACGCTTTATTGTACCTACCAAATATCACAACAACAACAATAACAAAATAGGAATTAAACTGTGTACAAAGGGGGACTTATCCCACTTAGGGATCTATTCCAGTCAACCTTAGAGTAACATACGTGTCGATGGATCTCTAAAAATAATCCGCCTATCACATGGTCCCACCATTATCCTTATACAAACCAACTCTACAATAACAAGAAGTCCAAAAATAATTACAAACGATTGAAAGTGCAAAGAGAATCCGTTAAATAACTTGCATCATCCTAATCGCTATGTAAAAACTGGATCCTATTAGGTACATGTCGCAGCCGCGGCGGCGGGAGAGACCAAACAAAAAATTACACAGCAACAAGCGAGTGACTCATGCCGTGCCGAAACAACCAGTTGGATAACTTGCTACGCTACACGTCAAACATAAATACAATAAAACGAAACTCAGTGGTGCTTTTCTATAAGGATCATATTGTACTGTACTACAAAGATGACGGTGATGTCGATCAATGCAAAAAAATAAGAAAACACATTTGCAGTTGTAGGTAACCGTGCGGCCGCTCGGTCGTTTTGTTCCGGCGCACTCATTTTGATCCTTTTCCTTTGTTCAAACTTACAATAATATAAGCAATCCTTTATCTCTACAGATAAAGGAGGCTAGGCAATAGGTGTTAAGTACTTTCAATAGGTATCTACTTAGTTGTTTTTCTTTTGTTTGGAAAAAAAAAATGTGTTTTGTATTTTCTATGTACCTCAACAGACTTTAATATAAGTCCAATGCTGGACCAGGCAGCCTCTAAAATAATGGAAGGTTTCTTAATCACCAAGCTGGAAGGCGGGTTAATGATCGCATTATATGTATTTAACTAGCTGTTGCCCGTGGCTGCGCCCGCTTGGTAGCATGTGTAAGCAAATCTGATGAACATTGATTGAATAAACGAGCCAAACAGATAAACTCACATTATGTAGTTAGGAGCTAGGATTTATCCTTCAGTCGCCTGATACGTCACCCGCAAAAAGACTATGGGGCTATTTCGTTTAGTATACCACGTGGTTATGTAGGATTCAGTCGTAATTAGACATGCAGAGTTTTCTACATCATCAAATCATTAAATCCAATACCTTGATGCACTTGTTGCCCGAAAATCAAGGCTCAAATAAACTACCACAAATCGTAATTATTATTTCTTATTAGTATAAAAATAATATCTTACTAATCAAGACTCGATTTATCTGTGTTCGGAACGTCCAGTGGCCTTGAAACAGTGTAACAATATCAATTATGCCCTACATTTGATTGGCAAATTCCAATGACTTCCAACTGGGATTCAAATATCTTTTAATATTATTTTTAACTATATTGGACAAATGATTATTAAACTGTCTCATCATCAACACGTCTAGGTGTTGAGTATTGGTAATGAATGCGTTCATGAGTTTTATGCACGATGATGCCGATGCCTGGCTTCTTATTTTATTCGGTTCATAGGTACACCATCCTAGTAATAGTACTTATCTATTTGGAATACCAGACTACCAGTTACGAGTGTACGTATATGCATATTAAAAACATTACAGTTACCTTAATCCGTATTCGGAAATGGTAGTAAAAACCAAAAAATTATAGGTAATTTTATTCGGCAATTCGGTAAATTTTCTCACCACTGACAGAGTACATAGTCGTATATTTCATTCCAGATTAATAGTCCTATGAAAACCAACGCTATTTACGTCTCGGTAACATATACATGAAAGGGTTACCAGCAGCAAAAACAGGTTTGTATTACCATGTAAACTTTGCAGTCCACTTAGGAACACCATCTATTGTGTATTTTGTTTTCGAGACGCAAATGCGTTTGTTTTCATAGGACTATTAATCTGGAATGAAATATAGTTATGATGGGTATACAAGTTTCCTTTTTTCTGGATATGCATCTCCACCTGGCTCGTTGGTGGCGTTGCGCTACCTCTACCTCACTTGCGTTATTAATTAATTTATTATGTGACCGTGCTAACATGAATGTAAGGGTAGTTGTTTTGCTTTCAAAGGCGATCGACAATGTGACCGTCTGCCTTTCACTTCTGAACCAACAGTGACTATATTGATTCTTCACTTGTAGTGATACTACTTAAGAATTTGAGTATTCCTAACAAACATTTAGTATCAAAAATTAGTCCGGTGCGCCTACGCAAAGACATCATGAACAACGGAGTTGATTACATAGTCCACTGGCAAAGTTATGTTAAATTCTTTAACGATGAGAAGATACGGAATTATTTTCTCGACAAAACAATGTGATTAACTTACTATTTAAAAAACCCTACAATATGTCCAAAATAAATTGATGTCCATTGTCCCCTTATTAGACAGAGTTCAAAAATCCAGATAGGTACCTATTCCTGAAGATTATACTCTTTAGAACTCTTAGTGGAAGTACTAACAGAAAGATACAATTAATAGTTAAGTCGGTAAACGCGGACAGACCGCCAGCCGCTCACTTACGCTAAACTCTTGTGAACCTTATGTCATTACATTAGAAATTATATTTGTACAAAAATAGTGTATAGAAGACCGTATTGCGTATTTAGCAAGTGTATGCCTGTGTATCATACCTATTATGAGTATATTGTAAGGCCATAGTGGGTAGTAGGCTACGCACAATGAATGCAGGCCTCGCGGCCAGATGACGCACGCATGTCGATGGTTTGATCTTTTCAAGACCAGTCTCTTATCTATTAACAGCGATACCTACTGGTGGTTAGTACTTATTCATTACGATAATGACATTTCGCAATAACCATAATCGAGGTCAAATGTTCAGCATTTACACTTGTATAACCTACATGATAACAGAGCTTTTATGACCAAATCGGCGCTTTAGATAATTAAAAGGCATAAGTTAGATTATGCGCACACTACAAATCACATCTCATAAGGATAGAAACAAAGGCGTCCTATGTTTAACTAATTGTACTTTAAATTCACTCGGTTTGCGCAAACGATAATGAGTTTTTGTTTGTGAAGGCTTTTTTGCCATGGAAAGATCGCAGGTTGGAATCTTAAAAGCTCATAATTTATTAACTTTTTGAGTAAAAAGCATAATCAACGCTTTGACAAAGTTAAAGAGCAAAAATAAAAAACAGTAATTTATGCATAATTAAAATGAAGAACGAAATCGTTCAAATAAAAACAATATCAATAATCAAAAATGGTTTGCACTTGTTCATTTTATTACAAAGTTCGAAGGAGTCATCCAAATTACAAGGAAAATCGTCACAACAGACGGTGCGTGAAGACATTTATATTAAAAGTGGATTAAATAGAGTTATTCTTTCCAACACTTATTAAAACAATTGGTGGACTATCCAAAAATTATAATAGGTATAACAACAACAAATTACCGACACACCTACCAAAGTAAACATGAGTAATACGTGCTGAGATAGACGTGCAAAAAGACGAAAGGATACAAGACGCGAGGGAGTAGAGAATACAGGCTGCCGTTCGAGAGGGAAGGGAAGAGCTGTGTCGTCGAACCGCTTATTCACTGTACTATTTTAATTTACTCTAAATACACACGTGCGTGTCCTCCAGAGAGATCCTGCGCTCGCGCTCGAATAGGAAGGTGACGCAATCGTGAAAGCTCAACTGACAAAATCTAAGCAGGTGTATCTATCTATATCTAATCAAAGTATGATATCACTAATATCATATATCACTTGCACAGAACTATATAAATTAGAAGAAAATAACAAATCCATGAATCCTTCATCCTGTAGATGGCGCGGTTAGGGTGTACAAAAGGGGGCGCTGAGCAATTTTTTTTTGAAAATGTCTCAAAAAACTTCCAAAAAGTCGCTGACACAATTTTTTTTGTAAATTAACATTTTTTTTCATACAGAAGCTGCTTGTCGTCCCCTCTGACCAACGGCATAAAAAAAACTGATTCCAAAATATCGCCCCCCTTTGCTACACAGGCACCGGGCAGGTCTTCAAGGTATCTTTTTAAGGTCAATTAGGGAGTCGCTGATAAAAATTTATTCGACAAAAGTTGCTCACCACGTTGCCCTCTGTAAAATGCCATAGAAAAGTAGGGTGTTATATAGACATTGAAAAAAATTTTACAAAGGAAAAAAACCATTTGACAACTTTTGTACACCCTAACGCTAACAACGCCCCGGAAAATTTTTCACGCCAATCACAGATTTTTGCGGCCCCTTTTGTACATTCTGACCGAAGGTGCTAAAACGTTTTTTTACTTTAAAAAAATATAAAATAAAAGTAGATTTCAAACTGCAAAATATCTTTGACACTGAAGACCACGCCATTTAACAACACAGAAAGTTGCTGCACTAACGTCAAAACAAAACCGTCATTAATATTTGGATACTTTGAGTAGAGTAAAATTGATTTTTTATCGAAAATAGTAGTCAAATAAGTTCAGAATAAGACTATTTTTTCGACTACTGGATCCATCTATTGTTACTCGACCGCTGATAAACCACAATATTCATAGTTCACGTCGAATATGAAGTCTGGACATCTAGACATTTGATGGATGGGGATAGCGGAGAATAGGATGTGATACGGGGTCAATGGGGAAGGCTTATGTAAAGCATTGGACGTCAGCAGGCTGATGTGTGATGATATCGGTCCGGGAACTCCGGTGGTATCCGGAACAGTATAATACCACTCCCGTACGTCCATACAGGGATCAGGATCACCCACCCGCCTGGCTAGCGTTGTTGTGTTTAGGGTATAAATAAACGTCATCTTTTTAGCATCAGGCCAACTAGTAATCTAGGCAATGAGTTTGATTTTTTTTGGATATCTTTATTACTTAAGGAATAATCAGCTGGTGACACTTTTGTGTTCCACTCGGTATACTTATGTATTCGGATATTAAGTAAATAAAGGTAATAACCGCATACAGAAAGATTTTTTAAGATTTAATGGTGATTAATTGTTTTCGTCCTAGGAAGGTTTACCACACACATTATACCAAAAACCCTGCAGTATACATTTTAAGATGAATCACAGCCATCGACGACAATATGCTCATAAAAAACCTAAAAGGTATCATCTTAGTCCTGGTTTAATAATTATTACAGTTTATGTGACGAATAAAAGGCTGATTGATGGTCCTTGATTTAACCAACCTGTGGTTGAACAGAAATGCAGACACATTTATGAACTTTGAACTGTCCTTTGAATAGCAGGTTAATAAACAACCGACCGACCGAGACGATTGTGGGATACCATCTATGTGTTGGGGATTAGCCTAATGGCTTATTCGATCCTGAGTAAATATTTAGAAATAAACAGATGTAGCTTTACACTCAAGCAAAAATAAGTTGCATTTGGTTGCATATATTATTTACGAAGTTAATTGTAACGGTAAAACTCAGACTCACCTCATTTTTTCGATTCAAGGACACAGACGACGTAATACAGAATATTGAAACTAAAAGATATGACTAAATATAAATAAATAATTTATTGCAACTCCATAATTAAATGCACTGTACCGTCTGAAAACTTGTCAAACACTGGATTACCGAAAACGAAAAAGTGTTTTCTAGAATCAGTTATAGATAATGCTAAATAATCATTTCACGAATGGCGGAGGGTGGCAGCACTGGCGCCTCGAACGAATTATCGTCGTGATGAAATAATGATTGATAATGAAAATAAGTAATAAATATAACGTCACAGTAACACGGACACTTGTCCAGTGCCAAACTAAATTAACTGTTAAAATTAGACAAAGAGTACACTTGACAAGCTTTAGATAGAGAACAATACCGAGAGAAGAACAGGAACAGGTGGTATACAAAAGAAGAGTTGGCACTTGAAGCTTGTCCTTCAATCATGTCGCAACAAGTTGAAGTACCTGCTAGAGCGAGCGGTGGTTTGGTGGTGCACTTTTTAATCCACACGTTACTACAATAATAGAAGTGTAAATTTTGCGTGTCTGTACATCGAAAATTTGCCCAAAAAATT
Organism: Esperia sulphurella; assembly: GCA_947086405.1. Classification (NCBI taxonomy): domain Eukaryota; kingdom Metazoa; phylum Arthropoda; class Insecta; order Lepidoptera; family Oecophoridae; genus Esperia; species Esperia sulphurella. The sequence continues at coordinate 11,261,317 of OX352262.1, read as the reverse complement.
ATTGCATGATGAATTGATGATGGATAAATGATAGAATGTATTGAGTTCATTTTGGAATTTTTGTTACGTAAAAACTACTGACTCAATTCTGATGGAGTTTTCAGAAAAATATAAGGCTTAAAGTAACATTTAATCTTACAAAATGGAACTGCGATGAATGATGATTACATTTGGAGGGAGAGATGAAGGGATAGAAGGAGGGAGATACACATCTGCGGTTGTAGTTCGGACTGCTGCCTACCCCATTTTCTGGCATTGTATTTTTTTCACTTTGTTTTGTGCATGTCAAAGACTAGAGTAAGTATACCTACTTATAATAAGAAACGGCATAATCAGTAAATAAAAGTCTTCTGCGCGTGCGAAGCGCGAGCACAGCTTTGTAATATGATAAGGTTTTGCCAGCTACTTATTCAGCGTGACATTAGATATTCTGCACGGCTCCCTTTTGTAGCAGGGTGTCTGGGAAAGAGCACCTGAACAAGTACCTGGCACCTCCCGGAATTCGGACTATATGACCTTGACGTCGCTAGGCCATGGGAGGTGCAGGGACTGGCTCCCTTTTGTCGTAACTTAACGATTTATACACAAACACCTTATTCAAAAAATCTTTTTGGCAACAGTGAAAACTGTATCAAAATCTGTCAAAGCGCTTTTGGGTGAATCTTACTAAGTGATAATTTCCATAACTCCAATCACACTAGCCTATAATGAAAAGGGTTCAAAATCGTACATAATTTTTGGAGAGATGTATTCACCCTTCTCGAATTATAGCCATACACACCTGGATGGACAGGCATGTAGATGTTGCATATATTAGACAAGTACGTAGGTAGATAGCGATTAATGTTTGTCTCAATTTTTTAATGTGTTTTTGCCATGTATACATGGTTGCTGTAGTAAATTACTTACTTAATATATTTTACAGTATCCTATAGTTTCTACATATAAATTCACCACACTCAATTTAAATTTAGGGGTCATTGAATTTATTTTGTTACAACGACATAGATGGTCATTAGATTAGATACGTTTAAAGCACAGGTGTGCGTAAAGAAACAAATGAGAGCTGTTATTGTATTAGTCAATTCCATTAATAAACAGAGAGATTGAGCCCTATTATCATCAGTCATCAAGCAAAAAGTGCACCACAAATGGGTCCCCTCCCTTTTGTTGAACACCCCTGTTTCTTTATTTACGCACACCTGTGCGTCGTTAACTATGCCTGCTATGACCGTCTATGACGATGACGCCGTAACAACAAAATGATAATGATACTCTTTTAGGGATCCGTCAAAACGGATACCCTAATAGCGAAGCCTTTTGTCTGTTTGTCTGCCGGCGGAAAACTCGAATACCTACTACAGAAACGATAGAGCTGCAATTTGGAACATACATGTAAAACAGACTATTGGAACTTCCAGGAAACTAAAAACTAATTAATTGACGGAACCCGCACTTTGTGTACGATGTACACTTTGCTGACTTTTTTTATTTTAGGGTGGTGAAATTAGCTAGAGCAGTATGAATTTTGATTCCAAAAAACTGTTACAAGAATTTCTATATGATTATGTAGTCAAAACGATAAATGAATGAGCACTTTCGATGGAATAATAATGTAATTCCAATTTTAAAAAAAACATTAAATTTTTGCTCCAATGCTTAATTAGTCACCATACCATGCAAAGTTATACTTGATGTAACAAATTGTATACCTACGCCTGTGTTTGCCCCATAGTCTGCTATAGTCCTATCTTTAACTAAACTTTAACAACAAAACATTCAATTTAAGCAAAGTACAACAAGGTAGACCCACAATGTGCTTATCTGTCAAAAGCTTCACTTACATAACACTTTGGATGACTCACCCACTTGTGCTTACTACTGAATAGCACCTGCACTGCACCCAACTTTAACAGGTGCGTTTTAGTAATAAGTAGTGTCCGACCGAAGATTCACTTTCGGTTTCGGCCTAAAATCTGCCGAAACTCCGGCCGAGCCGAAACCACAGAATACTAAATAGTAGGACAGAAGTCTCTCTTCCGAATAAAGCGGTGTTTAGGTACCAAAAATATACCTAAACTACGCTTCCCTTTCTATTGTATAACTCTATCTCGTTCAGACGCGGCACGTGTAACGTTAGGGTTGTCATCTTATAAACCCATAATTTAATCTAAGTATTTATGGATAGTACAAAAGTACATATTACTCTTTTTAAACAATGACATTTGAAATATAGTTTTAGACCCGAAAATTATTTGTTTTAAAAATTCCCGCATACTTACATAAGTAAGTAAGCAACTTGGTGTATCTATTTTATTTTTAGTATTGTAGCTGAGAGTTCTGAGGGAATTGAATTCTGAGTTTGTACTGAATGACTGAATGATCGCAAGACGAGGCTTGCGGTTTATAGTCTCCGGACGGTGGAAGACGGTGGGGGTAGAACCGATCAGAGTGGAGGACTCTTCGAACTTTCATCAAAATCCATCACCTTCTAGAACCTTCCATCACCTTCCATGACCTTCTAGAACTTTCTCGACCCTTCCATATGATGTACCTAAAAAGTTCTAGAACATTCGAGACACTTTCAGACTTTTCTCGAACTTTCCATACCTTTCCATAGCACACCAAAATGATATTTCTAGAACTTTCTACAATGTTCTAACTTTCTTCAAAGTCCATCACCTTCTAGAACTTTCCATGACCTTCCAGAACATTCTCGACCCTTCCATATGATGTACCTAAAAAGTTCTAGAACATTCGAGACATTTTCAGACTTTTCTCGAACCTTCCATACCTATCCATAGCACACCTAAATGATATTTCTAGAACTTTCTACAATGTTCTAACTTTCATCAAAGTCCATCACCTTCTAGAACCTTCCATCACCTTCTAGAACATTTACGACCTTTTCATATGATGTACCTAAAGAGTTGTAGAACATTCGGACACTTTCAGACTTTTCTCGAACTTTCCATATCTTTCCATAGCACACCAAAATGATATATTTCTAGAACTTTCTACAATGTTCTAACTTTCTTCAAAGTCCATCACCTTCTAGAACTTTCCATGACCTTCCAGAACATTCTCGACCCTTCCATATGATGTACCTAAAATGTTCTAGAACATACTTTCCATACTTTTCCATAGCACACCAAACTGATATTTCTAAAACTTTCAACAATGTTCTACCGTTACTAATATTTTCGAGAATATTCTGTAGGCACATCCATAGTTCGGGAACTTTCCATCACTATTAATAAATACATAGCTTTTCTAGATTAAAACAGAAAATGCCCTTTTACATGGAATTAATCCGACTTTTTATTAGTGTTTTAACAACCGAAAGTGATACAATATCGCCTGTAATAATTTCTGTAATGTATCACCACTCGCGCGTGCATCACATCGAGCGGGCGGCAACCGATTGATTTTGTCCGGTCGACCCTGCACCGCGATTTTTGTAAACAAAGTCCGGAGTGAGACAGGCCTGCCGAAACTCAGTGTTCGTGAACCTTCGATGTCGCGCTCTGTTAGAGTTAGAGCTCTGTGTAAGTACGTGTAAGTAATACAAGAGTTACATTGTTTATTATATTTGTTCGTGTTAAAGTTAATATTACATAAAGTTAATGTTATATAAGTACCCATTAGGCTTGATTCTGAAGACACACGTTTAAAATTTGACAGCATTAATTTCATCTTTATCTTCATAATACTGTGTGACAGGGATAGCAATAATTTTAAAGCTGTCAAATTTTAAAGTAGTGCCTTCAGAATCGGGCCCATTTACCATTTAAATTTCCTAATCAGCGCAACCTGCCATTTTCTCTGGCATAATATTTTATACCCAAAGATTGTAAATCATTAAAGTGATAAGACCTAAATTGTGCTATTTTAACTTTAATTTTTAAATGTATTTGTTTGTGCAATAAAGTGTGTTGTACCTATTGTAACCAAACAAATCTATTTTATATTAAATACTTTAATTGTTATTTTTTTATTATTATTATTTCATTTAACACGACGAACTATATAACATGTAAAACACACTAGATTTCCGCATACAAAAAATAAAAATACAATAGAAATTTTACATGTCTAAATAAGGTTCAGTTTCGGCCGAAACTGAGACCGAAGATTCGGTTTCGGTTTCGGCTGCAAATCCTGTTTCGGTCGGACACTAGTAATAAGCTACTTGTATTCATGCATTAATAATAAAAAACGTAAAATCAATAAATTAAAACATAATAGGATCATTTAGTAGACTTGGTAAAAAATATTGACACTAATAATTATTATTATTAGGCTAAGAAAAGAAATTAAATGATAGCTTTTAATTTGAGTTTTCGACAGACTGATTGGAGTAAAATATTTATGGAGAATTATTATATTATTATTCAATATCAAATGCCTGTGTACTGGTCACTTTTTAGAGTTCCTTCGAAACAGATACCCTTATAGAGAGGCTTTTTTGTCTGTCTGTCTCTCTGCCAGATAAGTCAAAAACTAGAGAACAGATTGAGGAAAAATTTGGTCATATGCATATATACAGTAAAACTGACAGAAACAATGGGAAAATTATGGAAAAAAAATGTTTAGCAATTATTTTAAATAGACTCAATAACAGAACACAAAAGATCTACACATTAAATAAGAATTACAGCATACAGACATATGAAAAGGCAAGCAATAGCTCCAGCAAGATGGAGTTGAGAATCTAAATGGATGGCTCGAAAACTAAGTTAGAAATGGGAAGAGAGCCCTTCTCAAATGACTTAAACATCCATATCTCAACACTTTCTGGTACAAATACCTCCATCTATAAAGCATAGTGCATAGGTATCACGTCATCAAGAGGAGTCAAAGACTTCAATATTTGCATGCTATCTGACAGACAGTGCAGCCATTCTATCCCTACTATTAGCTCTCAAAAACAAATCACAAAATTCCTAATCCACGAATGTCATCAGGCACTAGAAAATATCTACCTCAGGAATAAAGTAGATTGTATAGACACTAGATTCATAGTCAAGGACATAGTGGTTGGCTGGGTAATGAATGATGCAGATATGACGAACTGGCTAGGACTAAGACTCTGCACCAATCGAACTTGAGCCTTTTCCATAGCCACTACCATATTATAACCAAATAAGTGCAGTTGATGCTCTATGTTAAATGACCAACATTCTTTGTAGTTTTCACTGAATAGTCTTTGGATATGGTGCTTTGGAAATGTTAACATATGGCTAACCTTCACCAAGAATTCTGGAACATTATAAACCAGCACTTGTTTTCCTCATGCATAGTGGTAGAAGTCATAACAAGACGCTGCCAGTGTGATATGCACCATTTCCCTATGCAGAAGGTGCACAGAGGCCAAAGAATCAGGTACGTATATGCTCGTAGAATGCAGAGCTGCAGCTAAACAATGGGCTACAATCCTCGCCACACCAGGGACATTCCCAGAGGCCTCCTGGGACGTGAATAAACTGGTGGGCTTTCAGATCAAGTTTGGCTGGTTAGAGTAACTACCAGCTGGCTCACTCTAAATGGGCTCAAGAGGCTAAGTTGCAGAAGAGCCTAGGAATCAAGATAGGCCAAGTATGGGTTTTTGTTAAATATTAAAAGATACAGATTTTATCTCTCAGAAAAACTTAGAGTATAGCTCTCTTCATAGCCCATTAAGAGACTAAGCTTATGTACATGTCTTGAACACAAAATGGTCAGTAGTCTTTGCTTTTTCACATACATGAGGTAATTATATTGTTGAACACTAAGTTATCCCACGAGGAAACTATTTAGGTGAAATCTATACATATATGGATGATGAGAATATTTGTCAGATAACTGATCAGTCACCTAAGTATATCATCATTGTTGGTTAATTTTACTTATTGTATGTTTTAGATTTCAGCACAATCAGTCCACTAGTATTTGAGTTATCCACCAGACGAACAAAAATGCTTCAATATAGGTGTATCACTAAAGTATTAAACTCCAAACACTCAGGTTTCTACAAAATACTTATCATTATGGTTTTGTGTGAAAGAAATCGCTTTTAGAGATAAAACAAATATAAGCTACTTTGTTATTGTATCCTTGTATTTTTTATCATACAATAAAGAGTAATTGATTTGTTTTCTTTTTCTGGCTAGGCACAACAAGAGTTAAAAACTTTATAAATAACTTTCAATAAATACATTCCGGTACAGAACCAAGGTTTTATGTCGCTTTGTAGTAAGTACTTGAATATTAAAAATTGATGCAATGCCATGTCGGTTGAGATGTGAACCTATAATACAGGGAATACAGGAGGGCTGGTTGGAGTGAACAAAAGGGGGCGCTATGGAAAAAAATCTCTGATTTGCGTGAAAATTTTTCCGGTGCGTAAAAACCATTTTCGAAACATTTTACCAAAAAAAAAAATTCAGCGCCCCCTTTTGTACACCCTAACCGTGGTCTACAGCAACCTTCGCTCCTCGCAACCTATAAAGACTATATTGGTCAAGTCTATTTTCATTGTGCCCAGTTATTTTTTACTAGTGGTCTGTTTTAATATTCGCGAAGATCAGTAGAACTAAATAATTGGAGTACAATGTTAATTATATTTGATTTAAAATCAATTTAGAATAACATTTTTTTTTAAATTATATATAACTTACTTCAACATGCTGATTATCTTTTATCTCCAAAAGCACCAGGTAATAGATTTATGTTATGAGGCACAAATATACACTATAACTGTACTTTAGTCACTTCTTATTTCAATAATTTGTCAAATCACAGAGCACAACTCAAACACCACCACCAATCTCAACAAACAAATGATGAATGAATTGAATGGAGAAGATTGGTGCGTTGATGGTGATTGATTGAATTGAACAACAAATGAATGAATGAATACGACCTCAGATATGACTAAGTTCAGATCACTGGGTTTTCTTAGTATGGTTAGCAATAGCAGCGGAAAGTAGTAGCTGCTGCATCGCAATTGTAGTAACCAACTAAGAACTTCGGGGTTGGATTTAGAATTTAGTTCACGGTGGCCCTTCGAAACCTTGAGGGTCTGTCTGATGATGATCTAAGAAACGGTATATTTATTTTTGGTATCTAGCTAATTAAATTCGTGTATTCTAATTGTAGTAATTTTAAAATTATTATCAGTAAATATCTGTATTATGCATATATAACAGGCAAAGGTTGCCTGGAAGTAATCGCTGAAAGCGATAAGGCCGTCGTACATTAAATTCATCATTCTATGTACATTCTTTTGTTTTTTTATAAAATGTATATGTATTTTTGTACAATAAAGAATATTTGACTTAGATTTCGTAACACAACTAGTTACCAAATAGTAAAAGGACAATGCCCAAAATTGTATGGAAGTTGGGCCTTAAACTTTGCATCTGGATCAAATTGTCGTCAAAATACAAGTAAAATACTAAGGATTATTATAAAAAGAAAATCGTTTAACTATTTGATGGGAAAATTGAATAACCTTACTTGGAATGAAATCTTCGTTGGAGCACCATTTTCACAGCACCGTGAGTATATGACCACGATTAACCACTCCAGATCTTGACGTCATAGTGAGATTATTAGTCGACGAAGTTATATTGCATTGGACACTACATTAGACTCGTTAAAATAGATTTTTTACCCAAATACACAACGTAAAAAAAACAGAGACAAAACAGGATGTTGACATCACATCTAATATGACGTGACAGCACGAAACCAAAGTGCATATCAATAGTGAGGTTCTAACTTCATCTATTTAACAAAAATATTAATCGATATTTAATGGTATTTCATAAACATCTTTTACGAACGTGTGTATCACTTTAAATCAATATAAATAAGTGTTTTCAGTCAGTAAATTAAAAACGTAATAGGTGGATTATCGTGCAGTAACTGCAAGGTCGTCTCAAATATTTTTGAAAAATATCGATTGTAAATATATATCGATTTTAATTCTCCTATCACTACTCTAGTTAACAAGTTGTCGGTCTGCCGGCGGAAATCAATCAGCTTTATTATTATATGTTATTTTTAAACGACCTATACCATTGGCTTAAAAAAAATTTAGGGGTTAATAATTCAGACCAATGTTTTTGGTACAAGAATGGTGAAGATGCATCTTAGGCCCATTTTTGGGCATTGTCCTTTGCTGTGAAAATAATATATTTAACATATCATCATCTGGTTATTACCAAACAATAAAAAATCAAAATGACTAACAGAAATTTTATGTACAGTCTGCCTGTAGGTATTGTCTGTCTTTCAATGTGCAATTTATTATTGTTGTTGTTGTTATTTTTGGTACAATAAAGCGTTTACATACATACAATTTAATATTGACATTGATTTAAAAGTTATCATTCTGATCATAATCAAGACACATCATCATTAATAGGTAGAGTGACTCGCGTGGCTAACCTGGTGAGTGCTCCAGACTTCATTTTGCTTTTCAGTTTTATTTTAATTTTATTCGTAATCATGTTCAAGCAGATGAAATATGTATATCGTTGTGCATATTCCTTAATTTCTTCATTTTTTGTTCTACTCCTTTCAGTCTTGAAATGGCAGTAGGAAATGAGTCGGGCATCGCACAATTCTCATCATTCCAGGGTAAGGCGTCTTGCCATCTATATATAAATGATGATGTTTTTTTCCAGGCGCTCCCGGGCGCGCAGGTCCTTAGAGTTCTGCCATGGTTTAACAGACACGCCCAAAGGCGTCGATGGAGAACGAGCCACACTTTCAGCCACTTGTTATCATTATCACTAATAAACAATGTAGAATATGAAGCACGCGAAGACGACGGTGTTCGCACCCTCCCGTGTAGGCATCAATTCAGCGGAGTGTAGTCGACAGGGCTCGTTGGGTCGGCCCACCACGGTCTCCAAAGGTAAGAGTGAATAATAATTATCTTGAACAATTAATACTTGTGGTTTAAGCTGCTCGTTACCGAAATGATTTTTAATTTTAATTAAATGTACATAATTTATAGAAACATTTTGTTGGGTTTTTTTTTCTTACAGTACAGGTAAAATGGAATTGAAGTTCGCGATGACTGCCGTTTGATCGTCGATTCGGGGGGGGGGGGGGGGGGGGGGTGTCTTGGCTTGATGACAACTGTGCCTATCTCTTCGTTCTTTCATTCTTTTGTATATTGATGTAGAAATCGATTTCTGTGTGAATCGAGTGCGAATATTGTGATGGCGGCTCCACATTAGTGCCGTGAATTCACGCGCGAATTCACGCCGTGAATTCACGGCACAAGTCGTGCCCTCCACATTCACGGGATGCTCACAATCGTTCGTGAAACCTGCCGCGAAATGGACTTAGAAGTTGCTGCTGCAATTACTTTGACAGTACATTTTCATAATGGTAATGTTCTAAAAAAGACCATTTTCAGTTTCGTTATTCCAAACTTTTTAATTATATAATTATTACATTTTTAATTATTAATAAATTCCTTTGTAGTCCGGAGTAAACTAGCACGGGGCCGTGAATGTGGATGTGTACGCGTGAACGCCGCGCGAAAGGGGCGCGAACCCTTTGTCGCGGGACAAAATACCGACTGATCGGGGAACAGCCGTGAACGCGCGTGAACACCGCGAAAACCATCCACATTCACGTTCACGCCTGTTTACGGAGCTTCACGGCACTAGTGTGGAGCCGCCATGATAGTTTGTCCTAGTTAGGGATACGCAAAAAAAGAAAAATTTCGATACTGTACTCGACACCAGTATCACATCAAAAGTATCGATACCGACGATAGTATCGTATGAAAAGTATTGGTACTACTCAGTATCGAGTATTTTTTTTCATCACTGTCTCAAAATTAATAATAAAAAAAGTATGATACCAATAATAATATTCCGTCTCTTTTTATTTATTACAATAAACATAAACCCCTACATAAAAATACATACATAAAACCCCTACATAAAAAGTAATATGTCTCCATACAACGACATCATATTTTAATAAGATAGGGGTTTCCCCTATCTATCCCGACCGAGAGGGTCGTTATGCATCAGAAAAGTAAGAAAGAAGAGAACGGTAATGAGATGACACTATGAGTATTTGCCACATATACACACGCGTACGGAGCTAACGCTGGCGTATTCTCATCCCTGGCGCTGGATGATTCGCAAAACAAAGTAGATCTGGTATCAGTACACCAAAAAGTATCGAGTATGTGACGAAGATCGACACCTAGTAAAGTGACGTAACAAAAGCATCGAGTACGAAAATACTTGGTATCGCAACGAAAGCATCGATACTACTCAGGTATCGATACTTTTTGTGGATTCCTAGTCCTAGTTTGTACGAACGAACGAATAAAATATCAATTCTAATTTTATTTAGTCTCTGGAGCTGGTGGAATTGAAAAAATATATAAATAAATAAAATACGATGGAAACATAGTACATAATATCCATCATATGTTTTTTTTATTAAATAATAAATGAATAATGCATTAATAATTAGTGCATTGCAGATTGCAGTATACGTACATAAATAGATAAAGTTATTTGTCAAATCAATGTGCTAAATTACCATATTTTTGACGTCATTTTGCTGGAATCTGGATGAACATATTATATGTAAAATTTAAATTGAAGTAGCGGTGTACGCTAGTCACTACTTAAGTTTGTGGGTGGACCTAATTTTTTAAGTTGAGATTTAAATCTGTCGTAATATTCTGCAATATCAAGTATAATATTTTACTTATAAGCTTCCATGGAGAACTTAGGAGAGAACTTAGACGAAATGGCACCATCAGAAAGAAACTCCGAAACAGCTCGCCTTGTAGCTCCAAACGCCTCACCAAAGCCGAGCTATATCAACCTCGCAAGTAACATATGCGCCCTGATATGTATCGGAATCATTGTTTACTGCGGCTTTGCAAATGGAGTTACTTTATTCTCTTTCCATCCCATTCTGATGTCGTTGGGGGTGAGTTTATTCATTTTAAACTTATTTTATACTAGCTGTTGCCAGCGACTTCTCATTCATTTTTCGGGATAGAAACTATCCTATGTCCTATTCCAGGACCTTACCTATATGTGTGCCAAGTTTCATCCCGATCTGTCGAGTGGCTGTCCATTATACTTCTTTGTTATATTACATACCTACATGTATTTGAAAACTATAAATTCCCATAACTTTTGATTAAGTAAGCCGATTGCGATGAAATAAACACTATGTTATCCCAAGCTAAGACCTATGTTTCTGTGAAAATTCAATCAAAATCTGTTCAGTTGTTTTTATGTGATGCGTGCACAGCACAATCTAACAAACATTTTAAAAATGATTTTAATGTGTTCTATTACTTATCCTTCATCCCCCAAATATATATTTTTGCAAATGTTTTCAATGTACAGATATGCAAAGTTTACGTTTTTATTTATTGGACTAGCTGTGCCCGCGGCTCCGCTAGCGTGGAATACAGGATCCGCTCCCATTCCCACTTCCACTCCCTATCCCACTTCCGCTCAGACTCTCAATCCCGTTCCAGGTCCAGGTTCAGTTCCAGCTCCAGATCCAGGTCTAGCTAAAGGTCCGGCTCCAGATTTTTCATCGTAATCGACTAACTCTATCAAAAGTTATGCGAATGTATAGTTTTCAAAAACTCACATTACATTGATACCATACCCGCTTCCGCTACCGCTCACGAATTCAATCGAGCATTTACAGCCTACACTCCTCGCAGCGTATGCGAGTTTTCGGAAACTATAAATTCGCATAACTTTTGATTGACTGCACCGATTGCAATGAAATAAAGCCTATATGTTACATCAAATTAAGCCCCATGTTTCTGTGAAAAGTCCATCAAAGTCCGATCATTAGTTTTTAAGTGATGCGTGCACAAACTCACAGACAAACAAACAGACAAAAATTTCAAAAATGATCGAAATGTGTTCTATTACTTATCCTTACACCCCCCAATTTTTTTTTGCAAATATCTTCAATGTACAGACACGCGAAGTTTACGATTTTATTTATAAGATTAGGTATAAAACCATGTAGATACCTACTTACTAATTGTGTGAAACATATTTTCAGTGGATGCTCTTCATGACTACAGCCGTGAATGCAATAACCCCAGGTGATTTGGCGACAGAGTGGATGCCTATACGATTGAGGAGTGCCCGCCACTGGGTTATCCAATTATTTGGTGGCACTATTATTACTATTGGGTTCATAGTGATTCTTTCTAACAAAATAATTCAGGGCAACCCTCATTTTTATACTTTACATGCCAAATTTGGATTAGCCTCACTAATTTTCATGATCACGACAATGTTAGGTGGCATAGGTGCCCTTTACAGCCTTAAATTAAAACATTATATTGCTCCTATTTACACTAAATTGATACATGCATCAGTGGGCTTGATAACATTTTCTCTTGGAGTTACAACTATGTCACTTGGATTTTTCTCAACATGGTGGTCTTTTGGGGATATATTACGATACACATGTTTAAGCTTAGTATTGGCTGTTATGCTATTCACAATATTGCGGCCTATCTTAAAAATTTATTTCCGTCTTAAGGAAAGACTTGATAATATGAATTAAATTTTGATCGCTTTTGTGAAAAGTGTTATATATTGATACTGTGGCCAAAAATATTATATGTAAGTAGTTGCATGGTATGTACTTGTATATCTAGATTTTTTCAAACTAAGTATATTTAGAGTTTATAACATTTTGTTAATGTGATATTTTTGCCTAAGTTACCTATACATCTTTAAGCACAAAATAATATTTTATTATTGTTATATATTTTTAATTTACATAGTTTGGATTCATTCATTACATGATGTTTGTTTATAGAATTTAAAAAGCATTAAATTTAGATAATGTGCAACATAAACATGCTTTGGCTGTAAGTACCTATAATTATTTTATGCTTAAAAGAATATTGGTTTTTCTAAAGTTCTTACATGTTAAGTAAAATATATTATTTTTGAAATTTTACCTGTCCTATTTAGATAATTTTATAAAATATGTACTTAGTTATAAAATTTAAATCAATTTTAAAAATCATGGCAGAGTAGGTGTCTTGTATGTGTAGTTAAGAGACACAAAGAGAATTCGTTATTAGGCTTTACAATATCTATAATGGATAGAAAATGCTGTAACTTTCAATATATTAATGGGGATATATTTTTATTATTACCTAAGGAGTAGGTATACATGTGCAACAGTTTGTTCTGTGATTTCATTGTCAACAATTCGATTATCTGTCTAATGTAGCAGCAGTCTATAGATTTCAATCGCATTTGCACAATTCATTAGTGGCGCCTGTAATCTCATTGACTTTTTTTTGAACCAAGGCGAAAGCAATGGGATATACACATTCATCTAAGAGTACTTTCCAAGACTTTTCTACCGCTAAGAAACCTATCAATTTTAACTAGACATTTCTCTTAGGCGGAGGGTGGATAGGACATAAAAGTCGATCTGCTGTCATCCCCTGTCTGGAAAAATAAATCATGATCAAACTTGTTTTCTCCTGTCTGCCATGTATCTATCTTACCCATATGTGGAGAGTGTGCAGGCGACAAAAAATTTATTCAACCAACCACATTTACACCAATTTAGGAGACTTGCACAGTGTGTCAAATAGGTAGCAATGTTTAATTTTGGCCACAGAAGTAGATATACTTCTGTGCTTTTGGCTCTCTGAATTACTTCAATGAAAGTGAAACTAAAGGTGAACATTTAGATAATTTTAGTGGGAAGGCTGGGCAGATCAAAAGTTAAGAACCATTTACTTTTTGTTGATAGTTTCCAGAGAGTAAAATTTTATTGTAGTGCACAAGTGCATTCAGAGACAATTTAATCATGTACTGTGCAATAAATCATGTATTTATTTCGTTAATTATTATGAGTTAATTAAGAAATCTGTATGATGGCTGAAACTTGGTATGTTCCTTTACTATTATTAATAAGAATATTATATTTGTTATCTAATTGTTTTTCTGTTTATTGTTTATAATTTAATTCATTATTAATACATTGAAACTTTCAGGGTATAGATATTACCTTATTGATTATGGATATTTACAAAATCTTCTAGTTTTGATTAGTTTTAATAGAATAAAAAGTACCTACCTATTAGTCATTAATTAACAACGATATCTATTTGTAGTTGTTGGTCATTGACTTAGAATTGCAGAACATATTTCTCATATATATTTTTTTTACAAATGTTTAGATGTGTTATTGCTTTGCCGTAACTGAACTTTGTATCTTTAAGCTAATTTATTTTATATACATTTAAACTTTATCAACAAGCTAATTTCAACACGCAATCTGAAATGCATTTGTATTGTATATTTTTCTACCTATCCTATGTTATGTAATATTTATTTAGTAAAGTAATCAGTTTATGTCTTATTTTTATGAGCATTATTCATATTTTTTAAATTATAGTTGAATTTGTGAAGAAGCTCTTATCCTGTCACTCGTGTACCTACTGCCAAGACCTACTGTAGTAACTGTGACTAGATAATAAAACTGTCTTATAGTATACTAGCTGTGCCCGCAACTCCGCTCGCGTGGACTACAGAATCCTCCCTGGTTCCCACTTTCGCTTCCGTTCCCCTACCCACTATCACTTCTACTTTCACTCCCACTCAGACTCAGTATCCCGATTCCACTCCCAATCCCGCTCCAACTGTAGTACAAACCAATCGCAATATGAATTGTATCAAACATAATAATACTTCTTTGTTATAATGGCTTCTAGAAAAAATTACTTTATTAATATCTCAGGTTCTAAGTGGCGTATCAAGATGAAACATGCACCGGGTTTTAAGTTAGACCTCCAGCAAGACAACTGTGATAACTGCATCAAATTTCATTCAGTGGTTTCTGCGTGATGAGACATACATGTAACAAACATACATACAGACAAAAATTCTAAAAATTATTTTGGCTTTTATTGGCCATATAAATCCCCTCATACAAATTTTTCTACAATATCTCATATGTGACATAGACCAGTTACAGTTTTATTATATGTAGATATATATAAAGTATAAAACTAATGCATTTGTATTTTGTTATATTGCATACCTACTAATGTATCAGCATTTCCCATAACTTTTGATTGAGTAAGCCGATTGCGATGAAATTAAGCTCCGAGTTAAGCCTCATGTTTCTGTAAAAAGTGAATCAAAATCGGTTCAGTAGTTTTTACGTGATGCGTGCACAAACTGACAGACAAAAATTTCAATAATGATTGAAATGTGTTCTTTAACTTATCCTTAGACAGTGATTGTCCTTTAATGCTCTTTGCTTTGAAAAAAGCCACGAATCTGACGCGAAGAACGCTTTTCCCAGGAATGACCCACTCCAGTTATGTGTACTGTTCATAAATCTTTTTTAAAGTGGCATAACTTTATTCCTGATTACGTTTGACTACAATCTCACCTGAAGATAAGTGACGATGGAGTCTAAGGTGAAGCGCGCTTACCCAGAAGCTAACTATTCACTCTTTCTTTAAAAAGATCCAAATTGTATTTGTCCGGTAATACCAAAGCTGGCAGAGAGTTCCATTTCTTAGCAGTTCATAAGTAGCCAAATTGAAAAATGTGATCTAATAAATAAAATCGTAAAAATCGCGAGTCTGTATATTGAAGATATTTGCAAAAAAAATGTTGAGGCGTCTAAGAATAAACAACAGAACCATTTCGATCATTTTTGAAATTTTTGTCTGTTTATCTGTTTGTCTGTGAGTTTGTGCACGCATCACTTAGAAACTACTGAACGGATTTTGATGGACTTTTCACAGAAACATGGGGCTTAACTTAACATTTAGTCTTTATTTTCACGCAATCGGCTATCTCAATCAAAAGTTATAGGAATTTTTAGTTTTCTAATACATTATTTAGTAGGTATAGGTATGCAATGTAATAAAGAAGTAAAATGATTATGTTCGGTATAATTCAGATTGCGATTGGTTTGGACTACATTTGGAGCTGGAGTGGGACGGGGAATGGGCGAGGGCGTGGGCGTCGGGGTCGAGGTTGGGGTTTGAGTCGTAGTGGAAGTCGAAGACGGACCGAGAGTGAGTAGTTCACGCGAGCGTACATATATTAGTTATATGCAATATAATAAAGAAGTATAATTAATGTTCGGTGCAATTCAGATTGCAATGAGTTAGGACTACATTTGGAGCTGGAGTGATCGTGGGCGTGGTATTGGGATTGGGATTGAGAGTCTGAGTGGGATAGAGAGCGGAAGTGGGAACGGGAGCGGAAGTGAGAACAGGAGCGAATTCTGTAGTCCACGCGAGCGGAGCCGCGGGCAGAGCTAGTAGATAATAAGAATAAAATGCAAAACTGTTTTTACTTTGATTGTACTTTTTTCTATGTATTTTCCAGCAGTCAAATAAATCTGGCCAATGGGAATTTATTTTCCCGTTGCCCAGGCTAGTCTGAGAATCAATCTGACCACAGGGAAAAAACGATAATTTTGTATCATATAAAAATGTAATACCTGTGAGCCAAATAGAAAATTTAAAGAAAACCCATTACTGCCAACAATTTCTATGCGAAATAGTTTACATTTTCCCGGTACATTTTTCCATAGAAAATATTGTGTAATAATTTTTAAAACACTGAAAGAAATGCATTTATCTTCAGGTAGTTGTTTGGTTTGTATACATATAAGGAATATAATAAATGTCTATTTACCTACTACTATTATTGAATGAATAATGTAGCTATTTTATGAACGTTTATCAAAAATATACTATATAGAATAGAGAATGCACAACATAATGTTTTTTTTTTAAATCTCCAGACCTACTGCTTGGTTATTAATTCTATATCTGAAAGAACAATTTTGAACGAAAATATGGTCGTATTTGTTTAACCTGGAATAAAATTACGTAAAATGTATACTCCCCTAATATTTTAAACAATGTATATAATATATACTAGTAAATACCGATAGACAGATTGTGTGAGAGACTGGAAAAGTCGTGTGAGTGAGACAGCCGCGCAGCACGCTTGTTTCGTCATGCACAAATGTGGCTAGCACAATACGAGTCTGGCTGGTACTAACACAATATGAGTCTGGTCACTTCAATAAATAAATAATCAGCAGCCTGTACGTATCCACTGCTGGATAGGACTCTCCCAAGACGCGCCACTGACCAGAGGTATTGCTGTCCTTGTCCTCCGTACTGGCTAGCCAAAGATGACAAAGGCCTAGTTTTAAAAACTAGGTAGTTAAGATACTTTCTGTATAAGCAGTAGAAATCGGTAGAAATGTTCGTAACATAATGAGAAAAATATGTTTAATTATTAACTTTGTTGCAATTTTCGCGATCGATGGACCTTCGAGGTATATGTAGCTGTATTGAAGGTACCAATAAATTACTAATGCTCCAAATCATAAAGGTTTATGACATAGGAGTACTACTTGTAAGTAATAAAGGTTCTAGTCATTAATGTTGGATCCATTAGATACATTGAGCCAGGATCCACTAATAACTAGGTAGTTTGTGCATAATAAGAACATAAAAAAAAATACCAACTACCTTTTTTATATCAAATACATAGCGAGCTTTGGTTGAATTTCAACTTCATCTGGTAGTGGGCTCGATTCTGAAGGCACAATGTTTTAATTTTGACAGCACTAAAACTGTTGCTATCCTTGTCACACAGTATTATGAAGATAAAGATGAAACCAATTTTAGCGATGTCAAATTTTAAATGTGTGCAGATGTGTGCCTTCAGAATCGGGCCCAGTATGCCACTAAAATAAAGAACTTGTCTGTACTTGGCTGAGTATTAAGTAATATATAAATCTTTGTTTGGATAATAGATGACGAAATATCAACGCTATATTTGCTATTTTCAGAAACATATATTTTAAAGAAATCCAAAACTTATTATAAATCCCACATTACATTTATTGTTGGCCAAACTCTTGAAATGTTTACTACAAACTATTAAAATATTTCACAAAAATGTATAAGCTTTCCTTTAATAATACTAGAAAATGCAAATGCTTTGATTTCATCTAATCGGATATTATTCCAGACGAGTATAATACTACTCTGTAGATGCTCCTTTTGGACATCGGGTATTTATTACCTGAAAAAAAACATGTTATTTTTATTACAGCGTTGCAGTTTAGTTTTTAGACTATTTTTAGATACAATAAAACTGATTGAAATTAAATCCTAAATAATTTAAAAATTAAAAACATACTTGAAAATTACTGTAAAAGGAAACATTCTAAAGTTGCATCCCTTTCTCTTCTTAGCTCCTACTTGCTACTTATCTAAAGAATACATAGTATTAGCGTAGTATTATTAAGTATTCTATGGTATTAGCCTACGAATCTTTTAAATGTGCATAACCATCTTTGAGAACCCCAGACAAAGCCTAGCTAAGAACGTTTTGAATGCTCCTAGGATTAAACCTAATACTGTTCAATCGTTTTTTTTTAATCGCAGACCGAATCCTAACATAATAAAATGTGCTTAGTGCATAAATGTGTAAAAAGTGAGCATGCACTTACTTACCACTGAAAATATGGAAAGTATAGATAGCATTTTGTTTATTCTCTTCTTGAGTGCACCAGTATCAGTTGTGCTATTATCTGCTTTAAAATGTAATCCGCAATCAATTGTATATTGCGTTACGTTTGCTGGTAGGACATCAACCCATTCATTTTTAACTAGCTGTGCCCGCGGCTCCGCTCGCGTGAACTACAGAATCCGCTTCCACGCCCACTCCCGCTTCCGCTTCTGCTCCGGTCCCGCTCCCGCTCCCGCGCCCTCTCCCACATCCACTACCCTTTTCCCACGCCCACGCCCACTCCCACTCCCATTCCTACTCGCAGCTCCAAATGTAACCCAAACTCATCGCAATCTGAATAGGATTGCGTCCTTTTCTACTAGAGTGATAACACGATTTGGTATTTCACAAAGGACATCCAATGTAATTCATTATTTGGTGAACTGGTAGGTATGACACTTGGACCTATTAACACAAAATAAATAATATACAGAAGGACCGCTCTCACCTTTCTCGAAAATAACTACCTAAACTTGCCTGACTGACTAGGGTTGCTACTGTATTGATTCTGAATTTTGAAAAGGAGTAGACAGTTTATGTTTACAAACATACATACATCGATTCGTTTATACATGCATACGTACATCTTATCATGTTTACATGCCTTAGAGAGTAGCAGACCATCAAATATCCATAAAAATATGCCGACGCCACACACGACGAAGATTGCAATCTCAACGAAATGTAATAATGGTGTAATAGTGATCCCACCAAAAACATAAATGTTAAAAAGGCGCCAAGTTCGACAAAAACATAAATGTGAAAAGGGCGCCAAGTTCGGCGAAAAGCAGTTGAGATTTAAAAGGGTGACAAGTTCCATATCCGTTCATTAAAAAAAAGCTACACTACACTCACAACTTCGTTTAATCTATTTTATTAAATTACTTTAAAATTATTTATTTATTTATTTATTTTATTTTATTTATTAGGTACTCAAACAAGTCACAATAATTACAATATAGATACATTAGGTTAAAGGATTTATAGTATTTATTTATTGATTTATTTATTTATAGTATTTATTTTAGATATAAAAAAATATGTGAAACCCATTTCATTTAATATGTCACACGGTACAGTTTGTAACATTTTTTTTCGACTTCATCGGTCCAGTAGATTCGAAGCAAATCGGTTGTAACAGACGGACAGACAGACATAATATTTTCAAAACAAGAAAGTGTATGTATGTAAAAATATACCTACGTTATGTGTTTTCAAAGTAGACAGGTAAATAAAAAAGTGGTATATTAGAATATTATTATTTTAAAATAAATCCACAGGTGTTACAAATTATTGACTGAAAAATATTTTCGTCGATTGCGACATTGTTTAAATGAACGATTATTGTATCGCAACGTGTAGGCACAGGTTTTAGTAGTATTTAAACAACCAAATACACCGCAACCATAATAATACCGTGTATTCATGTTCAAAAACAGCCGCGCCATCACTTATGATACTCGCGATTGAGTTCTGCCCGAGACTGCCCGAGAATGCCTGTAAACGCAGCGTCAATGTGTGCGTGCGAGAAATGGCGGTTTGTTCTAAGCGGGCTCTCTGTCTAGCGGCGCGCGACCGCGGGTTTACGTACTTTGTGCTATTAACCTATAATAGGTCCAAGGTATGACACGTGCCGAACTTTATGGCGGAGTACCTACATAAGATCAGGTATCAGCGGGGAAATATCGGGGCGACGAGGGACCGGCACTAGGCGCTCGTCTCTTACCTACTTCGGATTTGCAATAAGGTTGGTGTTGTAGTGGTATACTGTCAAGTGTACAGTCGACCACACGCCAGACGTAACACTTTGGACTGCGCCATAAGCGCGCATCTTATGGCGCATCTCGTGCGCCATAAGATTAGAAATCGAAATACAAGTGTTTCACTACACGCCTGGGCGTGTAGTCGACTTTTTATTACTGTGTTTATTGGGTATTGTTACCACCTACGTAATAATAAAAGGTCGAAGAAAGTATTTACTTTTATTTATATTTTATTATGACATAGTATAGTGTAATAGAATCTAATAAATATTTATACAATATAAGAAAATGTTTTGGGACAAATCCGTGATCCATACACAATACTAGAACGAGATAGGATAATGCGGCCTCTTGCTCTGGCCGCTTTCTTTGTTCGCAGCACGCAGTCCTTTTGGAGAACGTTGGTAAAAAATCTTATTTCATAGTGCCCTCTTTCTTACATTCCAACCTTTTATTTTTTTGGAACATAAAAGTTATTTTATAATTTCGTTTGTCAGTTTTATTATTGAAATACCTACGTATTTTAATAAACGTGCAGATAAAGAGGTATGCCTCTATAGTGAAACCTACTATTGATTTATAGCTCCATTCCAGGCGTCTGGCAATACTGGTTTTACCTGCTTGTCATTGTTGAGTTTTGTCTTTCGTAGTTGCGTATCTAAATTTGTAAATTGGATTTTAAAGCTTTGCAAAGTAATTATCACCAGTCAGCATTACATTTTCCTAGTTGTGTTTTATATTGATACCGGGTAAAACCCAAGGTAAAAGCAAGTAAAAATAAAACTGTACCTAGTAAGATGGCGTCTAATTTAAGAGGTTCATAATTGGTTTTCCTGTTGTAGATGCCGAATATAAAGCTGCAGTCGTCCGATGATGAAGTTTTCGACGTTAATGTCGAAATTGCGAAATGTTCCGTTACAATAAAAACTATGCTGGAAGATCTTGGCATGGATGACGACGAGGAGGAGGTGGTTCCACTTCCTAACGTTAATTCCGCTATTCTCAAGAAAGTGATTCAGTGGGCAACGTATCATAAAGATGATCCACCCCTACCCGAAGAAGATGAGAACAAAGAGAAGCGAACTGACGATATTTCCTCCTGGGATGCTGATTTCTTGAAAGTAGATCAAGGCACACTGTTTGAACTTATATTAGCCGCGAACTATCTAGACATCAAGGGGTTGTTGGATGTTACTTGTAAGACAGTAGCTAATATGATCAAGGGCAAGACTCCAGAGGAAATCCGCAAAACATTCAATATTAAGAATGACTTCACCGCTGCTGAAGAAGACCAGGTTCGCAAGGAAAATGAGTGGTGTGAGGAAAAGTAATCTGGAATGCGTCAGTTTCCTGAAGTATTATCATTTTACGAGTTCTTAATATAGTTTAATTTTTAATAAGTTAATTAATTTTTGTATAGTCCATAAATTGTAACGAGCTGTAAGCAGATAGAACTCATGTTACAAATTATTCCTTTCAAATATGTGCATATTTGTTTGGATCAAAATACATAGAAATAATTACTATAGTGTAACTGCGATCAGTAGATACCCTTAGATGTGTATTAATATTTTATTTGATAGGAATGTTGCATAACTTCCAGATGATAGTGCTGTGTGATGTGACGATCATTTAACCATTGTCACAAGCCACAAACTTTGTCGTAATTTACCTATGAAACTAATGTCTGACTGGTGGTTCTATAGCACAATGTACATTGCCTGTATGGTTGACAAAGAATTGTTTATTGAGTTTTCAAAATACAAACTTTCTTCCTAACTTGACTTTCATTTAGCCTTTTTTTTACCAAATGTCTGTGCAAAACGCATCAATCATAACATAGTTCTGCATGTTCCCAGTAGTGGATGGTTAGACATTGGCGTTAGTATAGATAATGAAAATATGGGAGCAACTAATTTCGCACTTCTTAGTTATTAAAAAAAATGTTAAATATAAACTATTTGATTGTTACAATAACACTATAAAGTAAAAGAGATTAAAAATTTACATTTTTGTAATCAGTGATCATAATTATGCAATACTGCGAAATGTCTCTTCAATTTTAGAGTAAGTATCTGGAAGGAAGAAGTTATCAATGCAGGTTAGAATCGGGCTGTTGAACTGTCTTAGGTAGGATCCACAGGACGCTGCGCCAAACAGCAGACCAGTCAGAAACGCTGCAGCGATTAGAATAATCATGGCGGCACACTGATATTTGTTTTGACTCAATAAAACTTCCTTACATATACACAGGAAGTCATAAAGTGACCTGAAAGATAAGTTTATCATCATCAGCCTGTTGACATCCACTGCTGAATATAAATGTACCTCAATATGCGCCACTCTCCACACCGGATCCTAGAGTTATGGTTACACTAAACGTTTTATTCAGCTCTCAAACGTTTGTTTACTTGGATAAGTTGTTTATTATTAAGTACTAGCTGTGCCCGCGGCTCCGCTCGCGTGAACTACAGGATTCGCTCCCATTCCCACTTCCGCCTCCTGCTCCGCCTCCGCCCCCGCCCGCGCCAGCGCTTCAGCCTGCGCCCGCTCCCACTCCCATTCCAAATACCAGCTCCAAATGTAGACCAAACTCTTCGCAATCTGAATAGTAGGGAAATATATGCAATATTTTGGAAACTAACCTTTCCTACTAATGTATTTGAAAACTAAAAATGTCCATAACTTTTGATTGAGTAAACCGATTGCGATGAAATAAAGACTAAATGTTAAGTTAGGTTAAGCCCATGTTTCTGTGAAAAGTCCATCAAAATCCGTTCAGTAGTTTTTAAGAGATGCGTGCACAAACTCACAGACAAACAGACAACAATTTCAAAAATGATCTGAATGTGTTCTGTTGCTTATGCTTAGACGCCCCAATTTTTTTGCAAATATCTTCAATGTACAGAAACGCGAAGTTTACGATTTCATTTATTACATAATTATCAAATTATACTTAATAATAAACAGATGGACCGACGGACTGAAAAGAAGGTGGCCGGAAGCAGCTGGTTGCGGAGGGCGGAGGGACCGGGTGAGGTGGCGTTCATTGGGGAAGGTCTATGTCCAGCAGGGCTGATATGTTGAATGAAGCTTGCCGGTTTAATAATAATCTGTGCACTCCAACCAATGTTGTTCTCATAATTCATCATTCGCAATGTAACTTTTTCCGTCATCATTTCATCACATTTCAGAATATTATTTATAACTAGCTGTGCCTCGCGGCTTCGCTCGCTTGGACTACAGAAATAGGTATTGTTTATTTTTTAAACTAATACCCCCTTTTTTTAAAACCGCTCCCGCTCCCTCTCTTGCCACTCACACCACCACCGTCGCCGCCACCGCCACTCCGCAACATCGTCCCAATCTCCCGTGTTCCCTTTTGTTATTTGTTTTTATCCGAAGCTGTGCCCGGGATTGTTGTAATTTGTGCGTTTGTTCGGTCATTAAACCCGTATCTACCTATAAATATTATCTTTGCTTTGCGACGTTTGTCAGGATCGCGCAAAGTGGCGATCTTGGACTTATATGTCGATACATCGTCTCTGCCTACCTCTCTGGGACCAAGGCGTGAGCATTATCTATGTATGTATCTTTAGTACTATGGATAAGATAACTAAGATTATAGTATACCTAACATGCAAACAACCCAATTTGCTTTGGTGCACTGACTAAAGGGATTGCACCAGGGAGGCAGCAGCGTTCTCCTGTGTATATTAAGATCATTACTGTAATCACCAATCCGCTTGCCAAGCGTGGTGATTATGGAAAATCACCCAATGGACAGCCCACTAAAAGTAACATTCT
This sequence comes from Esperia sulphurella, assembly GCA_947086405.1. Taxonomy (NCBI): domain Eukaryota; kingdom Metazoa; phylum Arthropoda; class Insecta; order Lepidoptera; family Oecophoridae; genus Esperia; species Esperia sulphurella. The sequence continues at coordinate 11,237,127 of OX352262.1, read as the reverse complement.
ATTCGGGAGCCTTATGTTCAGCGGTGGACGTATTTCAGCTGACGATAAATAAATCAGTGAAATAAGTATCGGTATAGTTGGCGACACGTAACTTGTTTTACTAACTTTTAACCGGCGCTCATATATTTTAGAGCCACGGTATAGTAATCAACGATAATGCTCGATGATAGTAATGAGTGTTAGAGTTCAAGTTATGTGCCGCAAACTATGCAATAGGTAAGAGACAGGCCAACCACACCTAAAATAACTACCGAGAATCGAATCCAGGACCACTTACATCGCAAGCAATCGTTTCACCGCACCCGATTTGGCTAGCGGTAATTGCAATAGGTCATATTACCTGCAACATCTTGTATTATCGCAAAGAAGTTTGTCTGTCCCATCAAGGAGTCTCTGAAGTTGCTGTTGAGCCAAAGAAATGACTGGACATTTTTTGTGCAGTATGCTGGCTATGTCTCCCTCTGGGTCCATGTCGCAGCTACAACCCGCCGGTGGGTCCATAGCAAGCCCTTCGCTCCTCATGGCAGTTCTAGGCGATGTATCCGCGGCTTCCACGTCTTCTCTGGGACTCCCCGAATCATCTGGTTTCCGATTTTTCTTGTAAGTTTTTCTACAATACCGATATACATTTTGTACTTGGTAATCGTCCGATGACATGATAATATGTTTGTATTTTAATAAAATTATATTCAAAGATAAAAGAATTATGCAAAACCTTAGGATAGTCACTTTGTGAAGATTGTCAGATGAGTAGATACCCAAGTCAGCTTCCGTAGAGAGAATTCTGTCTACGTCACGCGTCTGCGTCAGACAAAAACTAACATCAGACGAAAGAACAAAGAGATTTATTGACTGATGTCTATTTTAGTAATAAAGATCGTAATTAGTTTGAAGGTTTGACTTAGCTATTCCAGATATTCTGCAAAACAAGTACGGGCACGATATGGTTCGGTCGCAGTGAAACGAGGGAAACACTGTTCTCCATTATCATATCAACCACTACTGTACCTAGGCGTTCTTCAATGAGGTGTACTGATGAGTCAGAATTGATGACAGAATCAGAATTGATAAAATCGTAAACTTCGCGTGTCTGTACAGTGAAGATATTTGCAAAAAAAATAGGGGTGTCTAAGGATAAGTAATAGAACACATTTCGATAACTTTTGTCTGTTTGTTTGTGCGCGCATCACTTAAAAATTGCTGCACCGATCTTGATGGACTTTTCACAGAAAGATAGCGCTTAATTCGGTGTAACATATAGGCTTTATTTAATTGCAATCGGTGCATTCAATCAAAAGTTATGCAAATATACAGTTATCGAAAACTCGCATACACTGCATTGTATAACGACGGAATTCGTGAGCGGGTGTGGTACCAATGTAATGTATGTGAGTTTTTAAAAAAACTATAAATTCGCATAAATTTTGACTGAGGCCCATTACGATGAATTTGTTGCATACGTAATGCTCGGCGAAATTTGGATAGCGTTGGATTAGTTAGGAGGACTACATTTGGAGCGACGAGGGTAAGAGAGTAAGATTTTACGGGAGGGTTGAGGCAAGGGTTGAGGGGTGAGTTGAGGGGAGAGTTGAGAGCAGAGTTGAGGGCAGGGTTAAGGGGGGGTATATAGATGCGGGAGCGAGAGCTGGGTCTGGATCTGGACCTGGACCTGGAGTAAACTTCCCGTGTCTGTACATTGAAGATATTTGCAAAAAAAATTGGGGGTCTAAGGATAAGTAACAAAACACAGGTAATTTTTGAAATTTTTGTCTGTTTGTCTATTTTGAGATTGGGTTTGGGAGATTGAGAGCCTGAGTGGGAGTGTAAGTGGACGTGGGAAAGGGAACAGGAGCGGAAGTGGGAACGGGAGCGGATTCTGTAGTCCACGCGAGCGGAGCCGCGGGCAGAGCTAGTCTTATAAATTAAAACGTAATCTTCGCGTGTCTGTATATTGAAGATACTTATTTGCAAAAAAAAATTGGAGGGTCTAAGGATAAGTAATAGAACACATTTCGATCATATTTTTTGAAATATTTTCTGTTTCTCTGTTTCTTTATGCACGCATCACTTAAAAAGTAAACCAACTTTGATCACAGAAACATATGTTCGACGGAATCCGTATTTCAATGAGTGATAACTATATTGGAGATAGGTAGGTGGTCATGGGAAGTGTAGGTGGAAAATGCTGTTTATTATATGCTGAATGAAATTAGCCAGACTGGCAAAGTAAATCAGTAAACGAGATTAAGTAGGTGCCTAAATTATGTCCAACTCTTGTCACATAAGACATATTGTTGCTACCTCGAGTCGTTAGGACCAGTATTAAGCCAAGGAATAACAATACAGCCACAAAAACTCACGCATGTGTCCGCAGTTCAGTTTGTATTGGTCACAAACTAAACTGCGGACACTGTAAAGAGTAGATTAGATAGCATCTACTCTTAGGTCTATTATAGTAGGTATATTTAGTACAGTAAGGTCCAATATAAAATAACTTTGAAAGCAAGAGTTAGGTACTTTTGAGGTGCCAAAGCCGGACGTCACTTTCATCATTATTTTCCGTAGTCAGTAAAATAAATAAATTAACTACGTAGTAGTATTATACCAGCGAAAATGAAACGGACTATACTATGACAGTGGTGTTTGTCATTTTGGTGGAGCCAATGCGCGTGGGTTTTGAAATCTGTGTATGCAGGGAATATGTGCTGAAAATATGTTGTACTATTTTGTGTCCAAATATTTAAATTTGTACTCCAGCCGCTTATAAGATACCGGGGTGTATCAGTGACTCGGCAGCAGTGATGCCACCACAGCTAACCCACAGCCATATCTCGGAAACTAGGTACATAAGCTACTATAATTCTGACAACGAGGCAAATAAGTGCCCGAATTTGTGACCCACATGTAAAAAAATCTTAATATGTGCACTTACCGTTTAAGTGTCCCTGTCTTATAAATGACTGGAGCACAAATTCTAAAGGCCGTCACATACTTGTGCTTTATGTACACATAAATAAAAACAACTTAAAGAAATACACATAATAAAATCAAAAACATTCTGGAATTTCGGACACCTGTATGAAGAGAAACGTATCATACTTAACTAATCTAAAAAATATATAATAATAATAAAAATATCAAAATATACCTATCCTATGTACATTATGTATATTTTAATGTTCATTTTCATATCGCTCGGTATTTCAAAGAAGTACTGGAATGTTTTGCTATAATTTTTTATATTACATCCTATAACATAGAATACCTACTTAATAATTGAGCTAGTATTAGCTCAAGTATGTGACCGCATTGATTTTCGGCACATTTTACGATTTGCACAACTAATGACAAAAGATAATAATGTCCAAAGAGCTTAATAATACCCAACTATAGAAACGCCCAATCGGAAAAACTTTATATCATTGGAAATTTTTACTTTTGGACATTGACTTTGGGCATTTTTCTTTTTTGTCATTAGTCTTACAAATCCATTTTACCTGTATACTCCATATTAAAAGTTCAAGACCGCCGTGGTCAGCTAGAATGATAGACACATTGCAGCGCTATCGAACCGATAAATAAATGATAACCCTGGATCTTGAAACACGAGGTCGTTGTTTGTGACGCAATTTAGGAATAAATAGTAGGTAGTGTCTAGATTTAACGTTTATTTGCTTCGAACTTTTGTTTTCACTCTACTCGTAATTAAGTTTTGGAGCTGTTATTTCTAGGCAGTTTGGCAAAATTATTTAGTAGGTATCTAATATGTATTAAACCAGTTTTTGGGAAATGACAACTAAACTTCGCTAGCGACTTGAGCTTAGCTGGATCTACGGATAGTTCAGATGGCGTAGCTTAGCTCTGTAGTTCGCGGTGTGAACCGAAGTAAGAAAAGATATGGAGTTAAACTCGCCTGCGCGACAGCGTAGCCCGTCCGCTCGCGGTGTGGCCTGTGTTTTAATCTTACACAAATGTGTATGATCACGCCCTTAGTTTGCAAATTTTACCTACTGGTTATTTGGCTTATCCCTTTCGAGCCGTCCAACAAAACGTCTTACTAACTATACCTTTATCCCATTATTCTAAGTTTATTCCAATACTAGCTGTGCCCGCGGCTCCGCTCGCGTGGACTACAGGATCCGCTCCCATTCCCACTTCCGCTCCCATTCCCACTTCCGCTCCCTATCCCACTTCCACTCAGACTTTAAATCCAGGTCCAAGTACAGGACCAGTGCAGGTCCAGGTCCAGGTCCAGGTCCAGGTCCAGGTTTAGGTCCAGGTCCAGGTCCAGGTCCAGGTCGAGGTCGAGGTCGAGGTCGAGGTCGAGGTCCAGGTCCAGTTCCAGACCTAGGCCAGGTCCAGATCCTCAACCCTCCCCTTAACACTCCTCTCAACCCTTCCCTCAACTCTCCCCTCAAAACCTCTTTCCCTCGTCTCTCCAAATGTAGTCCTCGTAACTAATCCATCGCAATCCAAATTCCGATCAACATTACTTTGTTGCATACGTATACCACAAATTCATCGTCATCTAGTAACTCAAACAAAAGTTATGCGAATTTTCAAACACTCACATTACATTGGTACCATACCCGCTCCCGCTACCGCTCACGAATTCAGTCGAACATTTACACCCTACAAACTTCGCAGTGTATGCGAGTTTTCGGAAACTATAAATTCTCATAACTTTTGATTGACTGCACCGATTGCAATGAAATAAAGCCTATATGTTACACCAGATTAAGCCCCATGTTTCTATGAAAAGTCCATTAAAATCCGATCAGTAGTTTTTAAGTGATGCGTGCACAAACTCACAGACAAACAGATAAACAGACAAACAGACAAACAGACAAAAATTTCAAAAATGATCGAAATGTGTTCTGTTGCTTATCCTTAGACCCCCCAATTTTTTTTTTTGCAAATATCTTCAATGTACAGACACGCGAAGTTTACGATTTTATTTATAAGATGTTCAACTTTCTGTTCACTAATTGAACATATTGGATAACTAGCTGTGCCCGCGGCACCGCCCGCCTCAGGAACCGCTCCCCTTCCCACTTCCGCTCCCTATTCCACTCAGACTCTCAATCTCATTCCCGCTCCAGGTCCAGGTCCAGGACCAGGGCCAGGGCTGGGTCTAGCTCCAGCTCCTGCTCTAGCTCCCACTCCCTTAACCCTTCCCTCAAACCTTTGCTCGAACCGCTTTCTCTCTTACCCTCATCGCTCCAAATGTAGTCCTAACTAAACGATCGCAATCCAAATTCCGCCGAACATAAGTTTGTTGCATATTACCAATGTATGAGAGTTTTCGAGAACTAGAAATTCGCATAAATTTTGATTGAGTTAGCCGATCACGACGAAATACCCGCTCCCGCTACCGCTCATGAATTCCGTCGAGCATTTACACCTACACTTCTTTGTTGTATGCGAATGCAGTGTATGCGAGTTTTCGAAAACTATAAATTGGCATACCTTTTGATGTACTGGACCGATTGCAATGAAATATATAGGCTTTATGTTACACCGAATTAAGCACTATGTTTCTCTGAAAAGTCAAATCGGTTTAGTAGTTTTTAAGTGATGCGTGCACAAACAAACAGACAAAAATTCCAAAAATGATCGAAATGTGTTCTATTACTTATCCTCAGACCCCCCAATTTATTTATTGCAAATATCTTCAATGTACAGACACGCGAAATTTATGTTTTTTTTTTATTAGACTTCCGACAGTAAGTAGTATAAGAACATCTACGGATCTGCATTACATTTTGTATGCAAATAGTTTTCACGAGCAGAAAAGTAAATAGGCTACATTTTTATCAAAGGAAAATCTAAAGGTTGTGTTTCTCGCGTGCTGAACTAGAAGTAATAGATTTACACAAAACAAAATACTTAGTTGGTCAACCACTGTAATTAATTAATTCTATTAGTACTAAGTATTGAAATATATAAATAATTAACAATAACAAATTCTATCACATATAGGTTGGCATGACAAGTTTGTTGATTCGACGAATTCTGAATCAGAAGTATGGTACAGTCAGTCTCTAGGTAAAGTATGCCAACTGTCTGCCAATCTAAAATTAATGTCAAACGACCGACTGTACAACTATTTGAGGTATATTACGTCACGTTTCTATATAACTAGGATAATTCACTACTTATAAGATGTTAGTCTCCAAAAGATTGATGCATCAACTTTTTCGAGTATTCATAAACTACGAACAACGCTGCAGTCGCCGGTATAGTCCTTACTAGTGTGGGCTTCAGTCCATTATAGAGTGCCAATGCTCCTGTAAAGTATATAAAGTTCTATATCACATATATTATTTATTTATCGTACATGGCATTTATTTTCGGTGATGTACAGTCGCCGTGTGGTTCTTCCCTAATCTTCCCATGGGTGCCGTTAAAGCGACTAAGGGATTACACCAGTGACGGGCAGCAGCGTTCTGTTGTGTATATTAAGATCATAACTGCGATCGCCAATCCGCTTGCCAAGCGTGGTGATTACGGCAAATCCCCCAATGGACAGCCCACCAAAAGTTATATTCTGTTGGGAAGGTTTATGTTCAGCAGTTAACGTATTTCGGCTGATGATGATGCACAGAATGACGGCTGCCTGCCAAAAAAATATGGGTAAATCAGGTTTCATTTTAAATTCAGGCAACAAGACTCTAAAACTATTATTTTACCATCTACAGTAGTTTATTAGTTTATCAACTATTTAAGATTAGCGCGAATCAGAAGAATAACACTTGAAAATAACTAAGATAAATAGTCTAAAGGCCGAGAAGTGAGATATTTTCCTTATAAGTGCAATTATCAGTAGGTACATTTAATACAGTAAAAATTAACTATTTCCCCGGGCCTTTAGTCTTGTCGTAATAAAAATTAAAGCTTATAGGGTAATCAATAAGTCTGCATATATTGCAATGGTATGGGCAAATGGTATTGGTGACCAGGCTCGGCTCCATATAAGTCTGTCCATCATTTTTTGCTGCACTATTACTTATTACCACCGTGAGGTCACGTGTAGAAAAGTTGGGCGTAACTCATACGGACGTGTGTAACATAGGCCCCGCGATTGTGTGCGTTTTCTCACTATGTTTTCCCTCGCCGTTTGAAAGTAGTTAGTATTAATTAAGTAAACCTATAAGGTTTTAACAAAACTTATTAATACACTAACTGTGCCTGTGGCTCGGCTTGCGTTGACTACAATTTATTTTAAATTTAGTTTTAATTTACTTCTGTTAATTATGAAATAAAAGTAATCAAATAATTATGTATTCACCACCGATTCTTTTATTACGGTTTAGGATAACCGATTCCAAAATATATCCTCGAGATTAAAGCACATCTGAGCCCTGTTAAATAAAAGTTACAATTCGACAAAGTCGAAAATTGACAAATTTATGGAATTGTAGGGAATAAGTCGTTTAATAAAGAATACAAATATGTCGCAAAGCGACAGGTAATCACCTGTAAAATTGTACACTTGTGAATGCTGTTTAATAAAACTTTACAACGGCAATAAACAATTGTCAAGCTTACAATTAGAAATATCTCAATGTAAACGATAATTGTAAATCTTTACATTTTGAAGGTGGTTAGGTAAAAGCAACTTATACAGCTACTTGTTTACCTACTAATTAAAGTGATGTAGTGAGCAACAACTATGGATTTTAATAATAAAAAAATATTTATTTTATTAAATTTCACTTTCACTGTTATCCCTAGACGATAGCACACTTTTTTCTAAATTGCAGTGGCTATCTTTGATCGAAATAAGACGGTCGGTATACGTGTTTGTCTTGACGGATATAGGGTACTACCTCCTGTCAAGTTTTTACTACAATTCTACAAATATGTCGAATTGTAATTACAATTTTATACTTGTAGCGCGGAAAAGCACGAGTTTTTCCTATAAATTTGTCACCTGGCATCTGCAGTGACAATATTTTAGAACAATAATTGTAGAATTGTAGCTACAATCCGACATATTTGTAAATTTTCCACAGTGACTAATATGTAGATTGTAATTTTTATTAAACAGAAATTTGTAGCATTGTACAATTGTAATTGTAAATTGTAACGTTTATTTAATAGGGCCCAGGTCGCTCTCATTTCAGTTCAGACGAACATTATTAGGCGTTCATCTCCTGCCCCATCTCAATGCCTAGTAATAAAATATATTTGTCTATACTAATTAATAATAATACTAATAAAATAGCGCTATAAGACATAAACCTTGTCTCCTTAGGTGGGCCCGAAAAGTGTATCAACTAGACCAATGATTTTTTATGAGTAACTGATTTCTAATCTGCAGTGGAAAATCGGCAACGCAAATGAGGTCCCATACTATAGGCGACCTCATTTGCGATCAGTCGGAAACCACTGCACGGCAAAATGCCAAAGCATTCTTCTAAATGACCTGAGAAGTTAAAAGATAAAGAAATCGAAATTGATTAGTAATGTGCGTAAATATGATTACTTTTATATTTACACATCCAGAACTTTGGACACTTCATAAGGAATACTTTGTTCAGAGATCCTTGTAATTTTATACTGTTAACAAAAAAAAATATTTCTTAATACTTAAGCATTAACTTATTTATACTATAGTTGTGTATGCTGCTTGCCTATATTTGTTTGCACATAAAACATCTGTAATAGATAATTAAAATATTCTTCATAAACAACTATCGGTAAACTTAACAAATATATAACATATCTTATCTTACAAAATGTGATAATAATATGGGTTATCAAACGGTCACGTGGCCGAGGCGCTGGACTGATGCCATTAAAACAGCGACCCACACATCCATGGTAATTTATAGTATATTATTAATTTATAATATAAACTAATTATACGTGAACTGTCCTATCATTGTCTAATTTCTGTAGTACAAGAGAAAATCCTAGTTTTGGATTTAGAAAAGTGTGTAATATTAATTTATTAAACAAAAATCGTATTCTCGCAACATGTGCTTCACTGATAAGAATATGGGTTGCTTGCCATCTTGCCACTCGACCAAAGCTGTGCATGGGCCTAGAGAGAGAGCTATTTAGGCTGTTTACACTGTTCAGCGCCGCTGCACGGATCATACATTTTATCACACGCACCGGCGAAAAATGTATGGTCCGTACGGCGGATCGGCTTCCAGTATTGTAAATAGCTTTAGGCTGTTCATATCGTATATTTTCTCGCAATCACGGGGAAAAAAAATAAGGCACTTACTGCGGGCGGACCCACCTAACAAGTATCAACAGTCTTATAATCTTAACTTCTGCGTAGTCGACGTATCGTCGTAATCATATACTATTAAGTTTCGTACTAACCCTCCTTCTTCACAATCTCATAGCCAACAGTAAGGAACTTCTGACTTTTATTCGATATCTGGACCCTCGATTTAATGACGTCTGTAGGGAATATGACAGTCCACAGCACTAGACCACCGACTGCTCCCGCAACCATTGTCCTCAGGAGGCCTATATCGTCTTTTGACTGGCCAGGTTTTGCTAGCAGCTCTCGGGTACCTGTAAGTTATTATACTCAAATAAGTTCGAATATATACACACCTTGGTTTACGATTTGCAATCGCAGCGCCGCCGTAGATATTCCGTGGTTATTTAATCGCGCCCGCCCGAAACTCAAGAGGTAATAGCACTTAGCGTCTATTCGCGTCGCGACTGCTTTAGCTTCTTCTCACACTTTCGATCATAAAGCTCTTTAAAGTTTCGCTTGTGAGCGCATTATAGTACATTGCCAAATCTTCCGAGACGCTATGTTTGCGCTATGTCTTAGACTGTCTCGTTGGCTTAGTTTGCTTATCATTAGACTCGAGCGAGCACCAGAGGTCATGGGTTCAATTCCCACTTCGTACAGACAACTTAGTACAAGTTGGTCCTGGTCTGAATTTTATTTGTATTTGTGACTCTATTTTTATTCCCATAGTATAGGATAATACTATTTTAGCGTTAGATAAGTGTATGTATACAGGATGGAACAGAAATGTGTCACCAGCCTATGGTTTCTCATATTGTTTGAACTAGTTTTTAGAAGACGACGACGACGTAAAACTGGTTGCGAAGAATGATGCGAAACCACTACTTCTTTATTATTTTATTATTTAATTTTATTGTATGGTCGAATGTAAATGCTTGGAATCGGGTTCCATACCAATGAGTTTTTTATTACCATACCACAGCCTTTTCGTTGAAGGATGGAAGCCCAACAGTGGGTCATGTTATGAAAACATTTCAGTTGAATTTATAATTTAGATATATTATTTAGATATAGATATAAATTCAACACAAACAAACCTTCGTATCCTCCAAAAAAGAAGAAATACCCAGGCATCTCCCTCATGATGGTTGGCACAAGACCCCTAAATAATCCTTGTATGCCATAATCTCTGAATATTTGCTGGGTCAACTGCAAAGGCGTCACTTTAACCTGAAACCGATCAAAATAACATAAATATAGCACTTAGTAATGACTGATAGTGTAATACAAATAAGATAGTAAATGACAAAGTAATCTTAGCTGATAATTAGAAAATTATATGGACTACAGGATGTTCTAGACTCAATTGATCAGAGTATAAAATACCTATATGTGATTCAGATTTGAATAACATTTTTGTTATGGTCATTGATAATTCAAATAATTGGTAATTCATATATATACTTTTGTGCTAATATTGACTATTGCTGGAGTTGATTTGTCGAAAATTTATTCAATCCTGCTCCAACAATATTGATATCTAATTAAAGATATTTCATATGATAGCGCGAATCCATCTGGGCCTTATTTAGTTTAGTAGATATATAAGTTGGTGAAATCTATCATCTAACTACAGTACACCTTGTATAATGAAAAAAAAAAAATTCACCATACAGCTGTTTGTGAGCCTTGTATGTTAACTTCGCGCATTGCTTGCAACTGGCACTTGATGAGCTCAGTCGGACATAGAGTAAATGATGAGAAGAAGGCTGCTAGGAATCCGGCTGATGCATTACCCAGTGCCGATAGTTGGTCCACATTCTGAAAAAATTAAAACTTATTTAATAAGTGCAAATAATAACTACTCTTATAGTGTCGAAGATTCTATCTATCAAATAGAACCTTCGACTTTCATTTTATAGTACCTTTACCCATGACTTAATCTCTATACAATATTGTTACTACTTCTTTAAACTCGCCCTTGTGTGGCCTGGTTGGGCTACAAGGTCCAACTGAGTTAATAAATAGATAACCCTCTTGTCAACCTCTAACATTAAATAGCTACTCCCAAAATAGTGGAGACTTTAGAAAACTTTTCTGATTCAGGGGGCAAGGGGACATGTATGTCGCCATACATGTCCCCTATGGGACCCCTATGGGATCCCATAGGGGATCCCTATGGGATCTTTAATATCAGCCCCTGTGTTTAGATGATGTTCCCATCTCCAAGAGTCAGCTGCATAAAAGCTATTAGTAGCTGTCTGTAGTCCTCCGGTTTAGGGTAGCAGTAAGCAAGCAATATTGTAAGAGGAAACTGATCAAAGACCTTAAAAAATAGTACCTCTGTCCCTGTGACACTGCATACCAACTTCTGACAATACCCATAAGCTGCAAATAGAACAGAGTTCTCAGCAACATTGGCCATGATTGCTGGAGTGGTTCCAGCGTACAGACCTCTAACAATTCCATCATTTCTCAGTGTTGTCTTCAAACAGTCATACATGCCTTTGTACAGATGTGGGAATGTTTGCATTTTTACTTTGACAGTATCAAGTGGTTGGCCAACATAAACTACTGCTACACCACCTGTTTAGTATAAAAAAGTAATATATGAATAGGGCTGCAGTTGTTAATGTTTCAAAGTGGAAACGGGTTAGTGATTCAAGAGTGTACAAAATTGGGCATAATGAAAATTTGACTCTGGAAAGGTAGTCTAAAGCAACCTAATATGCTCGTCTCTTCCCACAGAGAAACCTATAATATTATTGGTAAGATTTTTCTGTGTTTTTCATAGAGCCCCCTTTCTTAAACATCAATCTAGAAAAGTGCTTGTGTCACCTTGAGACTTAAATTATGTGTTATATACCAATTTCCATGCAGATACATTAATCTATTATTAAGTTAAGATTTTAAAGTTTTGTTTTATTTTATTTTTACCTAATGAGCCAGCAGTGAAATCAATTACACCACTTTTGAGGCTTCCCTTAGTTCCTGAAGAGTTCGTCATATCTGGGTATATATGTGTCTGAAAATAATAGATAAATGTGATGAAAATATTATAAACATGGTGACATAGTTTGTACTCTGATCCAAAGTTTAATTGACAGAGATGTTTTCATGTACTTATTTAGATGGATTAGTGTTTACATGATAATAGTTTTTCCCTAATCTTTTTCGTAAGCAAACATTGAAATGTAGAAATAATTAGAGAAACTCATTGAACTTATCAACTTACATACCTAGCTATGGGGTGATAGATTCTAATTTTTAGAAGTCGTTGAAGACACGTGCCACAAGCAGGTTATTGATATGTAAAGGAGCACTGTTATCTTTTAGACTTTATTACACTTTTTGCAATTTTAGACATCGACATAAAAACAAATTCTTCCGCCAGTTTATCCGTCACCCCCACCTCACCTCATGTCACGCATGCGTGCCACTACTTGTGACAATACGAGTACCAGCCACTTTGGTTTGTTTAGTGACTACCAAAGAGAATATTGACTACATGCTGTCAATCAAATAAAACCAATCCACCCAGTACAGTGAGAGTACAGTCCTCTTTGGTAGTGACTAGCGTCAATCATCGACGAATGAATGAAACATGAAACCTGAGCACAACCACGGATTTGTCACATAAACAGGACTGCGCACTAGGGAGCTAAGAACGATCTCGAGCGAGAGAGTCTTAAACAGGATTGCGTTCTTTTCTACTAGAGTGACAACACGATTTGGTATTTCACAAAGGACATCCAATGTATTTCATTATTTGGTAACTGGTAGGTATGACACGTGCCTAACTTTATGGCGGAGTACCTACATAAGATCAGGCATCAGCGGGGAAATATCGGGGCGACGAGGGACCGGCACTAGGCGCTCGTCTCTTACTTCAGATTTGCAATAAAGTTGGTGTTGCAGTGTTATACTGTCTAGTGTACAGTCGACCACACGCCAGACGTAACACTTTGGACTGTTCTTATCTCGTGCGCCATAAGATTAGAAATCGAAATACAAGTATTTCACCAGACGTGTAGTCGACTTTATATTACTGTATTTGTATGGGTATTGTTACCACCTACGTAATAATAAAAGGGCGAAGAAAGAATTTAATTTTATTTATATTTTATTATGACATAGTATAGTGTAATGGAATCTAATAAATATTTATACAATATAAGAAAATTTATACCAACTACCTTTTTTATATCAAATACCAATGTGTTGGTTATAGTTCAGTTTTATATGGTAGTATGCCACCAAAATAAATATGGTCTCAGAATTTGTACTTTTTTTTCTTTTTAACAAAAGTTACAATATATAAATTACATTGATGTCCACAGAAATGGAAGCCCATTTGTATGTGAACAGAGCGCTCACGTGATCAGTACATTAATCTACACCCATCGACAAAAATGCTTGTGCAGTTCTTTCTTTAGTAATCCACCTGATGCAATGTCTTTTAAATCGGATGGCAAAGAATTCCAAATTTTAGCCATAACATAACCACTGGTACGCTCACCGTAATAGTTGACACATCTTGGAACATTTGTTCTCTTGTTTGCTTTAGAATATTGTCTTTTAATTATCTTAATATTATTTCTCATGTAAGGTGGCACACTTCCGGTACGTCACCTTCGCTGCCCTGTCATGTGTGAAAAGATGTCCGGCTATTGCTCTCTGCATAAATAAATGTGTTCAAGTGTCTCGGCGCGTTTTAATTAACCAACAGGTTATAGGCCCAGCACGCTTCCACTGCGGATAGTGGTTGCTCGGTACTATTCAAAAAGGATGAAGCCACGATTAAACATACAAATTTAGGCATCATAATGGTTTCATATAAAAAGGAAGGGTTGTACTACGTAAGACCCAACCATGTTCAAGTGCAAATGCTGTTAACGAGGATAAAATTCTAGATTGGCACAAAAAATTGGAACATATGAACGAAGTTAATATGAAATTAGCATTGAGAAATGATGATCAGAGGTTTGGATTTTGACTTAAGTTCAAAAGTAGGAGATTGTGTACAATGTATTCAAGGTAAAATTACCAGATCTACGTACAAGCCCGCTGAGACACCTAGGACAACAGAAAGACTTGAAATCGTTCATTCTGATGTTTGCGGTCCTATGCCTACCGCATCGCTGAATGGAAACAGATACATGGTAACGTTTATAGACGATTATTCACGTTACTGCAGGGTCTATTTTATCAAGCATAAGAATGAAGTCCTAGAGAAGTTCAAGGAGTACAAGAAAGAGGCTGAGAATTACACAAAAAAACGAATTAAATTCCTACAAAGCGACAATGGTACTAAATTCGTAAATAGACAATTCAATGATCTTCTGAAAAAGAATGGAATACAGAGAAGACTGTCATGTTCATATTCACCTCAACAGAATGGAGTGGCTGAACGTAAAAATAGAACTCTGATAGAAAAAGCTAATACTATGCTAATAGAATCTAAAGCTCCTATAAATTTTTGGGCTGAGGCAGTATTTACTGCAAATTATATGTCAAACTGAAGTATTTGTAAGAGTATTGAAAATGAAACACCATTCGAAAGGTGGATTGGTAGAATTCCAGCGAGTTTCGATTATTTGGAAAAAAGGTTTTCATATTACGAAAAAATATATGGAGAAAGTTTACTCCTAAAGCAACATGTGGAATGTTTGCAGGATATTCGGAAATATCTAAGGCGTATAGAATTTGGGTACCACATCTGAATAAGATAGTCGTCAGTAATGATGTGAGAGTTCTAAATACCATGTTTTATAAGAACGAAGAAAACGAAACTTTGAAATTGGACGCTATGTGCGACAAACACGAAAATATTGAAGAAAATTCAAATGAAATATATGAAAATATCCCCGAAAGGAGGAGTATGAAAGTTCCCGATACAATTCAAGAATCATCAGTTGAAGCATAGAATACCTAATAATACTACGTATAGAATGGACACTCCCTTCCCCCCGCCAATCACAGCTTCCTCACCCCGCGCCGCAGATTTGGGTAGCGTTTAGGGCACTAGCCGTCAGGGCTGTATGTATGGCTTGAAAGATAATTAAAAGAATAATGGTGAAGTATTGTGCTGTAGGTGGTTGTTTGATTAACAGTAATGACAAAAAGAGACGATTTCATTCTTTTCCTCCAGAAGAATCGAGGTAAGTAACATATTTTGCCTATTTATTGTAACAATTTGTAGGATTGAATTTTGGTAATACAAATATAATTTTATACGTTTTGGTTTATTTTATTCTGTTTGATAATGTAAATAAAATGTTATTTGATATAGACATTGATACAATTTTAATCAATTGTATATTTATTTGTTTGTTGTACGACATTTACACATTTGCGTTAAGTCGCGAGACGCTCGCATCGATGTGGGTCTTTTTGAATTAGGTAACTTGTCCCGCGAAATTATATATGTTTTGTGACAAAACATATTAAATCTTAAAGAATTTAAGTAGTATTAGTCACGCCTTCAATTAAACCCCACGTTCATCATATCCATGAATTATTCAGGAACCTGCAGATCATCAGGAACTTATTACATTCTAGCGCCCAACGTGGGGTTTAATTGTAGCGTGTAAGAAGATACCTGAATTCTAAAAAAAATTTAGGTAAAGTTGGAAAAACATCTAGTTTCGTGTGACTTAATATATCAAGGTAATTTTTATACTCTGCAAATTTTATATTTTGTACACTTTAGACTTTAGCGTGTGGTCCACCGTACATACATTGGCATAATTGCCAAGTGTTCATGCTAGTAAAAAAATCGGTTGTGTAAGTTTTAATTTATGGCAGTCATGCATACACGAAGATAAAAATAAATGTTTGGACTCCCTCTGTTGAAGATGTCATGATTATTGACCACGTCGTTGGCTTAGTAGCTTGCTTATTGGATTCAAGTACCAGAAGTCGTGAGTTCGATTCCTTTTATGTATAGACATCTTTAGAGTTCGTCTTAGTCTGGGTACTATATTAGTGAATTGGTCCTTATCTAATTTCAATGGTACAGGATAATGAGACGTTTTGATCTGAAGTGAATAAAATCAAGTTTGGGATTAGACAAATGTAATGTACCTATAATACATAAAATTTATATTTAATTAAATTAAAAATAACGGAACCGACGTCACGTTTGAATTTTCACCTTTTTGATGTAATCGAAATTCAATGAGCGATTGTCTACCGACTTGCGCGTATGTGTAATTGCAGCATAATAAAAAGAAAAAATGACATGTGTCATACAGTGGCGTGTGACGTGAGCTTACAACGTAACATTGTAGGAACGTTTCCGCAGTTCCTTTTGTTTGGGTATAAAATCTTTTTTGTTTTACAGATGTAGATATATACTAAAAAAATTGTTTTTCAGATGTATATACGGGATTCAAGTGATTGGGCGACCCGACTTAAACAATAAAAGTTTAAAGAATTACCGCGTTTGCGATCTTCATTTCTGTGCTTCGGATCGTCTTGCAAAAAAAATCAAAAAGAAACGCAGTACCAAAACGCAGTACGCCGTCAAATTCTGTTCAGCAGTTTCCAAGTTTAGCCCGTACAGACATACATACATACATAGACACGATTTTTTTTATTTAGACATTTATTTATTTAAAATATTCAAACATTACAGATTATTATTCCATTGCGTTACAATAATTTTTATGCTATAGACGAAACAGGCATTCCTCTCTCTAGCATTCCCTTACATTCCGTCATCAGCCGTCCTATGCCGTCCACGAGCACGTCATTATACTTATTTACACGTGTATTATATTTTTGGACTCCACTGGTCTTAAGGTCTGAATTGTTTTTTACTTTAATGTACAGAAACGCCTTTTTACTGTTTTAATATATGTATAGATTAAAAAAATTATAATTTGCACAATGATGAGTGTCGTCTTTTTTCCCTGTATGTCGAAAAATACTTTATTTTAGCACATGCGCCAAGTTTAGTGATATATTTTAAACCATAATGAAAGAAAGAAAAAATTACACGCGAGTAGGAATTATTCCATAACAATAGTCCACGACGCTGGCCCATTGCGGGTTTGTGGACTTCACATACGCCTTAGAATTATTACTTCTTTGGCTAGTTTCTTAAGGTATTTTCCTTTACTAAAAACGTTCTTAGTTCGTTCTTTGGCCTGTGCCCGGATTCGAACTCTCGACCTCATAAACGTGAGGCGAGCGCAGTACCAACTAGTCTATCACGAATTCGTACAGTTTTGTATGGTTGCATAGAGATTTTGCACATAAACATCGAAAGTTGGAAAAAAGATTGTATACCTACGACATAAATCTCAATTAATCAACCACCTATATAAACTATTTTTATTTTTATGCACACTTTAAGCCGCCATCACAAAGTTACTGGTGCCCACGGCCGGTCCGCGCGGTCTGACACCCCTAACGATTGCCTTAGGCATGTGTGCGTGCGCTGCCGTGTGCGGACACGATTATTGTATTTGTGTAAGAATAGGTAGTCGATTTCCCGCCATCGCATACATTTTGGCACAAGTGTCCGCCCTGTGGTTGAAGTTCCTAGAAGAGAGAGTCGTGAAAATTGTCAGGAACCAGATGAGTTCTATGATTCAGATGAATTCGATTTCCAAAATTAAAACGATGAAGGCCCTTCACGTAGATCTGAAAATCAAAAACAGTTACCGAAATGGACGAAAGATTATGATATGACCAATATTGCACAAAAATATTCAAATGAAGACTATGGACTTGACATATTCGATCAAGTATGTGAAAATGTAAATGAGAGTTATGATGAGGATGAATGGGCAGAAGCAATTCGAAATGAAATAAAAGCTCACTTGAAAAATGCAACATGGAGATTAATAAATAAAGTCGAAGGAAAGAATGTAATCGACAGTAAAATGATCCTAAAATAGAAATTGGGTGCAGATGGAAAAGTTGAAAGAAAGAAAGGACGGTTAGTTGCTAGAGGTTTTTCTCAAATTCCTGGAATAAATTTCCATGAGACTTTCGCACCCGTATCAAAACTAAGTTCCATTCGACTGCTTCTAGCAACAGCTATGGAGAATGACATGAAGTTAAGTCAGTTAGATGTTACTACAGCATACCTAAATGAAATAACTGATGAAGAAATATACATGGAGACGCCAAAGAATTTAGAAAAGTACTTAATTAAAAATATACAATTAGAGGAAGACATGGTAGACGAAGCAAAAATTATTCTGAGAGATCTCAGATCTTCAAGAAAGAAAAAAGTTTGTAGATTGCAGAAGACAATTTATGGTCTTAAACAAGCAGGAAGGAAATGGTTTGAAAAGTTAAATGAAACTTTAGTAAAAGCAGGGTTTATCTCATCCCAGGTTGATCCTTGCGTCTGCACATTGGCGAAGGAGGAGATAAAGATTATTATAGACGTAGATATATGTAGACGATCTTGTCGTGACGTTTACTGACGCGAAATTGTGGGGAGAAATTAAGAAAGTTTTGACAACTGATTTTGAAATGAGGCAAATGTCATTAAATTTTCTACTTGGTATGAATATCAGTGTGTCGAAAGAACAGATTAAAATTTCCCAAGATCAGTATATAAATAAAGTGTTAAAGGCATTTAACATGGAAAACTGTAAAGCTGTGTCTTCACCACTAGAACCGGGGCTGAGACTAGAAAAATGTTTAAACAAATTGGAAAATGTCCCGTACCAAAAACTAATTGGGTCACTAATGTATTTGGCCGTTGCTACGAGACCTGATATAAGTTTTACTGTCTCGTACCTGAGTCAGTTTAATTCTTGTTACGATGAAAGCCATTGGAAAGCCGCAAAACGTGTGCTTAGATATTTAAAAGGAACACAAAGTTTGGGCCTCGTAAATAAAAAAACAAATGAATGTTTAGAAGGTTACGCAGATGCTGACTGGGCGGCATGTGTTGTAGACAGAAAGTCGTACACAGGTTATTGCTTCAAGTACGGTAATGCGTTGATTAGTTGGGAGTCACGGAAACAGAAGCATGTGGCCCTATCAACTGCTGAGGCGGAATATGTCTCGTTATCTGAGGCGGCAAAGGAGGCATTATATATAAAGCAGCTGATTAACGATTTAGGAATAAAGCAAGGTTGGATCACCATTTTTAATGACAATGAAGCAGCTCAAAGTTTAGCTAAAAATCCGGTTGTCAATCGAAAGTCGAAGCATATTTCGATGAAAGAGCACTTCGTAAAGGACGTTATTAAAGAAGGTGATGTACGTGTGTATACAAGCAATCAGAAGAATTGGAAGCTGATTTGTTTACAAAGGTGTTACCGCCGATCAGGCTCTCCAAACTGATTCACGATATAGTTCTCGTTTAGGCCGTGTCGTGTGAAGAGGGGTGTAGAGTGGCACACTTCCGGCACGTCACCTCCGCTGTTCTGTCACGTGTGAAAAGATGTCCGGCTATTGCTCTCTGTATAAATAAATGTGTTCAAGTGTCTCGGCATTTGGGAAGTTACGTCATATCTTCTCGTCGCGTATATCACAGTGCCTGAAGACAAAAGTCTTCAACCAGTGCGTCCTACCCGTAATGACCCACGGCGCCGAAACGTGGACACTGACAGTGGGACTAGTTCGAAAACTCAAGGTCGCTCAGCGGGCTATGGAAAGAGCTATGCTCGCAGTTTCTCTAAGAGACAGCATCCGAAATGAGGTGATCCGCCAGAGAAATAAAGTCTTCGACATAGCTCAAAAAGTTAGTACGCTGAAGTGGCAGTGGGCTGGTCACATCTGTCGGAGAACCAATTACCGCTGGGGTAAACGAGTTCTCGAGTGGAGACCGCGACTGGGCAAGCGTAGTGTGGGACGCCCCCTAGCTAGATGGAGCGACGATCTGCGTAAGGCGGCTGGCAGTAACTGGATGAGAAGAACCGAGGATCGGGTTCAGTGGCGCACCTTGGGAGAGGCCTATGTCCAACAGTGGACTCTTTCGGGCTGATGATTGTTGGATGGCTATAATGCTACCTCACGGCTCTATGATTGTCTATGTACTTTAATTTGAATTTGAAGTGGTGTCGTACTTTTGTTTTCTCATCTAAAATAAACAGACGTATATTATTTCTGAATGCTTTATTTATTACCATATTATGCCACAATTTTCCTCTAACAGTGGTAGCAGAGCGTTAAATTGGTGATAAAAGTGATAAACTAAATGTAGTTCATAAAATTTGCGGGAGAAACAAACGCGAAGTGACAAAAAATGGCTTCGACATCTCGATGCATAGAACCGTTAACAAAATCTAATTACGACACCTGGAGTCTACAGGCGCAGGCTGTTCTCATTAAATGTGAGTTATGGGATTACGTGAGCGGTGACAATAAGCTGGAGGCGACCGCCAGTGCTGACGAGAAAAATGTTTTCACAAAGCAAGACTTGAAGGCCAGATCGGAGTTAGTTCTTCTGATGTCTCCTGCTGAACTTAAACAAATTAAAGGATGTAATACGTCTAAAGAGGTATGGGATAAACTTAAATCTATACATCAAAGTACTGGACCAGCCAGAAAAGCTACATTATTAAAGCAATTGGTACTGAAAAAAATGAGTCCACAAGAAGATGTAAGAGACCATTTGAACCACTTTATGGATGTGGTAGGAAAATTGGAAGACATGGATGTAAAAATAAATTCAGAGCTTCTTAGCATAATGATGCTCTACAGTTTGCCAACTACTTTTGAAAGCTTCAGAATAGCAATTGAGTCCAGAGATATTCTGCCAAGTCCCGAAGAGTTAAAAATAAAAATTACCGAAGAAAATGACGCGAGGCAGCAAGGTCAAAGTGAACAAAGTTCAGAGGCATTGTATGTCAAGCAGAAAAAAAAGGTAAACAAGTTTATATCATGCACAAATTGCAACAAAAAGGGACATTCCACTGAAGCATGTTGGTCAAAGAAGAAACAAAATTCTTCAGAAGACAAGAAGCCAGAAAAGAATTTTAACGTATGTTTAACATTAAACAATTCCAATATAAAAGAAGGAATGTGGTGTTTGGATAGTGGCTGCACTTCTCATATGACAGCGGACAAAAGTAAGTTCATAAACATAAACTCCACATCAAACACACTCAAATTGGCTTCAGACAAGTATACTACCCAAGTTGAAGGAAAAGGGAAGGTAGTGGTCAGCAAGGAAAACCAAGATTATAACTTAAATGACTCACTATATGTACCCGATTTATCAACAAATCTGTTGTCAGTCAGCAAAATAACTGAAAATGGCTACGAAGTATTATTTACAAAAGAAACGGCCAATATCATGGAACAAGGAAAAACTGTACTCAGTGCAGAAAGAAAAAACGGACTATACTACCTGGATTTTGAACAAAACGAGACAGCAAATTGGGCTCCTACAAATGAAAATAAGACTATGACATGGCACCGAAAATTAGGCCACATTAACGAAAAGGATCTGAAGATGATGGTCGAAAATGAGATGATGCGAGGGCTAGAGCTAAAACAAGTGAAGCTTGATACGTGCGAAACATGCATAAAAGGCAAAATGTCAGCCCTACCATTCACAAGCCATGGTCGTATCTCAAATGAGCCTTTGGAAATCATACACAGCGACGTTTGTGGGCCATTCGAAGTAGAATCACTGGCCGGATCACGTTATTATGTGACATTCGTCGATGATTATACGAGATACTGCTGCATCTATTTCTTGAGAAATAAAAGCGATGTACTTGAAAAGTTCAAAGAATATAAATCCAGAGTGGAAATGTTTTTAAAAAAGAAAATACAAAACCTGCAGTCCGATAATGGTGGTGAGTATAAGAATAAAGAATTCGACAAGTTTCTAAGAGAAAATGGTATAAAACGAAGACTAACAGCACCATATACACCGCAGCAAAACGGAGTTAGCGAAAGAAAGAACCGATCGCTGATGGATAAAGCGAGATGCTTAATGATTGACTCCAACGCTCCGCCAAGATTATGGGCAGAAGCAGTGAACACTGCAAACTACCTAATTAACAGAAGCCCGGCAAAGGCGCTAAATGGTGGCACACCATACGAAAAATGGGTCGGAAGAACACCATGTGGTAACCACCTATATGTTTTTGGAAGTAAAGCATTCTTCCTCAACAAAACGCGTAAAGGAAAACTGTCTCCGAAAGCAACGGAAGGTGTATTTATGGGCTACGCAATAAACGCAAAAGCCTATAGAATATATATACCGGAAAAGAAAGATGTAATCATCAGCAGAGATGTAAGAATAATTGAAAAGATGCACTTTGACAAGAATCCTGCTGTCGAATACAAAGATTTTCAACCGGAACAACTAGATCCTGAAACAAAAGAACAAATTGAATTACAAGAAAATATAATCGACGAAAACTTACCTTTTCAGGAACCAACTCCCTCTACTTCAGACTTGTTACAGCCCATGCAAAATCAATCTGAATTGTCAACTACTAGCGAAAGGCCGCAAAGAGAAAGAAGGCGACCAGTTTGGACCAAAGACTATGAGCTAGGGACTGCAAACAGTTGTGTAAATATGCTGGTGTCTGAGAACAGTAACGACTGCTTACTTACCTATCAAGAAGCTGTGTCAGGCATCGACAAAGAAAATTGGGAGAAGGCAATACAATCTGAAATGAATTCGCTCGAGAAAAATAATACTTGGATACTAGTTGATAAACAAGAGGCCAAAGGACACAAAATTTTGTCCAACAAATGGGTATTTCGAGTAAAAGATGACGGAACTTACAAGGCAAGACTAGTCGTACGCGGCTGTGAGCAGAAAGGCAACTTGGACTTCGAAGAAATATATAGCCCAGTTGTGAGTCAGTCTGCTCTGAAGACATTGTTAGCAATTGCCGCGTCTAAAAATTTACACTTCTTGACTTTTGACGTCAAAACCGCTTTCTTGTACGGCGAACTGACAGATGAAGTTTACATGAAAGTACCTGTTGGCTATAATACAAAATACAATACTACTGATAAAGTATGCCGACTGAAAAAGTCGTTGTATGGATTAAAACAAGCACCATTCACATGGAATAAAACTTTTACCCGTGCTATGTTTGATTTGGGTTTCAAGACAATTAAGACTGACAGATGTGTCTTTATTAACAAAGAGAAGACGATAATCATTGGCTTATTCGTTGACGATGGACTAGTCATTGGTAAAGACAAGAAAGAAATAGAACATTTGCTGTCAAAGCTTGAAATAAAATTCGAAATGAAAAAAATTGAAAACCCAAAAACTTACTTGGGGATAGAAATAAATAATTCTAAAGAAGGAATTAAACTAACTCAAAAGAGTTACATAAATGACATGCTGAAAAAGTATAATATGGAAAATGCTAAACCGTGTGAGACGCCTGGAAGCAATGGTGCAAAGGTGACACAGGAAACTCCCCAGGAGAAGGAATACCCATATAGGGAAGCAGTGGGAAGTTTGCTGTACCTGTCCACTAGAACAAGACCAGACATCGCACAAGCTGTTAATGAAGTCAGCAGAAAAGTCGAAAATCCTTCTAAAGAAGATGTCACAAAAGTGAAGAAAATATTCAAATATTTGATTGGGACTAAAGATAAAGGTATACTCTTCAAAAGATACAGCCCAATTGAGAGAATTGATGCCTACACTGACTCTGATTATGCTGGAGATCCACTGACTAGACGAAGCACATCAGGCAGCGTGCTTATGATAGCTAATGGACCCATAACTTGGGGATCCAAAAGGCAGCCAATCGTAGCTCTGTCATCGACCGAGGCTGAGTACATAGCGGCTGCAGACTGCTGCAAAGAAGCAATGTACCTAAACTCCCTGCTGAAGGAAGTTACAGATTTGGACTTGAAAATACACTTGTATGTTGATAACCAAAGTTCAATACAACTTATAAAGTCTGGTTCCTTTAACAAGAGATCGAAGCACATAGATGTTCGATATCATTTTATCCACGAACAATTCGTGAAAGGACTGATTGATGTCAGCTACTGTCCCACAGAGAGTCAGCTAGCTGATATTATGACGAAGCCACTGTCTAAGGTGAAATTTGCAAGACACTGCGCGACACTCATGTGTGGATAATGACCTGGTTCAGCCACGTGGGTGCACATTAGGAGAAGGTGTTGGATGGCTATAATGCTACCTCACGGCTCTATGATTGTCTATGTACTTTAATTTGAATTTGAAGTGGTGTCGTACTTTTGTTTTCTCATCTAAAATAAACAGACGTATATTATTTCTGAATGCTTTATTTATTACCATATTATGCCACAATTTTCCTCTAACAATGATGATGATGATGAAGTGTCTCAGCGCGTTTTAATTAACCAACATCTGATATAGTCTTTATCATAGTTTTCTTGGATTAGTAATAAGTATATTATCTTTGGTTGGATTACAGATGACGAAATAAGAACGCTATATTCGCTATTTTCAGAAACATATATTTTAAGAAAGTCCAAAACTTCTCTTATCATAAATCCCAAATTACAATTATGGGTGGTTAAAACTTTTAAAGGGTTCGCTACGAACTACTAAAATATTACACAAAAATTTATAAGCTGTGCCAAAGCTTTGCCTTTAATAATACTAGAAAATGTTAATGTTTTGATTTCATCTTATCCGTTGATATTTCAGACGAGTATAATATATTTATCAACGAGTCCTACTTTGTAGATGTCCTTTTTAACTCAGGTATTTATTACCTGAAAAGTAACAACCATGTTATTTTTGTCACAGCGTTGCATTTTACTTCTTTGAGACAAGTTTTAGATACAATAAAACTGATTTAAATTGAATCCTAAATAATTAAAAAAATTAAATCGTGTAAAAAGTGAGCAAGCACTTACCACTGAAAATATGGAAGGTATAGATAGCATTTTGTTTATTCTCTTCTTGAGTGCCCCAGCAACAGTTGTGAAATCATCTGGATTAAGATGTAATCCACAATCTACTGTATATTGCGTTATGTATCCTGGTACGATATCAACCCATTTCTTTTTAATTTCTGCATTTTTAGGAAATCTAAAATAAAAATATGTGTATGGTCACCCTACTCCATAAAACAAATTGATTTAATGTTGACCAATCATCGACATTGACCAATGTTGGCGCTGCAGTGATACCATTACATTAATTGCAATATACTACAATAACGTTGACTATTATATAAAATTATAATATATACACATTAAAAAATACAAAAAAAAACGTAGAATTCAAGAGAATATTTATAAATATATATTTTACTGATTACCGGTTTTATGCAATAACTTAAACAGGAATTAGAACATTAACACTGAGATCAGAAATCCTACCTGCACGAAAGTATTTTTTTACAGTTGCAACCATTAGACAAGGGCGCAATCCTGTTTAAGACCCTCTCGCTCGAAGCCGTTTTTCGTTTAGTATTTTTGTACAATGAGAACGGACTCTATGATAAGTACGCAAAGTTCATTTCGTTGAATTAAATTCGACAGTGCACAGTCTTGTTTACTAGGTACTTATAAAGTCTTTGGCAACAACTCATAGATTTAAACAAATTCGGACTGTTTTCTTTGGTCACAGCGCGTCCCTTTGAATATGCTTTGAATGGTAGGTTTTTGACGTTTCTCAGATTGGTTTTATTTGCTTGTTGTTCAGACCTAGGATCAAGTATTGCTTGATCCTTGGCTCAGACTAATTAAAGTGCGCGTTACATGGGACAATTGGGTCTCGCGTCCACACTACGCCGCGGATTAAAACGGACAATATTAGGTAGGTACTGTGGCAGTTTAGATTTCGCTGCCCTCAGTCAGCAGGTACGGTAGTTGGGTTCGAAAATAAAATAATAGACTGATTAGATCAATGATCTATTTATTTATAAATTACACCCCCTGATTACGTATGGTGGACACTGGCCTAAAGCCTGTGAGCGGCTCCTCCTCCCAGTAAGGTCCAGTTTCCGAAGGTGTTTGTTGTTCCGTTCCGCTGAAGCTGAAGGTGGTCAGGTCTGTCATTGGAAGTGCAGTTTGCAGAAGTGCGGAATGTTGAAGTGATGTGAATAATCATCATCAGGTTATTTTTGTCTCCACTGCAGGAGCACAACCCTCTCTCAT
Organism: Esperia sulphurella; assembly: GCA_947086405.1. Lineage (NCBI taxonomy): Eukaryota > Metazoa > Arthropoda > Insecta > Lepidoptera > Oecophoridae > Esperia > Esperia sulphurella. The sequence goes on along the minus strand of OX352262.1, from coordinate 11,210,828 downwards.
CTTCCGGAAGCAGACGGAGGATTTGGCCTACACTCCCCGCGCTGGCCAGACGGGTTGGGTAGGCGTGGTCCTATTCTACTCTACCGGAAATCACACGGCAAAATGGATAAGTAGTAAATAATGGAGATGTCGAATAAATAAACCAGAAAGTACGAGTAGGTAGTAGTACGCAGATAGTAGAAATGGAAGTAGCAGTGAGACGTAGAACATAGCAATGGAACCCTAGTCGGTTATCCAGCACTATGAAATACTTTAGAACTATTAACGACAGTACTAAGGTGATTAGGAGCAAATTTGTGCCGCTATTAATAATTAATGCAGTGTGCCCAGCGATAGCCCAAGAGCGTATGTCTCACGAAGTTTGGAATCTACCTGGTACAGCAACACGCGAGCATTAGGCCACGGACATGAAGTCGGCGGGCTGTGGGGCGGCGGCAACGCAGACCCGGTCTCGAAGCCAGTGGGCAGATCGCGCGGCGCTGGAGCGGCGTAGTGTTGTGTTATGAGACTTATGAGAGATTTAAGTCTTTGTTCGCGAACGAAATGTGTAAACAGCGGCGACAACATCTTTTTGATACAATTTTTTTCGTAAAAAACAATAAATAATATGCAGAATACTACATCTATGCACACGCGCGAGCACCGCTTGACTGGAGCAAATCGCACGTGCGCTGCTGCCCGCGCCGCTGCCTCCGTGGCCAGTTTCATATAAATCTATGCATTGAAACGCACCGCTCCCGCGCCGCTGCCGCCCCGTAGCCTGCCGACTTCGTATCCGTGGCTTTAGACTAGAAAGGGGTCAGCACCACGACGCGCCGGTTAGGAGACCATTTCGCTCGAAATAGATTGTGTAGTTATAATTTAAGGTTTCGTATATCTCTTTATTTATTTAGTTATTATTGTAAATGTACTGTATGTTTATATTGAAGAGATTAGTAGGTATTATTTAGTTTTATATTTGTTAGTTAAAGTTTTATGATAATTATTTTAATATGTTTTTATTTTTAGCAAATTTATATGTTTTTAGGTTAATTAATAATAAGTAAGAAAAATAGGTTTTAAAATTAACACTATTAATTAAAATCAAAATATTTATTAGCCATGTAACGGGGTACGTTGCATTTAGCCAGCCAGCCAGCAAATTTACAATAATACTTAAATTAACCGTAAATAATTGCAATATGTACTTATAATCTACTTTTCAGTCATCAGACATCGTCATGGAAGTGAACATTTCTTTGGGCGCATTGATATATTCATTTATATTATAGAATGCATTAGCTTCTAAGAATGCTTTAAGTTTACGCTTAAAAGCCAGGAATGGAAGCTCAGTTACGTGCTGTGGTAGTTTATTGTACATTCATATTTTTAGAGATATCCCTTGTCTCTTTGTTTTCACAAGCCGTGTTCTAGGAACAACTAGTTTATATTTATTTCTTGTGTTGTGATGATTTATGTCTTGGATTTGAGTAAGATTTGTTTTATTTATTTTATCAGTGTGTATTTCCAATAATGAGTAAAATATAAATAGAGATATTACAGTCATGATCTTATTTTGAATAAAACCTATTCTGGCAGATTTACGTCTCTGTAGGCCATGGATTGTACGAATAGCTCGCTTTTGTAGTATAAGAACTGTGTTTATTTCCGATGCGTTGCCCCATATTGTGATGGCGTAGCTTATTATGGAATGTATGTATGCGTAGTAGACACTGATAAGGGACTCTTTGTTAATAAGTGGTTTTAGTTTTAAAAGAGCATAGTTTGCGCTTGATATTTTGTTGCAGATGTTCTCAATATGTGCTGTATGTGTGATTGTGTAGTCTATCGTATAACCTAGAAATTTGTTTTCCTTTTTGTAATCGTCCAAAATAGTTTTGTTACATTTTCTTGTTGCATATGTCATTAGTGTAGTTTTATTAATATTCATCACGATTCCATTGGCCTCAAACCATTTTCTCAGTGTGTCCATTACAATTTGTATCTTATGTTCCACTTCAATAAATTGTTTATCCTTTATACCCACATGAGTGTCATCTGCAAAGAGATTTACGAAAGCCCATTGTGGTAGACAATTTGGAAGGTCGTTAATGTATACTAGAAAAAGAACGGGGCCTAGTATAGATCCCTGTGGGACACCGATATCACTTTTAGTTTGAGATGAATAAGTGCTATTAACATGAAGTACTTGGTTTCTATTTGTAAGATAGGATTCTATCAATTTCAACTCAACTCCACAAATTCCGTAATACTTTAATTTATGGAGTAACACGTCATGCCTTAGAGAGGTCACAGAAAATGCTAGAGCATTTCTGAGACCCATCCAAGGCCTCCAACACAAAGTTGATGACATTTCGTATCGCCATAGATGTTGATTTTCCTTTTCTAAAACCGAACTGTTTATCACTTATTATTTCGTTACTTTCAAGATATAACACAAGTTTTGTAGTGAAAAGATGCTCTAATATTTTTGAAATGGCTGGAAGGATACAAATTGGTCTGTAATTATTGGGATCATCTTTCAACCCTTTCTTGAATAATGGTATAATGCGTCCCAGTTTCAAAACGTCCGGGAACACACCTTCTTCAATACAGCTGTTTACAATATCAAGTAGAAGTTCCGCTAAGTAGGCATCTTCTATAATCAGTCTCTTAATAATAATGGTGTCAAAGTTATATATGTCGTGTGATGGTTTACATTTTACGCTTCTAACAACTTTTTGTAGCTCTGGCAACTCTATTGGTAATAGTTTAAACTTAGATTTAGGTTTGTCTGTATTTTAAAAATATATAGAACATTGTGTTATGTTAGCTTCGAGATGTCCCGATATGTTTCTAGCAATTGTTGAAAAGAAATGATTAAATGTTTCTGCAATTTCCATGTCATCCAACACAATCCTACCATTTATGTTTTTTATTTTCTCAATAGTACGTTTTGTCTGTTTCGGTTTTGTTTGTTCTGTAATGATGCACCAAGCTTCCTTCGTTTTATTTTTTGCCTTTTTAATACGTTCTGAATATTGAAATCTTTTTGCGGTAAACATTACTTTTTTGAGAACCTTCTTATATTTCTTAATTTGAATTTCTCTATTTTTACATGGCTGAAACTCTTGTAACATTTCCATTCTATCAAGGTTTGATTTTGACGTTTCTATACCTTTTGTGTACCATTTTAAGTTCTTATTTTGTTTATGAAATTTTATTTTAGGGAAGGCTATGTCATAATAATGCATCATTGCGTCCAACAAAATGTTCATTTTATCATTTGCGTTATTACAATTTAGTATGTCATATTTTAATTTAGTATCACTATTAAGCAAAAAATGAAAGTGATTGAAATTATTCTTATTTCTTATTCTAATACACATTGGTTCGTTTACCTTATTATTACCTACCAAATTTCTACTGTATTTATAGTTTAATAATATAACATTGTCGTCTGATAATTTGCAGTCCAATACTTTAGCTTCACAACATTCTTTGTCAAAATTTACTACGAAGTTATCAATACAAGTGGCACTAGATTTTATTTTTCTTGTAGGATTATTAATTAAGTAAGTACAATTGAAATTCATTAACAAGCGCTTAAATTTTCTCACTTTGCTATCATTTCCTAATATGTTGAGATTGAAATCACCTGCAATGATAAGTTTTTTACCCTCGCGACACACTCTATTCATTATTATAGTAATGACATCCTTGTATATTATAGTTATTGTTAGTAGGTTTAATTATATATGTAACGTTACAGTATATTAGTAGACATAAGCTGTCTCATAATTATGAGGAATCTGAGCGATTTGGAGTCGGAAGACATGAGCCATTTTGCGAATGTATAGTTTGTCGCCCTAGATTGGCGCCGATTTGACCACGGGCGATCGGGCCCCGATTTAGTCTTCGATGACCGAGACCTCGATTTGCCTCCACACGAAACAATCTGATTGCCGATGTCAAAATCGGATCGGCAATCAAATTTCACCGTATAGATCCGGTCCACGCCTATACTCTATGCAACATTTTGAACTTTGGAAATAGTCAGGCCTTTACGAGTGCCTTAGACGAGTGCTCAGCAAAAAATTCTGAACGAATAATGAACTTACATAAGTTTAGAAATTGGTCTGAGAGGAGTGAACTTAGTATATGAACGAATGAAACAATAGAACGGCTCACTTGATCATAAACAAGATACCTACTAGGATTGAAATTGACACAGGCAGAGATGAACGAATGTCGATATATAAAAAAAAATAGGCAAGGGATTTAAATATTCATCATAAAGTAAAATTAAATTATTATAATCTTTCAAAATATTTAATTAAATTAGTAGGTACCTATTGAACTTCTAAAAATCTGGTTAATAAATTATTTCACAGTAAACTAGCGATAAATACCTAAACCTAGTAGCTGTCTTCAAAAACGCAAAAAATGAACGCACGCAGCGCAGTGCTTGCAAGAAAACATGGTTGTTTTTCAGCTTTCTTTAACGAATTTTGAAAGAAATTAGTTTATTTTAATTTTAAGTTTCTTAGTACTAATGGAGCATGTAAAATAAATCAAGAAATAATTTATTGATATGTATAATACATTTGATTTGAATAACCTTAGATTACGCCTGAAAGTGCTTCTGTATACTAAAGTTGTTAATGGAAATAAACATGGAATCTGTGTCTATTCAATGATTTAAGTAAGTTTTATTAATAACTGAATAATTTTTCCAGTCTGCTTTTTATAAATTACAGTATTTTACGCCGACCATATCGTGAAAAACAGTGACAACTTTTTGACGTGTCGTTTTTTGAGTTAGTGGTCGGCCGCCATGTTTGTCCTTTTATATTTTAGAAATCCTCTAGAACCAAATGCTGGGATATTGTATCCTCAATGGTTTCGTTACTAATTATTAGCTCTAAATGTGAAATGTGTATAAAATATGTTATAGTCAACGTCCATTGTTGTAGCTCTTAGGCTACCTACAGTACATAAAAGCTCGCGTCTTTGTTGTTCAGGTGGTCAGGATGGTTGTTGGCTCAGCGGCTTACCCAGGGAGACAAGTGCTCCACAAGATGCAGCCCATGGGTATGACCCCCCGCGAGCTGTCGGAGTACGACGACCTGGCGACGGCGCTCATAGTGGACCCCTACCTTGGCATCACTACACACAAAATGAATATTCGATATAGACCTCTCAAAACTAACAAAGAACAGTTAAAAAACATTATCAAAGAATTCATTCAGACTCAGGACTACAATAATGCCTATACCAAATTAGCCAATGGTGAATGGATGCCAAGACATTTTAGCAAAAATAAACATCAACAGGGCAAACTGAGAGAACATGTAAGTGTTTAGGTGCCTGAAGTTTGCTAGTTTTAAAATTGAGGCCTGTCCTAGTGTTACTTAAAATTGAGCTATTTTTAGAGCTGTCAAATTTGTGCTTCCATAATCAGACGGTTGTCTTTTCTTTCCATCTAATTCTTTTTATCTTAGTTATTAAATATTTCTTATTAGATTTTGTTTCATTAGACTAAAATATTGTTATTTTTGTTTATTTTCAGATATACCGGTATTTAAGAGTATTCGATAAAAAGGCTGGCTTTGTTATAGAACCCTGCTATAGATATTCTCTGGAAGGTCAAATTGGAGCCAAGATATCAACAACCAAAAAGTTCAATAAGCATGAGAGAATTGATTTTCTGGTTGGGTGTATTGCTGAGATGACTGAGGAGGAAGAAAAGCAACTCCTACACCCTGGAAAAAACGATTTTTCGGTTATGTATAGTTGTAGAAAGAATTGTGCTCAGCTGTGGCTTGGACCTGCAGCATACATCAATCATGATTGTCGTCCCAACTGCACATTCGAGGCCACCGATCGTGGAAAAGCGTTTGTTCGGGTATTAAGGGACATTGAAATTGGAGAAGAAATCACATGCTTTTATGGTGAAGACTTTTTTGGAAATGGCAATTGTTACTGTGAATGTGAAACCTGTGAGAGACGAGGCAAAGGAGCATTTTCTGTTAAAAGCTCACATGCTGATGAACAAGCTACAAGATACAGATTTAGAGAAACAGATAATAGAATTAACAGGACGAAGGCAAAGCAAAGATTAAACACACATAATGGCAAGAATTCTGATAAAACTCGAATATCAAGCAGGCATAATCCCAACATAGTATCTCCACTTAGTATGAAGGAAATGAAACAAAAAGGTTTAACAAAATATGATGCAGAACTTTTAATAGCCCAAGGTTGTATTGCAGATGTTGTAGATGGAACTGGTCATAAAGAAGCACAAGGTAGCAGGGAGTCTTCAGCTTCGAGTCGGGGTGACCGCTTGCGTCGGCGGACAGACAGTTGCCGAGTGGCTGGTGGCGCCACGCCCGCCGGCGGGACGCCACGCCGGGCGCCGCCGTCGCGCTGCTGCAGCACCACCAGTTCTCGTAGCAGTCATGACTCTCATACTGGAATTGTGTTGAGGAGTCATAAACGTCTTTTGGATACCTGTATGCAGGCAACCTGCACTAAAACAAGAAATAGTTCTAAAGGTTGTTCTGATGTCAAGTTAGGCCGAAACCTCATTACTCCTCAATCTGAAGCAGATGTATCCATTTTAGATACAAATAAAGCAGTCATTAAGCCTGAATCTGCACACGACAATCAAAATGGTATATCTAAATTGCAGGTTAATACTGTCATAGGCACCAAACCCAACTTAGATACGACTGAGAATGAATGTGATACAAACGAATCTCTACAACATAGAACAGAACCAAGTGCACCTATAAAAGTAGAGATTGACTCTTCCAGGAATAATTCTGGTAGTAAAGAACAAAAGGTTGAGGATGTTAAGTGTGTAAGTGGCAATGCATGTTTACAAAGTGAGAATTATGATTTTAGAGAAAATGTTAATCCAAGTGAATCTAATGATAGTAAATTGAACAAGAGTCATAAAGTTGAAGTAACAAATCGGACTGAGGAACCTAAAAAAGAAGCTGATTCTGCACCTCCTTGGCTGGTAGATAATTCCAATAAAAGTAGTGAGTGCCCATGCACACCGCCGCGCAGAGGCCTGAAGCTGACGCTGCGAGTGAAGAGGAGCCCAGTGGTGGAGGAGGTGCCGGAGTATGAGGTGCTCAGGCTTGAGGGCGTCGACCCCGAAACGGCGCGTCGGCTCAAAAAACGTCGTCGATCCAAGGAGCGTCATCGCAAACACAGCCCTATCCGTCCCCTGCCACCTATGAAACGTTTAAGATTAATTTTTGGCAATGAGAGTCGTACTATTGAATTGCCCACTGCTATCTCAGCAGACTGACAGCCGCAACTACCTTATCGTTTTTTTTCCACCGTTATAATTCAATTATTAGTTTAATTTATTGTCACTGACTAGGGTTATTTTTATCTAGTATTTATTTATGTGACGTGAAAACTCGTGTTTTAAGTATTGTGTGATAGGCATCAGATTTTATTGATGATTCCAAGATAATATTTATTAAACAAAAGTTAATTAATTAGCACAAAATTCATTTTTATTCCACTTTCATAGTACTTACCTATTTCAATTACTACTTGAATAAGTTTGAGATTTAAGTGCTGATATCACATGTCTTATTTGTTTAAAGTTTTAACTGATGACCCTTACTTATTTTTATGCTACGTTTTTAAAATTGCATCAGTTTTTAACAGCTGGAAACTAATGTTTTGAATTGTTAGTTTATTTTAAAAATAACAATTTACTTTATGACGCCTGTTTTTACATTTTTATTTGTGTAACATTTAAATAATATAACATTATTGACTGTATTATAAATATAATATTAAATATTCATTTCATTCAAATAATAAGAAAAACCTATTTGTAATTGTAGAGTAATTAATAATTAATTGTAGAGGTACCAAATATCTACTTATTAGCAAGTGCATTCCCAGAATGGAGCCTTGTGTAAAAAATACATAAGTTATGGCCCGATGTAAATGGTGCGCTTATAGTTGAGCAGTCGTTCACACGATGGATGAATTTATTCAGCCGGTTGTTATTACTATAGAGTATCAATCGTTAGATGTAAAAGAATATAATCTAATGGACGAGTAAGGTCTTTCAATATTATGGTTTATGCGCTGTAATTATTTGAGTTTTTAGTTTTATTTCAGGGGCCACATATCGATCAAATTAATGTAGTGAGTTAGATGTGTAATTTTATTGCTAACTTATGCCTGCCAATATGTGAAAACTCGGTTGCAAAGATTTCAAATACATATTCTGTCAACAGAGCAGAGCTGCCTGTTGCTGTATAGAGGATTGTTTGACATACTATTACAGCAGGTACTGTATTGCCAGTTCAATGACATGCGTCTACTCCATGGACCCCTAACTTTAATAAATCCCCCAACGCTTCCGGCACTCCCTGTTAATTTGCCTAAGAAGTTAATTTTTTAAACAGTGGCAATTATAGATTACTTAGCTTAACAAAACCTGAAATTGGCATTTGGTTTTAATGTGTCCTATTTTAAAGTTAGTTGGTTTCGGGAATTAAACCGACTATAATTTCCGCGTCTGTCTCTCTATCCTCCGACATAACCACGACTGAACTGTCTATGGTCGCGCGCTATGTGATGCTTTCCTAGGTGATGATAACAGAAATCAATAAATTATCCCTATATGGCAGGTTGGATTCCTGCTGGGGATGTTTACAGTACTATAGGCAGAAACACGCTTTTCACACGTCGCGTCACGTGTTGATAATGTGTTTGTGGTCATAAGATTTCATACGTTTTGATTTGACTCCACATGAGTTGCGTGGCGTCTTGTGTGAAAAGTGTGCTTCTGCCTTAAAATTATTACGGTGTGATTAGGCTAGGTAAGTCGCTTAATCGCCTGGCCCGATTTAAATTATCGGAGCCATTCGTAATAAATATAACATTAATGCAAACTGAAAATCTTAGTTTGATTAAATCCTTAAGAATTGTACGAGTAAAGAATTGATCAACGTCGACTACTGGACATAGGGCTTCCCTTATGCAGGGATAATGGCCATGTTGAGTCTTCTTATAGGTCTCGAACCAGTTCACTGTTCTAAAATATAATACCATTTAGAACTGTTTATTAATTGATAATTGTGTATTTATGTTATGATATCCATCATTTTGTTAAGAAAACTAGCTGTGCCCGTGACTTCGCAAGCGTTAACCACTGAAATACGTGGTTCCCCCACCTCTCTCGCCCGCCTCCCCGTGTTCTTCCTTCTGAACCCCTGTCCTTTGAACTCCTTCTCCCTATACCTTCCCCCTGCCCTCAGTCCCTTCCCCACCCTTCAACTTCCATTTCCCTCACTACTCTTTCTTCTCCCTCTCTTCCACTCCTCCGTCCCCTTACCTTCCCCCTACACTTCCATGACCACCCACCTACGCTTTTACTTATCTCCAAAACGTAGTTATCATTCATTGCAATACGAATTCCGTCGAGCGATACACCATACTCTTCTTTCTTTGATGTATATACTAATGAAAATTATAAATTCGCATAACTTTTGATTGATTTTTGATAACATGAATTAGAGACTAAATGGTACTCCAGGTTGAGCCCTGTTTTTCTGAAATCTCTATCAGAATCAGTTCAGTAGTTTTTACGTTATTGTGTGCACAAACAGACAAAAATGATCTTATGTTCAATGAAGTAATAACTTCATCTCCCAATTATTTTCCATTTACAGACATGCCAAGTTTACGTTTTTAATTATTAGATAGGAAGGCATCGGTTATTTTATTAAGTGTTGTATAACAGGATGATTGGTTTTGGAACTTTTATTTTAATGACGTGAAAAGCCCTTAGTTCAATTTAGTTAATGTAGATTAAGTTTGACAAAATGTACTGACTGACCGTTTTAAGTAGGCTATTCAAGATATTTTCTTAGTTTTATAATTATTAATTTATTTTGAAAATTACTATTGATATCCCTTTCATGCAGACCCATGGAAATCCCTTACTAAATGATGGATTAGGCACTAATAGTAATTGTAGGTCGTTTTTTTTGTTCTGTTTTATTAAATGGAAAGTTGGTCCCAGAGGAAAATGGCTAATAAATTTTAAGCTTGTGCTGTCGAATTATGCTATGCTTTACACACTTTGGGGACTACATCGGTATGTTAACCATTGCGAAAAAAGTGAGTAGACACAATGGCGTGCAATGCTGCTCGCAATTGTGGCTGAAAATGATCATTAATTTTTTAGCACCTGTGTATAATGATAGTTTAATTGATGAATGCTGCTTGGGTTTTGCAGACTCAGGGCAAATTTTTCTGAAGGATGACGCGCATCATTACCCTCTCTTACTACTCCAATTTGTGTGTATGTGTTGGTTATAATGTCTTTATATTGTAAAAATTGTAAAAATATTGCTAGGAATGCAACTAGCTTTGTGATATTCCTATTTGGAATGATGTATATGAAAATAAATATTGTAAATTGAAACAAGTTGCATATTGTTGATAAGCCATTATGAAATATTTTCATTATATCACAATAAAATGCCTCAAGTTTCTTTGATGTGGTATATTTCATTTTATATATATTATTATTATTATTAACAATTTTTGTGCAGCAATATTCGAGTTGAATGTAAACCTCCCCAAAAAATAAACATATCATATTTGGCTGGTAGAATATTTACTATTTTTATGTGCTTTAAATTTTTATTATTACAAAATTGCTACAGTTACAATTTACATAATGCCGCCAAATTAATAACGAAAAATTTAGTCTTTGAGTTAGTTTATTAAGAACTTAATGCAAAAATGACATTTAGAGTCCACTATCTTATCGCATTGAGTGGCTTCTCTTCAGGCATAGGCAGAGCGGTCTGTTCTAGTGTCCATACCTGAAAATATAAAATTCAATTAACATCTGAATCAATGTTTACTTTATAAAATGCTCACCAGAAATATCTAAACAATAGTTAAATACTTTTATGCATAGATACTTCATGTTACACATAAAATGTGCTATTTTAGTGTTTTTAAACCAAATTATCACCTTATTTATCTGTCGAATGCAGTCGAAAATGATTGACAGTCTCCTGTGACCATTTTGAAGAAAGCTATACATTCTTTAAATTTTATGGATGGTCGTGGCTATCTTTAGAAACACATTAAGAATATTATATTTCTACTTACTTCTGGAACTCCCATTCTCTGTTATCTAAGGGGCAGACTTGTCGAGTTTTCAGCCAACGTGAGATGCAGTGAAAGTGGAATGCATGCTGAAACAACATACCATACTTTAATATTACTTCTGTAACGAAGAATGTTTAGAGTCAGACGAGTGTGGAAACTGCTGGAGGAGGCATATGGCCTGAGACTTGCCAAGTTAATGCACGAGGAAAAAAAAATGCAAAAAAATTAAAATAATAATCTTAATTCATTTAAAATGATTATCAAATTGCTATAAATTCTATAAATATTTATTTATAGAATATTTATTCTATAATTATTATCAAATTCCTATAAATTCCCTTCCCACGAATGAACAATAAAACTATTTAATTCATAGGTCTTGTTCAATCATATCTTTTCTTTCAAAATAAGTAAGGAAGAGGGATAGAACAAGAAAGACGGAAAATGATAAATAACATAATTAAAAAATAAAGTATAAAAATATTTAAATAGTATAGTATTAATTTTTTGGCAAGTTATATAAGGATGCTTTCTTTTATTATGTTATTAATCTACTTTAGTGTAGAATATAGTTTGATTGTACACATATATGTCTACTACTGTATATTAACGATTATTCAGACAAGGTTTGGCTGGAAGAAATTTTGTTTTAGAGGTAAGCAACTGTGTATATATTCTCTCCCACTGCATATTCTTTTTAGCCTATCATGTACAATAAAGTAATAACAACTTACATTACAGACTCCCCAGGCCACTGTGCATTCCTCACTGGTGGCTGATGCCTGGTTAGCCTGGCACTCTATACACAGATCCATTATATGGTTGCGGCAGATGGCGCAGTTATCCACCACAATATCTAAAGAAAACAAAACGGCAACATTAATATTTTTCTTGTTGGTAAAATAACATTTAGGTTATGTGATAATCAATAATTTAAAAATAATCGAATTCATACGTACCCCAAGCCCATAAAGCAACAGCATTCCACTGAAATAAACAATTGATACGTTAATCAACAAAAATAACAAAGAAATGTCTCTACCATTACAGAATGATTAAGCATATTAGTAAGTTTACCTTCTTTACTTCGAATCTCTTTTTGTCTCCTTTGCCGCTACTCGAAGACGCCATTTCTACTTCTTCTTCATCAACATCCATTGCAGAAGCCATGGTTATTGCAATACCTTTTTTTGTTCTAAAATGAATAATAAAAATTACACTAAAACAATTTGTTTGAAAGGAAGAGAGTAGGAATTGTAGGTAGGTGTTTGACAAGACAAGACAATTGATTGATTGACTGACCTGACATTGACATTCAGTAAAAAAATCTGGCAATGGTAATGTAATACCAGTCCACGAAGTAACGTTAAAAAAACAAATATTATTTACAATACTATAAACATTGATGAAAACGAGATAAGGTACCAGTTACAAACATTAATACTAAAATCAAAAATATTCAGTACCTATTGTAATAACCGTTGACTATAAAAGTCGAAAAGCAATGATAGCTAAAATTATACAGCCTAGTCTCTTACGTCAAGAAAATAAATAATATATAAAGGTTTTATGAGACAGTGATTTAGTTTTAAATAAATATTTTTATTTATTTACATCTAGACTGACTGGTTTTCTCATAAGCTTAAATCAGATTAGATGATATATGTATAATTCTGTAGCATAATAGTTTTTTTAAAGTAAGTGCTGTAGTTTGAAAAATTAGGTCGCTAAAATGCAGACAGACAAAAAACTGGGACTTTTCAAAAATCAACACATAGTCTTATGTACTCGTTATATTTATTTGAAGTTATAATATATGTTAGGCGAAATATGTCAAGTTTCGGTCAACGTATAGGCAGAGGGCACGAAGTTCGTATGCGTTTACATATAGTATACATGCGCCGCACTCCACTTGCGACCAAAAACCCCCGCGTCATCGGCCCCACGTACTACGAACACCTGCCCGCAGATCTACGTAACGAGACCAATGACGAAACATTTAGTCGACGACTGAAAAACCTTTTGTTGGAAAATTAATATTATTTCATAAATGAATTTTCTAAAAAATTAAACCTCTGACGTTTAATTTAATTTGTGATAATTTAATACCAAGTGTATTTAAAAAAAAAAATTTAATATTATATACTGACATACGAGTATATAGTGTGTTATATACTATGACATTATTTGAATTGTTGACATTGTAATTTATATTATGTACATTATTTTATATTATGACGATCTCTTTTACCATATTAGAATGACATGTAATATTGAATTTTTAAGATGTAAAAGTGAAATAAATAAATCTAATCTAATCTAATCATTAAATATATTTTATTAGGTAGGGAATAGGCAAAATAAAGAATACAGAAATCAAGCCACATGATGATTCTTTAATTCGATATCGTCTAAATCTATGTCATTTATATCTTTTGTCTTTTTATATGAGTTCTTCCATATTTCATAGAAGCAGACTGTAGCTTGAAACCGATAGCAGACTAGAAGTGGCACAGATACGTGGGTAATGAGAGTCCACGCCCAGACACCAAAGAACTCCATCTGTTGAATAAAAAACAAGCGTCTAAACAATTAAAGCTTAACAATAAAAATAATTAAGATGCAAGACGGGGGAACTCTCTGTCGTCTCGTTTATCATACTTTGCTGGACAAAGGGCTTCGCTCCTGCGGGAGTCATATAAAGGCAACGCTGGCCTGACATATCGAAATGTTAGGCTTCGCACGTTGCGCTACTGTTCTACATCAGCCTGTTACATTTATGGTTAAGCAATGTGCATGCAGTTGAAGTCGGCTTTGAAGCACCTGCATTTCTACTGTGGGTACATCACCGCGGAGTCACTCATATACGGAAATTAAATTAGGTAGGTACCTGTAACGGATGAAATTCTGCTCGGGCATTCTTCACGCGGTTCAGGAGCCAGAGAGCGAAGTTTCCTACGAGGAGGAATGTGACCAACTGTCTGCCCGGCCGCCGCGCTCCGGAGCACCGCCGCGACCACGAGTCCAGCACCAGCAAGGTCTGGCACGAGCTCTGTATCACTGCGCACAGCGGTGATATTATCCTGTAAGCATTTAATCAGCTGTGAACTTGATTCTCATAATTTATTATTGAGGTGTTGAGTTATGAGGTTCTATAACTTTGTGCATGAATTATGATTCAAAGGTGCATGTTATTTATATGTACTTCAGCATCATAATATGATCCATTGGGTGTCCATTGCTGGACATAGGCCTTCCCCAAAGAACTCCACCACACCGGTATTCCGCCCTCCGCATGTAGCCGCTTCCGATTCTTCAGGTCGTTGGTCTATCTGGCGGCGGGGCGTCACACCCTGTGCATGCTGATCCGCGGTCTCCACTCCAGAACTCGTATATCCTAACGCCGTCGATCCTGCTACAGATGTGGCCCGCCCACTGTCACTTCACCTTGTTAATCCTTTCGGATATATCGGTCACCTTTGTTGTTCGTCGGATCTCCTAATAATTACGAATCATATCCTTCAAAGAAATCCCGAACATAAGACTTGTAAGTTTAATGAGCTTATTCGAAATGCACGAAACATCTATTGTAGACTACTCATCATTCACTCCAGCTCTCCAAGCGGTAGAAAATCAACACTTTTTCAGTACAAATGTCATCGTAGCAGCGAAATATAAAAGTGAAGTTAGCTCAAGAACGACACACTTGGCAGTTCGGTCAAACCTCAATATGAAAGTGGCTTATTAATTTCAGAACAAAAGGATGTGCTGCTTACTCGAGATCTTGCGGTCAGCTACTTTCTTTAGCGAATCATTACCAACCTAGTTGCTCGCCTCCCTTCCGGGTACTGTTGTATGACGAAGCCTGCCCCGATGATTTGGAACATGTAGTAGAGATATACACCGCACTGGGTGACCAGTAACAGTGCGTGCTCCAGCGGCATCGCGAGCACGGGCTTTCGTATTCTCAGGGTGCGCATACGCTGTATACAAGCGCCTGATCCAACCGTCATGAGAACAAAGAGTATAGTTTCCCAAACATTTATCTAAAATAATAAGAATCAGGTAGATATAACAATGTAAAAAATAAAGTTTATGAATGTTCATAAGTAACTAATAAATGACTATAGTTAGAGTCATGTACTCGTAGATATATATGCCCATTGGCTTCAAAGTCAAAGTCAAAATCATTTATTGCATATGAGTACACTTGGTACATTTATACACGTCATATTTTTTTATCGACTACCGCTTCCTAGGTGTTAGCGCTGTGAAGAAGAAACGGCGCAACAAACTTCACGCAACACATCTTTTAAAAATCAAGTTTGCATACAATTAATACAGATTTTGCGAAGCTGGATTAACATTAGTACCAGGCATCTTTGTCATTCAAATAATCGTTTATTTTATAATAGGCTTTCTTACAAAGTTGTTTTTTAATGTGAATCTTAAACTTTCTGTCCGTCATATTTAAGATTTCCTCTAGTTTGTTGTAGAAGCGTATACATTGCCCCGTGAACGATTTGCTGACCTTACTTAGTCTTAACCCTGGTAAAACAAGTTTATTTTTATTTCTTGTATTTATCGCTCCAGCGCCAAAGATCGTTAATTCGATTCCTACTAGGGTAGGGACAGACAACTTTGTACAAGTTGATCCTGGTCTGAATATTATATTTGTGAATTGTCCTATAGATACTTTTTTCCACTGTACAGGTAAAAACAACCTAGTTTGGGATTAGACCAGTATATATATGCGGGGAGTGTAGGCCAAATCCTCCGTCTGTCTCCGGCAGATGAGAGAGGGTTGTGCTCCTGCAGTGGAGACAAAAATAACCTGATGATGATGATGAATATATGCACCAGGTACGGGCAGCAGCGTTCTCCTGTGTATATTAAGATAATTATTGCGATCACCAATTCGCTTGCCAAGCATGGTGATTATGGCAAATTCCCAATAGACAGCCCACCATAATGGCATTCTATTGGGGAGGCTTCTGTTCAGCAGTGGACGCATTTCGGATGATTATGTGATGATATATGAAATATTATTATTTATTATTATAATGATGGATGACTAAACATTATATAAAAATTGAATTAACATACAGGGGGACTAACATACAGATATAATGGAATTTAAATTTAAAAGCGCTATTGCAGAGACTCCCAAAATAGTAATTAAAGTCAGTAAAAAAAAAATTGCATTGGTTTTGTCTCAGACCAATAAGTTATTATTTTGCAGCTGCAGTTTTTTTAATAAAATAGATACTCGTTTGAATAAAATTTGCTATCTTCAATCGTTAAGGAGCAGTGAGTTAACATGAAGAAGATTCATGACCTATTAAATTTCAGTTAGTTTTCGTGGTCTTGCTTTAATTTAGGTATGTTGTCATCAATTATTATTATAATGATCATAGATTTAATACTTAGTGTGAGATTTTGATGCTAAGATAAATGACACATACTGCGAACACAGAAAAGAAAGTGATCGAAGATGACACAATGTTCATTAGATTTTATAGTTTATAATAAAAACTAAAATCATTATTTATTATTTTTAAACTAACGTTTCGAGTAAAATTTGATACTTCAATAGTTAGTTACCACCTTGTTTTCACACTGTATAAGCTTGATCGACGTGGTAGTATTAATCATCAACGTAACGAGCAGGTTAGGAATGTGGATATGAATATTCCCGAATAGATATATCTTATATTATAATGTAAATAAGTCATACCTGCAATAGAGCAAGTTCTACATGTTTCTCTTTCTGAAACAGTCCGTTGAAGAGCATAAGACTGACTATAGTTCCGGCGAGAACTGCTACTCCCATGAAAAGGCCCTTGTGAGCGCTGCCGCAGTCCACTGAGAAATGGTTGCTTGACTTCACACGGGGACAACACTGTTTTATATCTTTCCCGAATATCGGATTCGACTGTTTCTGAAATCATATAAACGTTTGGTTGCAAAAGGATTGCCTACATTCAATTGCTTCATGCCAATTTACTAACCAAAGCGTATGCATTATGATTTTTTATTTATTGAAAGCCCAGTAGATTACTATCTGCTCGTAAGTGGACACATTATATTCTAATGTTCCAAATTTATTCAATTTTACTTGTAGCCTGTGAAGTTTGCCGGCTAACGGAAGAAACTTTGGCAATGCGGTACATATATTACAATAAAAACTAGATACGCTATAAATCACCAGGATGCCGATGCGAGTTATGTGTGTGGCTGTTAACGGTGCGTCCAACTGTTGGGCAAAAGTCATGTCATGATTATATAAAACATATATTTACCGTTCCAGGCACTGTGCATAGATCGTTCCATATAACAATTATGATGACGGAGCATAACAAGCTATATTCCACCCCACACGGCCTTAAGTATGGATTCACTGTAGTGATCAAAGGTGTAATCATGTCGGAGATATTGCAGCTCCAGCTCTCATTTTTCATTGTTAGTACATCGGTTATTACGCTTGTAATGTTTTCTATAACATCTGTCTCTACGAAAGTGATGTTATCCACTTCATCGGTTATAACGACTTTAGCCGGGCCGCTTATATTGGCGTATCGGAGTAGTGATGGACGGGCGTACGCGACAGCGAATATGTCATCTCGAGTCTCCTGAATTACGACGTTGAACCACTCACAAACATTGGTGGCTATTAAGTGCATCAGTCCGAACCTATCGAGCACCACACCCCGCATTGGATCTAGTATCTGTAATTTTTATTTATTATTATTATTAATTAACAAAGATAGGTACGTTAACATTTATACATAAGATCAAAGACGCTGAGCTATAGTTCCAGCTAAGAGTTGGTGTTGCTCAGAGAATAGCGGAAATCAAGAGTACTGACTTTTGAATTCCGTTTATAAATCTTTTAATAACGCAGCCGCTGCTTCTTTTGATATTGTTTTACTCAAGTACAATGTATCTCTTTCCTTCTTAAGTTTCAGTATAAAGCCTGTTTTTGTTGTACCCAAAGTGATTTATTAGAGTTTTATCCATATCTTATAGCGTTATCCAGGAACGCTATATAAGTAGGTAAGACAATTGTTAAGGTGGAATGAATTAGGATCAGTAAACTCAAACTTACGTTCACTGCCTATAGGATACGTTATATAGGTAGGGCTATATACGTTATATATTCTGGCATGCCACCAACGCGGATTGTAATTCTGAATAGATATAACAAATGTCGGTAATTGGTCGAATAGGTATCGGAGAAAACAGGAACAGGACAAGAATACAAGCTATCTTAAGAACTTGTCTCCAACAACTATTCCTATACCTATTATTATTCTAGTAGATAGCCGTAAAATAGTTAGGTATAATAAGAATTATTGCAGTGACTTTGTTTAAGAGTAGTTAAACAAGTTCAAGTGGTAGTTAGAACTAAATAGTTAAACAAATTCATTCATTCACAGTTATGAACAACTGGGTAGATTATATTTTCGTATTAAATATGGTCGTTTGTTGATAAGAGTATTCTATAAAACCTTACTGTCTAGAGAAGTCGATCATACCCATTGGGGTATAATGAATTATTGTTCTTATAGTGGTTTTCACATCTGCACTTGTTTAAAACTAAAACTATAATCAGATAAGATTATAGCATAGAAATAATCAGGTTTTAAAATATTTGGTCTTAAAGCCCTTCATTAATAATTTATAGCCTAGGTGACTGGTTTATCTTAAATTCCATTTGTATTTAGATAGTCTGAGTATGCCAGAAATATGCTTAAGAGAGTTTGTTCGGTACTATTTACCTACTTTGGTTGTAGTACGGATTATGTATAAACTGCAATAAAAATATAATATAACTGTTTTGATTTAAGCTTCGATTCTTAAGACGGTACTTATTTGTTAAGACTTTACTTTATTAGAACATTTAACCTTATAGAATACCGTTATAGGGTTGAACTACGAGTATATATAGTAAGACTACTATTAGATAACCTCTAATAAAACAGTTTTCAGAGAATTAATTAGAATGTGACTGAAATATCTACTATAGTAATACATTTAGCAGTTATTGTAGGAGATATATTTTAAGCAATAAATTAGTTTTTTGCTATTTATTTCATGTTTTAATAACCAGGAAAAACTCGTTTACAACTTGTTTGCCTGTTTATAGTTAGCGTCCCATAACGTGTACATAAAATATAATGGGGACGTGATCTTTCCATTAGAGCGTCAAGTTTAGTATGTCCCATGACTTACACGCATCACTGATGCATCATATGCGTCATACCTTCAAGAATGTCGTATGTATCATTCTGTTTGTTCTATATTTCATTAGTGCCAAACATTCAGAAATATGTAATTTACAAATTTTCATAACTTTGGAACTTTTTCTAAAAAGTTTGCAAAACGTACGAGTTATGTAAATTCTTTTTAAATTAAGTAATTAAATAACTTTTAATTTTCCTGCACTGTATTTTGGAAAATAATATTTTTCTTTTCGAAATTTACACAATTTTCCCTATATGTGCCTCTTTTACCTCTTGTCCCTATAATTTACCTCCATGCTCCAAATTTCAAATCAATCGGTCCAGTAGTATTATCCGTCGGACAGCGAGACAGACGGCACAAAAAGCAACAACAGAACTTTAATTGTTGTAATGAATGACGCTACTTCGATGTAGGTACTCTTGACGTCATTAGTTTGACCTTTATATTCTTTAGGACTAACCCTAAAGAGAAATTATAAGATCTCTCAGTTCAGGGTCGATTCACACTTTTAAGGAGACAACACTACACTGTAGTGTTACAGGTGTTACATTTCACAACATGACTATGACAATAATCTGACATGAAAGCAGTACTAAGCCTCGCATCGGTGGCGTTGCTACCTGTCACAGTCTACAATTACAAAACGCTAAATAAAACAAAAGAAGTCTTACATCAGTGTAGGAGAATATGAATACAGTCTGGGCGACCATGAACAATATGCGCAGGGCTGGCTTTACGGCAACTATGGCCATCTGGCAGTCGCCGGAGAGGTCAAAGTACCCACCAAACTGCAGGCACGAATAGATGATGGAGCCCACGCTGAAGCCTGCCACTCCCATGTGAAGATAGAAGCTGCCATAGCGAGTGCGCTTCACATTGTCTGTAACGTGAAATGACAATTGATTGAACATCGAAATTCACGGGCAGAAATTTGAGAGTTGAATCGTGAGGGCAGAAACGATGGAGGTAAAATTTTTGGTGGGCGCCTCTTTTAAAATTATGAAGGTAAAAACTTTGGTAGGTAGGGAGCGAGACGCTCACCAAAAAGTAAGTATTACCTTCATGGTTAAATTAAAACAGACTACAGATGCCATAAACGAATAATAAGTGGTCCTACTTGGTCACGTTTCCTCCATGGCCAGAGGACAACCGTTTTACAAATTAGATGAAAGGAAGTTATTTATTATTGAAAGCAAAGCTTTAATGATTGTAGACGACAACATTATGTTTAAAAATCTAGATATTATTAGTGATATATTATAATAATATTTACTTACCATTTTTATTTTCCCTTTCAGCTGCCCTAAGATGGTAGAATATGTATGCTAGAAATACCATGCTGACAATGTATAAATATATTGTAAATATCTGTAAATAAACATAGATTTAATAGTTTGCGTCAGCACTCTAGTCGAATTTCAGTAGTAAACAATAATTATTTAATTAATTTTAGCAACTAATATAAATAAATACGAAAAAATATGTGCTACTGGTATTTGTTTGCTAAATCACGCTATATTCAATTTACAATACAAAGCACTTTATTGTACAAACAAATACAGTTACAAGTTTTAAAATAAAAAATATTACAATTTAGGCGGTCTTATTGCTTCAAACGATTTAATATTTTAATTCTACCCAAAGATAGAAAATATTATACAATAGAAAAAGTAGGTTAAATAGGTTTCATCTGATGTCCTTCATTAACATATAAAACATTTTTACTACGGGAATATAAAAGTTGCAGGAAAATTAATATAACTCTAATAGCTCTTCGGAGTAAAAGCTGTAAGTTAGTAATACTTACGTCTGATGTGAGATTTGTGTAAAGCTCATTTTGTATAGTGCTCGTGACTGGTAATGCAACGCCTAAAACTATTAATAACTTCGCGTAAAATGCTGATAAGACCACTGTCATTGATTCGCTGAAACAGAATGATATACCGCGTTAATTAACTGAAATCCAAAACACAAAAGCGAATGAATACCTATTATTCAAAACATAAATACCTATCCAACATTAATAAATTAACGCGAGGTTATTTAGCTAAAATGATATTTCAACAATCTCAATTATAAATTACAATTATGAAATTATTTAAACCCTTTAAGAGTGGGTACATGATTAGGTACGGTCGGCATCACTTGTACCATATACGAAACCAACAACAACTTCTCCATATACTCAGAGCAGGCAATCGTAGAGGTATCTCGGTGCGGATTTGAGGAAACGTTAAGAAAATTGGTTAAGACGCATGAAACTTTGTATAGACCTCTTTGAAAAGATATAATAATAAAATTTTAACATGTCGAAAATCCTTTCCATTTTCTCAAAACTTTCTGAATACCCCACGTATTCTTTAATGACTAAGTAATACTCACTCGCCATGTGAGAGCGGGTTGCGTTTAGGCGGCGGAGGCGCTATATGGTCGGCACTGGAGCTCGAACTGCAGGGCAACACCACGCTGAGTCGAGGCAGAGAGGATGGGGGATGGTGTTCTCTGGAATACATGGAAAATTACTTTAGTGAATTAATTGTTCACGACACTGCTCGGAAATGTAAATAATTAAAAGTTAAACTTGTCTCAATACGGTGTATTAAACAGGGACATTAATGAAAAATAGATTAGTAAAATCTATCAGATTAATGTCAAATAAAAATAACTCGCTATTTTCGCCAACACTGGACGTTGACAGGCTATGATTGATTGGTTGAGCTAGATTTTTAGTATTAGGTAACCACCTAATAAAACAACGCTTATAAATAAATCATATTCTTACAGTAGTTATTACAGATGTTCGCCACACATCACGCCAAGTCACGGGGCGAAGGCGAAAAGCGGGCGAAGGAAAGTCGCTTTGCGATGTTTGCCGGAATCGCGCAAAGTGGCAATACATCATCTCTGCCTACCCCTCTGGGACCAAGGCATTATGTTATATAGTTGACCAGAACAAAATGTGTCAATTTCATTACTATTTAATACAACTGATTGCTTATTTTAATAACCACAGAATACATTAACGTCGTTAATTAATTCTATTTGTTTAAGTTTAAGTCCTGTTTCTCTAAAAGACAGGATCCGAAATGAGGTGATCCGCCAGAGAACTAAAGTCTTCGACATAGCCAAAAAAGTTAGTACGCTGAAGTGGCAGTGGGCTGGTCACATCTGTCGGAGAACCGATTACCGCTGGGGTAAACTAGTTCTCGAGTGGAGACCGCGACTGGGCAAGCGTAGTGTGGGACGCCCCCTGGCTAGATGGAGCGACGATCTGCGTAAGGCGGCTGGCAGTGACTGGATGAGAAGAACCGAAGATCGGGTTCAGTGGCGCACCTTGGGAGAGGGATATGTCCAACAGTGGACTCTTTCGGGCTGATGATGATGATGAAGTTTAAGTAAAATTTGCGATCAACATAGTATATTATTGTAACATTAGGTCAATCGTAAATAAAATATGTCTTCCAACGCGTCGCACCGGGGCAGGGTTCCTAATACACTGGTAGCATTCCCTTTCTGTAACGCCAGCATGATTTTTCTCTCCCGAAGCTTCGATGAGGCGGGTTGACTGATCATTGGCTAAGTAAGACAAGGGAACCTGGACCCCAGGAGCCCAAAGTTTTGACGCCGAACGGCACAAATATAAATATGGGTACTTGGCCAAGATCAGCATATTTTTTCTATTTATTATGTCATTTGGACTGATGATGATATTTAGTTGTGATTTTATTTGTCTTTTTATAGTAGGCAACTTTTATCTCCGGCAAACTACGGAATATAGAACCTGAACAGCTATAGTTCAAGCTTTGATTCATGTTATTTTATATACCTATAACACTAGCCATCAAACGTTTAAGTTGTGAAATAGTGGCGCAATATCTTCGCATTTATGCACTGTTATTACATACTCATTTAGTTTATGGTTAAAAATTAAAATTAAGCAGCATCGGTCTATTTATTTTTGTACAAAGTGGTTTTGTTTGAGGCAGCGTATAGTCCGCTTAATTAAGCGCTTTACAGCAGGCGCGCATTTGACAAGTGGGCTTATTTAGCCAATAAAAATTATAAATCTTGTCTTAAATATTTAAAAAAAATACTACTAATCATCGCAATCAAACAGAAAATATAAATTAAAATTAAATTAACTTGTCGGTCAAATGGGCTCCAGGGATTATAGAAGTAAATTCGTGGTGACCAGGTATACAAATTGTAATTTCCAAAATGATAAGCACCAAACGACAAATTTTCTAAATGACAAACTCCCTAACAGGTACGAGTATATACGAGTACATAGGTAAATTTATGCCATTTCTCTCTGTGTTCTCTCATTCAAAAAGCAATATTAATAGAACAATTAAACTAGTCTTTTTACGTTTGGCAAGTTTTTATCTTGAACATAAGCTCTCAGTCAAGTATAATAGAAGAAGTTTCAATTAATTTCTTAATCCTTGTACCTTAGGAGGTAAGGGAGGTCACATTGCCTGTTCCGTCTCCTAACTACGTTCATGTTTCGTGGTCTCACCTTTCATCCTCAGGCACGGCGAGGAGCGGTTCAGACCGCTCCCGCCACTCCTTCGCTGCATTTTGATTTGATTTCTCTTTATTTTTCGCCATCAACCAGCGCAACGTTCACGTTTTTATCGCATCCGATAATTTAAAACCCACGACACGTCTCGGCTTAGGCAATTAAGAGGAATCGGTTTTAAATCATTTTTCACTAAATAAAAAAAACACCTATATAGATGTTGACGCTTGAAATGCAAATTGTAGACTGTACTCTAAAGCGTTAACATGTACTACACCGTGAGTGTCAATAATTATTAAAGTATTTAACAGGATCGGTATAACATGTATTAAGGCTATAAGTTTAAACAGACAACTGAGCAGTTTCTTTAATTGTAACATTTGCCAATAATGTGTTCTAATTGAGGAATTGTCTAAAGAGTGCTTAGGGACATTAAAATTTGGCATAAGATTAGAACTTTGTTTTGAGAATGAAAATTTATGCAAAATTGCAATAAGGCAAAGGTCTTCACACTGTTGCATTATATTAATGACCAACAGGTCATATAATAACTACAATACAATATAACTTTATTTATAGCACAAATAAAAAAATAAAGTCACAGTTTGAAGTTGTCTAGGCTGTTTTATCGTTAATAATTATTTGGCCCCTCCCAAAATAATGGGAGGTTTATTCTCCAATTACTACGTTGCACTGTAATCAGCCGGGTAGGTGATAGCAGTAAGTACCTAAGTGTAAAGTTTAACGCATAGACGATGCTGTTGCACATCACCTGGATTTATCCTTAATCTATTAGAAGACTAAGAGTGGTTCATTCTACGTTGTTCTTAGTAAAATAAAGCAAATTTTACTCTACACATACAGCAGAAAATGCGAATAAACAGCGCGTCAGATAACAACAACAAAATCTTCCGCACGTTTCAAAGTGTGACGTCATTATGGCCACATCATACGTGGTGTGACTGCCAAATCCTTACGATACTAGCGAATGGTCATCAGGGTTAACAAACTATGAAATCATAATTAAATTTTCCTCAAGGTCATACCTATCGAAAATTTTCCTGGGTATTTGTAAAAAGATGCTGTTATTATTAGTAAATGCTTCTAGTACACATTTAAATTTAAATATTATTATATTATATATAAATATTCTGTACTTGTACCTATGTGAGAGTGACACCAAGTCGCATGATCTAAGAGTAGTACTCTACTAGTCCTAGTTCTTTACACCCAACAGTAGTGTTTATTTGTACCCACTTGGCACAAAAGGCCGTACATATTACAATCTGAAAAAATCTTAAGGTGCCGTCGTCTTACGTCGGCGTCTTATAATTATTTCCCTAACTACAGGGATAAAAAAGTTACTTTAGGAGCCTAGTTTGTACTATTTTCTTTATCTATGTAATATATCTATAAAGTATTTTTATTTAATTTTACTTAAGTTAATAATATGCATCCAAGTAAGTATTTTCTTTAGCATGCATTAAACTGCATCGCGGTTGAGGCCACAAGAGATGTCCTCTCGGGTAATTAGCGTCGGTGGTGTCACTTTCAGACGCGCTTCCTAACGAGGCACATGCACCCTCCCTCATCTTGCCCCCACTTCTTATCGCACTACTGCACGATTAATTAGATATCTATTTCAGAGCGAAGTCCGGTCATACTGGGATATTGAAAAGCTTGTTTTTCAGGCACCAGAAATTGTAAGTTCTTTAAAATTCTAAAACATATACATACCTATACATTATAAGGAGTTTCAAAATTAACTACATAAACTTTTAGGGATTTGTAAATGAGTTTGTGCCTATAAATACAAAAAAACATTATTAGTGTAACAATAAATGATATGAATATGATTTTTTTTACTCTATATTTTTGTAGTATCATTAAAATACTTTTTACATAAATATTGTTACATTATTGTTATTTCGTCAATAAGTACATCTCTCTTTAATTTTGTGGTGTTTACGTTAAACAATGTATGATTTTTAACAATTTTACAATTTCAAAATTAATTTTTTTCTAATATTTTTTTTATTTACTTAAATAAAATTTTAAACAAAATTAATTTAGTCTTTTTTTTCGCAAACTAGATAAACCATAAACGATTAATTTTAAATAATCAAATTTGATAGTTACATCAGCCTGTAGGTAAATGCAAAATTTTGTGTATTACATTTTAAAAGCCATGTTCATAGCGCCATTGTAAAATTTCATCATCTTTATGCGCCAACTGCTGCTGGACGTAATCCCAAAATGCCCACACTGGGCAAACGTGTTCAAGTGTAAGGTGTTACATCACTTACCAAAATAAAGTGACGTATACCTATTAAATAACGCACCTTGAAAGTTTTTTTTAAATACTAGCACAGATGAGCGGGACAAGCGGGACAAGTGTCTCTCTACTCTAGTCAATCTATGTAAATTGCTTTCAACTTTGTTTTAAAGCAAATTTACCAAGCTTCTGTAAAACTCAAACTTTACACATCACTTAGTGGTAGTGCTTTGATAACAAAACTCGTAGTGTAATTTTTATCGGGATAGAAAACTCCGTATCAAATATATAGGTGGGAAAGTGCTAGTGTAGGATAAATCAGGACGGTTATTTCTGTCGCACTGTTGGCATTGATGTGTTTCTGTTTAAAGGGTAGAAAGATGGTTTTTATTACAGGCCACGAAACATCCTAAAATACTCTTTAAAGTGGTGGATTTGTGCCCTTTAGACTGCTGTTTAATGGGCGATATATAAATAAAATGTATTCATCAACTAGGTAGTGGACAGGCTTCCCTTAAGTAAGCCCTTATAGCCACGATACATGACCAGTTTGCAATCGCTGCTTTATAGCACTCGGATAACTGGCCGGAGTATGGATATTGGTAGGTATCTGTAATAGTGCCTTGGCTTCTCCCACATCGGAGAAAGCGAAGTCACTGTATACAAGATGGTTTTAGCTTCTATTAGACTTAGACAGTAAGTAAATTCTGTTAGCCCTATGAGGTTGGCATTTTCCTTTAGTAGAAATAACCTTCCTTAAATTAATAAATAATTTAAAAATTTAAATATTGTAAAAAATATTATTTTTTATTGACGTTTAATTTTATAAATAAAAAAGTAATGCTATAATTATATTATTTAAAAAATAACTTGGATTATTTAAATGACTATTCTGCAATTGCTTGCAGCCTGCAGGTCTGCTTGACTTAATTCATATGATATTGTCCTACTCTACAAACAGATCAATCGGACTTTAGAAAATCATGGGCGTAGAGTTAAATGACGGTGTTACTGGAATTTAGAGTTTTAAAATAGTAAAATTATTTATAGATACCGGTGGTAACTGTGCCTAATTTTCCTTTCCAAACTGGTACTGCTCTGCCTGGCAGGAATGAAATGTTGCATTCCGTGCTCATAGTGTACCTCACCAGTCCTGGGAATGATAAAATCACTCTTTTAAATTGTGTAGCTTCAACTCTATCAATGACGTGCAATATACGTAGATTATTTGATTCTGTTACTATTCAGGATTTTCCTAAAAATA
Source organism: Esperia sulphurella (assembly GCA_947086405.1). Taxonomy (NCBI): domain Eukaryota; kingdom Metazoa; phylum Arthropoda; class Insecta; order Lepidoptera; family Oecophoridae; genus Esperia; species Esperia sulphurella. The sequence goes on along the minus strand of OX352262.1, from coordinate 11,183,360 downwards.
ATTATCCATCTAACAAATATTATACTTGCGCCCAGGCAAACTTTCTTACTTTTTTGGGTCGTATTCACGATACGACGATGTAAAATAATATCGAACTAACTACTTAATAATGCAACTCTTTTTATATAATGAAAGAACTAAAGAACCGAAACAACTCATGATGAATATAAGTATTTATACTACATTTACATATATATTTCACTGTTAGAAATAGTAACATCCTATTACACCGTATGATATGTAATTTAATTTAATATATGAAAAAATCGTGCAGTTATGAAATTATACATAAATGATAGAAATAATTATAGAAAACATCAAAACTCACCATTCTATATCCTCTTCAATGACGTCTTCCATACTTCTTTTCGGCGCATGCAATGACAGTTTAAGTAAATTATCATTGTAGAGAGCCGATAGTTTACTTTTATCATCTCTTAGATCTCTGCGCTGCATTTCGGCAAGTTCAAAGCACTGAAAGTACAATGATATGCTACTGATAATAGGCTACTACGTCTCACAAAAGAATCTGTTATCACTAAATAATTTTAGGCGTCAGGAAGTCTCAGATAATCTACGTATCATAATGTCGTCACCCAGTAGTTCTTTGCTCACCTACCTAAGGATAAAATTAGGAGTGAACAAAATTGGAATATGTCATACATAAACCATTCTACCAAGGAATCTATGAAACATGATATGAGTACGCTAGAATATGGTTCTAGACCTAATGTAATAGTTTATGTACAAAATGATTAATTAAACAGCTAAGGCATTTCCTGTCACGGAGGGGGTGATTCATTGTACCTAAAAAACTATATTTCGGAAAGATATTTATATTAACACACCTGTAGATGACCTAAAATAATTAGACCACCTCGTTGTCATAGCAGCTTGGTCGTTTATATTTATCAATAAATATGATTATGATTACTATGAGTAGCTGGGTTCAGCAACTTTGTACAACTGTTCTGGGCTTTAGATTTGTTTACTGCCTTGTCCTTGTCTATTTTTTATTGTACAGGAAACATTTTAGTGTGGGATTAGACAACTTTATTAAATACTAGCTGTGCCCGCGGCTCCGCTCGCGTGAACTACAGAATCGCTCTCATTCCCACTCCCGCTCCTGCTCCCATTCCCACTCCCGCTCCCGCTTCCGCTACCGCTCCCGCTCCGGTCCCACTCCCACTTCCGCTCTCGCTCTCGCTTTCGCTCCCGCTTCCGCTACCGCTCCCTCTCCGGTCCCACTCTCACTTCCGCTCTCGCTTTCGCTCCCGCTTCCCTCCCCTCCCGCTCCCGCTCCCACTTCCGCTTCCGCTTCCGCTTCCGCTTCCGCTCCCGCTCCCGCTCTCGCTCCCACACCCACTCCCCTTTTTCCACGCCCACGCCCACTCCCACTCGCAGTTCCAAATTCCCACTCGCAGTTCCAAATGTAATCCAAACTCATCGCAATCTGAATAGTACGGAAATACTATTATGTGCAATACTAACCTTACCTACTAATGTATTTGAAAACTAAAAATGTTCATAACTTTTGATTTACTTAGCCGATTGCGATGAAATAAAGACTAATTGTTAAGTTAAGATTAATCCCATGTTTTTGTGAAAAGTCTATCAAAATCCGTTCAGTAGTTTTTAAGTGATGCGTGCACAAACTCACAGATAAACAGACAAACAGACAAATAGATAAACAGACAAACAGACAAAAATTCCAAAAATGATTGAAATGTGTTCTATTACTTATCCTTAGACCCCTGAATTTTTTTTTTGCAAATATCTTCAATGTACAGACACGCGATGTTTACAATTTTATTTATTAGATTATTTATTGATAAACACTACTTTGTTTCGAATAATTTTTCATGTTTTTCTACTAGGCTCGGTTTAAAGATACCATTATGTAGTTACATCAACGTCCTAAACTTTCCAAGAAGTACCCATATTATCACTATTTTCAATCATATATACTATTTGAAGTACCTATTAAGTCAGCGAAAGGACTCTGAGATTCTTCCGACGATTTGAAGAAGCTTATCATCGTGGGTCAGATAGAGAGCACAAGACCCAGAGGTCAAGCTCCTATGAATAGCTCGACCAGTTTCGGGGAGCAACGGGAGGATGGCTCTATAAAGCAGTTCATAAGGCGCAAGACAGGGCCTAATGGAGCCGATTTAGTGCACTAGGTAAAGAGGAAAGAATCTGAGTATTTTTAAACCTTATTTAAGAATATTGTGTTTGGCGTATAGAGACAGCGTGTTAGGAAGTGGATTCAGCATGTTAGGACTATAAAACATCACTTAAAAACTTTATCCTCTATTTGGATTTTGCCTCAGTCGAGTAAAAATGCAAGTGAATTTTATTTTGTACTAGCTGTTGCTCGCGACTTCGTCCGCGTGGACAACTGAACATCACAAATTATTGTGTATTTTCCGTAGGAATTTGATGTTTTTTTGGATAAAAACTCTCCTATGTCCTATTACAGGACTTAACCTATATGTCTGCTAAGTTTCATCACAAACCGTCCAGTGGTTAAAGCGTGGTTGAGTAACAAACATCCAAATATCCAAACTTTCGCATTTATAATATTAGTAGGACTAGTAGGATAGTAGAATTCCTGGGCTTATGTAGTAGTTTATTGAAGAGATCCGGCCACTATCTTATAAATAAAATCGTAAACTTCGCGTGTCTGTACATTGAAGATATTTGCAAAAAAAAAAATTGGGGGGTCTAAGGATAAGCAACAGAACACATTTCGATCATTTTTGAAATTTTTGTCTGTTTGTCTGTTTATCTGTTTGTCTGCTTGTCTGTTTGTCTGTGAGTTTGTGCACGCATCACTTAAAAACGACTGATCGGACTTTGATGGACTTTTCACAGAAACATGGGGCTTAACTTAACTTAACATTTAGTCTTTATTTCATCGCAATCGGCTAACTCAATCAAAAGTTATAGACATTTTTAGTTTTCAAATACATTAGTTGGTAAGGTTATTATGCAATATATTGCTTATAGTAGTATTTCCGGACTATTCAGATTGCGATGAGTTTGGATTACATTTGGAGCTGCGAGTAGGAATTGGAGTGGGAGTTGACGTGGGCGTGGGCGTGCGGGGGTGGGGGGGGGGGGGGGGGGGATTGAGAGCGGAAGCGGAAGCGGGAGGGGAGCGGGAGAGGAACCGGAGCTGGACCGGAGCGGGAGCGGGTATGGTACCAGTGTAATTTAAGTGTTTGAAAATTTGCATAACTTTTGACTGAGTTACCCGATTACGATGAATTTGTGGTATAGGTATGCAGCAAAGTAATGTTGGTCGGAATTTGGACTGCGATGGATTAATTACGAGGACTACATTTGGAGAGACGAGGGAAAGAGGTTTGAGGGGAGGGTTGAGGGGAGAGTTGAGGGGAGGGTTGAGAGGAGGGTTAAGGGGAGGGTTGAGAGGAGGGTTGAGGGGAGGGTAGAGGGGTGGGTTGAGGGGAGGGTTGAGGGGAGGGTCGAGGGGAGGGTTGAGGGGAGGGTTGAGGGGAGGGTTGACGAGAGGGTTGAGGGGTGAGTTGAGGATCTGGACCTGGAACTGGAACTAGGCCTGGGCCTGGAACTGGATTTGAAGTCTGAGTGGAAGTGGGATAGGGAGCGGAAGTGGGAATGGGAGCGGATCCTGTAGACCACGCGAGCGGAGCTGCGGGCACAGCTATCTCTTTAATAAAGTTATTGACAGTATATAATGTAGATAATTGCATGGCTGTTAACACAAGTAATTAGCATTGGGAATGTTGCTTTATTTATTGGTTCGTGATAAAGGGCAGCGTTCAATGTGCTAATTGGTCCATCACGCCGCGGAAAATTGTTTATACAGTCACAATGACCAGCTCTAGTAGCTTATAGTAATGACGATAAAGTAAAAGTTAGAATGAACTTAATCATTTCTAATAGCGTATTACAATCATGACTTTACAAAATTTTTAAATGTTATCTACACTGTAAATATGATATACTGTTGCACTTGTAAGTTTTTTCGTTTTATTAACACGTTAACAGTCCCCATACAAAATGTCTTCATTTCCTTGTAAGTCCCGCATATTACCTATTTCAATCTTTATATGTCTTTTCTTTAATGACGACAACTGAACTGGTTTTAGCCCAATTTCTTCATTGAAATGAAAAGCTGAATAAACAGATATTTATGATTAATTGGATATTTTGAAAAACACATTTACGTTTCAAAAAACATTTTATTTTGTTTTTTTGAAATACTAACCTTTGCTGAGTTACCCTTAGTGCGTACCTGGTCGTTTCGTAGTAACCCATATGTGGGACACGGACGTGTGGAGCTAGTTCATCGTGACCCATATATGGGGCACTGGACGTTGAACGTGATAAGATAGATAGGTATAGTAAGCGAAAGTTTTGAAATACAAAATAAAAGCATGGAGTAATAATATCAAAATATATTTTTTATTTCTCTTTTTCACGAATCTCTACATATTTATTAAACATTAAACATCATAGGTTTATTCTTGAAGCAGTTTTTCCATATTTCAAAGAGGCAGATGGTGGAGTGAAATCGGTAGAAGATGGCGAGAGGCATGGAGACGTGGGTAATAATGGTCCACGCCCAGGGACCGTAGAACTCCAGGTGAGCTGGCCTAAACTCTGCTCGGTTCTGTAGGAAAATAACGAATATTTGTAAGTAAAATTAACGATGATTTTTTTTAAATAGCGAAGTCATTTTTGAATGCATGTTTCAAAAATATTATGTACTGTTTTAAAATAATTATACTACTTGTATTTATTTTGGCATTATGACAGAATGTGAGAAGGGAAGACCATTTCTCGACCTAAGATATTGCAATGCCATTGATCTGACATATTCATATCATTTATTGTTTCATGTAGTTAATAGGGTCTTACATATCAAAAGATAATCTGTTAATGACTGTAAAAATCAGGAATACATAAAATCTGTTAAGATTACCTATATGGAGAAAAACCGCCAAAGGGCGACCATCAGTTAGTTCAGTTATTTATAGCAGACTAATATTGTTACGAAGTTTGTACCTTCTCGAGGGTGTTGATCGCCCACATGGCCATGTTGGCGACCAGCAGGAAGGTGACCAGCTGCCGGCCCGGCTTGTCGCGGCGCTGCTCCGACGTGCTGCTACGCCGCCACCACGCGTCAATAATGAACAGAGACTGTAAAATTGTCTGAAAATAATAGAAAATGTCATCATAGAAAGTTAAGAACAAATGAAAATGGTTGCATAGTTTGATTTGAAACGAGTTACGTATAAGAATTTTGGACATACCACGTTAAACTTTTTAAATAAAATCTTTTTTAAATATTTTAAAAGACACAATGTAACTTGGATTATATTGATAAAAAAATTGCTAATGTGTTCCGTTGATGTCTTTGTTTGTAAGTAATGTATTTGCTTTAAAATACATCAACGCACCATTTCTACTTCAAAATGTTCTAAAACAAAATATCAACGATCTAGTATTACATACCTGGTTAAGAGATAAGAATTCAGCGAAGAATCCAGTGAGGCCACCAGCGTCTTTGTATTCGAGAGTGTGGTGAGAACCGATCAGACTGAACATACAGTACACAAACATCCCTGACTGCGCGAGGATCAGCAATGACGTATCAAGTCCCAGTACAGCTGAAATAAAAACAGTTGGGGATAACTGTTTGATTATCTTAATTAATTTAATTTGTTTCATATTAATTTAATGCATGAATTATAACTACATGTAATAATAAAAGTTATCAATAACTATGTGTTTTTATCTACTAGAACAGATACGAGTAAACTACCTCTTATTTTCCCATCAAATCCACTGATATAATATATATTTTTTAAACAGTTTTTTAGGGTTTCGTCAAAACGTTGGATAACTCGAATATTACCACACCGATTGAGTTGTTTGGAACATGAAAATATCGCCGTTAATGATAAGAAATTTATGGAAATTCCAGGTAAAAAGTCATTTACCGAGATAGAGTCACTTCGCTTGTTTGCGACCACTTAACGGGATTCTCTAATTTAAAGTTCAATATCTCCTAAGATTTTAATGCTTTAGAGTCTAGGTTTTTTTTATGATCCCTGTAATATACCTATTCCAGGCCTACTAAAAAGAAATTAAATTCGTAGACCGTGCCCATTACATACGACGTACACTTTGTTGATTTTATATATCTGGTTTTTGTATATCTAGTCCATATTTTGTTACGGTAAATTGAGCTAAATAAGATTTAAGACTATTTGATTAAAAAAAACATTGTTACCTTACTTACCTCTAGACTTTCGTTTATACGGTAACGCCCTCATTTGAAACAAAGCTGTCGCAGACACGATTATTGTAATCGTGTAAAGAATTAATTCGCATATGTTAACTTGGAATATGGCATCCTGTAATAAATAAAAGTGATTAGTAATGGTTTTCTCTAATGGTCCACTGCATCAATTTTGATGTAAAAAAATCTTTGAACCTTACACTAATGGTGAGGGGGTTGTGTGCCAGCACGAAGAACATGATAAGAGATATGATGGTGAGCACGATGAGTAGGATCCCGGAGAAGAGGCCGCGGTGCGCGTGCGAGCAGTCCACCGAGAAGTGGTGCAGGGCCGCGCGACTGCCGTACGGGGAGCCGACGCCCAACATACCCGCTGGGAATACACATATATTTTATTATTGAAACCCATTTAAAACTTAATTTATTATGAATTTTAGTGAATTTATTATGTATATGATGGAAAACATATACAATTTCTTATATACTACACCTCATACCATGAAGCGAAATAATATTTCGTAGCTCATAGTTTCACCTCAAAGTTTTTACCTTCATGATTGACACTAATTGGTTATTAAATTAGATAACAGATGATTTTAAAATGTGCATCTGTTATCTAATTTAATAACCAATTAGTGTCAATCCTGAAGGAAAAAACTTTGAGGTGAAACTATGAGCTACGAAAAATTATTTTGATTCATGGTATGAGGTTGTAGTTTCGAAAAAATGGGACCTCGTTATCCGTTTCAATCTCCACGTAAATTGTTTTAGTTGGTTTATCTTCGACACATTTGAACCCATCCGGAAAATCTATTGGTCTCTATCAATGAGAACGAAGCGGTTGCGAAGCTACGTTCTAGGCGAGAGCGCGTGTCGTTATTCACGTAAAATTAACAATTTAGGTGAGTGAGTAATTCGCGAAAAATAATAAAATAACAACACACATTATCGAATTATTTACGTTACGATCCGTAATACTAAAATATCTGTTTTTTACTGTCTAAAACAAATGAGTTTTATTGAAATTGTATCATTTATTATAATGTACAAAATACAACTAAGTTTATTGGTTCAAGAACATTAGAGTGCTTTATAGTCTATGTAGATGTATTATTACAAGCAGTAGCCTATATTGCTCCCAAACTAGGATTCCCTGTTCTAACGGTAGCTTTTATAATGTTGTAACAAGAAGCGCCTACTCTGTGATAAAAAAATTACGAGCACATTAAGTTATATAAATTATATTATCATCAGTTTTATGTATACTTAGTTAAAGAGAGCAGTTAAATTCATGCAACTATAATGTTCTTTTGATGACGCAAATTATCTCTATTTACAAAAAAGCATTTAACATACGCAATTGATAACATGGGAGTTAGTTGCTCTTAATTGAGGGATAAAATCTGAATAACTATGATGGTACCTACTGTAGAATTAACTACTTTTATACATTAAATATTCATTTAATGTTACTGACCAAATTGCTGAAGAATTTTTTCAGGAGTCACAGAATTATTTCGGGATTTGCTTTTAGAATAATTGAATTTCTTCTCAAAGTCTTCTGGGGTGCATTTTATCTGAAATTTTTTACACATCTTAATCAAATTGAATCTTTGATCTTATTCTATTCCAAAATGAAATCAGGCATACCTCTTTCCACATTTCATACAAAATCACAGCTACAATAAGAGAATACTCAATGGTGCAAGGGAAAAGGAAGGGTGATGCGTTTTGCAGTAGTGCTCCCATGATGTTAGCTCTCCTACATGGTATCTCGCCAGTTTCATTGAGAGAAACAGTGGTATTTACTATCATGGAGTGCTCTAAATGATGTATTTCGTGCTTCGTCTCTTCCACAAGGACATACAACCATTCACATAGGTTTGTCGCAATCATGTGCATGAACCCGAACCTCTGTATTAGTTTGTACCGTCCTGATTCAACGTCTTTACTTGTTAGGAAGATAAACTGCATCTGCATTAAGGTAAGGGCCATTCGTACGGCAGGGGTAATCGCTGCTAAGACTGAGCGGCAGCGGTCAGTCATTTCAAAGTATTCTCCGAATTCCAAACCGCTGTACACCATTGAACCAATACCGAAAGCTGTTGAAAAGACAATATAAACCATTAATTTCGGTTAATCAAAGGCACATGTTCACTGTTTAGGCTTTCGATGACACCTTCCGGTCATACGTTTATTAGTTAATAATCGATTAATAGATTTTTACCGATTGCACCGAGCCTCAAATAGAAACTTCCATAGCGCGATATAACCTCTTTCTTTTTCGGTTTCTCAGCTGGAGTAACTTTTTCGTTTCTATCTTCTTTATCTGTCTCCTCTGAAATAAATAATATTCATTAAGCATATCACTGCTAATTAAACAACACAAGAAGAAAGATATTTTCCGGAACATTTATACGAATGGCTGAAAACGTTAAAATGCTAAGTAAAAGAAGGCAAAGATTCCTTGCGGTAGCAATTATGCAAACTAGATGTGATTTTAATGTCGTATTTTGTTAGGCAAATGTGGCTAATTACTACAACACAGTACATAGTGTGTATAAGTATTTTTATAGAAATGTTGTCTTTTACTAAATTAACCTAAAATTAATTTTAATATGAGGTGGTTCTTACCGTACTCATGAATAATCATGCTAACAGCCTTTTGACGCATTAAGTTTGCATATTGGAACACGATGAATATGACAGACACTACATATAGATATAAATAAAAACCCTGAAAGTAAAATAAATAAATTAGTTCATAATTATTTACAAAGTTTATCGCAAACAGTTGCCATAGTTGTTCCAAAATTAATTAATATGTTAGAGGTCATGCCTTGCTCTTCGTAAGTACCTGATAATAGGCGTCTGGGACACCGTTTGCTATGACCTCTGTCACCGGAAATGCAAGTCCCAGAACTACCAGCAGCTTGGCGTAGAGTGCAGACAACGCTTTACTCAGGGCGTCACTATAAATACAAGAATTTTACTTTTTAGTCAGGGTGTTATTAAGAGGACTGGGATATTCAGGAAATCGACAGTCATTTAATATCAATACTAATTCAAAATAGGTAGATATTCTATTGTATACGGTGTACTGTACATATACCACAGTTATGGTAACTGATCCATTTGTTCAAATATTTTATACATACATACATACATAATGCACACGCCTTGGTCCCAGAGGGGTAAGCAGAGGCGATGTATCGCCACTTTGCGCAATTCAATGTCGCAAAGCGACTTTCCTTCGCCCGCTTTTCGCTCAGTGATACCCCTTGACGAGATATGTTGCGAACAACATCGCGTTTATAATTATAAATATGTAAGCACTGAACATATTCTATAAAATAAACTGAAACCTAATGCCCCGTCTCCTGCGCTTGTTTTCAAGAAACTTTGTGGCGTGGCTACACACATTTGACTATGATTTCTGAATGATTTTACTACGTTTTTGTCTTTCGTGGTGGTTTAGAGAGGTTTGTTTGATTTTTTGATAACCACAGCGGGTGTCGCGATATGTTTTGATGTTTCGAAACGTGCGCAAATAATTACAACTAGTTCAAAATTGGTACCAGATACACGGCAAAATTACCGAGTCTTATTAAAATCGAAGTCGAGTCTAATTCGAAATTGTCTGTCGACGTCTATACGAAATGAATGATACTTTACTGATAGTTTTTAATCGAAACCAAACATTTAGCAGGACGCAGCTTGATCATAATTTTGCTAATATTTCTTGTGTAATGTGACGGAAAAGTAGGCTTTACAATTAAAAAAAATTGTAACATTGAATAGTCATAGAACTGGTACAATATTGTCAACTTGCCTATCTATTAATGAAGGGTGTGCTTTTGAATGTTTCCGACGTGTTTGTAGGCGGTCGCATTGTTGGTAACATAATGCGGACGCCGTGACGTTATCCGAGTGAATATTATTCATCCATTAAATAGGTCTCTAGTCTCTGGTTATTCACATTTCACAAGTGACTATTGAGCTCATGTTGGTAAATTATGTTTTGGGGAAGAGTTATTTTACTTAAATGAGCTGTTGTAACAATAGTTTATGAGAATAACCGGATTATTGGTTAAAACAATTTTTTTCAGTATGAAGGGATATATTGTAAAGTTAAACTATGACTAAAACTTATTCTACTTAAACTTATTAAGTGACTATTTGTAGCGACTTTGAATAAATAGAGAATGAATATGAAGGAGATTCATATTTAGCATAGTATCATTCGTCATTTTACTCATATCTATTTACTAATTTAAGAGAAGTTTTAGTTTGCGGCTGGTAACCAAATGTCAGATGTGGAGATAGGTGAAGACATCCTGCGACGAGCGAGAGCAGATGCCGCCGCAGACTGTCGGCTTTCCCACGGGCTCGGCGTGATTTATGTCCTCATGTTACCTTCGGAGGCTTTGTTTGTTTACTAAAGGATTTACTTGCGTCTGGTTTATCGATTTCAATAACGAGGATAAAATTGATTATTTTGTAATATTAGCACTTGCTTAGAGTGGAGAGAATAAGAAACAAATTTTTTTTTTATTATTAATAAATGTTCCATGCATTTTTTTGTTTAGTGTGAGTGAAGTTTAAAGGTGTAAAATTCATGACATAGGGGTTCTAAGTTGGAGATATTTTATGTGACAAACAGATTTTTAACAATTTTGGCAAGGCAAGGCTTTCAAGAAGAAAGTGTCAATTTAAGCGTTATTTGATGGATGATAAAATTAGGCTAGCTATTCACTAGTGTTATGCAAGGAACCTAAGCGGCGTCCTAAGAAAATATCCACCAATAAGAAGAGCTGCGCTAAATGAAACGACCTTATTAGTCGATTTTTTCTTATCTCGCCGCTTAGCTTTCTCGTATCTCACTGGTCTTCGAAAAGGCCTCAGGACCGATTTTGAAATACCTGTGAATATTATTCATAAAACCGGTAAAGTAGAATTCATTGATTTACCAGTGAATTAAATGAAAGATTTCTACCTAACGGAATTCATTTCGTCTATTGTTCATAAATCCGATTTTTTAAAATCTGTTGAGAGTATTAACATAAAACCGGTTTGGAATTATAACAGGTTTCTGAGCCGTCTTGTCTTAGACTTGATATCAGAGTCAATGTAGTCTGAGAAAAAGTATCTAACTTTACAACTCACTGTCCTAGAATCTCTGCAGCGGACGGTGGTGCTTCATGAATGGTGGACGCGACGGATGCGCGTGAGTGATGACCTCCCAGTTCTGAGAGGAATCGGCGCTGAGTCGCGGCACACAGCGCCAGCGCCTGGGACGGTCGACGGAAAGCAGCAATGATCGCTGATGGTCGTCTGCAACATATCATTTTATAGATTTATAGGTAACTAACTGGTTATAGCCCGCAATTTCGTCAGAGTAGAATTATTTTAGGGAGATGTTCAGGGAATGTGAACGTGAACTTCATGATACTCCCACTCCCTTACTCTTACTCCCCCATGGCTGCCCCCTTTTCATAAAGCTACCAACCCGCCCTCCATTGGTGGAGAAGTAGGGCTGGCCTACTACGGTTGCTACTTCGAGCTGTTCCTCCCTCACCCCTTCCTACCTCCCTCATTTTGTAACCATTCCTTTCTATTAAATAATAATATACCTAATGTTCAAACAGAGAGTATCTGCCTATACAATAATGTTTTTTTTTCGAAACTGGTTCAGTAGTTACAAGATTACTTCAAACGTTTATCCATCCATCTCTTTGATACTCGTACTTATCTAAATTTAAAATTAAATAACACAACGAGCTTGGTTTCGATGTTATTGTAGTAGACTACCAATAATAGTTTTTCGTTTCGAATGCTTCGCTAAGGACTTGAACATGTAGTAGGTATAATAATGCATAGTTTGTTTGTACCTAATTAACGTAAATTGTGTGGCAAGTAGTTAAAGAGTGGTTTTCTCTAGCAACGATCGATTAAGGACCTTAAAACTAATGACTATCGTATTAAAGTTGTAAGACTCAGTATCGATATCGATGAAAAAGTTAATCGTAATCGGGTCCAGTTTGTGAATGGTCGGTGAATTGATGTGTTGTGCTCATTTTCATTTCATTACCTGGTGTTAAGGTTGGCAGCGAGCTTGGTTTCGATGTCACTGGACATCCTGCGGCTGTTGGGCTGGGAATGTGAGTGGTTCACGAGCGGTTCGGTCGTCGCGCTGAGCATCGCGTGCGTCCGCTCCCGCAGCCGCCCGATGTCCGAGTATGAGGACTCATCACTGCTTGAAATTAGAAAATAAACACAATTTAAATTAATTTAATTTAATTTTAGATTGACGGGAAGAGATCCCTAAGTGGGATAAGTCCGCCCTTGTGCACAGTTTAATTCCTATTTTATTATTGTTGTTGTTGTTATTTTTGGTACAATAAAGCGTTTACATACGTACATACATACATACATAAATAGACAGTAAAATCAGTCATCATTGTCATTTTATTATAAATTACCTCTTGCTATGTATACTTATATTGTATCATATCGTGTCGTGTCGTGACTAGGGAATGCAATTCGTGTATTCGAGTATTCGCCCTTATTTACTATTCGAATACAACCAGCAATAGTATTCGAGTTATTCGAATAGTTTGTTTACATTACTAATTCTATATAATAACGTGTGTAACGACCCACTGAGCCGGCCCCTGCCGCACCGACCGCCGACCTCCCGTGTGACGAATTCCGTTAGAGGGACTCACGGGACCCCCGTTACTCCGTCCGTTTGTATCCTAGTCTAAGTCTAGTTACAATAAAGGCACGAGCTTGCCATAGTCATATGTCTGGTGTTTCCTTTACCAAACCTCCCGATAGGTTAAACCCTTAATATTCGCAACCCTCAGTACCCTAAGTGCCAGGGATCGAAATATATTGTAACCGGGGCATCCTGAGTTTGGATTACATTTGGAGCTGCGAGTGGGAATTGGAGTGGGAGTGGGAGTAGGCGTGGGCGTGGGCGTGGGAAAAGGGGAGTGGGTGTGGGAGCGGGAGGGGAGCGGGACAGGAGCGGGACCGGAAGCGGGAGCGGAAGCGGGAGTGGGAATGGGAGCGATTCTGTAGTTCACGCGAGCGGAGCCGCGGGCACAGCTAGTATTATAATAAATTAAATTAAAAAAAGCCTTTATTCAACGTTACTTTATTAATATCAAAACATTACTAAATATTATAACTGTTAATTTACGGGAGTCGCCTCTGGGGCATAGGCCGCATTGTCAATTCATTCCTTTCTATGGATTCACATATTTTCTTAGGTACATCCTCCCATTCGTTTCGTCGGTCTTCCCTTTTTCTGCTTTCCATTTCTTGAGTCACTTTTTTTGTCCATAAATTGTAAATGGAAAAAAATTACAGAAATTCTGCACACAACCTACTTATTTTTATTTTAATCTTAGACATACATCAGTTATTTCTGGTTTGATTCTAACGGTTTAATAATTTTAGGCCTAGCATACACCTTTACATCTTCTTTTGTTGCATTGCTAGTTTACACTGATCTTGTTTATGTAGAGCCCAAGTCTGGCTCTACATAAACATACGTAAAACATGAGAAGATTTCTATTTTGTACATGCAATTAACTTTTTATTTTTATTTGTGTCTATACTTCTTCCATAAAAGCCATTCTTCCGTTAATTTCCCTCTCCATCTGGTCTTGGAACGAGACTGATTGACTTAGATTTATATATAATTTGACATATTCTATTATTTCTCCTTCTAAATACTGTTATGACTCCTTCTACAGCATTTGTTATTAGTTCTGTTTTCGAAGTGTTCAGTGATATGCCGACTTCCTTACTTTCCATTGCTAGTTCTTGAATCATGTTTCCTAACTATGTTGGATCTTCTGTGAACACAATACTATTTGCGAACCGTATACCGTTCAGATATTTTTATATCCCATCGATTTTTACATCTTTGCTCTCCCAGTTTATATTTCTGAACACTATATCAAGCACACAAGAAAATATGGGTGATAGTGGGCCGCTTTGCCTAACATCTTTCAATATAGGAAAAGCCGAAGCTTTAGTCATATTTTAGCTGAGCTCTTGAAATAAATACTGTGCAGTATTTCTACGTATTTAATACTTATTCCCAACGATCTCAAACAATAGCTCTGTTCCACGCATCTGCTAAATATTCACGCTATTTACCCGTAGCTTAAATATTTAGTAATAATGAAATGTTCTGCGTAGTAATACAAGTGTCAAAGTTAATGTGAACGTGTTGCGGCTCCCGGAGACGCAGATGCGTAGAACAGAGCGATTGTTTGGTTCGCTCCATCTTATTCCATGTTCTAGTAGTGTCTTCCAGGTATGTTCATGTGACTCGTATGCCTTTGTGAAGTCAATGAAACATAACTGAGTAGTTCCGCTCGCTATTGGTATTAGATTTAAGTTATAGATTATTGTTGTTAAACAAATTAATTTTGACACTTAATTTTTAATAAAGAAAACACAAAAACAGTAAAGAAAAGTAAAAAACAGGATTTGCTTGATTTATTTTAAAAATAATAAAAATATTACATAAACTCGAATACTTCGAATAACTCGAATAGTGCGATCTCGGTATTCATAATACTCGAATACTGAAATTCGGGCGAATATTGCATGCCCTTGTCGTGACGTGTCTAGTGGTGTCGTGACGGAACAAAACTATGTCGAATTAGCCTAGAGTTCTCAATGTCCCAAAAGGTTGAAATAAATGAGTATGAGTATCGTGTTATATATTGTGGCATCGCGTGGTATCGTGTCATATCGTCTGGTAGTGTCATATGGTGTGGCATCGCGTGGTATCGCGTGGTATTGTGTCGTATCGTGTGGTATCGTGTCATATGGTGTGGTATCGCGTGGTAACGTGTGGTATTTTGTCGTATCGTGTCATAACTGGTAACGTGTCGTATCGTAAGAAGATAAGATTACATTAGTAAGGTGTCATGTATGTGGACCGTTAGATCATATTCCACTGTGGAGTTTGTACATGCTGGACTATTCCAGCCATTATGCGTACGTTCGTCTTTATACATACATACGCACATATATAAACGCTTTATTGTACCAAAATTAACAACCATAATTAGTAAAATTAATAATTGTCAGTAAAAAAAATATAAAGGCGGACTTGGGTGGTCCTGGTCTGTATGTTTTATTTGTTATTTGAGTTATCCTTGCCTAATTTCCCTTACTTTAAATTGTAAATAATAATGTAAATTGGGGGTAGAATTGTAGATATTTTATGTTGTTATAAATATGTGTAAAGTTATTTGCACCACACAGGATTCAGTCTATAAAGAGTTGTTGTGTGCCAGACGGTAGCATATGTGGTGTGCATAGCAAGGCGTATCGCACGACACAAAGCGGTCTATCAAACGTCATAAATATTTTCGAAGCTCTCCGCGACTGCACCGAAATCCTCATTGTGTATGCGTTTACGTTTTATACACTGCCAGATACAGCATGTTGTAAAACGAGGCTGAAGCCAAAGTATATAGTATATGTCTTATATGTAAGTATACTTCTAATTAAAAATATATTACATTTTGGTCACATTTAATTAATATGATCGCTTAATTTTATCGCTTAGTATCACTGGTCATTTTCTTAGGAAAAAATTCGTAATTATTGCTAATTTGTCAGTTTTATTATCCTTAGTTTCGCTAGTTTGTCAGGTTAGTTTATTCAT
Source organism: Esperia sulphurella (assembly GCA_947086405.1). Taxonomy (NCBI): domain Eukaryota; kingdom Metazoa; phylum Arthropoda; class Insecta; order Lepidoptera; family Oecophoridae; genus Esperia; species Esperia sulphurella. The sequence goes on along the minus strand of OX352262.1, from coordinate 11,167,362 downwards.
CAATTTCGTATATTGGTAAGTTTTGCTAGTTTGTCAGTTTTATTTATACGTTACTTTCGTTCATTCGTAAGTTTCTTTCTTTCGGTCATTTTATTTATTCGACAGTTTCCTTTACTCGTCAGTTTCATTTATTCGTCAGTCTCATTTGTTTGACAGTGTTATTTATTCGTCAGTTTCGTCAATGTAACGGTTTAACTAGTCATGTCTTGTAACAGTGTCTGAAAATATAAAAATTATCCATATTCATAGACACCTCTAGAGTGATACTAAAGTAGCAATCTTTTATTTATAGGCAGTCAAAGAAGTAAATAAATAAATAGGTAAATAGGCAGAGTACGTTGTGAACTGCGCGATTTGCCATTTCCGTCAATTAAAATATATGTCGGCAAAATGATAAAAGAGTAGCTGATTTGGAGGCACAGTGTGTGTTCGGCGCGCCGTTCGGCTTGGTTCGACTATCGTCGTGAGCACGTGCTGACGGAACATCGGGTAGGACTGGCGCAGGCGCATGCATAATCGAGAGGGTCTCGGATCGAAACGCGTGCAGTGCGCAAGAATTGCTCCGACGGATCGTCTGCCTTTTATATTTTAAAATCGTTACTTGATGATGTAGTGTAATTTCATGTAGTGTCATTGAAGACAGTAAACTTTGAAACGGTGTTCTCAATTTGATAGCCCGCCCCGGCTAGGATATGCACTAGGTTCTACACTGATGAGTCTAAATCACAAGAACAAGCTTCGTGCTGTATTCCCCATTACGACATCAGAAGTGAGATTCGAACCTACGCCCTCATATATATTAGTTTTAATATATCAAAAAATAAATTTCTAAAGCCACAAACAAACTGCCACAATTACGGGGCAATAAATTATTTATCCTGAAGCTTCATATGTATCTTTCATATATAGATACATTTGTCTATTCCTGGATTTTCTCCGGTTAATACCGGATAATAACAAGGATTTTGCAGCTTGGTATTTATAATACAATAGATAATGAAAATTGAACATAGCGACGTGCTCAAACGGTCTAGTAGTTTGTAATTTAGTGCACAGATTTTATTTGACGGAACCCTAAAAGGGTAAAAGACTGAAAATTACGAAAATTACTTTAGACGGTCTTAATGGCTCACCAAATTTATTCGGATTAGATTATGAGTGTAAGTTTTGGTAAGACACACTGTTCCAATACTACTTAAAATAATTAATATTCCCATTTACCGTCCGTCCATCTAAACGGATAGGTTCAGTTCAGATTTCAGTTTCAACACAAATAGGATAAGCACTAAGTGTCAGATGTTGACTGAAACCCCTTCATCCGATAATGCCATTGTTTACTTCCACAATCGGTACGGCTAAATTATCTGCCGACTGAGGCGGGCACAATAATTGGATTAATGGGTCTGTCTTTGGTATATTGGGGGAATTTATCGACATCAAAGTTATTTGCTCGGTACTATGGAAACTGTGGATATTGTATTCGAGTTGAGTGACTGTTTAAAATGTTTGAGACTAAGAAACTAAATTATTATTTTAATGTATTCATATCTTGATCATTTCTTTATAATTTTTGTTAAAATATATTAAATACATTTTATAAATATTAAGTCGAAACCTAACTAAGTAGGTAACCTTATGGATGTTTATTTGTCCGGATTATGGTTACTTAATCACGCCATAATAATTGAACCGATTTTGATGAAACTAGGTACAGTTTTAGCTTGTATTTGCGATTAATATTTAAGATACTTTTTACCTCAGGCAAATGTTAAGTATCAGCGAGAAACCCAACTAACCATTGGTAACGCTTCAGGGTGAGAATCTTTTTATATGAAGCTCATAAATGCTTGTAAAGTTATTACGCTTGGTGGTTGCCACAAAATAGTTCTTAAGATTGAAATCACGTTTGAAAACAAAGTAGGAACACTCTGTAGGTATAATATTTAAAGGTACGTCTGCCTGTATTGAACTATTTCGACTGCAAGTCCTGAGCGCAAAATCTCCTAAATGTGCATTCCGTCGGAAATGTCTTTCTAGAGCCTTGTTGTACCCTGCTCACACATTCTGAATATCAAAATATAACTCTATTCCGTCTATTTACCTTTCTGATAGCAGTTATTTCCCTAAGAATATTTAGCCCATAAGTCAGTCAAAGATAGGGCAGTTAAAGACAAGTAAGATAAATTTAAAGGTACATATTGATTAACGAGAAAATTAGAATAAAAAATTGCTTGCTAAAAGGAATATTATATAATAAGTCCCACCTGGCATAGATTGATATGACAACAGAGATTTTTTGCTAATAAGGCTAAAAAAAAATATTTACATTCTATAGTTCTAACATAGGCAAATCATTTATTAAAGATTTACAAGTAGGTACTAAAAACCATTTTCGTAAAGAAAAAATTAAAATGGCTTATATTATTCAATTCCTGATTCTGGAAGTCCGTGAGTTGTATATTACAAAACACAGTTAAGTACCTGGGTACCTAATTAATATATTGTCAAGATTATCTTAAGCGTAAAACACATGCTATACCTAAAGCCAATGCCGTATCAAGATAAGAGACAAAGCTGAGCTACAGATAGTACAAAGAGAAGCGCAATTTAAAAAGAAAGTTTAATTAAATGGTATCTACCCAGCACGCTTGTTTATGCCGCCAGTCTACTGCTGCCATAGCGACATGTTCATTTCCCATGTTTGTTAAAAGAATAGGCTTTTCATTATACTGTAGCTGCAATGTGTCGGTAAGGAAATTGGTTAGGAGGTGGTTGGGTTTTAATTTTTTTACACTTATTAAATACTGGCAGTTACCAGCTACCTGTTGTTTTTCGTGAATAGAGTTTTTTCCATGATAAAAAGTTAGCCTATGTTCATCTCCATGACACAGGTAGTTTTCAAATACCAGGAATATTGGTTGATAGTCGTGCCGTGAAATCGTACAAAAGACCTCACTTTTGCATTTACATATTGGGATTAGGATCTTATGACTTAGATATTTTGTCAATAGTAAAAATATATATGGTCAAAGTTCGTTTAAATGGTGATTCTGTTTTACCCTTTTGTGGTAGCTTGATTAGCTATAGATCAAAACAATTCTGACAGACCTTTTAAGTACCAGATAAACCAACAATTAACAGTTCCAGTCTAAGCATTACAAGTGTTATGTCTTAGGTCATGTTTAAGCAATATAGGGGACAACACAGAGGTTTATGTTGAATATTAAGCAATGTAGCAAAGTAAGTATCTACATTTTCGCCGGGCATATTCCGTTAACATTATGACGCAAAAACCTGCTTAAATCTACCATACAAAATTCTGCACAATGAAAATGTATTTTCATACCTGTCGTTGTCATTTTCTTCGTGCACAGTGTCCATGTCGGTGACAGTGACGGCCGGCCGCGAGTCTGTCGGTTCACTCAGTGGCACTCGCTTCGACTGACTCATCTGCACAAACGACACAGCATTATCATTATCGGCCTTGATTTTAACATCTTTCATGCCACCAAAATATAAAACTACAGAAACAATTAAAACTTCAAGTCTATAAAACAAAGATTGAATACCAAATTTAAATGTTTTGTAAGTACTTAACGTTTGGAAGTTAAAAAAAGTTTGACTTGCATTGTTTCTTAGACAAGTAATTTATTCTGCAGTAGTAAGTTGAATGTTTAAGTAATGTCTTTGGGTGAATGCAATAATTTTAAATGGGTTTGCTTTACATTATATGTACCTAAGTAGGCAACTTTTTGACAACTTAATAATTAATTGAGATTGTTCCTCAAATATTTTAATTATTTTAACAGTTTTAAGGTATTTCTATATAATAAAACTACCTAATCACTATAATAATAATCATAATAATAGAAATTAACCATCATCAAATAAAACTTAATATTTTCAGTTGTACTCTCCGATGAGACAGATAAAATGAGAAATTTTCCAAACTAAACTAACGCTGAAATTTCCACCTACCTGTCTATTAAATGTTTGCTAGATTTTTTCCTGGAATATTTTTTCATTGCCCTAATCTTCAAAACGACTTTCTGACGCCCGGGGTGGGTGTTGTAATTGAATTGACACGGCACATACAAATTGCTTCCAGCAAACGTTTTATTTCTCGCCCATTTTTCTCGCAACGCAACCTATAGAGGCTTACACGCGCCTAGAGACGGGCTTAGACTAACCGCTGAGACATGATATTGTTTGCCAACAAGCTGTGTCAGTTACGTTGACTATCAGATAATCCTTTAATGTCTGTTTGCTTATGTCAAGGGTTCTCTCCTCGAGCACACTTCATGCTGTCAATGGGCTGATTAAATTGATATGTAAGTACTGCCTCCATGCGCCCTATACCGGATAAGACTTACCACGGGATAAACGTAAGGCGTCTTTTAGACAAGAATTTAAAAAAATTAATCACATAAAAAATTCAATATTATTATTCAAAAATTAATTTGTTATTCGAAATCATGTACTATTTTAAATAATCAAATTGCGGGCAGTTGATTATTTAAAATAGTAGATGATTTCGAATTACTTATTAATTCTCTAATAAAAAACAATGTTAACTTTTTGAGAAGTAGGTAACTTCTCAAAAAGTAAAAATTGTTTTTTTTTTATTAACTTGGATATACCTTTATTTTTTGTTAATAGCCCACCGGCAGTCTCATGTATCATCAGTAGTCTATGCAATCATAAAACTACATTCTCTATAGGTGCTTATAATAATAATTATATGAAATCTCAGGCTCCCCGGAACGGACTGCATAGTCTAGTGGCAAGATCCAATGTGTATTTTAATGTTTTGTTAATGTTATTTATTTATTTAACAATTTGTTGCACATACAAAAGAAAATAACATACAAAACAATAAAAGTAAGGAAAAAAAATAACATGAACAAATTTTTATGTTTTAATCGAATTCAATCTATACAGTCATCCTGTAATTATTAATCAGGAAATTTATAATAAACTATTTGTATAGTTAAATATGTAGGTATATTCTTAATGTTATAAAGTAAGACCTATGCTTAAGCATTAAATATGCAAGTTTTGTATTTGAAACTTTACAGTTGATCGAAAAATATGAAAGTGGCTTAAAATGTAAACAGCTACTGATCTAAACACTTAAAAGTTTGTAAGATAATAAGTGGGAGAGGACATTTATTTAAATAACCTTGGAAGAGCCAACATTTTACGGATAACGCGAACTCAAATTGTAAATATCTAACAGCAGCATCACAGCATGCCTACCTAAGATTAATTTAAGTGTTATCGTACTTATATCTACTCTAGATATATATTTTATTTTTAGAGAAGATCATCTTTATCATCTTCTTAACAATTATCTTGTCTGGGGGCCTATTCCTTAAGCATTTCGGATAACGTTCGTTGAAATAAAAAGCTATTTTGTACTTTCTAACGGGTAATGGACTTATTCAGATAAGTTTCTGGCGTATATCATAGTCAAACGTTTTTATGAATATGTCACATGTCCCTTTAGAGAATACAAGATTGCATGCTTACGGAGTAGGTGGCGACCTTTTGTCATACTCGTATGTTAATGTATTATATATTTTTATTACATACATGAATTATTTTACAACGCAAGGCAAACCAAAATATACATTATGGCTACATGCATTACATTATTTTTGATTCTAGGTATCTAATTAAATTATAATAATATTAACTTATAAGTAAGGTGGGCTTATTCTACAAGTTCCAGCGCTCAGCGAGCTATGGAGAGGGCTATGCTCGGGGTTTCATTGAAGAATATGATTCGTAATGATGAGATCCGACGAAGAACGAAGGTAACCGACATAGCCGAAAAGATTAGCAAGCTAAAGTGGCAGTGGGCGAGTCACATCTAACGCAGAACCGACGGCCGTTGGGGCAGGCGAGTTCTGCAGTGGAAACCGCGGATCGGCACGCGCAGGGTGGGACGCGCCGCCGCCAGATGGACCGACGACCTGAGGAAGGTCGCCGGAAGCGGCTGGATGCGGAGGGCGGAGGACCGAGTGTGGTGGCGTTCATTGGGGAAGGCCTATGTCCAACAGGGACGTCTAAGGGCTGATATGATGATGATAAGTATTTTATATACCTACTGTTGTTGTTGTTTATTGCACCATGTTTGTTTAATGTATGAGACATGGTAAACAGCAATGTACTGACGTCATACTTGTATACACGTCACTGACTCTGAATCATGTATCAATTTCTTGTAGGTATTCCCATTAAGTGTCTGGGTAAGGGAACCGTTTTGAATATCATGCATGCAGGACTTTTCAGTTAGAGATAAATAAATAAATATTTCATATAATATACGTAGGACTTTCTCTTATGAATGTGTAATAAATACCTTTATTAATTAACTTAAATATATTTATTGAATCAAATTTGTAGAAAATATAAAAACCTAAAAAAAATTACGGGATTAGACAAGGATAGAACAACTCACAATATAAAAGTCTATGTACTTCTCTGTCTGGAAGTGGTCTGTCGTCCCCGGTGGGAATTGAACTCACGACCGTCCAGCGTCCGAGCCATTAAGTCAACGAGACTGTCGTTTTTGACTTACGATTTCTTTATACTTCGTAAACTTAAAATTATCGCGTTGATGTTGATTTATTAACACATTGTTGAAACATGTCTAGTTTGTTTGATTTTATTCTTTAGGTCTTTTATTCGAATCTTACTTAGTAACTTTGCAGGTTAAACCTAAATTGGGACTGTAGTGGAGTACAGGAATTTACATATTTTTTCTTAAAAATAAATTACTACTTACTAGTAGACTTCGTGCAAAGATGGGGGGGGGGGGGGGGGGGGGCTACAGGACCGTTTTTTGCCCAGCTTAATTAAGGAAAGCAAAAACAGAAATAACGTAAAAAACGATCTTGCACATTCTTGATCTACGAGTATCATCTCAATCGTGATGCCTTGAACCTCACAAGTTGTTACCTTAATTTTATTCATTTTTATTTATCGGCATTATTATGCCGATAAATTATTATCTACATTATATTCTACTATACATTTATTTACTTACCTATTATAATAATAGAATACTACATATTATATCGATAGAATTATACATCAAAACATTTAAAAAAAATCGGGATAAGTACGATGACGATTGCGAAGGATACTTAATCAAAATAAAAATGTAATAGTCCCACATACCTTACAATGTGTGTATTGGAGATGAATATCACCAAAATAAAAATACAAAAACGACTTTATTCTAATGTAGCCGAAGAGAGATGAGAGAGTAGGTAAGTTTGTTTGTGTTGGCCGACGCGACGGGCGGGCGGACCGCTCTAAGGTTGTTAGGTTCTTGAATAAGTTTCTGAATTAAGAGAACTGAAAGTTTTCTCATCTCGAGATTACAGCAAAGTGTTTACCGTTTGGCTGTAGGATGCGGCCGCGCCGCCGCCGCCCCTAGTCACGTCTCTACATTATGCTCGATACTGGCTAATTTATTTTTTAATTGCTTTTTTAAAACTACATGTGTATTAGAATATTCTTTTAGTAATTAGTGTACAATGTGATGAATAAAAAGTAATTTAGTTGGGTAATTGTTTTGTTTTAGACTAATTTTGCTTGGTTTCATTTACATAAACCTTGGTGCTTTGTCAGTTACCATTGTAAGATAGGACAGGGTTACGAGCAATTTTATCTTGTACAGTTACATTCCGAATTATGGGACTACCTAGCTCTAGCATTTTATCCGATGATGATAGAGTTAATATTAGAATGAACTCGTTCATTATCATAGCGCACTGACTGTAAAAAGCTAATGTATCTAATCAAATAAACTTGCATTATTAAATAATCAACCTATGGCATTGTAATAAGTTGTGTTATGTAGTTATGTAAAGTACATAGGTAGATAGTCGTGAGATGTATTAGTCTATATTTTTCCAAATTAGGCTAAATTGATCGCCAGAGCAATCTATGAGTATATTGCTTAACTTTTCCTGCAGCGTTAGATTTTTCAAAGTGTATGTATGTCGGACAGAGTATTCATCTATCTATCGATAGTAAGCACGTCCCTAGGGCAACACTGTAGTATTTTCATAAAATATTTGCGCGGGTGTATCGCACCTGAGTCGAGTTGTGTCGCTGCACTCTAACTCCAAGTGATTTACGCTAACAAAAAGCCGCCGACAAATATTTTAAGAAGGTAACTTGAAGACAGAGATATTAATTTTCAAGACAGTCTTTCTATATATCTTTTATTAATTAGAACACTATACTTTTCCAATCCGGTAATTAACGTTTACATATCTACATATACGTTTACAGACCTATGTTTCACACATCATCTGACTTTATATATTTAACGATCATTTAGATTAATACTACATAATGTTTAATTTTGCTTAAATACCTACACTGTAATTTAGACATATAAATAGTGCACAGCGTTGTAAAGTTACTGTACTTTAATTTGTGTAATGTAAATGATTATATAACTGTAAATTTGTGTTTATAAAAAAATTATATTATTTAAAAAAAAAGTTATTTCTTATAGATTTGAAGCTTCGTCTAAACTCAATGTCAGATTTTCCAAAAGTCTGTGACGAATTTTCTGCCAAATAATTTTGATAAACTTTAGTGGTGAAAATGAGCCTTAAAATTACACCATATGTGCTAACAGCTTCGGTGCGCAAATGTACTCAGATATAGCTTCCTCATGTTTTTGTTTACGATATTAGGTTCAACATAAGCAGAATTAAGAATATTTTTAACATCATTGTGTAAGTCTGACGAATAGTTAAAGAAAAATATAGTAGGTGTTAAATTTACAGTTCAGCTTCTGTAGAACCAATAATTAAAAAAATAAAAAACTTAATGCACAGTGACTCGAAACAAATGAAAAAGCGTCTAACACAAACACAAACACCTTAGTGTTGTGTGTGATGTATCATGAATATGATCCCTTTGTAAGAATACTTTCAGTATATTGTTATTGAAAAATTTACAACAACTGTAAATGTGCGATGTGTTTAAGATATCACTCTGTTCTTGTTAGCGTTTTAAGTCGTGATCTGTCTCAATTTACGTATATTACTTATGTATGTGGTACAAACAACCTGGACTTGGAATATTTGCCTATTTAAACAGTCGACCAAAACAGTGATTGGTTATAATTTAGAATTATAATTGGATATTACCTAATCACAAAGTGACATGTGAAAAAAACAGTATAAAATAAAATTTGTCTATTTATCATAGTTGGCAGATTACACCATTGTGCTGTGTTGACTGCATGCCATTTACCTGCACTGTAGCCTTATCGTGGTCAAACACCTACTCTGGTGATTGTGTGTTGATACCTAATCTTCGATTTATTTATAAAAAAATGCTTCCAAATATTTGATTAGCGCAAAGTAATAATGTGAATGGGATCGGGAGGGTGGAACTTGGGTGTGGTGGCGCACATTGGGGAAGGCATTTGTCCAGCAGTAGATGGCAACAGGCGTAGATGCAAATAATCAATAATCTTATAATATGAAATGAAAATAAGTTCCTCTTTCAATTATATTAACTGATTTAACTCTGATAGCATGTAGCCTGAATTGAGATTTTTTTTTTATAAATAATTAAATTGGTTCGCCAATTCGTTGGTTCATCGCGAGAAATTACACAGAAACGGGTTTAAATAACAATGGAGTAAGATATTTTAAATAAGTAAGCAATTAATTTGATAGATTATTTTTAGATGATTTAAAATTTAATACTTTTTAAGGCTCAAAATCTTTGTTATCTACACTATATAGTTTCTCGCCCTCGGTATTGCCCACAGATGTTTTACCTGATTTTCCTTGAGAAACTAGTATTTTAAACTTAACTTCTTTGTTACCTATTCGCGCTCCAAATGGAGGCGCTCACCAAAAAGTTACCTTCATGCTAAACTCTACCTACATATTCTACAATAATAAAAATGTAACAGAACTTACCATGTGTTTGTTGATCAGTTAACTGAATATGAAAACGTTGTAGTATTTCTATGGCAACAGTCTAAAAAAAATGGAATAACACTTTGCTACAAGCGACCAGATTCACTGGCGACCACCATTCTCGCTGCTTTACTTACTGATTTTTGGCGATAACTCTACGTCGGTCGTTCTCTTGCTAATTGTGCGATAAATTTATATTGCACGATTTATTCACGTCATAGTATCGTGTCTAGCAATTTGCAGGGTACCAATTCAAAAGTTATAAAAAAATATTAGTGTATTTACTTACATTTAGTTATTCTCGCTTATAAATGAATTATGCACACTGCATGGTGGGTAATTTGCGGCATACAACTGCGTCGTAGTTGCAAGTCGGTTGACATATCCGTACTATAAGAACACAGAGTATAATAAAATATAATGCCTACCAGTATGACTGCCTTTTTAGTAGAGCAGTCAGATATACGACGATCTGACATGAAAAAAGAAAACATGAAGATCTTCATTAAGAAGAAATTGATTATAATGTCCTTACTTTGTTAAAAGTTAAATAATAATATTCTTGGAATTTTTATCCATGCTTACTTTATCCATGCGTACATTCGCATTGATTCCGCAAGTTTTTGACGAGTCTGGAGTGGAGTGACGGCTTGGAGCGTTACACAGGGTCCAACAAAGTGCAGTATTTTCAAAATGGACGTGTACAAAGGGCTTTACTGTCCGCGGCACGGCCGGCCGTTGTGTTATCATGTGTTGCTTTCAGCTGATATCCCGCTTAAAATACGAATTGCAGCAATGACATGATTGCGGTAAAAAACAAGAAAAATTAATTCATCCCCAACCCGTATAAATTCAAATAAATAACACGTTAAAAACATCGTCGGAACCGAGAGTAGACTAAAAGTAATGTAGTCTTAATGCCGCAAATGTCGTAATAATAATGACATTAATGAATTAATTAAGATTCTCCCTTTTTGCGGGCATTCGAGGCACTGGTTTGCGTAAATATTTTCCGAGCGACACAAAGGGAGGCGCGCTGATGCCGCGTGAAATTATGTTCCGTAAAATGAAGTTGAATTTTTTTTATTCTCCTTCGACGTTCAAAGTTGCCGGAGTTAATTCAATTTATTGTCTCTCTTAAAACGAGACTCCATGGTAATGTTATTTATAAGGCTCACCTACGGCTTGTTGACATGCTCCAAAAGGCGAGTGCAGGAGCGCACAGGCAGCTAAGTGATTCGATACACGTCCAATATGTTTCATTAGGGAGCACCGTGTTCGCTTATTCAATCATATCGGCAGCGGGAGGCCCGCGCGCCGCACAACAACGCACCCGCTCCGCGCACTTCATTCTTACGTAATCAGTTTTTCCGACTCGGAGATGGTATACACTCAATTTGTTCCGGCATTCAGTTTGAAATGCTTTTCTTTTAGAAACTTTCATGCAAAACCTATTTCCGATTGCTGAAGTTCAATAAGAATACAAAGGAACTAAAAATATGAATCCAATGTTCAATGTTGTTATATATAAAGAAGTGCTTTTCTCGTAATATTTCCTTCCTGCTGAGACGAGAAAAGCGGAATGTTTCCGTCGTTCCTGAGTAGAAGCCTCTCCTCGAACGTTGAATGCATCCTCTGTCACCGGAAATGGTAATTACCGTCTAATCTCGCTCGAAGCGTAGGGCGGCCCGGTCCGGATATGAACTTCCGTTATGAACAATTTAGCGCGCAAAATTGGCCGAGCGTCGGCACTTGCATTCAGCCTATCGCAGATGAATCGGATGATGCAGTACATACGTGCAGCAGTCATGGGTCCATTCATAGCTCCGATTTGCGCCCGCGAATAAGCTAAGCCGCCTACTGAATACAAATAGCATAAAACCTTTTAGACGGTAAAGACTAGGAAATTGCATTTTTATTCAATTTGAAAAAGTTAATAGTGGAAAATTGTATATTTTCTTTCTGGTAGCAGCATATTTAAAAATACCTCCACGAAATCATGTTGACTAGCGTTGGAGTATTTTAAACTGATTTATCTTCAAATACGTATAGTATGAATTGAATGCACTTTGGTTCATTCCCTTGACCTAACGATTTTTCTAAATTTATTTAGGCACGAGGTACACCGCCTAGATACTGCTGGGGGATGCAGTGGAGAAGGACCTGCATTAGCTTCAGGCAACTAACTGGTGTGAGACTTTTATTATTAGAAGCCAAGACCAAATTTAGATCGCTGAGACATCGAATTAATATGAGGTGGACTACTAGATGAGTTGAAAATGTAATAAATGTGATTTATAATTGCTATGTAAATAAATATTTTTTCTTTCTTTCTATAAAATAAAAGGAAAAAGTCACATTATTAAAATTACCTACTTTAAATTATAGCGAATTTGCATATATGAACACGATGATGGCAATAAAATTAAGATTATTTTTCGAACCTCCTCGTGACTTATTGACAATATATAAGCTTGATAATGCCCCGAGCGGTAAAATTAGAAACTGAAAATGCAAGATGATGATTTTTTTTAATGGCTTTTTGTATCGTGTTTAGGGCGCAATCATCTTGGATATTGACAAGTGTAACATTCTTCTTGAACTAACTTCACTTTTATATTTTTCTGTTACGAATTGTAAAATGAGTACCTACTATAAAAGTTTTTATTTTTGGACGCTTGGAGTGCCGAGTTAAATCTTTGCGTTGCCAATAGAAGGCTCCTTGTTGATTGACGGACGTACATTTTTCATCTTACATCGATGCGTACAATTGATCGGTGGCTAAGTGCTGGCTAGCTCTAATGATGGCCATTCATCGTGATCTGCTCCATATGTAGCTATTACTGAACCTACCTCCGTTAGCAGAAGGTAGTTTAGTTGTCACCATGTTGATAGTTACTTATTGTCTAATCATATACCTATAAGTACCTACTAATCGTATCAAAACTTTGATCTGATTCTGAAACCATGTTTCATGAGAAACGAGAAATATCTAAAATATTGGTTTTAAACACTTCTATATACCTATTTACTATGGCCTTCATCATATCAGCCATTAGATGTCCACTGTTGGACATAGGCTTTCCCCAATGAACGCCACAACACCCGGTCCTCCGCCCTCTGCATCCAGCCGCTTCCGGCCACCTTAGGCACGGCGGATAGGCACGCGCAGGGTGGGACGCCCCGCCGCCAGATGGGCCGACGACGTGAAGAAGGTGGCCGGAAGCGGCTGGATGCGTAGGGCGGAGGACCGAGTGCGGTGGCACTCATTGGGGAAGGTCTATGTTCAGCAGAGGACTTAGGTATTTTATTGTATGTGTATTGTTTATGATGTATGATTACTGAATATATGTATAGTACACTCATTACTGCCTCTTTAATAATTTGTCTCCACCGCAGGTAAGCTGGAAGCAATATCTTTAGAAGTAAACTCAACCTTTTGTATAATTTTCTTTTATATGCAATGTGTTTGTTTGTCTAATTTTCATTGTATTTTTGTGAGTGCAATAAATGATTAAATAAATAAAGATCTATTTATTTTTGACGTTGTATAATTTGTATTATACCTACGTACGGCTTACTTTGAGGCTGTAGATATATATATCGAGTGTAATTTAAAAATATTTATTTTACTTATAACTTTATTTAGCTGCAATTCTACCTTTTCTGTTTAATCCTCTACCCACAGGTTATCTGAAAGAAATTGCTTTTAGTGATAAGCTTACATGTACATATGTAAATTACTGAAGTTGCCCGAGGAGCGGGTTGAAACTAATACTTTTCACCCTTAGGGATAATCGTTTTCATCTGACAGCTATCAAATTATAAAAATAAACTAGTTTTATTTTCACATTTCTATTGAACCATGTTCCAACTTTCTATACAGCTACTCAATTACAGCGCGATGTAAAATTGAAATAACATAACCTCAGTATTAATTAAAGAATATATTTTTTAAAAGACTTTATTATAATTTACTTTCAACTATTTCTTTAAAATGACATAGATTTAGGCAAAATATTTAAATTTTTTTCAACGATGGAAATGAAAAATAATAGCTGAATAGCTAGTTTATCTGATTCAGATATGAATTTAATGCCTGAATTAAACTTTAAATAAATATCTCACCCAAAGTGTTTGTGTTTCTACAACGCATCCTCAAATATATTATATACACAAACAAAATAAAAAAATAAAATAAAATAAAAATTATATAATCTACTTTAAATAACTGAACAGAACATACATACTATTTATAAATAAATAAAAATATAAAACAAAACTTAACTACATACCTACTTCCACTACAAATAACAAACTTGCCCCAGTTCGTCCCCAGCTTTATTTTTCCCATCTTCCCATGTCCCATCTTCAAGGGAACTAAAGTCATTCTCCGGTCTTGCCATCGTCGCGCGCCGGAGTGTTCCAATATGGCGCACCGGCGGTGGCAAGTGCACGGCGAATGACGTCTTCAGTGAGTATATAGTACCGAGGGATACGGCCAGAGCTCCTTACACAAGAGAGACCATGGTGGCCGAGGCTATCGACGGCAGCTCCGCAACGGCAGCGGTGGGGGATGTTGCTGGGGGAACCAACGCGCAGGGTTGAGGCAATACGGAAGGTGGTGCGACCCAAGAGGGTCACAATGTTACCCGACGGCACTGCCTGTAGCCACATACTTGACTCCCATTCCCCAACAGCCAAGAGGCGAGCACGCTCTGCAGAACTGGTTGACGTATCAACAAGGTTATTCCGTACCAGTCTACAGAGGGGCCGTTACATGATCTTTGAGAAACAGGGTTCGCTGGGAGGTCAGTATTGGGGCAACAGGTAATGAAGGCACTCTTGCCCTCGTCTAAAAGGGAAGTTGTAGGTGTGCCGGTTTACTCGAGCACCTTCGCTACAAGTGGAATGTAAAATAAAATTCACTCATTTTTTCTTTAGTTAATTCATGTTTTTATTTTTACTTTCCTTGTATTCGTAATGAAAAGCACAGTGTTGACCTCGGGTTAAAGGCCTATTTAGTCCCTCGAATTATTGGCGCCCTCGCATAAGTTAGTTTCATCCCTAGGGTAACAATGTACAATTATTATTGTATCTTTTTATTTTTATACGTGCAATAAATAAATAAATAAATATGTCAGACATTCACACCAATTATCCAGTCCCAAACTAGGCAGAGCCTGTGTTATGGTTACTAGATAACGGATACACATATTTAAATATATAAACATCCAAGACTTGGGTACAAACATTCATATTCATCATACGAACATTTGCCCCTAGCGGGATTCGAACCCGCAACCTCCGGCGTGGCAGTCCGAGAGCTACCCGTTCCGCCACGGAGGTCGTCAATAAAGAGTAATTGAATTGAACTTTTTCCTAGTTTCGGCAATGTTGTTCGCAACACATCACGTCAAGGGGTATCACGGCGCGAAAAGCTGGCGACTTTGCGACATTAGATTGAGTGGCGATACATCGTCTCTGCCTACCCCTCTTGGACCGAGGCGTGAGCATTATGTATGTATGTATTTTTCCTAGTTTATGGCCGTGTTTGATTCGTGGTTTTGTATAGTTTACCGATTTTTTCCGGACCATACTTTAATATGAACACACCACATGCCAATTGTAAAGTAAAAAACCGTAGGTGTAGATTTTGAGAAAATCTACTTTTTTATGTGACGAATGCTGACAGAACCCTAACCAATGAGTCAAATCATGGCTGTTAAATCAATATTAATGACGGTTACCAAACTAGATACCTATACTTTTATTGAATTTGTTGTTTTTGTTGTGAAACCTTTTTGATGTAGGTAGGTACTTATTTATGTAAATTGATCCTTGTACGTATTACGTTTCAATTTGATTTTCATTTTCCGCAGACGGTCTTCTTAAATAAATACACATAGAATTAAATAAAACAATTGAATCTCGATCTTGTGCATGTGTAAACAAATATAGGTATAAGTGGAGGTTTAATTAGGATATGAAAATATTTATGTTTGTTTATTACTTACATTAAAAAAAATGTACAATGTCATAATTAGTAATATAATTTATCACAGTAAAATTACTATTTCAACTTATCGCACTTGGATTATTTTTTACTTACAAATTCAATTTAACGTTTTATTGGTTAGCTGTTTAGTTGAATTAATATGTATTAACATAAACATAATATTGAGCAGCCCCTTATCCGATAAGGAAAAACATTTATATACGTTCATTAAGTTATCTCTCAGACAGAGGTCTGACTTACATGACAAATTAGTGCTTCCTTACGAGGCTGGCATTGACTTTCTCAAGTCACAAGTCCATAAAAAGTATAGAAATACATAAAAAGAAAAATAAAAAGAATATATTTATTAGTCACTTTACACTTTTTACATAAATTTATTACAATTAGCATTTAAGATGTCATACAGTCAACTGAGGCCCAAGGCAGTGGAACAATAGTTTTCTTACACAGTGCGTGGACCGCGTCTGGCCGAAGTATCTGGTATCCATGTCTACGAAGATATCGATGAATGTTTAATATATTATGTTATCATATAAGGAACAGATTGAATAGCTGCTAATATTTTTTCAAGTACTGTACAAACTTATCAACTTAACACGTTATAGGACAGTGACGTCGTACGGCGTCCTGCAGCAAAAGCCTGTCCTTCAACGTGTTAACTTTCGACTGAATTTATACAAATAGATTAAAACATTTTATAATGAAACAAAAAAATAACTCTTACAAGTACACTGAAAGAAAAATCTAGTTCTGTTTACCAGAATATTGCTAAGATAACTAGATTTTATTGTAGTATATGTGACAACTATTCATTTTGTAGACGTTACTAGAAAATTCTGGTTCCTCCATACCATATTATCTAGTAACGTAAACTATAATTTTGGTACATATTAATAACATATTTCGTAGCAGCAACAAACCTATCTGTAGCCGTAACATAACTTTAGTTTGAAGTAACTATACGGCTATGTTTTTATCACTATATTTTTTGTGCAGTGTACCAGAATTTTATTAGTGTTAATAATCATTATAGTAGCCTGAAACTATCGGTTTGTAAATATTACAAAAACATATAGTACTGAGTACTTAAATATATTGTTGTCATTACTATAATATATTGTAGTTATTACTATAACATATTGTAGTCATTACTATAATATATTGTAGTCATTACCAATCATATAGTTATGCGCACTAAAATATATTGTTGCCATTATGAAACAGTTGGGTGTATTAAAATATATTGTTTAATTTAACATATAGTCGGTGTATTGTAAAATAAGCATATAAGCAATTTTTATAAAAATCTATTTTCTACAAGGCAGGGCAGAATATAGATTTTCATAAAAAATGCTTATTTGCTATTTTCACAATACACCGATGATATATTAAATTAAACAATATACTTATTTTAAAACACCCAACTGTTTCATAACGGCAACAATTATTATAGTTCTCTCAAGTATTTTATTAAAATTTATTTTCTGAACTAAATGTTAGGGCAGAATATATATATATTTTTTAAATGGCTTGTTCGCCGACAATATTATGATATTTAACATCAGTTTTTACTAAAACGACACATTTAAGATATGTAATATTTAATTTTTAAAAGGTAATTCACAATCCTCTTATTGTGGAGGCAATTGTACAGTTTTCCCTCAGCTAGTCTTCGAATCTTTAATTGGGAATTACTGATGTAGGGTACAAAATACGCAGAAATATTTTACTTGCAAACTATGCTTATAAATTGTTGAGCATATTAAAAAACGGATGTCCTTTTGGTTGGATCTTCTTACAGTATGTAGTTTATGATGATGTTCAAATTTTTCTGAAACCGTTATTCGAAAGCACACCAGTTTCTTGCTAGACATTTAAGAGTCCCTTGTCTCCCAAGGTATATCCTGCAGTAAATCATTCAGTCTCTGCAAAATTGTTATTATTATTAGGCAGACAGTTTAATAAATAACTAAATAACAATAATGTTCCGAAATTGACTGTTGACGTCGTAATACAAACTTGTTACACTTACCAGCACTAGTAAATTAGTTAATTCCTTCCATTCAGCTAAGTTTTTGGTTAACTGAGCATCATCGTCAATAATAAGGATTAACGTTTCAATATGTTCGGAGTTCAGTACTAAAGTTACCAAAGTTATTTTATTCTCTGAAAAAACAATATTGTCTATTAAAACACATAGCAAAATTATAATACAAATAGGTAGGTATGTAGGTACAGTCAACCGTATACCAAGCGTAACAAATGCGACTGTGTGGCCACACAAGTCCAACAAAAACGTAATGCTTGATGTGCTGTTGACTGTAGAGTTCTTCACAGTACAGGTAGGCGGAATCATGCAAAGGTATGGTAGGTACTTTAATGCAGCTAAGTATTAAAAGTCATCGCACACTATTATACCTACTCAACCCCGATGAGTGGAAAGCTTGTGGGCAATGCAAGCTTTCTGCAAACTACATTTACTGTATGTGTACTGTACGTAACACAATTTATGCTTACTCACATTTCAGTGTTTTCTTTGAGTTGTGATGGCATCGGGTTGAAGTCGAGTCGTTATAGTGAGCGATGACCATAATAAGTACAGTGCTGTACATTCTCAATTTCTTGTACACAGAAGTAGTTACACTCTAACCTATATAATTGAGGTGATTTAGGCTTGCATAGGAAAATAGATTAGATTAAAAACTTACCGGCGAATTTGGGAATGTACTCTGCTAATCCCCATGATTCTAATAATTTCGACACAAGAGGTGTCCATCGTCAAGTAAAAACACCACAAATCCTGTTTTTAATCAGCACAATTCACAATAACTTATTTTTGTTGGGAGCTAGGTAACGTAGTCAAAGCGCGTCGTCGGTGAATGAAAGAAGAATGGCGCGGGCGCGGTAGTGTTCTGATAACTTTGTTAATTGTTACAAAAAAACTGGTAACTATAACAATATCGTATGGTAACTGGTACCAGATTTTTATTTATTATTACTATACAAGTCTATTTGTCATTAACATACTATATTGTTAACATAAATACTAAATTTAGTAAGAGTAAAAATATTGATGTTATTGACAACAATATAAACGGTTAAGGGAAACAAAAGTCTGGTAAAGGGAACTATACAAAACTAGTACCTTTAACCAATAATAGTAGTTTGCTTTAACCTGAATATTTGGTAGAGATAGCTAAAATAATGTAATCTTAAATAAACAGTTGGTTCACTGAACAGATTATTTTTGTGAACTTAAACATTTCGTATAGTGCTGTGGACCAAAACCATATGTTTCTCAGTAACTAGATAACTATTAAACATAACTATATTTTATTGTAATGCTTACTATAATTATCTACTTGAATATTCTAGTATTCACAACAATGTTACTATTTGTCTCTACAAGTAATTCAGGTAGATATAACAAAAATATGTTTATGTGCACTAGAATCACAACAACCATACAATCTGGTAATATTGTAAAATATTTTTCTCTCCGTGTAACTTATCAATGAACCCAATTACAATGAGCGTTTAAAATCTGGTCAAAAGGCAATGAAATCAGGGACAAAATGATTTTGGTATTGAGAGGGCGGGCGGTGAATGGGCGGGCGGCCGGTTATTGTCGTCTCCCATACAGCCTCCAAATGGACGCCCGTTCAATTTCGATACTTTCACAACACAATAGACGAGAGTAAGGCGTGCTCGTTCACCTGTCAAATTAAAAAAAAAGCACCTGCATATTCAAAATAAACTGGGGATTGTTTAACACTCGATCACCCGACACATGCCAGATTATTTCACTTTCATTTTATGCTGACACATTGTGTCAGCAATATAAAGTTAGGTGTGTGCTAGTAGCACCACACCTCTGGCACTCAATACAAGCGAACAGACTTAATTACCTTCTACGACTACAGGAGTACTATCCTGTAAGTACACTTAGGTGTTGTGCAGCGAGCATATATATGCTCGCATGCTGATCAAAAGGTACTTCATTATTCGTTTGCAATATAAATGTTTCTCTTTCTAACTTATAGCGTCAGTCGCTGAGCGCCGCATACTGGTCCAGATCCTTAAAAAGTGGACCTAGAAAAAAAGGAAATATACAATTAAAAAAAATATATATTACAAAAACGGGATAATACGGTTTTTCATACAAATTAGTCCCTTATATTCAATTAGCGCGCAACATCCGGCAGCCCGTAGGTAGTCTAGGTAGGATTATCGTGGTGGCAGCCATTACGAAAGCAGTGCTAGGTTATTTGGCTTTTTAGTGACATTTAGTGTGTATGATCACCACATTACTCATTAATGTTTGTGAATAGAATTAATTAATCGACAATTTAAATAACTTTGTGCAATTGCAATGTCCTTTGCATTTCTGCAGCTGTGGCTTTTCTACGGAATCCACGCGGGCAGATCAAAGGTTATGGTGATGTCTTTTGATCTGAGCGACATTTCCTCTAGTAGCACAATTACAGAAATCCCATTAAAAGAGAATGGTGAAGTAGGTTACTGTCAAACGCTTACTCGTTTTGCGCCGAGTCACAATTGGGTAAACATTGATAAAAATTTGCAAAAATGACATATTGCGCGGTTTTTAACTGTATCTCCTCACGAGAAACGTGATTGCGAGGCATAAAGGGTGCGGGGGAGGGGCACGTTGTGTCCGAAAAATTGGCACCCGCGGAACTGAGATAAACAAATGGCTATAACCGTTCTATTTTGATAGGATTTCTGTGGGCACAAACCACAACTTTACTCCGTTAAAGCGTGGTCTCCATGTTTGTATTCGCAATGTACACTTAAAATTTGGTAAATTCTAAGGAAGACCATTTTAGGAAGAAGAAGGTAGTCCTTACTTCTACTTTGCGGGCGACGTGAACCTGGAGATGAGTGTCGCTCTTTCCGTAGAATAGCTAGTATTCTTTGGTCGTACTACTTGCATATATGAAATTACTGTTTTACTACTTTAGTTTAGGAGCATTAGGGAAAGATTTACTCATATATAAATGTACTAGCTATAGCCCGCGACTGCGCCCGCGTGGAGTAAGTTATAATTTCCCTAGGGAACAATTTGTCCAAAGGTAAACATGAGCCTATGCTCATCTACATGATGTTATGTGTATTAATTTATAGTGATCAATTGAATAGCCGAGCCTTGAAAGCGTCAGAAACAGACAAATAAACCAACACTCTTTCGAAATAATTATGTGAAACTAGCTGTGCCCGCGGCTCCGCTCGCGTGAACTACAGAATCTGCTCCCATTTCCACTCCCGCTTCCGCTGGCGCTCTCGCTTCCGCTCCCCTCCTGCTTCCGCTCCCCTCCCACTTCCGCTTCCGCTCCCGCTCTCACACCCACTTCCCTTTTCCCACGCCCACTCTCACTCCCACTCCCACGCCCACACCCACTCCAATTCCTACTCGCAGCTCCAAATATAATCCAAACTCATCGCAATCTGAATAGTACTGAAATACTATTATGTGCAAATATTGCATACTAACCTTACCTACTAATGTATTTGAAAACTAAAAATGTCTATAACTTTTAATTGAGTTAGCCGATTGCGATGAAATAAAGACTAAATCTTAAGTTAAGTTAAGCCCCATGTTTTTTGTGAAAAGTCCAATAAAATCCGTTCAGTAGTTTTTAAGTAATGCGTGCACAAACTCACAGACAAACAGACAAAAATTCCAAAAATGATTGAAATGTGTTCTATTACTTATCCTTAGACCCCTCAAATTTTTTTTTGCAAATATCTTCAATGTACAGACACGCGATGTTAACGATTTTATTTATTAGATATGTTGTCCACGGCTTCGTCTGCTAAAAATAAGTTTTTGTTTCCCATTTAAAAAATAAACCACGGTAAACCAAGCTATGAAAACCACATTCGAATCCATTTAGTGGTTTTGGAGAAGAAGCAGGGTGACGTTATCATTATTTAATCGAGGTGTTTACTTAATGTTTTGATCGTTTTATACATATAATATAAAACGAACACATCTCTGCGACATCCACTTCTGGACATAGGCCTTCCCCAATGAACGTCACCATACCCGCTCCACCTCCCTCCGAATCCTGCTGCTTTCGGCCGCCTTCCTCAGGACGTCGGTCCATATGGTGCTGGGGCGCCATAAATTTCAAGTTTCTAGAGCAATCTGTGTGGAGACTACTACTTTCAAACTCTATTTCACCGACTTTAGGGATGGTTTTTCAAAAACTGAAAACACATGTTGGAACATAAAGTTTTTAGAGCATACTCCTACTAAGTTTCGAATTGATAGGAACATCTAATTGTATTTCTCCATAGAAAGTTTGTACCCCTTATTTTACAATCTTAGGGGTTGAATTTTGAAAAACCCGTCATTAGTCGCTGCCTGAGTTATATGCGAAACTTTTATGCTAAATTTTAAATTTCTAGAGCAATCGGTCTTAGAGTCTATTACTTTTGAACTCCATTTAACCTACTTAGGAAATGGTTTTTCAAAAACTGTAAAACACGTATTAAGTTATTAAATTTTTAGAGATTCCTACAAAGTTTCGAATTGATAGAAACATTTTATAGTGTTTTTCCATACAGATTTTAAACGAAAATTTTACCACCTTAGGGATTGAATTTTGGAAAACCCTTCCTTAGTGCTTGCCTATGCTAATAAGAAATCATTGTGCAAAATTTCAAGCCTCTAGACTCAGCGGTTTGGGCTATGCGTTGATATATCAGTTACCTAGTCAGTCAGTTTCTTCTTTTATAGATAAAGATAGCAATATATTATACAGAGATTTGTTATGTCGTTTCTCTCTCTACGTGTAAGCATAACATCACACCACATTCTTTTACACCAAATTTCTAGTATGACTTAATCTGAGCTTAATATACGTATATGTTTTCGGTGTTTGCAGGTAGTAATTATATTATTCTTATTAGGTCACCAGCAGGATGTATACAAATTTATGTATAAGTAAATGGAAATAACAAAAGTAGAGCCTGGATAGATGCCATCCTAAATATAAATTTCCAAGTCAGAAGTCAGTTGGAAATTAAATCTGGTTGATGAAACCTATAAATTTTTGATATAAGAAGCGATAAATAATGCCTATTAGTTATCTTAGAAGTATTACAATTTATTAATAACAAAAAAATATTGAAATTTTTTATTTGAAATATTGATAACATTACATATGTGGTTTAACATGAAGTACTAACAATTTCAACGCAGACTATATGCATATTTATTAAACAAGATAATAAAATACAAAACAAGTACAATATAAGCACCTTACATTAGCAATAATTTAGATTTTTTTTAAACATTACACGTTGAAGGACAATCAACTCGGACCCATATGACTGGCCGTTACTCAGGCAGGACGCCGCCCATACGGTGTTACTGTCCTTTAACGAGTTAAGTTTAACTCGTTTATGTTTATATGGATTTATGTAAATAAATAAATATTGCACAAATTTTGTCATATTTATTACCTTCGCATTAACGTATCTAAAATCACTACTTTACAGGAGACAACAATAACATTTTAAAACTAAATATATAAATATTTTCAGACGTTTACACCAATTATCCAGTCCTACACTAGGCAGAGCCTGTGCTATGGTTACTAGATTACGGATACACATACTAAAATAAATATATAAACATAAAAAACTAGGGTACTAACATTCATATTCATCATACGAACATTTGTCCCTAGGGGGATTCGAACCCGCAACCTCCGGCGTAGCAGGCCGAGAGCTACCCCGTTCCGCCACGGAGGTCGTCCGTAGGAAACATTATATATTTCTTTATTTTATCTATAGAATAATTAGACATATCATAATATCTGGCGTTGTTAGGTCATAGAGTAACCATAACAAAAGTAAAATAAAATCAAAATGTTCAACATGTTTATACATGAAGATAACATAGATATATTACGAGTATATCGATATTTACAGTTTACATTTATTAAATTTAATGCACACATTCATAATTATAACCTTCACAATTGCAGCACCACGCACATTTAAATTCGTAGCATCGTAACACTCGCACCCCGTACATTTATAGGGCGTAGCTATGAATAAAGCACATTTGCGGCGGCGTAGCGGAGCTCTACGCTGTAGTAACTCAGAGGCGAAGTAGTGCCCCGCACATTTTGCAGGTTTCGTCGACAACGAACCAAATATAGTTACGGTTACATCGTCCCGAAACCCGAATCATGTGCGGCTTCTTCTTTAGTTGTCTTGTTTCTTCTGCTTCATGGTTCCATCTTCTGGCCCGAAAGTCTTATTTTGCATAATACAATAGTATACGGAGTGCAACAAATCACCTGTGCTATTCGAAGTAAGATGCCACTTTCTATTTCTTAGTAAAACAATATTAGATACTTTGTTAAAATTGGTAGTCTTAATAATATAAAAACTCTGTCAGTTAGTTATTCCTTGTATCATAAATTAAGGAGAAAATATGTTCATCGTTACTGTAAAATGTAAGTAGCAACTTATCCTAATTTAATTAAAGAAATTGATGTACAATTAATTAATTAGGCGGTGGCCTCGCTTTAAATCAAACTTGATGACATACAGAGCAGCAGTCTTGTCTTCAATACATTCAGATTTAAATTGAACTTCGTTCGCGTGGACAACTTAATATTACACATTTTTATGTTTTTTATTTATACTTTATTGTACACAAATAGAAGTCACACAAATAATTTAAACACAAGATGTACAAAGGCGAACTTAACTCTGTAAGAGTATTCTTCCAGCAAACCTTTGGGTGAAAGAGAAAAGCAAAGCAGATAGGCAGACAGCAGTGCACATTATAGTGAAAATAAGTTGTGAAAAAAAAAACATATATGTAAATAGCAAATAGAATAATTTAATTTAAATTAAAAAATATATATATACACACTCGTATATATACATACAATACACATACATACACTTATATGCATAAACGTACATACATAATAATGTTACATACATACATACACACAAAGAGATCATTCGGATAGGTAATGCTCTTTTACTCTAGCCTTGAATATGCTCAACGATGCACTCGCACGCATAACATGTGACATAGAATTCCACAATCTCACTGCTTGGACTGTGAAGGAGCCGCTATACAGACTTGAAGTACGAGTTGGAATTTGGAGAAGAAGGGAAGTGATAGATCTGCAGGGCTTACCCCTAGGGACGACATAGTCAAAGCGCTCACGGAGGTAAGGAGGGGACACAGGATTGTGTAAAATGTTATAGAGATAACACACCACGTGAGCATCACGTCGGCGTCGAACAGGGAGCCATTTTAATTGTGTTCTGAATTGTGACACATGGTCATATTTGCGCAGTCCGAATCTGAATCGGATGCACAAATTTTGAAGGCGCTCCAGTTTGTTTAACACATCCTCCGTGGCGTCCAGGAAACAGACATCGGCATAGTCTAAATGAGGAAGAAGGAGAGCTTGGGCTAGGGTGACCTTTGTATCAAAGGTCACCCTAGGTCAAATTTTTACAGTCGCTTGAGAGATTGGAAAGAGTAGTTCACCTTTTTGCTAATTAAGTTAACGTGGTCTGACCACGTCAAGTTGCTGTTAAAAATAACACCTAAATCCTTTGCTCTCCTGGCGAGAACAATAGGAACAGCATCATATACAATTGGTGGCAGAGTAGAATCTAGAAGATAGTGCATGTATGCGCTGCCAAAAATCATAGCTTGCGACTTTGATGGGTTCACCAAGAGACCAAAAGATCTATGTATGTATTACTAAATCTTAAAAGAAATCTGGTTATGTATTGAAAATATTTATATACATAAAATTAGCCTGCCGACGGCGGCGGTTCCGGCCGTTGGACTACATTCTATATCATTTACTTAGGGTGTGGTAAAAAATATAAAAACATTTTTATGGCATATTGTTAGCAAATGCCATAATAATAATCAATGAGATTGCAACTTGAAATAAACGATATTAGTGTGGATATACCAGGCGAGGGTAGGGGAGGTATTTAGTTAAAGTTTTTACTCAATTTGTGTATTGTCTTTGTCAGTGTTCCATCAAAACTAATAAATACCCTTATAGAGAAAGAACCCTTTTTGTCCGTCTGTCTGTCATAGAGTGGTATTATGGCTGTCCTTTTTGGCGAGAATTTTAATAAAGCTTTACGGCACCTGCATAATCCTTTCCTGAGTTTTTCACCTTGATTTGAGCATGTTCAAGGCTAGGAGTATACATTTAAAAATGGCATAAGTACGTATTTTAGGTGTCTGTGAGTACGAAGTCACGGGCACACTTATTAAATAATATAACAAACTAGGGCAACAAATAACTATCTGAACAGCTTGTTCTCTGCCACGTCAGTCTGCCGTACGAGATTAACGCACATTTAAGCATTCCCTCCCACAACAGATGACCAATTGTTCGCTCTCCCATAACAGCCGCTGAAAGTTTTCCCATTTATTCAGTGCTCATACGTCAAGTCGGTGTAACGGGCGAGAAAGGGGAAGGGAGGGGCGGAGAGAGGCGCGCGGCGTCGCCCGACGCGTTCCGGCGTGATAAGGCGGGTGGGCCCATTGTGGCGGCGTCGGCGCACGTTTCCTCCGCTGCCGTCGAGCCTACGCTTTGTTCCCCATCGTAATGAACAAACTTATTCCCGAGGCTAATGCTGCAAGCGACTCGACTGCCGAATTCGCTCACTTTAAACGTTATCTAGTTTTGTCGTGACACGTTGTAACAATAAGGCTATGATAGTCCGAACCCATCGGCCTACTTCTATTTGAATAGTGTTAGCTGAGTATTGGATGTGTACTCACATTAGCACAATGCGGTGAGGGTTGTTTGACGAAGGACCCGGATTCTATTAAGAGGTACTGTGACGCATGTATAAGTTATGTAATTGATGTCACGCTTGTCTTGATACAAATATAACATAACAAAGTTAACTATTAAAGTTTAATTTACTAAAAACTGTACATTTACTCGGATTAAATTCATATGTTATCTTTTTTTTATTAACTGTTGATGGGTTTGCGCTTGACCTCAATCCCACCTGATGGTAAGTGATAATGAGTCCTAAGGTGGAGCGCACTTACCCAGAAGATGCCTATTCATTCTTTCTTTAAAACGATCCAAATTGTACTTGTCCGGAAATACCCAAGCTGGCCAGGAGTTCCATTCCTTAGCAGTTATGAACGAGGAAGCAAAACGCTTTGTGCGAGAGCGTAGTATGTTTACTACATAAGGATGAAGTCCCTCACCACACCGGTGATGGAAGGGGGATGGGGGAATCAAATCGTGTAATTCCTGGGCACACTCCTCAAAATGTAACCTGTAAAAAACCGGTTGACAGGCCACACTGCTACGATGTTTCAGGCTCTGTAGCTTGGTATTTACTAGAGCATCGTCACCAACGAGCCTTCGGGCACGACGCTCAACCGCGTCCAGAGCAGCCAGCTGATACTTGGCAGAGCCGTCCCAAAGGTGACTGCAGTATTCTATTACACGACCGCACTTGTGCTTGGTAAAGGTTGAGAAGCTGTGCCGGTGAGAAGTATCGCTTGTACAGTGCGTGATCTCTTAGAATATAATTCGGGTGTCGGTAAAATTGGTTGTATTCGAGTAATGTACTAAGTGCGTGCAGTAACAAGTTAACTCTCAAGGAGTGTCGTTGTGTTTAATTAATTGAACTATATAGAGCGATTAATACCCCCATAATTACTTTTATTCTTATCACAATTCGCCATTTTAAATTAACCTCTTAAACTGAGGACTGTTAGAATACTTCGTATGCCTGTACTCCTACTCTTTAAACCGGAACAGAACCAAGGTAACAGAAATACATAAGAGGGTGGTGATAATCCAGCGCTGAAACCACCATTAACTTTAATTTTAAATAAATATATTCAATTTGCACTTAAATTTACATAGTAAAAACCGTTTTCCTACATATAAGTCTACAGCCTTTCCAAAATGTCCAGTACTTATTATTGCGACTCCTTATTATATAATGCTGCATCATCTTACAATAAAATAAAAACCTTTCATAGATATTTCACTAAATGCAAGGCAATATAAGGGACAAAATATACTATAAGCAATCCCTATTCTAGTCTATGAATGGCAGTGGTAATGGGTTTTTGGCTCTTAAATAAATGTAATAAGATTGAATGGAAATGCCCCAAGAAACACATTAATTGGCCGCTATTGTCAGTAGCTAATTGAGGGTGTCGATTTTCGCTAAACAGATCCGGTTCCGTAATATAATTAGAAATTGATTCCTCGTCCGGTACAACTCACTTCAATTTCACTTATGTTTTAAATAGGAAATACTGTAATGAATATAGTGTTAAGATTTATTTATATAATGATAATTAACTTAAAACTTTTTGATTCAGTTTTCTGATAGGCCTATTATAATTGTAAGCTAACCTTATTAATCGTGTAACCAGTGCCTGAGGCCCTCCCCTCTGTCCCCCGGGGGTCGCTATTATCCGACACTCCCGCTAAGATACAGCCTCCAGCCCCCTCCGTCTCTATATTATGCATTTTCCGTGGCGAAAAAATTTTCTATTCATTCGTATACATTAAAAAAAAATAGTAGTAGCGCTCCTCTTTCAGCGACAAAAATTTGAGACGACCCATCAATAGCTGTGAAAGGAGAAAATCGCATTTCGATCGAAAGAGGGCAAATCTTTTATGTAATATGAGATTGTCATCGCGATTATTACAGGCAAATAGAATACGCCGGATCAGTAAGTAGGTTATTTTCTTGCTTCCTTTGGCCGGATCATTTATTGGATGTTGCGATGTAGGTACTTATTTTATTGATTGTCGCGTTTAAAATAAGCGTCGGCTTTAGAAAATATATGTCGACTTACTTTTTTTATTTTCCTCGTTGTTTATCAGTCAGATTCAGGTTATTGTATAGGTATTAAGTGAACCTAGGGTATCTGTTTCTTGTAATTTGTATCGACCTTACTGAGGTAGGTATTAAAAATGAGGAAGGATGATTACACTAATTGACTTTAATTTTACCACCGTTTCTCGTCGTTATAAGATGAGGTAAAGACTTTTAGGACGTATAAGTGTGCTTTTAATATGGCTCCAGGCTCCGTAAACTATACTATGACTAGATATTAAAGTTAAGTAGGTAGGTAGTGGTTTTAGTTTAAGAATTATGTCATATAGTTATTTACATATATTTATTTTACGTATAATATCTTATTGATATGTGTTGCTAGGAGTTATTTCATCTCTTAAACTTTACAGCTGGTAATATGGTTTCAAAACTGAATTGTTCGAAAGAGAACTTAAATAAATATATCGATTTAAATTTAAACCTACAAAACATTTGGCTTTTGCTAGGTTTTTCTCTCAGTCCAAGAGTTCTTTACTAAAACATCTGTAGTAGAAGCAGTATTCCCCTCATCTCGCAAAAGGATATGAATCAAAACTTTTATCGCGCTAGGGCGATGTCAATTTGCGAGAAATACTTTCCCGGTGACTCGAATTACTCCCAAACAAATGTCTGTCGCGGGGTTGTTATGAAGTTCATAAGAAAACTGTGTACAGTGGTACGAAAGTTTCTAACTATACCAATGAAATACAAAAATGCTACAGTTTCTCTTCTGTAAATATACTTAGACCAACTGTACTTTCAAAGCTCAATTTATCTATGTTTAAAAATATTGTAACACTAGTAATCTCGTATATCCCACTGTTGAGCGCAAACACACTTTCATATTAGCATACGGACTAATGTCTGAGGAGCTGATTGTCAATCTTATTATGATTAATATTCAGTAATAGATATATTTTATAACATATGTAAGCTTCCTCTCCTTCTATCACGGAGATATTGTTCTAAACCGAACAGCCTGTGGTGTGCCCAATATCTTACAAACTAATTAGTCCTTCCGTGGGTAAACTATTTGCAGAAGAATACCTATTTTAATATCAAGAATATGCAAGAATAGTTATATACAAGCCATCATGCTTAGAATATCTATATTTTGCTGTAAGCGAAAAATTCTAAGTTTAACAGATGCGAAGCAACTATTAATGAGGTGATGCGTACAAAATCAACCTGTGCAACGAAGCTTTAATTGCGACGAATCAAGCAAGGCGTAATAGCGTAGTGAGCGAGGCGGGCGCAGAGGCACGGAAAAATTGCAGATAATTAGACTTCCGAGTTTCGCCGGCGACATATTCATATTTAAATATCACATTGCAACTGCTGTATGTAAGTTAACTCATGTATGTTGGGAAGACATGTGGTTTCTAAGGAATTATAAGGTTTTCACATTTCTAAAAGGATAATATAATATATTAAAACAAAAGGGTGAAAATCATTTTTGAAACATATAATCTAATATTTAAATTAAGATGGCGTTAAAACGTATGCCTACTTACCTATCAATAGCTATCTTGATTAAAATATAATTTGAATTTATTTAAAATATAATTAATTGTTACTTATTTCATTACTCGATATTATATCTAAGAAAATATACTTGGTTTTATTTCAGGGCTTGACAAAAAGGATTTTGGCACTTGATAAAATGAGATAAATACATGACGACAAAGGGAATTGGCGAACGTCATTTCACCATATTTTTACTGGCATGTTTCAGTAAGTAGATATTTAAAAAAAAACCTAAGGGGAGGCTACTTATGTGTAATGATTAATTAAGTAGACATAAATTGAACATTACTGGATAGGACACTCTTTTGAATTTCTCGATACGAGTATCTTAGAGGTAGCATCGGGATTAAATTTTTATTCGTCTTGTAGATTTGCCAGTTATTCAAGTTTTCTGCTTTGTGAACTGCCCTGCAAATTGATTGAACTGTAGAAGCGTGATTTAGAAATAAAGATCCCGATTGTCTTCTTCATCAATGATAAATAATCACATTACCTAATTAGTTAAAAGTTACTCTGAAAATGCTAAGTGTACATTAAAATAATATTTGGATGTCTGGTTATCTCTTTTCTGTAAATAATATCTTTGAAAGCCTGCTTTAAAGTTCAATCAGGAAGGTATATTTAATTTAACTCTAATTTAAAATATGGTGTTAAAAGTTAAAATATACGTTTAACCTTGAATGATATGTTTAAACTAATGGAAAATAATGAAATAAGGGCACCATGGGGCCGGTGGCGGTGATAGCTCTATACAAATTTGTACCGAGGGCTTTGTTGCGTCAGTTTGGGGTCCTCCATATAATCCCATAGTCACCTCCACACCGCCATCGCACCAGTAGGCTTAAGGCGAAAGGTATATATTACCTTATTCTTTTCAGTACTCAATATCAAACCTTTCCAAGTGGGCGATATTACTTAACAATCTGTACAAAAATTATTATGAGAAATACAAATTTTAATATCCCCGGAAAAGAGATGTCTCTGTAATAAACACAAACAATTCTAAAGTTTCAGTTCCATAACCAGAGCCTCTCGACCGCAGCGGACAGGCTCCGTCGGTACACAATCAAAACGAGCCACAAATTACAAAGACTAAAAGGATTCCCTCTTAAATTCACCAACTACACTACAAAGGGATAAAAATGTTGGTTGCAATTTACAGAGAGTCAGCGACTCAATCTCGCGCCGCTCCGGGGAGCTAAACCAAATTTATGGTTTGAAAATTAAACTTAAATTGGATATTGCCGAGTTATTTTTTAAAAATTTGCATCTAGCGATTAATTACGCCGTGATAAATTTCAGGGCAATTTAGCAGAGGGTAAACGGAATTTACTTACTTTTATTGGGGTTTAAAAATAATTATGCATCAATATTTGCTTATACAATGTAGGTAGAGTTTAATCTAATGTGGACTGGTCGCTTCGTTTCCTTCAAAAATGTTCCAGGTTGAGGTCAAAATGTATCGGATAGTTTTTAAACACAATTAATTATATTAGTGCGAGTGCATGTGGAATCTTAACAACAACAACTGATAATAGATATAAAGATATTTTAATTCTACACACTAATTAGATTTTACAACCCTATCTGACCTTTGTATCGCATTACTTCACGGCTTTATTTAAACGCACATAGTGGGTAGAACGTGCATATTGAAGTGTAGTACTATTTGTGGAAACGCATCCCTTTGTTAATGGGTAACGAGTGACCTACTTACTGGCATGTGTCCACATGTATATAGTGGCATGGAGCGATAAGCGGCCAATTTTATACATTATCCAATATAAAATGAAAGGGATATTTTAAAGCATAATGTGGTACCTAATTAAACTTGCTTGTTGAGAGATGCCTAAAATGACTGTAAAATATTATTATTATATATTCTTTATTGCCCACTTTTAAAACTAAATACTTACAGTTACAAATTTAGTGTATAAAGGCCTATTTATAAAAAAATAAATTGTTCTTAAATATACGTTGACATAATAAGTAATTGATGATGTGTGATGTGTACTTTGTGATGTGTACTATAATTTTGTAATTTTTGTGTTATTTAAATTTAAAATTGTTTTTTTTTGTTCCGTTATGGATTATTAAGTTTAACAATGATAATATACGGAAAAATGACACTAATATCATAGAATGCTTAATAATATGTCATGTAGTGCAAAGTATTTTTATAATGTTCATAATAACTATGTATTACTCCTAATGGCATTTAGCTCGGAAGATTTAAAATAAACTCCTAGGAATTAGTAATCAGATATAAAATTAATCTCTTATTTACTTGTAACTTTGTATGAGGGCAAAGAGCTTTGATTCAGTATTTTTATAAGTATTATCTGAAAAAGTTTTTACTAGTTGGCTTCTATAAACTTAGTAGGAGAGCACAGCCGCGGGCAGCCGGTAGTTAAGTTTATTAGAGCATAATGTAACAAAGATAGTGTTACGTCTAAGTTTTAATTTAGGTTCGGCTTTAGGCAGGATTTTTTACATTTTAAACCATATCGAACATTTTCTTTAGACACGGAAGTTGCAAACTTCAGATTTTCCTGCACGTAATATACTGTAATTTTTTTGCTAATAGCATCACTAATAAAAATATTTGTTCCGGTAATTACAAATTGAGGTGAAAACGTTAATTAAAGTTAGCACTTAATTTTTTAGACGGTATTACATAAAATGGCATAGGTACTTAAAAAACTAGATTTCAAAAATCACCAAAGTGTACGTCGTATTTACATAGCTTACATCAATTATTATTTTTTAGTTTACCTAGATTATATAGAAAAATATTTTTTTACCGGTAGTTTCCATATTTTTCCCATAATTGTTGGCTAATTTTACAATTATATTCCTTAATCAGTTAAGTAGTATTCGAGTTATCCGCCAGACAGATAAACAGACGGACAAAAAAGCTTCGCTATAACCCTTATTTCAACTGATCCTTAAAAAATACGCAGCAACATATTATATTTTAAAAACTACCTGTTAGTAATTATATTGAAAATTGAGTTATACTAAGTTACGGCGTCGTTTTGGCCTGGAGAAAACGCAAATTGGTGGGATACTAAACGAGGTGTACTCTAATGTAGGTTATGGGTAGGTGTAGCTATGTGTACGAATAGGTAAACGGAGGCCTGACATAGGCCTCTCGCACGGCCTTTGTGGCTAGGCTGTTCGCGCCACTGATGACGCCTTGCCCATGTCATGGTGACAAGTCTAGTTAGCCAGAATATATTCTATACCTATAGTACTATAGGTATGTTGCTGTTTAGGTAAGCCATCCTTGATGAATAATTTTGAGCGTAAAGCACTTTGGTTTGGCACATTAACTTTAATTTTTTTGTACGAACTTCTTATTTTAATTTTTACTTTTTAATTTCTACAACAACTGATTTCGGAGCAAGTTCTTTATGGAGGCAGACGATGATTGAGAAGACGTAGTGTGGGACGTCACCGGTTAGATGGAACCATTAAGCATTTCGGATAATATCCGGCGAACTAATAAGATATTTTGTATTTTCTATGGGGTCATGTCACATATTCTGATAAACGTTTGATTTCCAACTATCGTAGTCGCCTAAAAGTGGTTCAGTGTCGCCTATTGCTATATATATTAATATATAGACTGGTGATGATGATGCTAATATATGAATTCAATATTGATTTAAATGTTTATCAGCGAAAACAATTTATTGATTTGATAATGCATCGTAGGTGATGACGACGACGTATGACTTCTATTACCGGAAGGCCTGGCTAGTATTATAATAAGCCGTATAGTGTTGTTACGGGTTTATACCCTTGTTTAGGGTACAAGGATATAAAATAAAGAATAAGATAGAATTTACAGTAGAGAAATCTATCGTTTTAGGGTCGTTTTAGGGTAGCTATCCGATTTTTGTTCGCTTAAGTACATAGTTCAACAACCACGAAAATTTATCCGCCTCGGGAGAGGAATGGGGAAAAAAGAAAACTGTTGAGATTACTTTTGTACAGCGTGTTGACATTGCAGGCTTTTATCACCCCTTTATAGGGGAGAAATCTCTGACACATATTTAAATAGCAAACAATACAGCTGCGAGAACAAACAAAAAACTATAGGGAAAAAGGAGAAAAGAATATTATATTGACAATTGTCTAACTTTTCTCTATTTTTAAGGGTTAATTTACTAGACTTTAATCCATGGCGTTGCCCGCGATTGTTGATTACCACTGCAATATATTTTTAAGTAGTAGTATACGTTACTTTTTAGCTCATATACTAGCTAAATATTCTTTCATGTATGTAAATCTGTTTTAAGATATAGAGGCGTAATTGAATACCAACTAATTTTTTCCTCCAATGTCATTCATAAATATTTAATAAATACCTAATAAATAAATATGGTTATTTATTTATTTCTTCAAAATAAGCTAAGTTATGTATACTTGACATTTTATTAAAATCAAGAAAATGGTTTTAGAGACTGATGCCAGAACTAGACAAAGCCTGTTTTTAAGGTCACTAGGTCTCGTAGTAAAAGTAATTAGAATTATAACAGAAAGTAAAATACTATAATAATATTAAGCAAGTAGTTTCTCTTAACCTGAGTGTGTAAGTTGTATGTGATTCACACACCGGCTCATCCGCTTTCCTGCTATGTTTTCGCGTCGTTGGTCAACTTGCATCGCAGTCTTTATGAGTCGTGTTCTTACCGATAGAATCCGTTATCCGTTTAAAACGATTAATCTCGATTTCAGCCAGCTAACAAGTGCCTACTTTAAGGAACAGCCGAAGCCTCACATTACAAAAATTATTTCGCGAAACAACCGTGGAACAAATTTCGCTGTACAAACGAGTAGCCTGAGCCGGAAAGATGACACGCCATATTTTAAGTATCGGATGAAAATCGACACGAAGACGACTAGAGGAGGAGACAGGTGTTCCTCCGACCTCCCAGTCGAGCCTCCCCTCTTTATTGATATTACGGTCGGCGCATTAACCACTCCGCGCGTTGTGTATTGGCTTCCACATGAGAGCCACTACTATAAAACTAGGATAGTGGATCGTGCTTTACAATAAAAATGTTAGGGCTCCGTTAAACGATATTCTATTTTGAGTTATTCTAATTATGTATATATAGTAATATATAGTCGTGGAAATAAACTATTATAAACTACATAATATAAAGATTTAGAATAGCTACATTAGCCTTACGGGGCTTCCTGAAGCTTTAGATCACCTCAAATCACAAAGTAACTGAACAATAATAAGAAAGGAAGAGTTTAGCACATTAATTGCTAGTTGATGTCCAGGGGCTCGCCTACGTCTGTGACTCTACACAAAGGTATGCTCAAACTCCATCCATTAAACCGTACAGAGGCATTTACGATGCACCGCAATAATGAGAGCGCTCCTCACTACAAATAGAAGCGTGAGCTGACTTCACTGCGACAGCGGTCAGAGACGATCGCCGTCTGTAATTGTATCCGGTTCTCTGCACACAAATATGCAAAAAGCTCTACGTAGTCGACTGTCCATCGCTTTAATTCAGTTTTAATCCGACAATAGTGCATAAACAGCCCTGCAATCTATCATAGCATACATCCGGCTAAGTGGTCGTCTGCGGTCCCCACCATTTCCTTAGTTTTCAAGTTGGTTCCGGGCTCCTGCAGGGATAAAAGTTTGCAGGGAGATGCCGTCGCCTGACCGCGAATGCCGCAACTGCTTAACTTTACAACAGTTTAATTAGTATTTGCTCTCCTTTTACTTATTAAGTCACAATCTAAGACAAGAACTCCATTATACATAATACTATTTTTATATTATTCATGAAAAGAAGTTTGATCGAAATATGTAAAATATTCTAAAGTTTGATTAATTAGCAGAAACTTGAAGGAAATCCTCGATATGATTGGACGATATTATCTTATAATTTAAGATAAAACATATTTTTTATAGCCGGTTGTTGTTACGATGTATATGGAGTTTCACTAAAAAATCAATCTAGAATAGAACTGCATGTTATGAAAATAGAAATATGCTTCAAGTATATTAAAGCTCATCGCAGACTACAACCAATTCGGGATTTTCCCGTAAAGCCGTTCTCAATAGATGGTGTCAGGTAATAAGCTCAGCGATCGACTATTACGACGAGGCTACGAGAGAATTTCGTATCGCCGAGGAGTCTATATTGGGTATCAGATCAGTGGCTATTGTGGAACAGAAGTGTAATAGCCCAGGTTCCATGCAACTGGTCACAATAGCAATCGATTAGAAATTGTCCGTCTGCCCGCAAATTACAACAATTGTTCGCAGCATCCTATTGTGTGCTACACACCAGGATTTTGATAAAACTCACTCGACATTTTGAACGTTCATGGATAGTATGCGATATATATAGTATAGAATTAGACACAAAACTATCGTCCGTAAGTAATTAAGCATTACTTCAATATAAAAGTAAAAAAAAAATCTATATAAAATAGATAGAAAACTGTATAATAATTCTTTTTTCCTGCATTTCACTTCGATTTAGATTTTTTTGTAATTTAAATTCGTAGGTATAAATCTTTCCTAAGTTTAAATCCTACAGATTTTTTCGGAAAAAGACTGAGGTTTTTAGTGTCGAAATAGCGGTTAAGAAGTTCTAAGTCAACAATCCTTTTCTCACGGGGATGAGTACGTGTAATGGCTTGGTGTTATTTCAGGGTTTCGTCGAAGCAGGAAGGCTTTCGGACTTTTGGGCGGTGGTGGTGGGATGACTTTATCTAAGCTCATTTTATTCTGATGTGGATATGACAAATTATTTCATTCCAGCTGTTTTATTAACCCTAATATAATAAAGAGGTAACGGTACCTTTATTAGGTACACAACTACTCAAACGATTTTAAAGCTTCACTGTTGTAATGATGATTTATTCTAGATGAACAATTGTGAGCATGTTTAATTTTACATGTTTAATTTGTTCTAGGCAACGCCGAGGCGTGAAGTTTGAAAAGAATAAAGAAATTGATATGTAACTGGATTTCCTTAGCCTATAAATTTGTACGTCTTAACGAAACTAAGTTTAGTTACGACGACGACGATTCTATATCAGCGACTTAAATCTATCTCGTCTTTACCGAGCTAAAATGATGGTGGATAAGATAAGATAAGGGTGTGATTAATTTGGTTTGTTCTTCAGCTAAATTGTAGACTTTTTTTAAATATTATACTACAAGATTGAATGAGAAACGTGAACATAATTAACATTTTAGCTTTAAACTGTTAACAAAGAAATGAAGGTAAGAATTCGAACACAGTGCCTAATCAACTTCGAATATTTTAGATATTTTTTCTACAAGAGTTTATATTCTGATGTGAAGCTAACAATGTTTATAACGCATTATACCAGTCCTTTCAGTTACTTTAATTTATCTAAGGTTGACTGGAAGAGATCCCTAAATGGGATAAGTCCGCCTTTGTTATCTTTTTTTATACAACTTTATTCTCTTATTTATTTTTCTTGTTGTTAATTTTGGTACAGTAAAGCGTTTACATACATACATTGACGACCTCCGTGCCGGAGTAGCTCTCGGACTGCCACGCCGGAGGTTGCGGGTTCGCATCCCGCTAGGGGCAAATGTTAGTATGATGAATATGAATGTTTGTACCCAAGTCTTGGGTGTTTATATATATTTATTTATTATTTAAGTATTTTAGTATGTCTATCCGTTATCTAGTAACCATACCACAGGCTCTGCCTAGTTTGGGACTGGATAATTGGTGTGAATGTAATGATATATTTATTTATTTATTTATTAGTAAACATTTTTACTACATTATTACATACAATGTTTCTAAGAGTTCTTCATCGCTTATAGTATATAGAACACGGTTCAGTAATTCATCAACTATTTTATTATTATTGAAGTGGTTAAATGTTACATTGAATTTATTTTATATTTAGTTGGGGAGAGTGTTCATATTAATGATTCAATAATCCAAGTTTGTAATGATGCACGTACGCGTCTTGCTTGTTGAGTAGTTGTTCAATTAATCAACAAACACATTATCATGGGCCGAGCTAATCAATATAAACGTGGTAACTTTCAATTTGAATTGATAAAGCTCCTGTAAATTAAACGTGTATCGAGATAAGCACACAAACATTGCTGGCTGATAATTTTAGTTTAATAAACAAGAGCTATATATAAGCTGTATAACCTAGTCTGTCAACGCGCCGCGCTCGCCTCTTAAACCGGCTGGCTGAGATCGTTATAATGTCGCCAAATTTAATTGAATAAGACTCGCTTACATTTTACAGCGATGCTAAAGCCACGGGCACGGCGTTAATCTCTTGGCTAAAATCAATTGCCAAAAATTGTATTTAACATCAATGTTGATATCAGAATTTAAACCCTCTTACAAGCGGCTAAATCTCAATTTCGTTTGGCCCTGTCGCACGGAAGGAGAATCATATCAAAGTAAATTATTTCCTCGTTTACCGTCATTTACGAAAGTGCACATCTCTCCCGCGTAGTTTGAGCTCGGCAATGTGTTTTAGATGGTACCTGGAAGGTTTATTTTGCCGTGACTAAGATGGGGGGTAGAGTTTTTATTGAGAAATTTATAGAGCGACGTTTAAGAGCGTCACCGTGCGGGCCGCACCGCCAACGCCGCCGCAAATCGCCCGCCGCCACTACGCCCGCTGAGG